>JALJEV010000014.1:0-1200000 GCA_026586105.1 Hylodesmum podocarpum | reverse complement strand
CAGCTTGAGCTTCAGCAATATGAGAGGTCATTTCATGATTAGTTTGTTTCAAGGATGCTATCCTCTGAGTAGCATCATACAGCCTTTGAATATCATTTGCATAAATATTGTGAGCCTTTTTCCAAAAAGAACAGCAGGTTTTGAATGCCCTGAGTGTCCCCAAAATGTTGGGTTCAACAGATTGCCACAACACAGCACAAAGTTGAAAATCAAGCTTCTTCCATTTGCCCCGAGTTTCATCTGAACCTTCAATATTACTCAAAGTGCTCAGTGTCTCTGTCAGGGAAGAAATCTTTAAACTTGATTGTTTTCTCTGTTAACTTTGATCCTTCATCATATAATAAATTTGATTCTCACGGACATGTTACAACTGCTTATACTGTCAAAATTATGTTCATTCTTTGTTCCTTTAGTTTTAGGAAGATTGTCCTGAAAATTCTGTTTACTGTTTCCATGATTGGGTCAACATATGTGAAGTTCTCTCCTCAACATCTTGAATCATATGCTCTTTTCATTGAGCATATAATTTCCCTTATGATCTTAAAACACTTTTGTTCTTTGCCTATTTCTATGGTCCATGGATGATGTGCTGTGACCAACCAATTGTTTTTTTATTTTTTTTATATATATATATAAACTAGGTTTGGGGTGGTAATATTTTCTACATTGGAAACTGTTGAGAAGAATGTCTTATTTCTTGCTACAGGCTTGTGTTCTTTATGTCCTTCGTGTCGCTGTAACAGATCAAATGACAGAACCTACTCAAAGGAGCTTTTTGGTTTTTTTAGGAAAGCAGGTACGATTTATCTAAATTAAATCAGTAGTTACACAAGTTTTGAGTATTTCAGCTTGACATTGTCTTAATGATGTGTACTGAGTTTCTTACTATCCCCCTCTCACATTTTTGCCCTGCCCTGTGAAAAATTATAGCTCGAATCACCTGAAGCGGGTCCGTCCATGAAAGTGGCAGCCTTACGTACACTGTCATATACTCTGAAGACACTGGGAGAGGTAAGGCATAACTTATATTTCAATTAGGTTATGAAACCTAGATGCTTTTAATGAGGAACTATGGCCGGGACTGGGATGTCAAAGGTTTGCTTATTTTAATTTTTCAATGGCAGGTTCCATTTGAATTTAAGGAAGTACTTGACAACACTATAGTTGCAGCAGTGTCTCATTCTTCAAAGCTAGTGAGCTCATGATGGCCTATTCTATATATAGATATAATTTATTATTCTCATACATTTATATACCTGTTCATTTTGGATTCAATACTTACATAAGTTTAACACATCATCTTGTTCTCTGCGATAGAATGAAATAATAAAAAGTAAAAGTGATGTGGCCTTATAGATAGTTTTTCCACGGATTATACAGAAGGAAACAAGAAGGCTGAAATTCAATTAGGATGGTGGTTTGTGGAGAGAAATGAAAATGCCTTCCTTTTAGAGTTCTTCACATTCTTTTTTGAAAAATAAAAATTAAGGGATCCTTTTTTCTCAATCATTCAAAATGAAAATTGGGTTGTATAATTATGCTTTGAATGTTTGATGTTCATGATGGCTGTAAGCATTGCAGAATTTATTATTCAAAGGAATTAAGAAAAATTGGAAGAGGTGCTTGTGGATGTAATTTTATACATTTGGTTGGTGGTTAGAGATGTCAAAAATGAATACTCGTGAACCTATACATGGTATTAAAGCTTCGTTGACCAATTGTTCAATGCATGGTTTTCATTGCTTTCATTCTCTCTATAAACTAATCAAATTTGAGCATAAAGTAGTGACAAGTCTATCTGTGCTTTTTGTATGCTTTAAGCTCTATCAGTTTTTGGGTCTGTGGGTGCTTACTGTTTATTAGAGATGTAAATAAAATCATACACTTGGTGACCCTTATAATAAAAAATATAGAGGGGACTATCTCCTTGACAGTCGATATTAACTCACCAGTTGAAGTTTCAAGCTTCCACACTTGTGATAAATGAGTGTAGTAACCCATTGCATGGCTTTATCCAATTCAACAAACCTTTTGCTTGAATTTTGTTTATGATAAATATGGAATGTTAGCCCTAACCCAGGATCCACCAATAACCAGAAGAGCTGATTCTTGATGGTGAAACAGCTAGATAGAAAGAACCAGAGAGAGAACAATAAAGAAAGAGATGAAAGGCAGAGAGAGAGAGAAAACTGAGAAAAGAGAGAGATGAATTAAAAAAGGCTTGCCAAGGAGGCAATGACCCAGGTATTTATAAACATACCTGGGTAATACAATCAGTCCTAACTACAAACAATAGGACCTAAACAAAGCCTTCATAAACATAGGCTTTAACAGAAAAATACACTTAAACAGAAAACTAATACATTGTAACAGAATTAGTACCATTCCTAACAAGGAATCACAGCATGTTTCTTATGTTCAGGTTTTCATTTGTTGTCTCTGTCATATCTGTTTGAAATATGCACATTCTTAGGTTCGGATTGAGGCTGCATTGGCATTACGTACATTGGCTGAAGTAGATCCAACTTGTGTTGGTGGCTTAACTTCATATGGGGTGACCAATCTTACTGCTTTAAGAGAGAGTGTTTCTTTTGAAAAGGTAAAATTCATCAAATTTTATGATAATCTATATTTTATTGCATTCTTTATTATTATTGATAAAAGGAGTTTTATTAAAGGTAATGTAAGAAGAATATAACAGAAGAGGATAATGAATCTCCATTGCTGACACACAAAGGAAATATAAAAAGGATAGGCAAACAAGCATTGATAACTAAATTTCTTTTATAATTTTTCATTTTATGAATTGACATAGATATTATGTGTAGGGAAGTAATTTACAGTTTGAGCTCGATTCTCTGCACGGGCAGGCTACGGTCTTGGCAGCTTTAGTCTCTATTTCACCAAAATTACCTCTTGGTTATCCAGCAAGGTAAGTTGTTTTCCCTCCCTGGTTATTTATTTTTTTTAAATTAATAATTATTTTTTTAATTTTATACCTGGACAAGTTACATTTCTTTTTGCACCAAATTTATGATTTTCTTCCCCTATGTAAATATTTGCGAGTAAGCATTGAATTTGGAAGTGCTTAGTCCTTTTGTTTGGTTCATAATTTTTATCCATGTCTTATGATGGAATGGAAGTGGGTTAAAACCTGATTTGTTTGGATGGTGAAGTGTGAAATGTCTTGAAGTATAAGAAAAATCTAAATTGTATATAGAAAAGTATCATAAATGTTTCACGGACTTGTACTTTTTAAATTTGTTCTGCGATACCTGATATAGATGTTAGTTCCTTTGTTGCCATGAAGGGCATCATGGTTAGTCAGTGCTTTTATAGGATATATTCTTCTAGCTTTCTTCTTTAACATGGATTAAAATTTCTTGCTTTAGTCTACTCCTATTATAATTTGCATTGTTAGTTTCACTATGGTGCTAGATAATATTAGTTTGTGTTGGATGGCATATGACATATGTATATCATGTCATTAGAGACTGTTAGCATTAGTAAGGACTGTTAATCAGTGACATAACTGCCAGTCAGTTAGTTACTGCTAGATTAGATCTATGTTATGTATAGCAACTATGTATAACTATGTGTAGGAGATGCATCAAGGGACAATGCCTTTTTATCTGAGTGAGAGGGATAAATATTGACTATTAGATCTTACCACGAATGGTCAAGATTAAAATATCAAATTGAGTACAGCTCCACATTAGTCCTCAAGATTGTATGGTTGGGAATTTTAGTTCCTGAGAATTTAAAACCTCCTGCTAGTCCCTGACTTTACAGAATTAGTCATTCATTTTGGTCTTTTTTACTTTATCATCCACTGTTGTTTTGCACAAGAAAAGGACTTAAATGAATGGTGTTTTGTAAGTCAGATTAATGGAAGGTTTTTAAACTCTCAAGGGCTAAAATGTTTGACACATACAATCAGGAGGATTCAGATGGGGTTTACTTGTAAAATTGTGTTAGCTTTTTCAAAAGTCATGTGACCTTTTTAAGTGGTTATGAGATTTTAAATAATTTCTAATCTTAATCATCCATGTATGGTTGTATGGCCAAGATCTGCACCTCTCGTTCTCAGAATTTGTTTTTTCTCATTATATATAATCAGATCTCTGTGTAGCACTGTAAGTAGATTTGATACAAGCAGGCTGTTATAAACTGTTCTAAGTTCTAACTATAACAGACTGCTTAATACAATGCACATGTACCATACAGCACATACTAATAGACAATAACAAAGGACTTGTCATTAATGGAGTTTGATTCTTGCTTGATTTGCTGTACTAATTAGTAATAATGTGCTATAACCAGGCTTCCCGGGTTAGTGTTTGGGGTTTCAAAGAAAATGCTGACAGAACATAGTCGCAGTCCAGTGGCAGCCACAGTTGAAAAAGAAGCTGGATGGTTGCTTTTGTCATCATTATGGGCTTCTTTATCAAAGGAGGTTTGAACTTATTGATAGTTACGACTTTTCTTATGCTATACATTTTTTTATGAAACAAACAAAAATGAAATGATAAAGGAAATCATGTTTAATTATTGGCTTATTTGTCATAGGAGGTTTGAACTTATTGATACTTAGGACTTTTCTTAAGCTATAGTTTTTTTATGAAATAAACAAAAATGAAATGGTAAAGGAAATCATGTGTAAATATTTGGTATCAGCATTACACAAATTTAACTGTAGTATTTCATAACAATTAAGGACAAGAATCAGGTATTCAAGGGAGTCAGTCTTAGTGGCTTCCTTCAGAATAATGCTTAGTGTTTCCAATTCTTTTGAAGCTTGTGTCCATTTGCAGATAATCTTTAGCTATCTATCCTCTTGGAAAATTATAAAAGGAAATTCCTACATGTTTCATAAGATTTGTTAAGATGAAATCTGAAAATTATTATCAGTTTAGGAACCTATAATATGTCTCATAATTGATTTAAGCAAAATTCTCATGCCATGAAGTTTTTCCTTGCACACAGGAGCTTGAAGAGGACGTTTTTGATATTCTTGCCTTATGGGCTAACCTATTTACCGGGAATCCAGAAAATGAAATTAAGAAAACTGATGATTTAATGTCAAGGATATAGTAAGTGCATCTTAACTAGATCCCGTTTCTTTTCTGTGATCAAGTAGTTTTTACATTATCTCATTTTTCTCCTATTTATCCATCCAATTATTATCTTAGTAATTTTTTTTTTCAATTTCCTTCCTTAGTGGCAGATCTGGAACTAAAATCTCTAGGGGACACATGTTGTAGTTCTTATTCTGTGATTTGCGTTAGTTAGCTAACAAGGTAGACGTAAGATAGAATAGCTGGAGGCTACTTGTACTCCATCTTAATAGTTTATGAACAGGTGGATGAATAGATAAGACCTACAAGAAAAAGAAAGGAGGAATGTACCAAAAATAAAATCAGATGAGATTGAGAACAAATGTATTTGGGAGAAAGTTTGAATAGCAAGTATTATGGAGGGGAAGGAATCTCTTCAATGGTGTTTTAGTCGTGTGAGGTAGTGGAGGCTCTGGCGATAATAATAGATCAATTGGAAGATGTCTAATCATAATTAGTACCAGAGAATTTAAGATAACTTGGGGGAACACTACAACATTACAACATTCCTTGCTGTAAAAAGTATTACTGAAAATTGACTTTTGGTGAGCCTAATGGTATTAATCTATGTTGCTTTTAGTGGAATAAGTCTTGGTTAGTATTGTTGCTGTCATACAGTTCATTTTAAAAGTATGTGTGGAGAACATGGTCCTGACTTCTCCTTGGATGCTCTATCACTTTCCATACCACTTACCCTTTGAATGTAGAGAATTCTCATCAATAACCCACTCTGGAATCCTAAGCTCCTTCCATTGTGAAATGTCTCGTTTGGGTTATGATTCTCAATAGGATTAACATTAAAGATTTGCTGCAATTTGACTGACCTGTAGTAAAAGCAATAACAATTTTGACTGCATTGATTTAGGAAAAATGTTAACACACTTCTGTTACCTGTGATCATAAACTTGTTTACTTATGAGGTAAACTGTGAGATTCAGAATCATGAATATTCAGTAGTTTGGACTGGTTAAGTAAATTATTTAGTTAATAATGGCTACTTTGGATATGAAATTATGAATGTGATGTTCCAACTTGGAGATCCTTTCTTTTTTTATTCTTATAAATGTTTTGGTAAAATGAAGAATAAGGAGTGTATTGATCTTGCCCCAGAAGTGGGCCTTCATTTTGTTGTAGCTGAACTGAATGGCTGGGTTTTTAGCTAGTGATCACTTGCCACTCATCTTTTTGTCAGACAGCTTTGTTTATCTGCTTTCTGTGTTGGTTTTAGGTTAAGGATTTTTTAATAAATTTCTTAGTCTGATCATCCTACTTGTTACCATTTTTTATCCTCAAATATTATTTGATTGTCATAAAAAAAATAATGCAGAAGTATTTACTACAATTTTTCACTTAACAGTCAAGACAAGTGAGAAGGTATTCAGGATCCAAAGTTTTTTTTGATCATTTAAATTTTAAAAATCTAATGTTGTTTAGCATACTGTCTTAGATATTTTCTCTGTTGAATAATCATTGTGAACTATGTCTGACTGTGCATGTGTCATTCATTATTTCCACTTGTATTTTGTAGTGTATGGTCTGCAGCTGTTCATGCACTCACAGCGTTTATAAAATGCTTCATATCTCCTAATGTTGTTAATGGTGGAGTTCTACTTCAACCAGTTCTTGTATACCTTAGTAGGTATAACTTGTTATTTTAACGGCGCTTTTTTCATTTATGCCTGTGACTTTATTTGACAATTTATATTAATTCCTAATCTATGTTGAAAGCAGTGCATTATCATACATATCAGCATTAAGAACCAAGGAACTGGCATATGTAAAGCCTGCTGTGGATGTATTCGTCATCAAAACTTTAATAGCTTATCAGTCTCTTCCTGATCCTATGTCATTTAAAAATGACCATCCTCAGATTATTCAACTATGTACATTTCCGTTCAGGTAGTGTTTACACTGTATCTGTCAATTTAATATTTTGACTTGAGGTTGAATGTCAGTTGTTGATACATTAAAAAAGATGTTCCAATTTCGTTTGTTTGTCTGTGATGTAATGGTTCCTTTAAAATGTCATGTGCATAATGTTTTTAAGATGTCATGTACTTGATATTTTGGTATTGTGAAGAAATATGTAAAAATGCCATCATAATGTTTTTCTTACTTAGAATTTCAGAGAGAATTTTAGAGAGAAAAGAGGAATTGTGAGAATGAGGCATATTATTATTACTTAAAGAAAATGAATTACAGTGACAGTATTTGTAGAGTCTGTCCATGAATGGATAGATTCTAAAGTAAGCTAACTAACTTTCTAACTAACCCACTAACTGACTACACTAACCATATTGGTTAAGTGCAGAATACAGACTTGACTACAGTGTGTAATTGCCTAGCAGTAGGTGTAAATACTTGCATAATAGTCTAATATTCTTTTTCCAGTTTTGCTAATTGTAATTGTTTTCAAGAATTTTCTGTTTTTGAGCATTTATTTGGGTTAAGAAAAATGATTTTTTGAGAAATTGAAGAAAATGAATTTTAGGTAAGGAATCATCCTTAAGAATGATCAATTGTTGTGGTAAAACAAAACAACAAATAAAACAGAGGAAACAACCCTATCCCCCACCATTTTTGTTGTGGAAACACCCTTAAAAATACCATATGCTTATACCAAATAAAAGCCAAAGGTCTATTCTTATCCCAGATCCATTGTTGTGCCATAGACACCTTTATAAAAAATAAAAATACAAGAATTATGCTTGAACCATATAACCCAAATTGTGGTATAGAGTGTAGACTACACATTGCCCTTAAAGCTAATCATCAAAAAGTAGTAGCAGGACCTAGGGGCTAGGCTAGGTACCCACCATACTGAAATTGCCATTGCCAAATAAAGAGTTCCAAGGAGAAACAGCAGAAGAACGATTTAAGAAGAGATGAGAAAGTGAATATGAATTGGACTGTATGAGAAAGTGATGCAGAGAGAAATTAGACTTCATCAGAAAGTGAATATCATGTTAGGTCAATAAATTATAAAATATATTTAAAACATAGAAGAAATTGTGCTAAATTGTGACACTTTGGTATACTTCAGTGAAAGTTGGTTCTAAAAACGTTAAATTATTTCCTTGCATTTAATTCATGTTTGTAAAAATTGATTAACTGTTTAAATCTTCATTGATTATTCTGAGTAGTTTTTGTTGCTTGTTTGAATAAGATATGCTTCAGAATGTGAAGAAAGTTCGTGCTTGAGGTTGCTCTTAGACAAGCGAGATGCATGGTTGGGTCCATGGATTCCTGGAAGGTTCCTATCTAGCTGTTATGCAATTAAGCTTTGTTGTATCATTTCTTACTAGAGTAAATTACAATGTCTGTTAACCATGTTAGATGATTCTGCACCAAATTACTGGTTTTGTATTCAGTAGAATTTCAATGTATGAAATTTTCCATCCTTTTGCAACAGCAACTAATACTCTTTAAAACTTAGTGGCTAATCATGGTAATGGAATTTAGTAATGTCATCAATTATGTTAATATTTCTGTTATCTATTTATAATGTTTAATATAGGTGTGGCTGATATTACATAGAATGTTAGACTGCTCAGCATTATCTTTAAAACAAGCGAAGTGGTCCTTTTTGGTGTCAACTTTTTCCTTCTCAGTTTCTAACTTGTCTTTCTGTGAAAAAAAGGGATTGGTTTGAAGATGAGCTTCGAGCTTTTCAAGGAGGAAAAGATGGTCTTATGCCATGCATATGGGAGGTTGAAATTTCTAGCTTTCCTCAGGTAATGGATCTTTGGAGAATACAATCAACTACATATGTAATTAAGAATATGCAATTTTTTTTAAAGGGTTGACTATATATTTTTGTCTGACTAGCTTTTGGAAGTTTCTGAAATCACAACAAAAGCAGAAACAGTAGAAGATGGGAATTAGATTTTTTTTTTTTTTTGGCATTTGTGCAGTGAGGCCTTGTGTTACAAAATTTTGTGGCACAAATATTGATAGGAATCTTCAAAGGAGTTGAGTAAAAAGAAAAGTGGTGTTTTTTTATTGATTTGATGAAACAGAGATAAGGATAAAGAATCCTCCTCTGAGGGTTAAGAGAGGGGATGGAATAAAAAGATGGTGGAAAACCCTAAGAGAATCCATTTTAAAAGACCTTGATCTAAATGGCCATTGGTGAAAAGTTGGTACTTGACAGAGAATGATAGTGTCATTTGATCCATGTAGTTGAGACCCGACTCCACTTTCTGGGAAAAGATTTTGTTGTTATTGTACAATGCTAACATCCATATTATATTACAATTTCTTTTTAGGTTTAAATAAGTTTTGATTTGTTCATAACTCATTCATATTGTTGTTCCATTCCTTCTTTATTAGAACTTAGGTGAGTGCCTAACTTAAATCCAAAAACTAGCTCATGAGGTGAAAGTTGCCCCTTGTAGATATATACTTTATTTTAGCCATATTTTTAGACAATGTGAAACTTAAATTTTTCTCAATATATCCCCTCACGCCCAGTATTATTGGGTTTAATGGTGGATAACCCAATAATGGATCTAAGATAAGCTCTGATACTATCTTAAAATGTGGGTTTTGGCCTAACTCCACTCCAAAAGCTAACTCATGAGGTGAGGTTGCCTCTCCATTTAGATACTCTATTTTGGACATATCTCTAGTCAACATTGGACTTAGATTTTCCCAATAGTCTTATTATTGTTATTATTACTGGATGGATTTCTACTTCAGTAACAACTTAATTTTAACCTTGAAGCCGGAGACAATAAGCAAGACTTTGGTGAACCAGATGCTTCTGTTTTTTGGGATCATATTTGCTTCTCAGGTAGTTCATCACAACACAACCTTGGCATATTGTTGCCAAATTCAGAGAGTTGTTTTCAGAATCGTTATCAGTTAGTATTTTGTGTCTCAGGATAGTGGTGGCATGCTCTCCCTTCTGGGCATTATTGAGCAGTGTTTGAAGGCTGGGAAAAAGCAACATTGGCGCAAAGCTAGTCTTACCAATATTTGTGTGGGCTTGCTTGCTGCCTTTAAGGTTCTCTCCATCCTTCTATTGATATTATCAAAGTATCTTGTGTGGATCTCACTTAACATAATGTTTTTGCTTTCTTTTCCATTCCAGGCTCTGCTCTCGTTTCGACCACAAAAATTAGGACAAGAGATTTTGGGTTTGTCGCAATCTATTTTTCTGGTAGGAAATATTTTAATGCACATACCAAAAAATTTAAATGCCTTTAGTATCTTGAAAATATAAATGTATTCAATACTTTCTTCCTTTAATAAGTAGGAGGTTTAGTAAAATGTTGTAGGACAATTTATAATTTCTCTTCAATTATTCTGTTAACACCAATTGTTGTTACTGTATTGTCTCCATTCTTTCTTTTCTTAATTGTCATGGCATGTTGTTTGTTGAATTTGAATGGAAGGGTATCTTGGCGGAGGGAGACATTTGTGCATCACAGCGCAGAGCAGCATCTGAAAGTCTTGGATATTTAGCTCGATTTGGAAACGATATTTTCACTGCAAGAATGGCAAGTTTCTTCAGTCTGCTTTTAAGAGACATGTTGTTCACTGTTCTGTTGTGACTATGATTTAATTATAAGAAACCTTCTCTTCCTTATATATTTAGAATATTATGTGAGAACTTGAGAAATGAGAACAATCTAAACCATACAATCATTCATGGACAGTTAAGATTAAATTTAAATAAAAGCAATCTTAACCATCCATGTATGGTACTATGGTTATACACACACACATGGTTTCTAAATTTTATTTGTGCTAATTAACATTTTCATTTCTGATTGTCCTTTTCATTAATGATGGTGTCAAGCAGACTAGATCTCTTCTAGGTGACCTAAATGGTGCAACTGATCCCAACTATGCTGGATCAATTGCTTTGGCACTTGGCTGCATTCATCGCAGGTCATTTATTATTTATTACAATACCAGTCAACTACTAGATTGCATGTTTATTTTATCAGTTTTTTTAATTCTCCCAAGATATGATCCTTTCATTCTGAATCACTCATGAGCTTTGATTTGTTGAAGCTGTGTTTGTCTGTACTTTAGCAAAAATTCTTCTTTGAAGTATAGAGATTCAACATTTGAGTAGTTTAGTTTTAAGAGTATCAAAACTATTATGCTGAGTTTTTGAAATTCTTCTTCAAAGTATATAGATGTTATAAAAGAATTAATTAGCAATTTAGGAGTACCAAAACTATTATGCTTAGTCTGAACACTGCAAAAATTGTGGGTAGAAGAATTAATTAGTACCACTTGTAAGTTTGTTGATTAGCAGTTTGAGATGTAATAATAGAAAAAAGGTGGTTAATATGAACAAAAATAGTAGAAATGAGGAAGTTTACACTTTTGTTGTAGTTTCTTTAGAAAAATATGTTTTCCAGTTTTTAAGAGGATTTAATTTATTGAAGGATTAAGTAATGGAAAACCACATTGGTTCTGGTTTAGTGCTTACATGATGGTTGAACCCTTTTTGTTGACTTATTCTTGTACATTTATAATATCAACTTTGATATTTGGTTGAGCAGATCTAGTAACTATATCAAACTTAGAATGATTATGGGTTTTACTTCCTTTTCATATTGTTAAAGGGTTAAATTATTTTTATATATCAGGCACTCTGTCCCAAGTCTACAATATTATTTAAGTTTTGACAGTTTCTTTTTTATATTTATATATTGACTACAGTGCAGGAGGGATTGCTTTGTCAACTTTAGTGCCTGCAACAGTGAGCTCTATCTCCTCACTGGCTAAAAGTTCGGTAGCTAATCTGCAGATTTGGTCTATGCATGGACTTCTTTTAACAATTGAAGCTGCTGGCTTGTCCTTTGTCTCTCATGTCCAGGTATTCCCATTTTAAATGTAAGCATCTTTGGATTGATAATATATTTCTGATATTTTGTCTCACAAATAAAATCGATGATCTGTCTGGCAGAATAATTGCAGCATGAAGAGCTTTTCCCTTGTTTTAATCTGATAATATTTGTTAAGGACCAAATTAACTCTTTGTACTTTGAAATATCACTGATTGATTCATCTGAATTATCCAGTTTTTTCCCCCATTAATTATTAAAATAACCGCTGTCCACTACATAAAACTCTTTTACGATAAAGAACATTTATGTGGACAAATGTGGCCGAGAAAAATGCAGATAATGTTTTACAAATAAAAAGAATTGAGTTTTGGTTTTGTTTTGTTACTAAGGCATATCTCTCACTTAGTTGCTACCTGCCTTGGCCTTTGTCATAGAAGTTCATTTCTGCATCTACATCCTTCTTGTATCAACTTTTCTCATCTATCTTTTTGTGCCCAAAATATGAAGAGCATAATGTGTTTGGATTGGGTCGAAAGGAAGGAATGAATGCAATTTTGATATGTTCCACTGTTTGGATTAGTTAAATTAAAATGGAATGCAATGGTACATAATGGAATGGATTCCACTCCATCCTTCAAAAACCCCAATTTTTATTTCCTCCCAATTTGGGAGGAAGGGGCATGTGGTGTGATTGAACCATAATAAGTTTCTATTCCATTATAATGTATTCAAACAAGGAATGGTATTTTGTTTCCCATTCTGTTCTAGTCCATTCCACTCTGTTTACTTTTGATATCCAAACATGGGTAAAATTACTTGCTGGTTTTATTTTGTAATCAGATCAATGTACCGTGTTTTATTGTGTAATATAATCTTTCTCAGTAGACATCACATGATTCCCTTTGGTTTTCTTCACAGGCAACCCTTTCTCTTGCAATGGACATTCTTTTATCTGATGATAATGGTTTAGTAGACATTCAGCAGGGAGTTGGCTGCCTTATAAATGCTATAGTTACTGTTCTTGGTCCTGAGCTTGCCCCTGGAAGCATCTTTTTCTCGCGTTCCAAGGTGAATTGTTTAGTATTTTTCTAATAAAAATAAAAACTTATTAAGAAGAAAGAGAATATAATTACAAAGAATTTGGAGGATAAGGAATTCTCCTTGATGTAAAAGGAAAACACAGATGAGAAGGATTAAAAAAAGAAAATCAATCAAGCAAAGCTACAAATTCCCCATCATGTCTGTTTGGAAAGCTCCCTTGAAAACCCTGAGTTTGTTACCAAATAAAATTCAAACACGTAATCTCATACTAAATCAGCTGCTGTGTCAAAGAAGCTTCTTTAAAGATACCTAGCCTAGATCCATTGGCACTGAAGTAGGGCATAGATGGTTCACACAATCCCGGCCTTCTGCATTTTTTAAATGTATACTTCATACTGTATTTTTTTTCCCTTTCCAGTCTGCCATTGCCGAGATTAGCTGCTGGCAAGAAACTTCAACTTTGCTTGAGTACGTTTCTTCATTCCACCTGTTATCATATAATCATTTTTTCATGGCCATATTGCCTTTGGCTTTGTGAGTATAGTATTTTTCAGTCAAGTTATCTTTATCAATGATTATCAAAAGTTCTGCTTGTTTATTGAAGGAGTGCACGCTTCACACAACAACTTGTTCTTTTTGCACCCCAAGCTGTTTCTGTACACTCCCATGTCCAGACTCTTCTCTCTACTTTGTCATCAAGACAGGTTTCATTCCTATATATTTTTTCATTATAGGTAATATTGTGTTATTCACTATTCTTCTCTGCTCACTCTTTCTTCTCTTTTATTTCAAATGCAGCCAACATTACGGCATCTTGCTGTGTCTACTCTAAGGCATCTAATTGAGAAAGATCCAGTTGGTTCCTCATCTTGATATGATTTTCAATATAGAAATATTAGTATGTCAGATTTTTGAGCTGATAGTCGATTTTAATCGTTACAGGCTTCCGTTATTGTTGAGCAGATTGAAGACAACTTGTTCTTTATGCTGGATGAGGAAACTGATTCTGAGTATGTACATAGTAAAAAGGACCTTTCTTACCCTTTCCTGCTGATTAGTTCTTGGGTTAAAGCTCAAACACCTTTTTATTGCTATTAGTTTCATGAAATTATTATAGATGATTGCCTATGCATTTGTTTTGTAATTTTCTGGCTTCTTTATCTTAAAGAAGAATTTATATTAGAGAGGCAGAGTCATAGAGAGATGCCACAAGGAAAACAAAACCTAGTAATAGTCATTTTCCTAGACAAATCAATAGAAAGCAATACCTGTTAAAAACAATAGTGTGCGATGTGCAATAAAATCAAAAATGAAATTCTCCTGTAACATATTTGACAAATACTAAATCTTTGTTGATAATTATTCTTGCCTTTTTTCTTTGTATGCCTTGCCTTCTTTTGTTGCCTTAGGTTTGTTTTAAATGTTTGAATCTTCAAAGGAGATGTTTATATTCAGCTTTGTTTTCTGGTAAGATTGTTTGTTGGCTTTCCCTTAGGTTTCACAATTTTGTTTTATTTTATATTAAGGGGGATGGGTGGGGAGAGGGAGTGATTTAACAAATTTATTTAAGGGGGAACAGGTGGATAACGGGATTTGCCATGGTCAACCATAGTTACCATTTATGTTTTATTAAAAAATTGGCCACACCCACACCCACCATAGTTATTGGCATTTGGCTTTGAGAGCTTATTTCTTACTCCTTTTATTTCTGCAGAATTGGTAACTTAGTGCGAAGCACAATTATGCGATTACTCTCTGCATCTTGTCCTTCATGTCCTTCACATTGGATATCAATTTGTCGCAAAGTGGTAAGCTTTCTAATTCAAAAAAGCATTATTTTCTATATGCTTTATGCCTTTACCAGTTAATATGTCTACTGTTCTGCAAAAAGACATGAAAACTGATGTTTGTAGAGGAACATAAAGATAAATACAGATGGCGCTACCAAATATACAATTCAACCTAACCGAATCAATGATTGAATACCATGTACTACCAAAACACAATCAAAATTGCCTGTAACCAAATCATTCTCTAATGACAATGTTATTCTCCTATCATTCATGCAACAAAAAGAATGACGACTAATGGCAATGAAAGAAAAGGCAAACAAGTTCAACTAACAGTAGACTACTTTGGTTTCTAAACTGTCAGCGAGCAAAAAACATCATATGACTATGATAGGTTCAGTTTACAATGGATGGCACTGCTTTGATGCCATGTTCAAAAGTTAGATGTCTATAAATTGCCTCCATGCTACAACCTCCAATTTGTAGTAGATGGTAGAGGAATATTACAAGCATATGCTGTCAATCATTCATCCCTTAAACAAACTCCTAGCAGTCACCTGGAATCAATCATCCCTCAGTCAAACTCTAATCAGTCACCTTGATTTTTAGGTCAAAAAATACTTTATTTGACACTTCACAATGCTCTTCACAATTGTATGATGGTATTATTGCAGGTCCTTGCAACATCAACGAGGAACACTGAAAATAACAATATTGCGACAAATGATAACCCAGATGGTGATTCAAGGTTGAACCTTGGGGATGATGAAAATATGGTTTCTGGCTCCACCAATGTACCGGGTCACAATTTTCAAGCTTCCATTGGTACCGCTAATAGGGAGAAGTACCTCAGATATAAGACCAGACTTTTTGCCGCAGAGTATGTCATTTAAGTTTTTATTTGAATATATTGAACTGTTTCTGAGAATGATACATTTGCCTTATTTTAAATTATAATTACCCCCTTTATTTTTACTATTAAAGATAATTAAGAAAGGATTCTGTTATGTGATGTTAATGTATCTAATTCTAAAAATTTCCTCATCCTTTAGTGAAGAATTAATCTTGAAATTATGTCTTGATTTATATTTTAAGGCTGATATATTTTTCTGATTAAAAAATCCAAATTTCAATTTTTCCTTACTATAGGTTTTTGAATAATTAAATGTTACTGCAGATGCTTGAGCAATATACCAGATGCTGTAGGCAGAAATCCTGCACATTTTGATCTATTTTTGGCAAGGAAAGAACATGCAAGTGGGCAGGTCACTGGTGATTGGTTAGTTCTCCACTTGCAAGAGTTAATATCACTTGCTTATCAGGTACTGCTTACATAATAGAATATATTAGCTATGCATGACTTACCTTTTGCACTTGTATTGAATATTAAAGATATATTAATCAATCATACCCTCCCTCTCATTTTTTGCCATGTCAGATTAGCACAATTCAATTTGAGACCATGCAGCCAGTAGGTGTTGGTCTTCTTGGCACTATTGTGGACAAGGTACTATGTTCCTGTGAAGCATGATGGTTTTGCTACTTGAATGCCTTTTCTCCCTCTTATCATTCTTTTTATTAGCTTCAGGGTCTGTGGTATAACTAAGGGAGAGGCTGTAGGGTGTACCTTAATCACTTGAATATGAAAAAGGAATTGAGTGAAGAAAACTGCACTCCTCATTTTTCTCTTTTCATTATGTAAATATATAGAGTATGAAGAAATACATGAAGAAATGTTTTTTCTTATGTCAAAATGTGTGATACAGAAGGTATAAATAGCCTATTGGGTAAGATAAAACAGGTTCCTTAAATTTAGCTATACATAAAAGACTAATTTTTTGCTAAAAAAAAAGATCTTCCTGATTTTCTGCTCCTGATTTTATGGGGGACAGCTTCCTGATTTTCTGCCCCTGATTTTATGGGGGACAGCTTCCTGATTTTCTGCTCCTGATTTTATGCTCAATATCCAACACTCCCCCTCAAGTTGGGTCATAGATGTCAATCATGCCCAACTTGCACCTTAGATTTTCATATTGAGCCTTTGGCAGTGCCTTGGTCAGAATATCTGCAGTTTGTGTGCTTGAGGATGTGTGTTCTAGCTTCACCGTTCCACTGTCAATTTTTTCCTTGATGAAGTGACGATCAATTTCTACATGTTTAGTCTTATCATGATGGACTGGATTTTTAGCAATGCTAATGGCAGCCTTATTGTCACATAGTACCCTCATAGGGTGTTGAGATGAGACCTTGAGTTCCTGTAGCATTCGTTGTAACCATATCCCTTCACAGATTCCATGAGCCATTGCTCTAAACTCAGCTTCTGCACTGCTCCTAGCTACCACCGACTGTTTTTTGCTTCTCCAAGTGACTAGATTTCCCCAAACAAATGAACAGTACCCACTAGTTGATCTTCTATCGCATACAGAACCAGCATGGTCTGAATCTGTAAAGATTTCAACATTTCTTTCTCAGTGCTCTTTTTAAAATAGAGTCCTCTACCAGGAGTCTTCTTCAGACTTTTAATATACGATTAATCGCTTTCATGTGAGCTTCCTTGGATCATTCATGAACCGCTTACAAAACTTACGAATATCCAATGTCCGGACGAGTGTGAGACAGATAAATCGGTCTTCCAACAAGTCGTTGATACCTCTCTTTGTTGGTTTGGGGACTTTTTTCCTCAATACTAAGTTTAACATTTGATTCCATAGGTGTATCACCGTCTACACCCCAACATTCCGCTTCTTGCGGAAATCAAGGGTATACTTTCTCTGGGATATGGTTATCCCATGTTTAGATCTCGCCACTTCCATTCCAAGGAAGTACTTTAAGTAACCGAGATCTTTGACCTCAAATTCTTTGGCTAAGAACTGTTTCAAGTTTATAATTTCCTCATGATCATCTCCAGTGATGATGATATCGTCAACATAGACGATGAAAACAACAAGTTTGCCTCCGGGATCGCTTTACAAACATTGTGTGGTCCGTCCGGCATTGAAAAAATCCATGTCCCTTCACAACCCGAGTTAGCTTCTCAAACCAAGCCCTTGGAGATTGTTTGAGACCATAGAGAGATTTCCACAATTTGCAAACCTTCCCCAAGTTCTTAAGATTCTAGTCCTGGGAGGATCTTCATATAAACCTCTTCCTCAAGTTCTCCATTTAAGAAAGCGTTCTTTATATCCAACATGCAAAGTCCAATCCAAATTGATCGATGAATGGACAGAAACCCGAACAGAATTTAATTTTGCCACCGGTGCAAAGGTCTCCTCATAATCCACTCCATATGATTGAGTGAATCCTTGAGCTACCAATCTAGCTTTGTATCGGTTGATCTTTGCCGTCTCGCATTATATTTTTTGAGAAAAATCCACTTGCATCCTACTTGGTTGTTTTCCTTGTGGAAGTTGAGAGTACTCCCATGTTCCATTCTTTTCTAAGGCCTGGATTTCTTCATCTACTGCTGCCTTCCAATGAGGTTGGTGGATAGCCTCATGAAAATTCTGAGGTATTTTGATGTTGTCCAGACTTGTAACAAAGGCTTTATAATTCTGTGACAATTTCTCAAAATACACATAATTTCCGATTGGATGTTTGGTGCAAGACCTCACCCCTTTCCTTAGAGCAATAGGCATGTCCAGGTCAAAAATGTCATCAAATGATTTAGATGAAGAGTCAGGAGAAGGTGTGATACCTGTGTGAGATTTTGTCGGTTCTGAACTTAGGTTAGAAGTTTGGTTTTGCCTTGGAAATGTGCAGTTCTCTACCACCATGTGAGGCTTCTGACTTTGATTTCTTCTACAATAGACCTGCAGCTCCGGTAAAGCAGTGGGAGCAAACAAGACCATGTGCTGGACTTGTTTGAACTTGTATTTCCTTTGGCTCCACCTCAGCTGGTTGGGCAGTTTCTGCACTTAATTCCGCAATGGTTATAGGTGCAGAATTGATAGTTTGTTCCCAAGGTTGGTATTCACTCATTTTCTCCCCCTGAAGGCCAACTTTGGGGTAGAAAGGTTGGTTTTCAAAGAAGGTGACATCTAAAGTATGGTAGAACTTTCTGTTGGAAGGAGAGTAGCACTTATATGCTTTCTTGGTAGGAGAATATCCCAAAAATATGCATTTTAAGGCTCTAGGGTCAAGTTTGCTTAAATTTGGTTGGTGGTTATGAACAAAGGCAATGCAGCCAAAAATTTTTGGTGGAAGGTTGGTAATAAGTTTGGTGGTTGGGTATAGAGATAGAAAAATTTGATGAGGAGTCTGGAAATTCAGAGGCTTGGAAGGCATTCTGTTAATAAGGTAGGTTGAGGTTAGAAGAGCTTCACCCCAAAAATGACTTGGGACATTTGTGGCTAGCATGAGGGATCTAGTTACCTCGAGGAGGTGTCTATTTTTTCTTTCTGCAATCCCGTTTTGTTGTGGGGAATCAACACATGAGGTTTGGTGCACAATACCATTTCGAGTAGATAAGCACCAAGGGATTTGTGAAAGTATTCTCTCCCATTGTCGGTTAAGAATTTGGATAGAGGTATGAAATTGGGTTTCAATCATTTTGTGAAAACTTTCAAAAATTTTGCCTACTTCGATTTTTCTTTCATGAGAAATACCCATGTAACCCTTGTGTGATCATCTATGAAAGTTACAAACCATCTTGAGCCTGAGATATTGTTAACCCGAGATGGTCCCCATATATCACTATGAATTAAAGAAAAAGGGAATGAGGATTTGTATGACTGACTAGGATAATGGGATTTGGTATGCTTTGCCAACTCACATATTTCACACCGAAATTCTTTTGAACCTTTATTAAACAAAGTAGGAGCATTTTTTTCAAGTACCCAAAATTTGGGTGTCCAAGGCGATAATGCCACACCGGTACATCTTCCGTGGGGAAAAAACTTGTGCTTTGTCTTTGCATATCCTCTCTTGTGGTCTTCTTTTTAGGAGGTAGAGGCCTGCACATTCTTCTTCAAGATTGCCAATCTTCTTCCCCAAATCCAAATCCTGAAATTCACACATGTTTGGGAGAAATTTAGTAACACACTTTAAATCTTGAGTAAGTTTGCTTTACCGACAAGAGATTGCAATTCAAATTAGGGACATGTAGCACGATTTCGGTGTTATGTCTTTAGAAATAATTACGAGACCTTTTCCAACCACTTTAGAGGTGGTTCCATCTCGCTATGCGAACAACAAGTGTCATCATGACAGGGGAAATATTTGTCTTGAAGACATTGATATCCCCTCGTCATATGATCTCGATGCTCCGAATCAACTATCCAAGGTTCTGTTTTCTCGGTGGTGACATGAAAACCATAGAGAAATTACCTTTTTTATACCTTTTTTAGCAAGAGTTGCGAAAGAATTAGTACTTGTATTTTGGAGAGTTTGCTGCAACATTTTTTGTATTATTTCCATTTGTTCTTTGCTTGAAACAACTAGGTCCAGATTCCTCTTTGGGTCTACTTTCTTCACTAATGGCTGCATGGACTTTATTCTCCTCAGTGCCTCGGCTTCCAATCGCAGGGCTTCCCATGGAGTAGCCAGCGGTCTCCCTTGTATGTCCCGTTTTTCTGCGGTGGTCACACCATCCTCTCTTTTCTTTTGAGGTCCTCTTTGCAGCAAGTGCGGAGCTTTCAATGGCAATCTTTGTCGATTGCCCACCCAAAGATAATCTTCCTTCTACTTTCCTCTCTTCTCACCTCTCGCAGGCCTCACGGATGCTAGGGAGTGGCTTAGTGCCAAGTATTCTTCCCCAACTTCATCTAAATTCTTGTTCAGCCCAAACAAGAATTTGTATAATCGGTCCTTATCCACCAGGTTCTTGTATATATTGTTTGTCTGTGAACATTTCCATTCTCGTGTGTTCATAAGTATCCAACCGCTGCCAAAGCCTTGTGAGAGAGTGGTAGTATTCGGTAACATTGGAATCTCCTTGCCTCAAATCATGTAAGAGACTCTTGATTTCGAATATGGTCGAGGTGTTGTCAACATTTGAGTAGGTTTCCTTTCGCACTCCAAATTTCTGCGGTTGTCCCATAGTACAAGAAATTTTCACCGGTTTCATTTGTCATGGAGTTGAGGAGCCAAGACATGACCAAGCTATTCTCAAGCTTTCATTTCTGGTGAGTTGGATCCTTCTCTTCCGGTTCCTCTGTGTCACCGGTAATGTAATTTTCCTTCCCTTTTCCTTGAAGAAAAAGGCGGACAGATCTTGCCCATGGAATATAGTTCTGGCCATTGAGTTTATAGCCATTGATTGGAAGGAGATTTGTATCGGTCAAACTAGATATCCCAGTTTCTGTTTTGTGCTCATTGGCCATGGGAACTGACTTTACTATTATGGTTCAGAAACCTGCTCTGATACCATGAAGAAATACATGAAGAAATGTTTTTTCTTATGTCAAAATGTGTGATACAGAAGGTATAAATAGCCTATTGGGTAAGATAAAACAGGTTCCTTAAATTTAGCTATACATAAAAGACTAATTTTCTGCTAAAAAAAAAGATCTTCATGATTTTCTGCTCCTGATTTTATGGGGGACAGCTTCCTGATTTTCTGCCCCTGATTTTATGGGGGACAGCTTCCTGATTTTCTGCTCCTGATTTTATGCTCAATATCCAACAGAGTACATTACAATCAATGTAGCCCTGAAAAAGACTAAGCCTAAGCCACCCTAAGCTGTCACATCATATCAGAAAATAATATTAAATATACAAAAGCTTCCTCAGCAAGCTATTTTAACACTCCCCCTCAAGCTGGAGCATACAGATTGTATGCCCCAAGCTTGGAACATAAAAACTGAATTCGAGGTCCCCTTAATGACTTAGTCATAACATCTGCAAGTTGTTCATTGGAGGTGACAAATTTAGTAACAATTTCCTTAGACAACAGCTTCTCTCTAACGAAGTGACAATCAACCTCCATATGCTTAGTTCTCTCATGAAATACCGGATTGGAGGCAATGTGGAGAGCAGCCTGGTTATCACAGTACAATTCCATTGGATGATCTTCACAAAATTTTAACTCTTGAAGGAGTTGTTTAACCCATATAAGCTCACAAGTAATCAATGCCATAGCACGATATTCAGTCTCAGCACTAGATCGAGCAACAACATTTTGTTTCTTGCTCTTCCAAGAAATGAGATTTCCACCAAGGAAAACTCAATATCCATGGTGGAACGTCGATCACAGACAACCTTTGCCAATCAAGCATCACAATATCCCGAGATTTGGCTGTTTCCATTGTTTTTGTACAACAATCCTTGTCCTGGGGCCTTTTTGATGAATTTAAGGATACGCAAAACAGCATTCCATGATCAACATGAGGGGCTGCATGAATTGACTAACAACTCCCACTGCAAAAAGAGATGTGTCGTCTTGTGATAGTAAGATAAATAAGTTTCCCAACCAATCTCCTATATCTCTCTGGATCAGTAAATGGTTCACCTTGGCCAGCCATTAACTTTTGGTTAGGATCCATAGGACTATCAATGGGTCTGCAATCAACCATGCTTGTTTCCTCCAAGATGTCTAAAGCATACTTCCTTTGAGAAATCACAATGCCTTCCTTTGATTGAGCAACTTCAATACCAAGAAAATATTTCAAACATCCTAAGTCTTTGTCCGAAAATGGTCAATAAATGTTTCTTCAATTGAGAGATTGTAGCTGCATCGTTCCCGGTAATCACTATGTCATCAACATAAACAACTAGATACACACACTTCCCAGGAGAAGTATAGCAATAAAAAACTGAGTACTAATATATCTCCTTCAGAAAGTATTTCTCCATAATGGCCATGAACAGTTGCTCCCGGAGTCGCCAAATAAGGGTTAGCCGATCTTATTCCTACAGAATCCATTTGAACTGATCCACTTCACTTCTTTTCAGCCCAAAATCCTGTACAACATGACTAAATCTTCCAAACCATGCCCGAGGAGATTGTTTGAGACCATAAAGAGATTTTCGCAATTTACAAACTAATCCAGACTCCCCCTGAGCAACAAAACCAGGAGGTTGCTCCATGTAAATCTCCTCCTCCAACTCACCATGAAGAAAGGCATTTTTTATGTCTAGTTGGTGGAGAGGCCAATGACGAATAGCTGCCACAGCAAGAAAGAGACGAACTGTAGGGATCTTGGCCACAGGAGAAAAAGTGTCACTATAGTCTAAGCCATAAATCTGAGTATACCCCTTGGCCACTAGTCTATCTTTGAGACGATCAACGGTACCATCAGGGCCAACTTTGATGGCATAGACCCATCTACATCCAACTGGTTGTTTCCCTGGAGGAAGTGGAACTAGTTCCCATGTACCACTGTGCTCAAGTGCTTGCATCTCAACAATCATAGCTTGTCTCCATCCAGGATGATTAAGAGCCTCATGAATATTTCTAGGAATGGTGAGAGGAGATATAGAGGAGAGAAAAGAAAAATATAAAGGAGATACACGATGATAGCTCAAAAAATTATAAATAGGATGAGGATTCCTAGTAGACCGAATACCTTTTCGAAGAGCAACAGGCCAATTAGAATTATCTCCCCTAGGATCCGTAGCATGAGCGTCTGATGGTGAAGGACTAGAATCTAGAGGTTCTTCAAGAACAGGCAGACCTAATTGTCTTGTCTGACGCTGGTATGTGATAAGGTGAGGAGTATCTTGCCTGGGATTAGTTGTGGGGAAGACAAATTGATTAATTTCTTGGTCAGGAATGATATGGATTGACATTAGAGGTGGAGTGGAAACGTGAGAACCAACTAGTAAAGCCTGTTGTATTGATGGAGGATCATGAGTGGAGGATGAGAAAAACATAATTTGTTCAAAGAAGGTCACATCTGCAGACATGTAATATTTTCTGGTTTGTGGGGAGTAGCATTTGTACCCTTTCTGAAGACGTGAATAACCTAAGAAAACACATTTGATAGCTCTAGCAGACAACTTGTCCAAACCAGGAGAAACATCATGGACAAAACATGTACACCCAAAGACCCGAGGTGAGACATGAAACAATGGTTCCTTTGGATAAATAATGGAGTACGGAATTTTATTTTCAAGAGAAGAAGATGGCATTCAGTTGATTAAGAAACAAGAAGTGAGAATTGCATCACCCCAATAGTGTACAGGAACATTTGAATTAAGCATTAGGGTGCGTGCAGTCTCCACAAGGTGCCTGTTTTTCCTTTCAGCAATTCCATTTTGTTGGGGTGTGTGTGGACATGTAGATTGATGCAATATCCCTTGTGAGGATAGGAAAAAGGATAATTCAGAGGAGAAATATTCTTTTGCATTGTCACTTCTAAAGATTTTAATCATTTTCCCAAATTGATTTTTGATTTCATTAAAGAAAGACATAAAAATAGACAAAAGTTCAGAACGATCTTTCATTAAATATACCCAAGTACATCTGGAGAATTCATCAATGAAGGTTACAAAATATCTAAAACCAAAAGATGTTACACGGCTTGGACCCCAGAATGAATGGTGGTGAAAACTGATTGACATCTTTTTTCAGTTTGTTTGGGAAAAGATGATCTAACATGTTTGCCTAATTGACATGACTCACAACCTAATTCCTCTAACTTCTTCGAGACTAGAACTAAGAGTTTCAACTTGACAAACTTGGGTGACCCAAACGATCATGTAATGACTTGACTTGGGTGACAAAACAGACACGATCTGAGATGGTTGTTTTCCAAAATAGTAGAGCCCACTAGATTCATGTCCTTCGCCAATCCTCCGACCCGAACCACGTTCCTGAACAACAAAGGATTCAGCATTAAAGGTTATTGAACAATTTAAGGACTTAGCTAACTGACTTAGAGAGATTAGATTGAAAGGACAATTAGGAATGAACAAAACAGATTTTAAGTTTATTGAGGGAGAAAGAGAAACTTGACCAATTCCTTTGGGAGCAATTCTGGACCCATCTGCTAAGGTAATAAGGTGAGGTGATTTAAGAGGGTACATAGAAGAGAACATAGACTCATTACCAGTAATATGATCAGAGGCTCCAGAATCAATAATCCATGGAATTTGACTAGCAGATGAATGAGAAACACAAGCTGTAGAGGCGGTAGCGGTAGAGGAAGATTGAGCCTGAGTCATGGATTTCCACTGAAGATATTCTTGATAATCATCTTCTGCAATCTTTATGTCAGATTTTCCTGATTTTTCTGATTTAGACAGATTTGCTGTCTTTTCGGGGAAACCATGAAGAGAATAACAATTCTCTCGAGTGTGACCCATTTTCTTACAATATGAGCATTGGGGGCGACCACTTCTACCTCCTCTTCCTCCTCGGTTTCCACGACCACCTCTTCCCCAACTAGAAACCATTGCAGAAGCTTCACTTATTTCACCCATATTTTAATTTTTCACTTCTATAGGGACCCGAAGGAGTCTAGTTATCAAGCTGTCCATTGAAGGAATCTCATGGCCAGTTAAAATCTGGTCACGAACATGATTAAAATCTGAATGCAATGTTCTCAGGATCAGTACCATATAGAACCTGTCAAGTTTCTTATTTATTCCTTCTAGAGATTCGCCGCTGAGGAACATTTTTAGTTCTTCCACATGACTTGAGCTTCAAGAATATGAGATGTCATTTCATGATTAGTTTGTTTCAAGGATGCTATCCTCTGAGTAGCATCATACAGCCTTTGAATATCATTTGCATAAATATTGTGGGCCTTTTTCCAAAAAGAACAACAGGTTTTGAATGCCCTGAGTGTCCCCAAAATGTTGGGTTCAACAGATTGCCACAACACAGCACAAAGCTGAAAATCAAGCTTCTTCCATTTGCCCCGAGTTTCATCCGAACCTTCAATATCTTCCACTTCCAAGTGGTCGTGGTACCACTTGACCAAGGAACCATAGTTCCACGAGGCAGCCCACGATAGAAAGTTTTTACCATTTAGTTTTTCCGTTGTAATGGTTGGGGTACCAGAAATAGGTAAAACGGGACCTAAAAAAGCCATAGGAGACTAGAGAGAGGAGCAACAATAGACCCACTATCCACACAACAACCAAAACAGGAAAAAACAAGTCCAGAAATGGACTTGGAAGACTGCAGAAGAGGCGTGAACAGTACACGCCAAACAGAGAAAGAGACAGATTAACGAGTGTGGGGGCACGTTAGGCTTCGGATGACGCCGGAGTTGAGGGAGACAGGTCGTGCTTGACGAGGCG
The DNA here is from genome assembly GCA_026586105.1 of Hylodesmum podocarpum. NCBI lineage: Eukaryota > Viridiplantae > Streptophyta > Magnoliopsida > Fabales > Fabaceae > Hylodesmum > Hylodesmum podocarpum. The sequence goes on along the minus strand of JALJEV010000014.1, from coordinate 1,174,053 downwards.
CACAAAAAATCTAGGTTCGCCGGAGAAAACGGCGGCGGCCGGCGGAGGACAGTGGCGGCCGGAGACGGCGGCCGGCGGTGGCAGGCGGCGGCGCTGAGCGGGATCGTTCCCGCTCTGATACCAACTTGAATATGAAAAAGGAATTGAGTGAAGAAAACTGCACTCCTCATTTTTCTCTTTTCATTATGTAAATATATAGAGTACATTACAATCAATGTAGCCCTGAAAAAGACTAAGCCTAAGCCACCCTAAGCTGTCACATCATATCAGAAAATAATATTAAATATACAAAAGCTTCCTAAGCAAGCTATTTTAACATAATCTTATTATCTCCCTAATGGTCAAGTTTTATTAATTTGTTCTTGTATGTGAATTTGGATTAACAGTTTGAAAAAGCAGCTGACCCTGAGCTTCCTGGGCATCTTCTGCTAGAACAGTATCAGGTATTTGACAAGATGTGCTAAATTATTTTCCATGACAAGATCTCATTTCTTTTACAAACAGGATACTTTTCTTTGTTTCTTTTAAGGACCAATCGATTAATCCACATGTTTATTTGTTAAGAGATCCTATGTAACAAGTCATTTTTGTAGTTAACTAGAATGCGAGTTTTGTGATGCACTTGGAATAACTTGTGTTTCATTTTTATAGGCCCAGCTAGTATCTGCAGTTCGTACCACCTTGGACACATCTTCTAGTCCTAGCTTATTGGAGGCAGGCTTGCACTTGGCTACCAAGGTAGCAGGCTTCATCTTTCTCATTTCCTTTTTTATCTTTGGAGTTAATTTATTTGTTTCTTAGAAATCCCCCAAAGTTACTTCAGTAAATCCAATTTTGAGCTTCCTTTTAACATATCCTTAATTCTTTGGAGGTTGGAAATATATATGTGAAGTTCTTCAAGTATGTGATTAAATACAATTTAGCTCAGTAGTTATGTGAAAATTGTAGATACTGACAAGTGGAATCATCAGTGGAGACCAAGCGGTGGTCAGGCGCATGTTCTCATTAATTTCACGCCCATTGAATGACTTTGAGGGCATCTATTATCCTTCATTTGCAGAATGGGTCACAAGCAAGGTATGTGACTCTAATTGTTATTACATTTTAATTCTTCCTATATTTTTATATCTAGATCTTTTGTCTTATTTATGATTTATATTTTAGATCAAAATAAGACTTCTGGCTGCTCATGCTTCTCTTAAGTGTTATATATATGCATCCATGAGGAAGCACCAAGATGGAGTTCCAGATCAATACCAGGCATTGTTACCATTGTTCCAAAAAAGCTCAAGTATTCTGGGGAAGTACTGGATCCATACATTGAAGGATTATAGTTATTTATGCTTATGCCTGAGTCCAAAGAGAAAGGTAGGCTATGAACATACTGGATATTAATGAGTGTGTAATTTCATGTGGGAGATGAAACCTGAATCAAAATGAAACTTAAGATCTTTGTGGTCGCCTTCTCATTCAAGTTGTTCTTTTCTTGCAGTGGAATCTGTTCCTCGATGGACTGCAATCACCTATTGTTTCTTCAAAGTTGCGTCCATGCTTAGATGAATCTTGGCCTGTAATTTTGCAAGCACTTGCACTTGATGCAGTTCCTGTGAATTCTGAAGGAAATGAAGCCTCAGTTGAAAACTCACAAAAACATAGCATCACCACACATCAATATAGCATGGTCGAATTGAAGTGTGAAGATTTTAAGTTCCTGTGGGGTTTTTCTCTTCTTGGTCTGTTTCAGTCCCAACATCCTATCCTTTGCAGACCAATTATACAGCTTCCTTTTGTCAATTCTAAGCATGGTGGGAACTCACCAAGTAATGAAGTGAAACCCTCGGGCTTGAAATTATATGAAATTGTACTACCTATGTTTCAATTACTTTTGACTGAAAGATTTTTTGGAGCTGGGTTGCTTACCATGGATATTTGCAAAGAACTGCTGCAGGTGAGTATTATCTTGCAGGATTCTTTGAGATAGAACTCCAAAACAACATTAGTCTTCTCAATCATGTCCTATTAAGATAACAGATTTGACCTTAAATGACTTGTTCTGATCCATTTAATTTCACTTGGACATATGAATGCATATTCCTCATTTTATAAGCTCATCAACTCCATATGTGTGAGCCTAAGTGAAATTAAGTATTACATTGGATAGTGTGAGAGGCAAAACCATTCATGTGCCTCCACCAAACAACTTAAGCCTTTATGAGATTTAGTCCTTAGTATGGTATCATAGCCTCTATGACTAAGTGGTCAATAGCTTGACCATTTGCTGTTTACATAAGGTAAAGTGAGCCTATGCATCTTCAATGCTTAAGAGCTTATGCGTGAATGGGTGTGTAAAATTATTCCTTGTACCTCCACTGAACCACCTAAGTTTCAGGAGAGTTGCAAACATGCTTGACATGCACTCTAGATATTTATAATAAACGAATCCTTGTGAAATATTAGCTTCGTCAGTTTTCTTTCTTATATTCAGTAAACATATGGAACTGCAACATCTTAATTTGGAAGACCTGGATCTCTTTTAAATTGAATATAGATAGATAAATTGGTGATGCTTTTTGGATGTCTTTACTGGTTCAGAGTAATATTCAACTATTTAAAGGAAGAAAGGATTGTTGACTAATCTGCACTATGTTAATATGTCAACGGTAATCCACTATAGTGTCTAAGGAGATTGGAGTGTAGATTTATAAGTTTTCTGCTTGTTTACATTCATGATAATTCCTATGCTCATATGGTTGAATGCATTTTATGTGGAATGGGCATAAACAAAGACAATTCTTACATTTCTTATTCTGTTTAATGGATGCAGATTCTTTCATATTCTACATATATGGATGATTCTTGGAATAGTCTCGCAATATCCATTTTATCACAGGTAGACATTGGATAAACTGGTTTAAGGATTGTGACTCTGCATTTTATTTTATCTCCTTTTTGGGGTAAATTTTCTATAAAACTTCAAGCACTCTATTCCTAGGCAGAATAGGTTCTAATGTTAGTCTAGTAAGCTTTTTGCTGCTTTGTTCAATTTTTTTAGACAAGTTCAAGTTTCAACTTTTTCCCTACAGGTTGCACAGAATTGTCCACAAGAAATTTTCGTTAGTGAAAATTTTGCTTTGATAACAATGGAACTTTGTCTGGACTACCTTTTAAAAGTGCTCTGGAGGTATTTAATTTCCTGTGACTGATAATTTAATGCAGTTTCAACTTTCAATTATTTGATAGAGCCTTTGCATTGGATATATATACTCTGCTTAAGGGTTACTGTATTTCTGTTGTCTAGTATTGATACAATCTCAGTGACTCATCCAAACTCTGGAGTAAATATGATACAAACACTATGTAGCACCACAAAGGCAGTCATTAACCGTATGGAGACCAAGGTGTGTCTGTTTTCTATGATAGTGGATAACTGTTTTCTTTCTGAGCCATTATCTTTTTGTCAAACATCAATAATTCTGTATTCATGGAAGTCCTTGTGCAATATTTTATCGTAAATTGATCTATCATTTTATTCATTTCAAAAATAATCTTCATTGATGATTTGTTCTTATGATGATTACTTAAGATGCATAAGAATCCCAAATCAGTGGTTCTGGCATTAGTTTTAATTGGCTACAAGTGCGTTAGGGAGGCTTCAAGTGAGGTGTGCTTATCAGAAGCCATTGACATGGTCAAATGTACAAGTCCTTTATTAAAGAGAATTGTTGATGGTAAGCCATTTAGTTGGAACTAGTTTGGTCCATATTCATGCATGCCTCCTTGTGAATCACTTGTTCAAACATTAGTATTTGACATGTATTTCCTCATCATTCAACGGCACAACTGATGGATCTTTTACCCAATTTTGTTTTGTAGATGAGACTGAGTCTGGTGATAGCTTTCTCCCTCTAAGAGATATGTTTGGAACTTGTCTGAGTGTAGTTGCCGGTCTGACTAAGGACTGCATTGAGGAATTCCATTTGCAGGTTAAAAGTTCCAATCAATGCAGGCTTATACAGAAAAAGCTTGTATTTTCTCTTGAACAAATTATATCCATTTCTGTACTAGCTCTTGAAAGTAAATTTGCTGAAGACTGTGAAGCAAGGAAGTCCATCTGTGTTGGTGCACTGAGATATTGCATTCGATGCATCCAAACTGTACTTAGTGATTCAAATATGCAGGTAAATGAATATCTAAAAAATATCACAAAAACTCCATGGCTGGTACCCAGAAAGAAATACAAATGACAGAACTTTCTCCTACAGGTTCAAGTAATAGGATTGCAGTTTCTTAAAGCCAGGATTCAAAGAAGTGTAAATACAGAAGATAACTCTTACATAATGTTTCTTGCTGGGGAGCTAATTACTGATATTTTCACTTTAATCCACAAAATGTTGAAGGTATTGGCAATGTTTGCATATGCTTTGCCATTAGTGCAATCAATGCTGTCATCAGTTCATATTATTTGCTTATTGAAGTTTGCGATTCTCAGTGTAGCTAAAGGATTCTATAATTTTATTGATAACAGAATGCTATAACAAGAGAATCGGTAACTATTGCTAGTGAATGCCTGAGTCTCCTGGTGCTGTTACAAACCCTGTCAAAAGGTAACGACTGCCAGAGAAGTTTTATGAATCTACTTCTGGATGCCATTGTCATGATTTTCTTGTCAACAGAAGATGGCTTCTCTCAGGTAATATGGACTGGGATTTTCTATTGCTGAAGTTTAGTCTTCTTAATATTTTTATACATTCTTTTGATCATGTGAACAAATGACAGGAGGTCAGTGATTTAAGAAGCACTGCCATTAAGCTTGTTTCTCGCCTTGCTCAAATTCCGTCATCAGCCATTCATTTCAAGGATGTTTTACTATCAATGCCTCCTCTGCACCGCCAGCAACTTCAGGTGCTTCAATGTTACTGATGGCTCTGTGTATTTCATTTATTTATTTTTATCATTGATGGCTATGTGTATGTGAACAGATTAATTTACATTTATTTTTCTCAATTAGCATATCTTCTTGTGAGATTCTAGAATTACTAATTGACCATCTGAAAGACCCTGATGGAGATTAAATTTTTTGAAATGGCAAATTTCTTTTTCTATCCATAAAATTATTAAGCTCCATTTATAATTATTAATATAATCCACGTGCAGGGTGTAATCCGAGCTTCTGTAACACATGATAAAAGTCCAACAGATCTAAAAGTACCAGTTTTGGGCATAAAAAGGCCAAAGCTATCAGAAGAAACTGAAAAGAAACCTCCTGTACCATCATCAGCTGCTGTGATGCCAACAGATGAAAATGACTTGGAAGAAGATGATGTCAGTGAAGATGATTGGGATGCATTTCAGTCGTTTCCTGTCTCTAAAAATGAGGATGGAGATGATTCAACAACAGAGCAGGCTGCTGAAGGGCAAGATTCTAGCCTGGTTAAAATGTCATCAGAAATGGTTGAAGGTGTAGACTCTCAAGAATGTTCTATTCCCGAAACCATCAACAGTGAAAAGGAGCTGAAAGGTGATGAGTGTCTGGAGGCTGTCAAAGAGAAACATGATCAAACTTATCCTGGTGCTAACAAGCCACATGATAATGAGAATCATGAGACGGACGAAAGTTTACAAAACTCGGTGCTTCAAGAAGAGTGGACACCAATCCCGGGAAATGAACTAGTTTCTCTTGATCGGAAGCCTGAGGTAGAAGCTGAGATGGAGGAAACATCACAGAACTTCGGACCTAAAGAAGAGGGGTCATCAATCCAAGGAAATGAACTAATTTCTTGTGATCACAATACTGAGGTAGAAGCTGAAAAGGAGGAAAAATTGCAAAACTCGGAGCTTCAAGAAGAGGGGACATCAACCCCAGGAAATGAACTAGTTTCTAATGATCCCAAGCCTGAGGAGGAAACATTGCAAAACTTGGGGCTTGAAGAAGAGGGTACCTCACTCCCAAGAACTGAACTAGTTTCTTCTGATGAGAAGCCTGAAGTGGAAGCGGAAGGATCAATTGAAGAGGAGGTAGTGTCAGACTCTCCAGCACCTCAACAGGGACTTTGTGAACCAGACAATAGTGAACAGCGTAACAAGTGTGATGAAGATCCTGAGATAGACTCTGTAAATGAAAACGAAAGTCATCACCCGCAGCTAGAAATGTCTGAAAGACCAATAGAGAGTGAACATAGTAGTACAAAATTAGAACCATTTGCTGAAGAGGATAAAGAGTAGGTAATTGAAGGGCATAGGGTATATTGACTATCACTCCCATAGCATGAAAACCACGCCAAAATATCTTAATGTGAAGCGTTGTAAAAATGTATCGTTCAGTAGAGCCATTTTTTTAAGTTCCAATTTATATTTTACCATTTGTAGCTTCTACTCTTTCGTTTATAGGGCTGATCTGTTGTGTATGTGTGTGTATATAATAAAAATTAAAAGGAAAATTAATAACCAAATTTTTCATTGTATTAGAAATATGTTATTTAATGCTTAATAGGTTGTATTTAATGTCTTTATACCATGTATCCATGGGTACATGAAAAAACACTACTGATATTTTATATGTTCTGCTATCCGTTGTTCTGAAAATGGACGTAAATTAAGATATGTTCTTTTAAAAGTGTTAGCAGAACGGATAATGTGATCTAGAGTAATAAACTTGTTACCATGGATCATATATCTTAGATTATGCCAAAAAAACATTATGAAATGTTTGATCGTGAACAGAAACTTTCACCTTCCATTGTTACATATTATTTAATTTGTAACAAAAAGTAACAATTTAGTTTAACAATTTTTCTATTATTATTATTTTAATATATTAATTGACTATAAACCTAAGTAAAGTGTAGATGGCAAGTACTTGGTAATCGGTTGATATAGAGTCGGATACTAAAATATTTTTTAAACTTGGGCACAGAAACGAATACTACAAGATCTTACCAATTGTTATCTCTAAATATAAGTAAAAATTCTTGTGATCTCCAAAATATTATGTTGTTACTTTTTTTATCTATTAATTTTTATTTAACTTTCTTATATTATTTTCTTATTGACCTGTTCTTTTATTTTTATGGAATGTTCTATTTTTTTAATTTTCTTCTTCAATTTTCTATAAATCCATGTTTAATAGATAAATTTCACATACTTTTTAATTGGAATATGGAATTCTAGTTAAACAAACTTTCATTCGACTATAATGAGTATGCTAAAATTGATTCCGTTTGATAATAAATAGTAATTCACAGAAATAAACATTATCTTTACTTAAGTAGTACACAAAAATAACAAAATTAAATAGAACAATAAAAATAATATAATATATTTTATCTCATTCTTTTTTAAAACAATAAAATAAAATATTTATCTTATTTTATTATAATTTATTTATTATAATAAATAATGTTTTTAATATATTTCATTCTATTTTATTCCATTCCTTTCTTCTAAATTTTTATTTTTTCACTCCATTCTTTTGTATCAATATTTCCAAACATGCATGTGACATGTATTACTAATTAGTCCCATGGTTCGGTTCTAAAACCATTTTCGTAAAATCGCTGTGTCGTGGAAATTCAAAAACCTCAGAAGTGATAGATCCTTGCACAGCACACCCCTAATAGTATATTTTCTCCAAAATCCACTTTTTGTTCTGATTCACCCAAAAGCTCTTAGCTTTGCAATTGTTGAAGGCCAAAAACATGCGCAAGCTGCTAATACTATATGCCACTGAGACGGGTAATGCATTGGACGCAGCTGAACGTCTTTCTCGAGAAGCTGAAAGAAGAGGCTGCCCTGTTAAACTTTCCTCTGTTGATCAATATGATCCTGTATGCTTCTTCTTTTGCAATTGAATGCAACATTGTCTTTCATTTTTCCTATTTTTTTGCTTTGTTGGGAGTTGAAAATTATGTTTTTTTTTTCTGGCAAAGTGTTCTTTTGACACGAAAGTTGAAGTTTTTTTTTACTGATGAATGCAACGTTGCTGGGTTTTGTACAGAGTTTGTTACCGCAGGAGGAGGCTGTGATTTTTGTGGTTTCTACCACTGGTCAGGGTGACACACCTGATTCCATGAAGGTAACTAGCTGAAAAGGGTTTCTGTGTACTATTTATTTACTCTTTTTTTTCCAAAAACTTTTCATGGCATGATCTGAGATTGTTTTTAGAGTTTAGTTTAAATACACTGACAATGTAAAGTTTTTTTTTTTTTGTTTTTGTTTTTTCTTTTATATTATCTTTCAATCATAGATTGTTATGTATGGGAAATTTATTGACTTCTGTGGTAATCACTTGAAAAGTTATGTCCATGATGATTTCTAGTTAATTGACAGTTTATACCAGAGTGCATGGAAATTTAACTCTTGTTTTTTAGCTTGTTGTTTTATTTATTCTTCTTTTGTCTGTGCAGGTCTTTTGGAGGTATCTTCTCCAGAGAAACCTAGGCCAGCATTGGCTGAATGGGGTTCTTTATGCGGTTTTTGGCTTGGGTGACTCTAGTTATCAGAAGTACAATGTAAAATATTTATTCTTGCACTTCTTGTGTTGTGTTTGATTTATTAGATGAAGTATTGTAACATTCAGGAGTGCTGAATTGATTATTGACTATGTACATTTTGATGATGAAACATTGTGATAATGTGGGCAAAGTAGGCACTGGACAATATGAAAATGCCTTGATTTCTCTACAATTTCTACCAAATCAATTTTCACTCACTTGGCTGATATATTTATTTTCTTTAGTATGATATTTTGGTTAAGACCTTACATGTGAAATGTAACAGTTTGTTGCGAAGAAGTTAGACAAAAGATTAACGGACCTCGGAGGGACAGCTATTGTAGAAAAAGGCTTGGGAGATGATCAGCATCCTTCAGGGTATGGTTATGAATTATGTTGTCAATTAAGAAAGGCTTACTGTATTGTTGCATGCATTCTGCTTCAATCAATTGATCCAAATTTTAAAAACAGCATACTACCAGAAAGATTGTCCTTTTGATAAATCCTTTAAACCTTTCTGGCAGAAATAGTTCTAGAATATGAGGACGCCCTCGAGGCTCACTAAGACTCAAATTAAGTTATTTCATAAGAAAGTAGCCACTTACATGTCACTATGTCAGGATTAAGTGATCAATTGTTTTCTGAGTTTGAGTTGTGACTGCTATTGTTTTCCTTTATTCTTTAACCTAAAAGGTCACAATGGCAAAACATGGGTTCTTTGGGTAAAGCTCCTTGGAAGATGTGAATCTACCTTTAAGATTTCTGTGCTAGAGTTTGCTACAACTTGCTATGGGGAACTTAGTTATACTCAATGAATACCTCGCTTTGTAATTAGTGTTTTTTAATTAAATTGTATATTTTTAATCAAAATTAATATTTTCTTCTTTGTTGTATATTGTAATATATAAATTATCTTTCGAGTGACTAAAGATGGTATAATTATTTGTAGCTATGAAGCTTCTCTGGATCCTTGGATGTCTTCTCTGTGGAGAATGTTAAACATGATTAAACCAGAATTCTTATCAAATGGTCCTGATGTTATGATTCAAGATACAGTATTGATTGATCAACCCAAAGTCCAGATCACATATCACAACATTGAAAATGTTGAGTCACATTTTTCTAGTTCCTCGGGTATCCCAAACTTGTTAAGTTCTTGGTTGACTTGCAATGTTCCTTAGCAATTATTTTGTGACATCAGAAAGTCTTGATATGTAGCTGCTTTTGTTGTTGTGTTTATGATTTACCACCTCTATTTCTCATTAATAAGATTTTGAATATTAAGTAATGAAGTAGCCTAAAAGTGGTAGAAGCCCTTGCTTTTATTACTACATTACATAGCCATTTTCTGGAATCGTTGACATAATATTGGACGTGGGATGAGTTGTGTGTTTGCTTTGCTTATGGTAAAGTCTTAAAAGTTGTTGGTGCTTAAACTTCTGAAAGCATCTTGATTTTGTCTGTCACATTTGGGCAAACAAGTTATATATGTATTGTTTAGAATACACCCCAAAAGTGTAAAAAAAATTAGTTTGGTGTTCCCAATATTATGCATGGGTAATTTTGGTTGAGCTATAGCTGCAATGATTTGATTTTTAGCAGCACATTTTCATCTTCATTGTTGATAAGATTTTTTTTATAATATTTGACTAGAATAACGTGATTCTTTCAGATTTTAAATGTCTTAATATTCAAATTGGGAGTGCTCGATCAATGCATCCTGGAAAATCATCTTCCGACAGAAATAGGCCAGGCTGCTTTCTTAAGATGGTACTGGATAATACACTATCATTTGTAGTTGTAAACAATATTTAGAGTATGCTCATTCTGCCAACCATCAGTGTTGTGTAGAGTGTTCTGTACATTGTTCTGTACATTGTTCAATAAACTGAGTTCTGTTTATTGTCCATTGATAGATAATGTATGGTAAATAGATAAATTCATCATGTCTTTTGTGCGTGTGAAAGGATCCATTGACTCTAGGATTTGGTTTTAGACACTTGCTACATTTGCTAACTTTTTTGTAGAATATGAATCTAACAAATCAATTTGAATCTAACGGTTGAATTATATGATATTATCTTGAATTTTTGATGATCATGTATACAGAATTTTAGACAAATTAAACATTTGTAAATATGTCATTTTATAGTTAAGATTTACTTGTATTTTAAAAAAGTATAGTATCTATTAAAATGAAGTTGATTAATGAAGTGCTATGTGATTCATAATTTATATGGAATTTTGTAGACCTGATTTGCTCAATATGAGAACTTTGAATTTAATGATTAGATTGAGGAAATTCAATGACCATAAAAGTTTATTAAATGGAAAAGATTACCTCTTCGAAGGACTATTTTGGCCATATTCCTAACCGATGTGGAACATCTTAACACACCCTCAAGCTCACAACTGGGATGAATAGGCTCTAATACCATGTGAGAAACAGACTAAACCAAACTTATTCTCAAAAGCTAGCTAAAGGGAGGTGGATAGCCCAAGTCTTATAAAAAGTATTCTGGCCGTATTCTTAACTAATATAGGTCATCTTAATGTATGCATGTGTGTAATGTTAGTGTTCTAAGTCTATATTTTGCCATGAACAAACTCTCCCAAAAAATTATCTACCCACAAGTCATGTTTTTGTTGCATCCATCAATTTATTTGATTCTGATTGTGCAGGTAAAAAATCTTCCTTTGACCAGATCAAACTGCGGAAAAGATGTTCGTCATTTTGAATTTGAATTTGTTTCACATGTAAGCTACCCTGTGTCTTGTTGTGGTGGATAAATGAATAAACTTGTCAACGTTGGTACATATTATTAAGGACCAGATTACAATACTCCTGATCCTATTTTCATATCATGTGGTGAAATTACTAGCTACAAAATTATTCATCCTCGTTTGAATTAAAAGATACATTGTGATTTCCTCAGCCTGTTGAATATGAGATTGGTGATGTCCTTGAAATTCTCCCTGGTCAAGATTCAGCTGCAGTTGATGCTTTCATACAACGTTGTAATTTGGATCCTGATTCACTCATCACTGTAAGTATTTCAAAATTAGTTAATTTCAATGAGGTTCTCCATTCTCTGACCTTCCTCCACATTGACTTCACATTATGCTGCCGCATATCCAAGATAAATGCATCCTTCCAATGATTTAATCAGCTAAATGAACTATTTTCAATGTGATTTAGATATAAAAAAAAAGTCTTATGGTTGTTTCCTTTGACATTACTTAGTGCTTCCAGGATTTCATAAGCCATGTTCTCTCTGAATAGTTTTATATCTGAGAATATTAGAATCATATAGTTGCTCATATTTCAGGTCAGTCCAAGAGAAATGGATGATCACAATGCAGATGGCTCTAGAATCCCTGTAAAATTGAGAAGTTTTGTGGAATATTCAATGGATGTAGCTTCAGCTTCCCCACGGCGATATTTCTTTGAGGTAAGATGCATAACGTTTTGACTGCCCTATTATTATGCAATTTTAAAAAAAGATTTCCTAATTGAATTCATTGTTTTCCTCTATCTTTTGTTCTGTGTTCTTCTCTATTGGGAAAAACCCAAGTTCCACATTGACTAGAGATTAAGACAAATTAGAGTATATATGTGAGGGACAATTCTCACCACTTGAACTAATTTTAGGGTTGAATTAATTCTAAACCCACATTTTAAGATAGTATCAGAGCCCATCCTAGAATTACAAAAAAGAGGCCACCCACCCGTGCTCCAAGGACAAATAATGCTAGGCATAGGGGTGTATTAAAAAGAAAAAGAAAATCTCAAAGCCTTAGCCTAGATCTATAAAAATAAGGGGTCACCAACCTATCATATTATCCATGCACCAGGGCCAATGGTGCAGGGCATGGGGGGTGTATTGGGTAAAATCCAAGTCCCACATCGACTAGAGATAAGGACAAATAAGAGTATATAAGTGGGAGACAATCCTCACCTCTTGAGCTAGCTTTTGAGGTTGAATTTGGTCCAAACCCACATTCTAAGATTCTCTTTCTTTTTTAGTTGAAGTTTTTAACCTTGGATTAGATTCATCATGAGTTAATAAATTGCTGGTGTTGGTTGCATTATGGACATCAGTTTTGGATATTTGAGTTACGGCACAAATTGAAGGTCTTATTATGCCTTCAATTTCCTGCATTAAAAGCTAACCTAGTAATAATACTATTCCAGGTTATGAGTTTTTTTGCAACAGCAGAACATGAAAGGGAAAGACTTCAATATTTTTCTTCACCTGAAGGAAGAGATGACCTGTACCAGTATAACCAGAAGGAAAGGAGGACTGTTCTTGAGGTAAGATCAATGAATTATATTTTGTACATGAGTTTTCTTTGTGAGAGACTTCATCATGTTTTTGTGCATTGAATTCTCTACTGTGTGTTAAGCAACATCATATTTGTTTGGTATGCAAGAAACTGGGGAATGGTTAAAGGGCTGGGTGACCTGTGTCTAAAGCTGGTTCATGAATGGATAAGAATTAAAGAAATTGGTAAGCCGTGGTGCCTGGTTCTAAATTTAATTCTACTCAAATATGCTGCAAAAGTAGTAGATGTAATGGGAGCATATAAATATTGTGTTAGGGACCCACAATTACTAAGAGATAGAAAAGAGAGATTTTTTATTGATTAGGACAAAAGAACAAAGAAAAACAGGAGAGAAAGCTCTCCTCCAAGGGTTTCCCCTTCCCAAAGGATTTCTCCTTTCACAAAGAGCTGATGCTCAATTTACAAATTGAATAATTCCCCTTTCTTTCTATCCTTCTTCCCCTATTTATAATAATAAACCCCTCCAACTTATTAACTAAAATCCTAACTATCCTAACTAATCCCCTTCTCCTAATATTCTAACATATTGTCTACCAAGATTAGTGAGATATTACATTTTAATAAAGGTTAAATTCTTGATCCAAGGGAAATATTCGTTAGGCTTAATTGGTGTAGAAGTTGATCCCAAAATTTGTAGCAGTACCATGATTTTATTTTATGATCATAATATGGTTTCTTCATAGATAATAGAAGAAATTTCATCATAAGGGAAGAAGAGAAAAGAAAGAGGATATTTTATGATTCTCTGCTTTTGTTTTTTTGTCTGATTCATTTCAAACTTACACACATGCCTTTTCACTTTGTTTGAGGGAAAAAGGTATTAGAGGATTTTCCTTCTGTGCAAATGCCATTTGAGTGGCTAGTCCAATTGGTTCCTCCTCTGAAACCAAGAGCATTCTCCATATCTTCTTCTCAATCAGCTCATCCCAATCAAGTACACTTGACCGTGAGTGTGGTTTCTTGGACAACACCTTACAAGAGGAAAAAAACAGGACTATGCTCCTCATGGCTAGCTGCATTAGATCCCAGTGATGGTAAGAACACAAAATCAGCCACTTATTGCAGTTTCTTTAGTTTGGTAACCATCACTTTACCTCTATGTACTGAAAAATTATTTTTTCTTTTAAGCAGGTATCCATGTTCCAACCTGGTTCCATAAAGGCTCCCTTCCTGCACCATCACCTTCACTTCCCCTCATACTTGTTGGACCTGGAACAGGATGTGCGCCTTTTCGTGGATTTGTAGAGGAAAGAGCAGTGCAAAGTAGGACTAATTCCACTGCTCCAATTATTTTCTTCTTCGGCTGTCGCAATGAAGATGGTGACTTTTTGTACCGTGACTTCTGGTTGAGTCATTCGCAGAACAATGGTGTGCTTTCAGAAGCAAAGGGTGGAGGTTTCTATGTTGCTTTCTCAAGAGACCAACCACAGAAGGTCTATGTTCAGCATAAGATGAAGGAGCAAAGCCAGAGAATCTGGAACCTATTAGCCGAGGGAGCTGCTGTGTACATAGCAGGTTCTTCAACCAAAATGCCTGCAGATGTAACATCAGCTTTTGAGGAAATTGTGTCTAAGGAAAATGATGTTTCAAGAGAAGATGCAGTTAGGTGGATTAGAGCATTAGAAAAGTGTGGTAAATATCATGTTGAAGCATGGTCTTAGAACAAGTCATTGACTCATGATTTTTATACCTTTGGTAGTGTAGTTATAGCCAATAGTACCTTTTATTCTTCCTTTTCATTTCTTTTTTCTTGGCCTCCTTGTTCAATTAAGAAGTGCCATTTGTGTTCAATTAACTAATGCAGTTTCAAAAGAAAAAAAAAAATCCAATGATTATTTGTTTATTATGATTATGACCATCTTTGGTTTAAATGTAGGACCACAAAAATGCATTCCTAGAGTCATCTCTTCTCTTAGGGACAAAACTTATTATATAAATTTTAAGCTACAATATAAAATTATGTATCATAGAAAAAAAAAAAACTTTTTATTAAAATATCAGATATTAAAGACTATGTATTAACAGATTAAGATAAATTTTAACATATAAGTCAGATTTCCTATTATTTATATTTTGTTATAAAAGTTAATAAATTTGTCAAACTGAGTTTTGATTAATCGACACTACCTATGTATAAACTTTTTTCTCCGTAACAAAACAGTTAAATAATAGTATAATAAAACTTTTTTTCTTCATTAAATTGACTTGTTATCATATTTTATGTTTGAAAGAAAACTTGTAATAATTAAACTTGTTAAAAATTTGTTTAATATTATTATTATTGTCATTTTTTAATTTTTAATATTGTGAAAATTTTCTTTCGATTCTTAAAAATTAAAAATACTTTTGAGAATAGTCTTTGTATATTTTAAATCGTAGATGACTAATTTTTTTTCTAATATAATAGTAAAAATTTTCCTCTAATTTGGTTGATGATTAATTTTTATTAATAAATATAAAACTTTATTTAAGAAATTCGAGTCAGTGAAATAAATCTTATATACAATAAAATTAAAAATTAAAAATAATTTACACCGTTCGCTTTTTCTCCATTGGGTGTATAAAAGGAAGAAGCTACGTTGTTATTGCAGTGACTGTGTTCACAACGAGAAAGAAGTGAAGTGAATTGTAGAATCAGGTAATACAAATTTATTTCCCCTCTCTTTTTTCTCAATAATTTTCAATACTGATTCATATCATATCATAGAAACTTAATACTCACGAATTGAAGTGTTACTGTTGGATGAAACGCATTCTATCTGTTTGTGAAAATTCCTAGGTCTCAGTTTCGACTTATTCATTCTTAATTTGTGGATTTTTCTGCACTTGCATTGTTAATTACCATTAGCATGTTCCGTTCATCGCTTCGCACGTTCTCAACATCGGCCAAGGCGTCACGGCATTTGGAGAATCATGAATTCTTGTCTGCAAACACGTTTCTGGGGAGCTGGGAGGCGCCGCGGGATCCGAAGGAGGCGAATGCGAAGCTGGCACTGTTGCGGAGAGATTATGCAAAGCAAGTGAAGGAAGTTAGGAAGGAGTATATAATGGAGATGGAAGCCATGAAATTAGAGAAGGAGCGCAAGGATGAGGCCCGCAGAGAGGCTCTCAGACTTGCTAATGAAGAGCGCAAGAAGCTCAAGGCTGAAGCTGCTCAACTCAGAGCTCAGGAACGTGACATTGAACGACAACAGTTTCGACAGACTCTTGTATGTTCCTCAATTGGTTTCTGTATTCTGATTGATTCCTGTGTTTTGATGAAATTGATTTGGACTGTGAGTGGTTGGTGTGCTTGGATGAAATTGATTTTGAGGTGATAGGTGTTTTTATTATGAAAGCAAGTTAGTGATAAAATTTAGTATAAAATGTTTGATTCATTGTAAAAGGTAGCTTCGATTCAAAATAAAGTTTGGACTAAATATGTGGACTAAATATTTGATCAATTCTTGAGTAGTGAGACCAAATATGTGAACATTTTCATATAATCATGCTAGTTAAGATCTTAACTTGATTTTAGATAACTCAGTGTGAAACTGAACACGGACTTTGTATATGCTTGCTGAAAAGTTAAAATGAACCTGGATTTGCTATCATGTCAATTTGTTTGTTCAGATTGAAATTTGAATGTTGATGGCTCGAATTCCGGATTTTGGTTTCACTTTAAAGTTCAAAGGCTGCTTTTGATGTGTGATATGTTTTGTTAATATGGTGAACCTGAGTGAATTTATTATGTCTACTATGTGAAAACAAGTATAGATATACAATAGGTATCTGGAGATTTAGCTTATAAGTAATCTATCATTGTTGTTCTTCTGGTGGATTTTAGTGATAAAGAGTTTAGTTGTGGTTACCATATGTCTCTCTTTGGATACTTTGCTCTTTGTATTGCGATCATTTGTCTATAGATGAAATTTTCTAAAATATTTGTTTATGCTGCACATCTATCATTCTAGTCTGTTATGCAGTTGGAACTATTTTCTTTTTCTCTTGCAATGTTCATTTCGTGTTTTAGAGTTCAATTTCTTAATTTAATGCTTACTTTAGATTACTTTCTGAGTAAATAATTGTTTTCAAAATCTGATAATATGAGAAACCAGAGTCTTAATGTATAGCTTATTGTCATGGATTGATTAATATTTTATTTATGGGAATCAGTTAAAAGAAAGAGCAGAGAAACTTGAAAACTGGAGGATGAAAGTCAAAATGCATGAAGAGAAAAAGGCAAAGAAGAAAGAGTTATTGCACCGACAGAGTTCGATGTGGATTGATGAAGGCAATCTTGAGAAAGCAGTTTTGGAATCTACGTCGGATATAATACATCTTTGAGCTCCTTGCAGTTCCACATTTATATTGGTTGAGGTCTGTGTTATCTGCTTAGTAGAATTCAGTCTTATGTTCAAAGGAGACTAATAACAATAGTTCTTGCATTTAGATGATCACATTCGTAATTAGCCCATACAATACTTCGGGTGTATTCACTGTTTTGGTTTGGGATATGCTTTTTATGCTTTTTACTCGGTAATGATATTTGAATCTAGTAGCTAATAAGTCTCCACAAGCTTTAGGTATAATGACCGAGTGGAAGAGAAACTATAATTGAGATCCTGGTTTGGCCTTATTGAGATGTTTTGACAGTAACCCAGATTACAATCAGAGTACATGTAAGAACAGCTGTTACTGTTGTTGTGTATGGGGCTTAGGGCAGAATGTCATAACAAACTTAAGATGAAAACCATATGCACTTGTTCTCTGTTCATATATTAACTTAATTGATGTTTGATTCCCAAGGGAAGGGGAAAAAACTCTTTGATGTCTCTCGATTCTCCTCTCTTTTGGATGTAATATGTTCCTAGTTGTCGAGGTTACGTGTGATGAGGTGATTTTCAGTTGTTTGGGTTTTGTAAATACTCAATTTTTTGTCCTGCCTCTGAGCCGGGTCTCTGTTGTCCAGGCCTTGGTGTTTTAGGCTTAAAAATTCTTTTCATCAAAAGTATTGTGAAAATAGAATTTAATCGATTTATGATTGGATAATAAAACAGACTAACCACAATGTTTGCAGATGTAACATTAGCTTTTGTGGAAATTGTATCTAAAGAAAATGAGGTTTCAACGGGAGATGCAGCTAGGTGGATTAAAGCATTAAAAAAGTGGCAAATATGATAGTGAGGCATGGTCTTAGATGGTATCTTGCACTGTGATGGTTTCCAGAATATCCAATAGTACAGTTTCTCAAGGTCTAATATGATGGCATGGTCTAATATGATGGCATGGATGATATTGATGCACATATTTTCATAGTAAAATTGGACCTTTTTTGGTGCAATTATAGCCAATAATGGGCAACTTCCCCTGATTCTATTCTTGCAACATTTTTTTTAACCTCCTCGATCAATTAAAATAAGATAAGATAATTCAATTGCTGTACAAAAATAATGTCATATTCTCATTGAGTAATACATTTTCAGAGTCATCTCTTAATAAGGGATCTACAATAAAGTAAATGTCACCTCATTTCTTTCTCTCTCTTTTTTCTCTTCCCTCTAAAGATGAACGATTGAATTAAAAGACATCTAAATTTATTGCCAAACTGTTATAATTTTTTAAATTTTTAAATTGATTTTTTTAATAAAGATTTAAAATTGATATTACTTGTACTTTTAAGGATTAATATGAATAGTTAAGTTATAATTAACTTTCTCACTTCGTAAAAATAAAACTAAAATGAAATAGCTTTAATTTCAATTAATTCATATTCATTATCCCTAGTGAAATGGAATTGGAACGAGATCAATTACTGAGTCCAGGTATTAAATAAAGAGTAAAAAACAAGTTTAAATGTAATATTTGTATGTGCATTTCTTCACTTTGCACAGAAAATTTTTATGCTTATTATCATTTTTTGGGTATAATTGTTTTTTTTATTTAATTTATCACATATAATTTACTTAACTCTTCTTCCAAATATTTAATTATTGCTAAAAAGTTTAATTTCGTGATAACAAAATAAAAACTAAAAAGAGTTACATATTAATATAACAAAACTTTTGTGCTTGTTGTGATTTAATTAAGAAAATATGTTGTCAAATATTGATATTAACATAATAAATCTATTTTATCTTTGAAATTTTCAAACCAAACATATTTTAAAAATTTTATTTTGATTCTTAAAAATTATAAAAATGTTTTTATTGTAGTCTATACTCCATATATGCTAGACATTAACACATTGATCTTAAATATGATGAATATTAGAGGAATCTAGAAATTTGAACTGCAAGAAACTCTATTTCACCGTCAATAATATATTTTTATATATTAAAAATTATAAAATAAAATAAAACTTAAATATTTTTTATATTTGTTGGAGAAAACAAATAAAAACTGATATTTAAGCGCATGACGGTGCATTCAATTCCGTTCCCCTTTGCCGTGTTCACAGAGTGAAGCAACTCTGAATCGTAGAATTTGTTCTGTTCTAATCTATTCAACAAGGTAATGCAAATTCGCTTTCTTTCCCTCTTTCTTGGGTTTCTTCACTTCATATCATGTTATATTCCTGAAAATTTTTATATTGCTAACTATGGGTAGTTCATATCATATCATAATAATCAATCATAGAATCTTAATCGAAAGGTTTTGTTTGTAGCTCAGTATGAGTAGTACCTATCAAAACTGTTTCTCTGTAGAATGAAACAAATCAACCACCTCTCAGTCCGTTTCGCTTTACTGTTTTTCAATTCCTTTCGGGACTGCCGTCATGCTGTTTGTGAAAATGTTTACCTTTCAATTTAGAATTATTCATTTGTTTTTTAATCCTTTTGTGTTTTCTGCACTGCCATTAAGAAAGGGTAATTATAATTGAGTGAAAATAATGTGCTAACCCTTTTTTGTAATCTTTCCCCATTGATCAAGATGGCTGGAGTTTTAGGGTATAAGAGCCTTCCACCCAAGGCAAAGAATTTGGTAGTTGCTGGGGGTTTAACAGCTTTTGTGTTTGGTGCGTATTTCTACACCATGAGAGCTGTTGGAGGCACTGATGAACTGCAGGTTGCAATTGATAAGTTTGAAGCTGACAAGACCAAGAATGAGGATAATGCAAGCATGCCATCAAAGGTTTAAAGTTCATTCATAACTTGTAGTTGTACGATAGTTTGGGTGTATTCACTGTTTGGAATCAAGCTTTTTACTCGGCATGAGAATGTTAAGGAAAAGAGTGATATGAACCTAGTTGCTAATAAGTTTCTACCAGCTCTATGTACAAGGACTGTGTTTGGAAATCTATAATTGAGATCTTGTTTTGACCATATTAGGGTGTTTTGATTATAACAGAAATCTGTTATTATATTATATGTAAGAACAGCTGCTACTGTTATTGAGTGTGGGGCTAAGTGAAAATTGTCATTACAAACATGAAATGAAAAGCATATGTACTGGTACTAAGTTTGATTTATATTAACTTTACTGTATTCATGTTTGATTTCCCAAGGGGAGAAAGAAAAAAATTTATCACTTCCGATTCTCACATCTTTTGGATGTAATATGATCCTAGTTGTTGAGGTTATGTGTCATGAGATGATTTCCAAGTATTTTGGTTTTGTAAGTACATCATATTTTTGTTCACCTCTTAGATGGGTCTTATTACTCTTTAGTGTTTAAGCTTCGGCTTTTAGGCCTTAAAAGTTGCTTTTCATTAGGAGTGTTACTGAAAGATAATTTATGTTCAATATTATATTTCATAAAGTATTTTAAATATTTTTTTGGACAAGGTAAGAAATTAGGTTCAATTGCTTGCAAAACATCTTAATTCCTAAAAATGTATCTATTAATTTAGTCCATGGCTTTAAAAAAAAAATAATCTTTGATATTGCAAAATGACATTATCTATTATTTTTCATTTGTAGATCGGTTAACAATGTTTGGGTTAATGAAAAGAGATGGAATGGAAATTTTAATTTATTTTATTGTTTAGATTATTTATGGTAGTGTAAGTTGTAATGGCTTGCTTTCATTTAGAATCAGTTTAACTAAGAAATACTTGTGCATTCAAAATTCTTGAAGAATTTAATTATTGCCGCCGATGATATATACTCTCTGTCAAAAGCATGATTATTAAAAAAATTGTGATAGAATGAAATGATATGTGACATATGCGTTTAAATCCTTACCATTTGGGAGAAAAATGGACCTTTCAATTTCAGTAGACCCGTGATTAATAAATTTCACCATATTCATCCAAATTTCTCATTCTTTCAACCAAGAAAAAAAAACTGATATTCTTCTTATTTCAAATTGTGAAGTATCTAATGGAATCATGATACATGATATATTTACTTATATCTAATTACATTTTAATATTTTTTAAACTTAAACTCCAACGTAGATATAAATGAATAAGTGGAGTGAAGAGAATAAAATAAAATAGTAAAGACCGTAATTCATTGAAATTATACCATCCTTTTATCAAGGTAAAATACATTAACACTACAAAATTGTAGAATAAAAAATAAATTATACGAACGAGACATATTAAAAATTTTGGCTAAAAAAATAAAACGGTTCTGAAGATGTAGATAACATGGGTTGACCCGATTGAAAGTGATTCGGGTCGGGTGGATACAGAGAGGTTCCTTATCTTGAAACGAAATGAGTGTGCATATGTAAGTGATTGAGTGAGCGAGTGAGAGTGAGTTTTGGAAAATATCATCACAAAAATGAACAGTTTATCATCAATGGCACTTGTTCATCTTCCCACTCTCAATTCCAACAATCCTTTAACCTTTCCATCCATCAAACTCAAACTCAAACACTCACACTCACTCTCTTTCTCACACACTCACTCACGCCCGCGCGTGTCTTCCACACGCTTCAGACTCTCCGCTTCCGCCGCGGAACCCGCCGTTGCCGCCGAAGAAGACGCCCCTCCCTCTCCCCAACCCGAGGTTAGGTTTTCGCTTTTCAATAATTACTTTGAAATTTTCTCTCTTTTTATTCAATTTACGTTATTATTGATATTGTTGTGATAATTAGAAGCTTGGAGTGGTTGTGAAAGCAATAGAGAAGCCTCGACTTGTTTTGAAATTCATTTGGATGGAAAAAAACATTGGAATTGCATTGGACCAGATTATACCTGGCCATGGCACTGTTCCTCTAGGTCCATATTACTTTTGGCCCAGAAAAGATGCTTGGGAAGAACTCAAAGAATTGCTTGAAAACAAGCCTTGGATTTCTCAGAAACAAATGATTATTCTTCTCAATCAAGCCACTGATATCATCAATTTGTGGCAGCAGAGTGGTGGCAACTTATCCTGACCTTGATTCTCCCAATCAACAACATGTTTTCTGATTTTTTTTGGTACTAATCAGTGATGTTTTGTCATAATAGGATGTTCCCCTTTTCGTGTTGTGTAGTTCTGTTGTATTGCATATGCAGTTGTGGTCTCAAGATTTGCTTTGTATAACAGATATTTGCTTTATATTACTATCAACTAATGCACAAATTCTTTCTCATTATTCATTTGTTTTTTTGTCTTTCGTGTATTATATATCACTCAAAGTTCGATTTCAAACCTCTTGGTGATGATAAAAGGAAAATTAAAATTTTAAAATGTGGTTTGTAGCCATGATTTCAGTCACAAGTTCTAGGTTTTAGGGGTGTGTACAACTGTAGTACAACCTCGATTGTGGTTGTATCGACTGCATTTGTGTACGATATCAGTGAATGTAATGAAACTGTAACTGTGATCTCAATTTAAAATCTTGATGGAAATATGTGGTAATCTGTAGAATTTGAAGCTTCTGATCCTTAAGAATGAACTTGGATGTTGTCATGCATTATCAGAAGATAATCAAGACTCAGGAGTCAGGAGTACGTTCTGAAGTCTATTTACTTTCTCATTAGTGGAGAAAGGAAATTATATCCTGGGTTTGTGTTTCACAATTCATATTTTGACCCACAGGGTTGGACATTTAGTTGTTCACCAGCAAGCCTTGTCATCTTTTATCAATAAGATCCAGGAGGCTAACTTGTTACACTAATAGTTTGCTAGAGATAAACCATATGACGACAGAATTGCCTTAAAAATGTTGGTATTAGTATCTGAATTGGATTTTAGATAGTCTTGTACATAAATTTCTAAAAATTGCCTTTTCTATTTTTATTTGAGTTTAAAGGCTATATACTTTCGGTATAAAACAGTTTTATATAGTTGTCCAATTTCCGTATAAAACAGTTTCATACAGTAAAAGTCAACCAACCATATATGGTGGATTGTGATTTGTTGTTTGTGTAAAAAGCCTTTACATTGTCCGTGTATAAACTTTTTTCTCTTTTTATTTCAAGTGCTAAATGATTTGAAGTTTTGCATTTTGTACATTTTTGAAGAAACAATATTTTGAATCTTCCACAATTTCGTTTTTATAGCCTTTGTGCTCATCTAGTTCTCACTGACATCAACTTCCTGTCCACATGTTCATGATGTATCTGCTTTGGAAAATGTGTTGGACCCGTAGTTTCCATCACATGCCTTCTTGCGATAGGATTTGGATTTAGACCCCGTGGATTCCATCTTATAGCATGGGAAGAAGGGTGGACTCTTTCTTCACATAAGTGTTCATTTTCTGTAGCTGCATCGGGCTTAATGTTGTGATCATTGTTATCCATTTGGAAGCCCTTGGCTGAGCCTAACTCGCCAACCATGTGGCCCTCTCTATTTGCTTCCTCCACATGTTCCTTGGAAATTAACTCTGAATTCCTTGATGTTGTTGTCATATTATCTCTTGGACTATGACTTAAATGAGATTCTTCCAATGCAAATTGTTTCTTAATTTCCCCCCTTTCCAATGCTTTTAGTTCAATAGTGTAGTTGCTTTTTGATATGACTTCATCCTCTTGTTTAGAACTAGAGCTCACCATGGGATTGGGATGCTCATGAGCAACTCCACGATTTGAGTGTTTACTTGCTTCAATCCCATAAGGTTTTGATTCTAAGGGTTTTTCAGCAACAGCAGCATCTGCATCTGTGTTTCTCTTCCTTTCTTCTTTCCTATCAGATAAATGCTCATCCTGGATTATTGTTGCAGGATTATTTTGGATATTTCCTTTACGGTTAGGATCATCAATACTGTTCCTTTTTCTGGTTTTAGGTTCATCTTGCCTTCTGTCAACGTTTAATTTGTCCTGCAATAGTGTAAGGGAATTTGTTTCATTATAAAATAACTCAATTAAGTTAGTGCATGTTGTTATTTCTTTTTGAGAAGATTCTCTTACCTCATTGATCACTGTAGGATCCTGCTCCAAACGCAAAGTAACTCCAATTTCTGAAGCAATTTGCTTCAGTGCTTTCATTTTGATTTCGATGGTGGGGCGTCTTGGTGAAAGTTTTTGTATCATCTGTATAAGCCGAAGAAAAGTTATCAGATTAATGGGAAGTTGAAATGAATTCTCAAAAACTGTAATAAGTAATAACGATTCATCACCTTAGAGTTCACTCTATTATTTCTGTGTAACTCAACAGCTTGGTCTGCAAATTCTTTCCCAAACTTTGATGTCAAAATCTCTCTTATCTTGTGCAGCTCTGGAAATTCTCCACACCTTGAAGATGCAAAGATAAGGCTAGATATTCCTTCCTTGAGCTCAACCGGGCACTCTCTAAATAAACACGTTTTCAAAAAAATCTAAATTAGTAATTAAATTGGGATAGTAAAATGCATGTTTCATTAAACAATTCATCACCACTTCAGTTTGGTGTTTGTGAAGAAAACTTACTTATTCCTTTCAAGAACTTCAGCTCTTACTCGGAGGAAATTACAATAACTTTCTATCATAGCAAACACTTCCAACATGTTTAGTTCTATTATCCATTGATCCACCTGTTAATAAGTAGAGAAAATAAAAATTCAATATTTGCTTGTAAGATAGAGAAAAACAAATGTTGGAGGGTGGTTGTTCCAACTTACACGAAGTAAAGCACGATCATGGTAACCAAGGTTCAAGAGTTGAACAACATCAGAGCGAGCATAAGAAGCTCGAGCTTTGTGCTGGTTGTTTAAGATAACAATCCTAGAAACAGCAAGTGTGGTGATGCTTTTGAATTTGGAAGTGAAGCTTTTTCCAAGCAGACCCATGTTAATGTATTGAATTGAATTACGTTGATTGTGTGTATCCAAAACCAAAAGTGCAGGGGAATGAAGGAATTTATGATAAAAGACTCCTTAATAAGAAAATAACTATTGTAAAATAATGCAAGTGCTAATGCTAATGTTAATTTGTACGTCACTTATAGATGGAATTGTCCCCAGTACCATAAATTTGAATACGAAAGTCCTTTAATTTGATTTGAACTGGCCTAACCCAAGTTGGGTAGTTCTTATCTGAGTCCTATCTATGACATAAATACTAGAAGCTATGATGATTTCTATTGGAAACTCATCAGCTTTTAAAGGGCCCATAACAAAGAGGTATATATGACTATGATTAATTGATTATGACCCCTTTTCATTCTCATGCAATGCAACTTTTTAATTAAGATTGGAAAGGTCAAAGACCTTGTATGGTTGTTATGTGTGTTGTGAATTGTTTATTATTTTACCCTATTTGACTGAAGAAGTTGAAAGTTTGAGGCGCGTGGTAATTATAGCATTTTCTTACATGGCTGCTTTCTAATTAGGAAATAAAGTAGGTAGAATTTTTCAACAAAAATAAATGAATAAACAGAACTCCACGTGAGTTGTAACTTAATGGTTGATTTTAGCTGCCATGAGAAGCAGCATCTGGTATGTGGTGGCGGTCGTTGCGGCTACAAGACTCAACAGTACGCCACGCGTTTGGTAGAATTCAACAACACATTGACGCGCATTCAAAACTATAACGCTCTATTGTTTGAGCTATGTAACATCGTTTCCAACTAAAGTTTGAGCTATGTAACATCGTTTCCAACTAAAAATATTTAGTAGACAACTATAATATATAAATAAATCAAACGATTCATTATAAAATGTGAAAAAAAAGAATTATGTATATACATAAAATGTAAAGAGAGATAATTGTATATATATATATCATGTGAATGAGATGCGGATTAATTGTGAAATAAAGTTAGATTTATATACTCAGCATTGTTTTATTTTCCCCAAGAGATTCACTACATGGATGGAACTTTCTAACATGACCCGGTAATCTAATAAGCTTTAAAGTTTGTTGTGTTTGTATGAAATGATGATTAATTAAAGTATATAAATTATCTGTGGTGAGATATACATTAAATTAACCTAATAAAGACATGGAAATAGTTGTAATTTTAAAGGGGAAATAAAAAAATGTCGACCACACAATCATAAATAAATGATTAAATTAAAAGTTGATAATAGTCATCATGTGATTAATTTTTTTAAAAAATTGTTATATACATATAATTCAAACATTTACTGAATTCTTACAATAATTAAGGTTATTATTTGAAAAGTAAATTACTTGAATGTGAAATGACTTATCAAGTTATTAAACTTTTTTCCTCTTACTCAGTACGTAGAAAATGAAAAGAAAGTGAATATCAAATGACATAAATTACTTCCAGATAAATAATAAAATGTGACAAATAATCATGTTCGTATTCATATCTGAAGACAACTTCTATCCTTCCCTTTTTTATTGTTCAATTTTCATACGGGATTAATTTGTATGGGCAAGCGTGTTGCAATTTTTTTTTTTAAATAGAAGCATTATGATCTAAAATAATTGAATATTTGTGTAAGAGATTTAGAAAAAAGAAGTTAATTTTGTTTGTTTACATTCATAAAATAACTTTTTAAAAGGAACAATTGATTTTACGAGAAAAACAGCTTCTAGTTTTTGTTAAGTTTTTAAAAAAATCAAATTCTGATCATTTTGAAAAGTTGAAACAGGTTTGACACATTGGCGATGGATTTGAATAAGTTTCAGGAGCATTTGAAAGAAAAAAAATTGGACGATAAGATGCACTTCAACCTAGAAACCCAACTTTAAACTCATCCAGGATGTTAATAATTGTTTCGGTAAACAGACTTCTCAGGTTCATTCCTTTAAGATTTTACGGAAATGTACTTAATTATAGAGTATTTACTAAAGTAGAACAATTGGAAGAGGCGCCAAATCACGCAACATTCGAAAGATTTAGATTGAGTCAAAGAGCCATGTGGCTCAATGTACTTATTTTAATCAATTTTTTAGATTTTTTATTTTCACTTAAATTTTCACTACTCTCTTTCAAATTGCGTCTTTCCTTTAATCAATTTTTTCATTTCATTTGATTGCTACGTGAAGTCTTTCCTTTAATCAAATTTTTCGTTTCATTTGATTGCTACGTGGAAGTCTTTCCTTTAATCAAATTTTTCGTTTCATTTGATTGCTACGTGGAGTCATCAAAGCTTCGTGGCCTCACCAATAATATTAAATGTAGAACACCATAATTGATGACACATTTCCCATTTTTAGCTGACGTACGATAAGCGCTCTCTGCCTTGTACTATGGAAGCGTTGGCTGGCGTGGCGTCTCCAAACAATATTAAATGTATACACCGGTCCCACCAACAATATTAAATGTAGACACTATAATTAATGGCGCCTTTCCCACTTTAGCTGACGTACGATAGGCGTTCTGCCTTGTACTATGGAAGCACTGGCTGGCGTGGCGCATCCAAACAATATTAAATGTAGGCACCGTAATCTATAAAGTCTTTTTCCCTTTAGCTGACGTACGATAAGCGCTCTAACTTATAGCACCTTGTATTATGGAGGCGCTAACTGGTGTAGCGCCTCCAAACAAAATAACACTACAACTGTAATAAATTTAAAGCCGGTCTTATTTGCATAATTTCTTTTAAAATAAGACCAGTTTAGTCTTTTTGCCAATTGTTTCCCATCTCTCTGCACCAAATTCGCCATCTAAAAGGACTTCACCATTTGCCTCATCAAGTTTCTACCTTAAGTATAGGCTGGAGAAGAATGAAGGAACAAATGTCCTTTTTCCCAACATGTTTCTGTTTTCTAGTCAATGGCATTAAACGATGTACCGATGCTATGGTTCAAAGGAAAATAAAAGGATGTAAAATATTAACATTGACACTTCTCCAAAGTTCGCAGAAGACTAATGAATAACACAAAAGAACCAAGTACAGAAGGCCTAACTTGGAGAATAAGGTTTAGAATTCTGACTAGTCCTCAAAGTCATTCTGGTGATCCAAAAGATAGTTGGCTGCTAGATCCTCGTCTTTATTGCATGCAAAGAAAACCTCCAACACAAGATCTCGATCGAATCCCATATCTTGAAGCTGCCAATATATCTCGGTCAGTAACATTTTTGGGGGGTCACAACTTATAGTGCTGCTACTCATTTCATGATGTTTTATTATAAAAGAGGAAGGCATAAACAAAATATTTTACAAGCAACACATCAAAAGTACAAACATCAGTAGCCTGCCCTTGGAATGAGGAAAAAAAAATGCATGAATAGGGATGGAATGGATTACATTTGGCCTTAGATACTTGACGTGAGCCTTTCTTTTAAGCCTTGGTCTGGCCATTTTAAAAGGATATGGTGGGCCCCAAATCCAAAAGACTATAAAACAATCAAAGCTCAAAGCACAATTTTTCCCAGCCGCTTCAATTGGATGTATTTTCTATTACTCTACTTGTTAGAAATGACGAGAATGACATGCAAGTTTCAAATATTTGGATAACATTCACAAACTCTTATATGGGCAATAAAAGAACTGTGTGACAATACCAAGAATGCACTATCGAGCCAATTCATCAAATAACAATAACGAAGTTCAAGTATAAACAACTGGATTGAAAGTATTGTCAATAGCTCACCCGTTGAATGGCCTCATTCTCTTCAGGAGTGACAGTGATGGTGTCAGGCATCATGGAAGCCAGCTGATTCGGTAGGTTCCTGGTCACACAATTACAAGACAATAGCTTGAGCATCAAATCCCATAAAAAGCCAATACCTACCCTTCCCCCCAGCCCACCATGAGTCTCGACATTATAATATACCAAAAAAACCTAGAGTGTCAATCCTACAATATTTCCAAACCTCCTCTCTCCCTGTATAGGATTAAGATTATATGACACCACTGTGGTCAAAATCAATCCCTAAACAAATGAATAATCTTTTGTATAATGAATTTCCATAAATCGTAGATATTATGTTTCCATTGTATTGTTATCTGGTTATTTTTAATCTCTATATAATTATATATGCTATTTTTTTGGTTAAAAGAACATCTGTTTTTGGGTTGTGTACCTATGAAATCATTATGAAATCTTAATTCAAGAATTTTCTTCTAAACCTTAGTCATCCATGTATGATACTGAATTACTTTATCTGCCAATGAAAAAGGTTTGAACCTAATTTGAAGCTCATTTAAAACTTCATACAATATTAAATAAAAGAATGCTACAAACTTAATAAATCTTACTCATCCCCTTCAGGTTCATTCATAAGCTGAAGAAGGTCAGCTTGATGATCTTGGATGATCTGCATTAGCTGGGGATTTTGTTTTCCCAGTTCCTGGAGCATAGGCTGCAATGGAAAATGAAAATTATCTATGATGTCCTATAACTAGGTGAGGTCCAAAATGGCAAATGCAGTAACGGGGTCTACAAGCACCAACATACCTGTAAAATTTGGGGGTTTCCTCGCACCATCGCTCGCAATGCTTGGAACTGAAATGTTAAAGAATAGCATTAACATGTTTTTAGATGCATAAACAAAGAAAATTATAACGAGACCTAGATCCCATAAGAAAACACAATTAAACTACCTGTTGATTGTTTCGCAAGAAATCCAAATCCCCTGCATTCTCATTTGTATCCATATTGGGAAGGCCCTGATTCAGACATAATTATATTTTGAGCAACCAAAGCTGTTAAATTTAATATTTTACTCAGGATAAAGTATATATACCTGGGGAAACAGGTTGAGTGGGTTGGTGTTGGGCCCACCAGTTGGTACAGCTGGTTGGGGAACCTGGATTGATGAGTTTTCTACCTGCCCAGTCGCGGGGGATCTGGCAACTGCTGGTGCATCAGCTTGTTCAGGAATGCCCTGAGAAAAATTTTGGATGAGTTTTTTTGATGGAAGAAAAAGTTCTAGACACATGTAAACAAACTATATTATTGACACAACTACATTTTGTTGCAGTTTCTAAGTGTTAGGATTTAATACAAAACCATAACCACTGAAGCTTACTCCAAATACACATAAAGCTATCCCATTGATAAATAATGACATTTTTTATATGATCAAATTAGTTACTTCAAATCATATAATGTATAAAGCAAAAATCGCACAACAGTTGCAAACATAATTTTCTCTCTCCGAGTAGTTTTATTTGACCCTCAAAAATTAAACAACCATCAACTTCAACTGAGTTGAATCTTATTATCTTCAATATTCACTCTTACGATTTTATGTATATAAGTAAATATAGATATATCATTCAACTGTACTGACGCAAAAAGGCATAGTTGACTAAAAGCACAAATTTTGACAGTGTAATACTTTGCAGCATTAAATGAAGTCATTAAAAACTTAACATGTTGAAGGAGTCTCTAAAGAAAGAATCCAACTAACAGCAGACTACTAAATGAACAGCTGAAACATCCATACTTTACACAAGAAAGAAGCCGAAGTCTGCACAGAGACTTACCGAATAGAGATATTCAATAGCTCTTTCAGGATTGTTATATGCAGCACGAAGAGCACGAACAACAGTATCCCGGTCCCAACTTCCACCCCCCATTTCTAGAATTTGTTGAATAGTAGGCTCTAAATTACTTCCTGCAATGACATTTGATGCTGCTTCCCCATAGACACTGGACACAGCACTGCAATAATCAGCATATACAAAAACACAAATCAAGAAAACTTGGATTTTCATATTATTTAGAGTAAAAGAAACAAATGGAAGAGAATAAGGTATGGTGCAGTGATAGCAAAAATATATTAAGGGAGCTGCAGCTGATAGCATCAAGGTTGCACAAATTATCAACTATATAGAGAATAGGTGTTGAAACCCATGATAGAGAAAATGCCAGATACTCACGTAGTAGGAGTTATAACTGGGCTTTGCCCAGGATTGGATTCTCCCCTGAAAGAAAAGTGAGAGAGATAAAAGAATTTTTCATGAAAACCTAAAAAAGAAAAAGAAAGAACATTCCATCATGCTGAAACATTGAAGCAGGGAAACATATATGAACTCACTGTCCAACAGCCAATGCAGGAGGTTGAGATGTTGATGAAGTAGGAGGCAAAGAACTTGCAGGTTGGCTGGCCTAAACATGCAAGTAACAAGTAAAAGGAAACAACAAAAATAAGAAATTGTGGTCAACAGGTAAAATCAAAACATAACCTAAATAGCTATGTAAAATTGAATATTATAAAAAAATACTGTGAATGAAAAAAATTAAAGAAAAACATAGTTCATATTCAATATACATACTCCGCATAAAGATAATCATTATAAGATTTTGTTTGAATGTCAATCCAAGCATGTGCACGCTCACTGAGAAGACTTGATCAATCAATATTACTTCTTAAATCATTAAGAAGGGTTGTTAGTTACCCGTTTCTAGAAGCTTTTTTTTTATTTGAAAAACAGAAAAACAAAAGAACTTTGCTTAATAAGAGTAGTTTTGAAATCTGTTTTCAAACCATTAACAAAACCCATAATGACCATAGTAGCTGAAAGAGTAGCAATTGCAAATCCGAAGAATTCGGCGACACAATTAACATTATAATGTCTGCTGCAGTGGATATTTAAGACAGCAGTAAAGTAAAGACGACAATCTCTAAGTTTTGATGCTCCAAATTAAACATGAAAAAGTGCAAGCAATAAAAATAGTCACCTGGTTTGAGGGCGCAGATGAAGCAGTTGAGGCTCCACTTGATGACACCTTATTCTGCAATGGACAAATTGCTACAAACATTAAGAAGTGAGCCAATGGAAACAATACTAAAAACTAGCAACATTCAAAGATGTTCATTTCTCTTGCTCCACCTCTTTCAAAATAGAGGATAGCAACAATGCTTCCCCCCCCCCCCCCCCTTTATTTATTGCTGCAATTTCCCAAATATCAAGGAAATCGATGAAACCAACATCACAGCCACAATAGCAATTCAAAACCGTACTCTTCTTTATCATGAAAAAAATTAGAACAACACCATAATACAATCATATACAAATGGTCAAGATTAAAACTTAATTAGCAGCAACCACTTATATATTTTTCTCTTAACTTCAACCATTTAAACACAATGCTAGGTTCTACATCCTTTACGCTTAAAAAATTAAGAAAACAGAAACAATCCAAGCACCAAAACAACAGCATCACCTTGCTTAACATAACCACCACAAAATTGTTCTCAACAACTTGATTTTCCTCCAGGGTTGTGTCATCCTTAAGCACTTTCCCTTGATGAATAAGCATTTGTTGCGCAGCAGGGTAAACATCAGCACCTTGCGCTACCTCTATACTCTTCTTCACATCAGAAACCTAAACCAAACAAAAAATCAACAATCCACAAACCAACAAAATTAAAAAAATAAAAATTCCGGAA
The DNA here is from genome assembly GCA_026586105.1 of Hylodesmum podocarpum. NCBI lineage: Eukaryota > Viridiplantae > Streptophyta > Magnoliopsida > Fabales > Fabaceae > Hylodesmum > Hylodesmum podocarpum. The sequence continues at coordinate 1,141,619 of JALJEV010000014.1, read as the reverse complement.
AACGTAAATTCAAATATTCAAAAGCATTTCACACAAATGTAACTAACTAAACCTTATATATACAAATCGTTTAATTTATCAGAAAAATTGATAACATTACCTTATCGTTCGGGTTGAGTTGAATAACAAAGTGAGTCCCCTTGAGAGTCTTGACGTTAATCTTCATAGTTTTGTTTTCGATTCTCCAAACACCGCACGCGGCGCAAGGAGTGATTGATTCACTTTATTTTCTTTGCTTCTTTTGGGGGAAAAGTACACAAAAAACTCAACACAACTCAAAGTCAGCACAACACAACGCAGCTTTCGAATTTACAATTCCAGCGCTGCACTCCGTAAGTTTATATAGCCATAGATGGAAGAAGCCACTTATTCACTCACTCAAACAATGACCACGGTAAGACACACTCTGTTCACTTCTCAGATCATGCCACGTGTCCCTAACCGTTGATGATCGTGCCTTTACCACTGATCGTGTGAACCAAAACCTCGCTTATACATTTCCTACTTGTTAAAGATCCACACACGGTGTTTCGGGCAAAGCGCTAGATTAATTACATGATTCTTTAACATAGCATGTATATTTTATTATTAAATTAAAAAATTAAAAAGTAAGAATTTTATAATTACCCCCAACAAATATGTTTGGTTAATTATAAAATATTTTTAATATTTTTTTAATTTTACTTAAACTTTTACTATAATTTTAATTATTTGTTGTACTAAATGTAAAAAGGAAAAGAAATTAATTCAAAAAATAGGATTCCCAACTCCGCTTTAAGAATGTTTTCACGGGAAAGTTAGGTAAAAATATTATCAGAAAACAATGTTTTCTTAGAATTTTTTTTTTAAATAGACACCAAATATAAAAAAATTTGGGAAATTAAAAGTTTACTACCTACTAAATACTCTATAAAATTATAGAATGGTTAGAGTAAAACTCTTTAAATAAGCAATGTGGTTAATAAAATTTTATTAAAATTATAAAATGGTGAGTAAAAATCTCTTTAAATATGCAATGTGAAGGTTGAGAAAAAGAATGCGTGATTTAGAAAAAATTATACTTTTTAATGAATTTTAATTGATAATAAGAAATTGTTTAAAGATATATGTATTTTTTTTAAAATGTTACTAGTATTTCTCCTGTGAAGATTTTCTTTTTCATTAGTAAATGTTTTATTAATTAATTAATGATTCGTGATTGATAATATATTTATTTTAATTTGATAAATTAAATGTTTAAAGAACCATATTTAATAATTATTTGATAACTTATTTGTTACTGTTTAAGTAGGTGAAATATTCGGTAGAATCATGAGAATTTTGAGATGTTTTAACCAAGTATTATTTTTGTGGAGTTAAGCATAGTCGAGTGAGTGAGTATAAGAGGTAATGAAAAGAAAATAATAAAAAGTGATCATGCTATTTGTAACTTTAAATGAATGTAACTTGGTTGAAAATACATATAAAGAATTTAGATTTAATTTCATGTAACACGTACACGCAAAAATTATGAGTTTTAAGTGTGATTAACCTTAATCTCATAATCAAATGAACACCTACGATTACTCGTGTATAACAATATTTAAGTAATAATCTCTGCACATATACTTGGAAGAGGCAAAGAATTTAAATCAGATAAAAAATTAACTTATAAGAACATATTAGAGTTCGACTGAAAAATCAAAATCCCAATTATAACAATTAAAAAATATAAGTATAGTTATAAACAATATTTAAATTTGAAGGTTTTTCTTACCTTCTCCTCCCCCAAATTTTATTAATTGTAGCAAAAGAAAGTACATACGAAAACAATACTTCATAATTAAGAAAACGTTGAAGTAATTAACATTTTTTTTATATTGCAGTTAAGTGATTTTCAATTAATTTAGACGTACCTATACAGATAATTAGCAAAGATATTTCGTCTTGAATTTTTTATTACTAAAAAAATCGAAATTGTTTTCTCTTTCTGAAAAGCAATATGTATTATACTGTTTAGATAACTCTAAATTAATTAACTCTAAGATGTTTCAAATAAGGCACAAGAAAAGTTAGATAACAGCATGCAGCAAAGAATATACCAAGCCCTCAAACTGGGAAACAAAACGTATGGTGACATATGTCACCAACGTAATTTACACTGCTTTTTTATAGATATGAAGATTAATAAATAGATACCAATATTTATGCAGCGTAAAATTTAAAGATATGAAAATTAATGAATAGATTTTATGAAGAAAATAATAGTGAACAGATTTATATATATATATATTTATATTTAAAATAATAAAAATGTTATAAACTTTTTCTTTATTTTTCAGAAAATAAATTTGTTTACCTTTATTATAATTTATAAAATATTTAGTTTAGTTATTATGCAGTATTAGTATAAAATTATTTACGCAATTAATCAAGTATATATATATATATATATATATATATATATATATATAGAGAGAGAGAGAGAGAGAGAGAGATTAAAACCAAACTGTTTTAAGGATGTATTATTTAGTGATCGGTTGAAAGCGTAAAAATATATTATAATATCATTGATATGTATAAACTAAACCATAGATATTTTATCTAAGATTTTTATGTATATAATTTAAATATTTATTCTATGATTTTGATACTAATATAATTTTGTGTGTGGTTTTGAGTTCCAATTCTCTATGATGTTAATATTTACCTGCGTTACATAATTATTAAAATAAAAATGTTATTTAAGAATGATTTATATGAGGTAAAAGAAATGGTTGGAGAATAATATTAAATAATTATAGTGATATCCTTTAAAGTTTTACAAGATTGTACATGTGTCCCACTAATGTACTGAAGCTAGAATCTTGCAGAAAATAGATTCTTAATTATCTGATCAATGGTGGATAATTGTTTGGATAATTTGGGACTCGATTTTGATAGTTTCATTAGAAAGTATAGGAAATCAGATATTATTTATTTTAGTTTTTATGATTGAGCACGTAGGTTGATGTGATTCATTTTAACTTAATTAATAATCTCAAATTCGATTATTAAATATGCATTTGCATTAAACATTTGAATTACCGTAATGATTTACACGTAATATAATTCTAATAAAAAATACCTCTAATCTAAAATTATATATTTATCATTTCATGTAAAGTCTTCATCTCATGTAATATAAATATTTGTTAATTTGATATAAATATTAATATAGTACTATGTGCATTATGTTCAATCATATTAGTGAGTGAATAAAAATAATATTGTAGTAAATTTAATTAGATTTGGAGTCTAAATAAGTTTAAGTACTTTTTGTAAGTAGAAAGATATTCGCTTTTAGTCTCACGTCGTTAATCTGACCTTTTTTAATTTCGTGTTTTCTCAATTATGTTATTTGTAATTTTTCCATTACTATGTATATGTATATCTAGTAAACTAAACTCACAATGTGCCATTTGTATAACTAATCACGTATGAAACAACGACATAATTTTCACACCTTTAACGTTACTATGTGAATTTCATTTGATCCATAATTTAGAAACCTAACTGAAACTTTCTAAAAGGAGATTAAAGGATAAAAGACGAAGGAATAAAACACATTTCTTTGCAACATAAGAAGATATTAAGGGAAGACTTCTATGCTTTTACATCTTTCTTGATCAAACCTTAAAAGAATGGTCTGAGCAAGAGGAAAAAAAAAAATTGCTCATCACTTCAAAGCATAAATCCATGAAAAGTATGTTCCCAACATGATCCTATATTTTTATAGAGACTTAAACCTAGTCATCTAGTGTATTACTATTGTTAATTAGGGTGAATATATATATATATATATATATATATATATATATATATATATATATATATATATTCAATCCATACATAATTAACTAATATTGTTATGTTCTACAAGTTTTATGCCTGTGATCACTCCTTATTATAAATTGGTTTTGTCGTTTTTTATACTTGAATTTATCTAATTCTTTATATTACAATCTCAATTTTGATATTTTTTTGCCATAATATATAAGTGTTTTACAAGTCGTCACTATAAATTAATTTTGTCTTTTCTGTACATGAATTTGTCTAATTGTTTGTGCTGACATTTATTATTCCTCATGGTATATAAGTGTGATTTTCTCATTATTATACTATACCCTTCCAATTTTAGGACTATGAGTCATCACTACAAATTGGTTTTGTATTTTTTTTTCTTGGATTTATTTAATTGTTTATGATACAATATCTATTTTGACACTATCGGTCATAACATATAAGGTGCGATTTTCTTATTTGTTATACCATTTGTGCTCTTCGAGTTCTAGGACTATGGGTCCTCACTATACATTGTTTTGTCTTTGATATACTTAGATTTTTCTAATTATTTGTGTCACAATCTCGATTTGGAGACTATCTACTATCCTATATAAATGTGACTTTCTCAATTATTATTCTAATTGTACTTTACAAATTTTAAAACTAATATGTAATTGCTCCATGCAGGGTGACCTCGCTTTATCTCAACTTTATCATCGACAAACTCAAAAATAATAAAGAAATGCTAATTTATCTAAACTAATAAAAATCTCAATAAAAATTTAGTTAAAAAAATAGAAAAATACGATAAGATTCTACATTTTCATAATGTTACGGGATAATTTCCTTAGTTTTAAAGAATCAGATAGAAATACACTTATTATAAAAGTCAAAAATAAAAAAACTTAATAAAACAACACTATTCTAGATGTCCCGGTACATATAGATCATTAGGTCTTCGAATAAAAAATAAAAGAAAAATTGAAAATGGAAAATGAAAGACAAAGGACATTCAAATAAAATGAAGAAAAGACTCATGAATACTTTCTATAGTCAAGATTATAGAAATATACAACATAATATTATAGAATCGACGTGTTCAAATTCAGTACAAGAATTGCTGTGTTATTGGATTTATAGTTTTATATTTCAAATCAAACCAATGATCTGAACCAACTTGAGTTTTTCTCTTAAATATGGTTCAAGTTTATTGAGTCATTAGGTTGATCCGTATCTATGGCCACCCTTCCTTTAATTTGATATAGGCTTTGCAATGACAAATCCAAAGATAAGGAGAAAACTCTCATCATAATTGATCATATATTAATGCTAGGAAAATAAATCCACGCCACGGTGCGATCTACTTAAGATGTGTGTATATATAAGGAATATTTTTGGTTATTCATATTATTATAAAATTAAAAATATGTAAGTTGTATCATATTAAAAACTTTAGTTATAAGTATACACTTTTTATTCATTCAAATATTCAAACAAACACACATGTAAAACAACTTATTTATTTACAATTTACTTATTTATATAAAACATAATCTACTGTTCTTTTACTAACATCTAATTTTGCTTTTTATATTTTTCCTCAAATTATTTATTATTAACCACAAGAAGTTGATCCTTAATTAGCCAAATTGATGATATTCGATGCATTAACCATTGTCATTTGTTCACCATTTTGGCATGGTGTTTTTTCCTTGTCCCAAGTTGTCTCCTCAAGAAATCTCTTCACTATCTTCATGCTTGGTTTGAACACAATCTCTTGGTACAAGTGCTTATAATCCATTCCTTTTAAAACAGCCTCAAACACTTGTGTGGAATCAATTTTGTTCATTCTCCATCCAAGTTCATAGTCCATCCTATGAATTTTTAGAAGCTGCATCTCAGCCAACTTACAAGTATTCTCTTTGGTTCTTGCAATGGCATGTTGTAATATCTTCTCCTTTTGAGTCTCATCTTTGATTTCTTTCTCCACCATGAAATACTCGGCCATTTCAGGAACACCAATGGCTCTTCTAACACCACGAGTGTAATCAGCTTCAGGCACAAAAGCTTCACGAATCTCATCCACAACTCCAACATCAAGCATTTCATCAACCCTTTTGTCTAAATACTGAAAAAGAACAGGCAAAGACACATGGAGCCAGATAAAGCAACAATCATATTTGGAACGAAATGCAATATTGGGGTCTTCAAGCAATGCTGCAAGGTAAGTGTTTGAGCCTCCCACAACAATTGGAAGATGCCCATTTTTTACGATAAGATCAAGAGTATCAATGACACGTTTGCAAAAGTCATCAACAGTGAAATCAGAATCAGGGTCATCAATTATACCTAGTAAGTGATGGGGAATGGAACAACGTTCAGACTCTGAAACCTTATTTGTTATGATGTCAAGGCCTTTGTACACTTGAATTTTGTCAGAGTTTATGATTTCAGAAGGGAATTCAGTGGCTAAGTTGATGGAAAGTTTGGTTTTGCCTGTACCAGTTGCACCCATAATGAAAAGAACCTTTTTCTTTTCAACAGATGAAGGTGCAAAGCTAGTGAAAGGTTCCATGAGATTCTTCAATGTAGTATCTAAAGAGAGATATGATAGAAAAACACTTTGGTTTAAACAAATATATATTAGAACTTAAAATTTAAGTGTTCTTATATTTTTACTCATACATATATATACTACAAACACTTGTTTATATCACCGACCGCGTTTACTTTTGTCGGAAAAATGAATGACACGTAGGTCACAATCAAAAAATAAGAAAAAAATTGTAAGTTCAAGAAATGTAATAATAATCATTTAATATTTGTGATATTGAATGACAGAGAGAAATAGTTTTGCTACTTATAAAGAATCTTTCAAAAGTATAATATTAAATAATGAAAAAATGCTTTTTATCCTACAGTCAATTACCTTTAATAATTATAATATTAAATAATAAAAAGATATACTATTTAGACGAGTCTTGATTAAATAACTAAATTTTCTTAATTAAATGTTATGGATATTATTTTCATTCAACTTTTTGACTTTTTTTATGTTCACATAATCTTGAAGTCAAATCGAAGCCACGTATATTCTATCCTAGACCATTCCCTTTGAAGCAATGTTTTTTTCCATTTTCATTGATTTTCGTACCTATTTTTTCTTTTTTCTTTATTTTTTTTTTGGATTTTCTAAAGAAGCTAAAATGAGATAAAATCAAGTAAAAGAAAGAAAATTAATTGCATCCAAAATTGGGTGTTCACATTGAAGGTAATATTTTATTTATATATACTTATTCTTTTCAAATATTTATTACAAAAATCATTATTTTAATTTTTTATTTAGTTTTAGCATCAATACATTAATCAATCAATAAATTATTAATATTCAACTTTATTTTTTAACAATATTAATTATATATGAATTGATTTCAATTTCATACAACCTATTTAACACAAATAAAATAAGAGGTTATACGTAAAATGTGAAAATGCACATCATATTATTTAGACATACGTACAATAAAATGTGAAATATTTTTAGAAAAATATTTTATTGCTAATTATCATACTAGTCAATCAGTTATTTATTACTTCTCATGAAATATATATATTTATATTTTTTTTATTAATTTTTTCTTTTTCTCATTTTTTTTTATATTTTTAAGATAATTGACTGATTTAACTGATATTACAATTGAGTATGAGACATTATTTTTAACTTTGCTTGTGCAAGAACATGTGGATAACCTCAATTTCTTGTACTTCATCCATTTTCTACAGCTTCTATTTCTCTTGTTTTGTTTCATTTTCTTTATAGCTTCTAAGTTCCTACCCTTTCTTTTTCTCTAATAAACTCGTGGTAATGTCAGTGCGTGGAGGAAGTAAAACTTGACAAATGTAGGTATATATATTTGAGAACATTTTTGTAAATTGATTAACTTTAACTATTACTATTGATCTTTGCCATAGATTAGTTATTTATTTCTTACATAAAACACCTAAGATAAGATATAAGCCTAAAAATAAATCATGCAATACACATGTGCATTAATAACTTATTTTATTCATAATATTACCCATCAACACAAGAAGCTAGGCTTCACCATGAGAGAAAAAAACATAAATAACAAGTATAACATATATAATCCATCTCTAATTAAATCTAATTTTGCTTCTTATATTTTCCTCATCTTATTCATAATTAATCTTAAAAAGTTGATCCTTAGTTAAAATCAGCCATGTCTTAAGCACAAATAGTCATTTGTTCACCATTTGGCTGCGATATCTTTCCATGTTCCCTAGTTTTCTCCTTCAAAAATCTTTTCACTACCTCCATGCTTGGTTTGAACACAATCTCCTGGTACAAGTCCTTGTAATCCTCATTTTTTAAAACAGCTTCAAACACTTGTGTGGAATCAATTTTGGTCATTCTCCATCCAAGTTCATAATTCATCTTATAAATCTTCAAGAGTTGCATCTCAGCCAACTTACAAGTATTCTCTTTGGTTCTTGCAATGGCATGTTGCAACATCTTCTCCTTTTGAGTCTCATCTTTGATTTCTTTCTCCACCATGAAATACTCAGCCATCTCAGGAACACCAATGGCTCTTCTAATACCACGAGTGTAATCAACTCCAGGGACAAAAGCTTCACGGATCTCATCCACAACTCCAGCATCAAGCATTTCATCAACCCTTTTATCTAAATAAGGAAAAAGAACAGACAAAGACACATGAAGCCATATGAAACAACAATCATATTTGGATCGAAAACCGATGCTGGGGTCTTCAAGCAATGTTGCAAGGTAAGTGTTTGAGCCTCCAACAATAATGGGTAAGCGTCCATTTTGGATGATGTGATCAAGAGCAGCAAGAACATGCTTACAAAATTGTTCAACAGTGAAATCAGAATCAGGGTCATCAATGATGCCTAGTAAGTGATGGGGAATGGAACAACGTTCAGACTCAGAAACCTTATTTGTTATGATGTCAAGGCCTTTGTACACTTGAATTTTGTCAGAGTTTATGATTTCAGAAGGAAATTCAGTGCCCAAGTTTATAGAAAGCTTGGTTTTACCTGTGCCAGTTGCACCCATTATGAACAAAACCTTTTGCTTGCTAATTGCTGAACGATCAGAGCAAGTGAATGGTGCCATCAAATTCTTCAACATAATATCTGCTTAAAACAAAAGAAAATTAAAACAATTGGTTTAAACAAATGTATAATACCAACACTTAATTATATTTTTTTATTATGAGATGTGTATAAAATATTTGTCAAAACAAAAATTGTCGATTTTCTACCTTTTGTTTTAGAACACGTTATTAAGAAAGGAGATTGATGAAAAGAAGAAAAAATTGTGAAGTGAATAGCTGTGATAAAGAAAGACAAAGAATAAGAAATAATATGTATAAGTTATTCCAAAAATATATTTTTAAATTAATCTAAGTATAGTGTAATGAGATTTTGTAATAAAAAAGAATTATGTGAAAAAGAGGAAAAATAAGTGTATAAATTATTATAAATATAAATAAATAAATTATTACTTTTTTGTGTAATGATAAAAATTAAACTAAACCTATTACCTCAAATATAAATCCACACATTTTTTTTGTTAACCCAATTTTATAAGTAATTAAATTAAATTAATATTTTAATAAAATTATTTAATTTAATAACATGAATTATTCATACGTCACATCAACTTCTAGAATAGAAATTATTCATACGTAACATCAACTTCTAGAATAGAAATTATTCATACGTAACATCAACTTCTAGAATAGATTTTCTCTTTTTTCACAATCATATATACATATTACTCTTTTTTTTGTATATATTACTCTTTTTTTCTGGAGTGTGAATAAGATCTATGTCAAACAGATCTTTTATTCAATGAATGATATTTTTAGGAATATTATAGTAATTTTTTAAAAATTAAATATATTATAATAAAAGATTTTTTGACTATGTTGAAAGACTTTTTTATTGTCTTAAAATAAAATTCAAAAATAAAAAATATCAAAAAATCGTTCAAATCCTTGTGGAAAAGGTGACTAAAATCTTTCAAAATATTCTTATTTTAAAGGATTGAATTTATATGTTCATTTCTTCAACTGGAAAAAAAAGAGGTTCTTGCAAACAAATTTTATTTTAGTTGAAGCATCATGGGAGATGATGGTTAAAAAAAACACAAAAACACACACACAAAAAAAGCAAAATGATTATACAAAATGATTATTCATAAAATTTATATTTAATTAGTATCACTCAAAAACATTCAAATATGAAGAAAGAAAATATGGATAGAAGAAGTTGCTTCACAACTCACCTGTTTTATGGCTTAGGAGAAAATGGAATGAGATATGCAGGTGAATTTTGACAATGGTGAGGTGTATTATATATTCGAATGATTGAAATTGAGCCTATCTTGACCAATATATATAATAAAATGCAAAATATTAGAATGGAAAAAAGTTATTTATACTTTTTCTAAATCAATAAAATATTTATTGAATTCTCAGAATAAGAAAAAACATTAAATAAATTAAAATTCAATGAACCTTGCTTTATTTTATTTTAAATAATTTAATTACCCAAACAATTATTTTATTCAAAATCACTTTATCCTTTGAATCAGAAAATAATCTGATTGTTAATCTATCCGTATCCAAAATAGTTGCTTTTATTAATAAATAAATATTTGGCGATTTTGAACGTGAGAAAATGGTTGGTGAAACTCTTAAAATGGTAATTAGAAAGAAATTATTAAATATTAATATCTACTATTTATTAATTTATTAAATATAAACAGATAAATGATGCCATTTTTAATTATTAAATAGAAATCATATATTTTAAAACAGATGATAAGAATGCTGACTAAAATTGTATTAATAGGAGAAAAGAATATGTATATTTATTCAGATACAGTTGGATAAGATTTATAATAAAAATCTTATATTTTCGTTGCATAATCTTTAAATTCTATTAGTTATATATATAAATAATAAATATTTTATAGTAATTAGAAATATTTAATATTAACAATTTGTGAAATATTCTTTTTACATAAATTTCCATAATTTATTTGTGACCGGTGAAAAATGCTTCAATGATTAAAATTTTTATAATTTGTGTGTAATCCAAGAAAAAAAAATGTTTGATTAAAGAATCATGTAAAAATATGTAAAAATAAATTAAAATATTATTTATTAGTATTATTATCATCATCATTTTATATGAAAAACCTATTTTCAAATATTCCAAACTAAAAAAAATTGTTATATTTATATATGTAATGATTAAAAATAGATATCAAATAATAATAATTAATTTATATGTATGGCTACTGTTAATAATTTTTTTACTGAAACATTATTTATACATCATATTAATTTTATATTGTCATGATCAGTATTAATCATTAATTGATACATTAATATTGTAAGTATTTTCTGAATAATTATAAGTATCTACTTTAGATATGAATTTTAATTAATTATTACATAAAAGTTAATAATTTTATACATGATAATATATTATTGAATGGAATATTTTTTTGATTGGATTTGAATGTAACATTCAAAACCTTTACGTTGATGTATTTTAATTACATTATAATTAGAAATTCTATCTATGTATGCATTAATCAAATGAAAAAAAATTCAAGCCACAGGATACCAATAAAATGAAGAAGAATAGTAAAAATGACAAAACAAATGCAAATTGTTTAAGATTATAGTTAAATGGTTGATGTATGATAGAAAAATAAAAATAAGAACCATAAAGAAGGTACTACTTAGCTCTCAAACAAAACCCTTCTAGTAGTACTTTAACCATAAAGAATAAGATTATAAACATAAGAAAAAATAACAAAAAATAAGAACAACAGAAATAAATTATTACTTTTTAGCATGTGATAAAAAATAAATATCTCAAAATAAAGAAAGAGAAAATATAAACAAATGTTATTTTTTCATGATTCTAGAATTAGAATGAGAAAATGAAACAAATTCATTTTTTTCCCTTCAAATAAAGTAAATGAAAAAGGAGAAAAGATGCAACTTACTTTGTATACTCTCTTTTAAAATGAATAAAAGGGTATGATCATAAGCAAAATGTTGGAAATATTTGATGAAGGATAAAAAAGAAATGGAGGGTGACCTTTTATATTTATAGATAAAGAAGATGACAAAGTATTAAGTTATGAGTTTGAAACGCCAAAATCTTTTTATAAAGAAGATATTTTTTTTTTCTTTTGACAAATTTATATAATATAGTAATTGAAACTTTCAAATCTTCTAAAAGAGAAGTTTTCTTTTACCAATTTAATAACTAGGTTGAAACGTCGAAATCTTGCACATTAAAAAAAACTTCTAAATATTGGGATTTTGTAGTGATAAAAAACACAAACAGTAATAAAAAAAAGGAAATATTAAATGTTACAAAACAGATTTTACAAAACATATATATCAATATTTTTTTTGACTGATTTGCATCAAACTTTCCTTTTTTCTTTTTTCTATAATTCAATTTGCCCGATTCCCTAATTTTTTTTTTTTTATTATGATACGTGATTAGTTATCATATTTTACGTACTTTATATTAGATGTTAATGTTAAACTTTTATTTGGTCAATAATTAACATCTTTTTAAGATAACTGCTGTAGTTATCAGCACATGATTACAGGGTTAGATTGACAATTGACACGTGAGAATATATTATATCATTATGATATATAACTTTAAATAAAATATATAGAAATTACAAGATTTTAATATTTAATATTTTCAAGTTAAACAAAAAGAAAATTGATTTAATATAATAACATGATATCAATAATTTTTTTTTGTCTGATTTACTTCAAAGCTTCCTTTTTTTCTTTTATTTAAGTAACCCGATTGTCTAAATTTTTTTAAGATATGACATTTTGTGAGCAGTTAATATTTTTTACATATTATATATCAATTTAAAACTTTTATATAGTAAACAAGTAACATATATTTTTTAAGATAACTAGTGTGATTATTTGCACAATACACATGTTACATCAATATGTACAAGTATAGAGAGATTAAATCATTATGATATTGTATACAATATAGGAATTTAAATATTTTAATATTTAAATTAAATGAAAAGAAAAAATGTTTTAATATACTAACATGATTATAATTAACAATAATTCTAATATGAATTCTTACAATACAGATAGAACTAATGTTTCAACGACCAGTCACTTACGTAAAGTGTAAAAGATATGAAATAATTTATTTTTATTTATATTTTATTATTTTTAATAAAAATATTTTCAGTCTTACACGTGAAAGTAATAAATATCTTTTTGAAAGTTATTAGTTAAATAATTATTTATTAAAAATTAGATATTTGAAAAATTATAGATGAAGAAAAAAAATCCATTTAACTAAAAAATGTACAAGAATAATTGGTATCAAAAGTTAAGGTATGTGTGTTTGTTATGAGAAGCTCTTTTGATTTGCTTGTTTGCATGGTGCTGCATTCATGCACAATTGGCAGGGAATTTGGAATATCAATTGTATACTCATTTTGAAGATTATTTTTCTGTATTTTAAAGGTTTACTAGTAAAGGTTTCTCACTAACAAGTGGAGTTTCTATTAAAGGGATTTGATGGGTTCTGAAGAAGTGTTTAATTTCAATTTATATGGCCTTTGTCTAGGGACAATGATGATTTCTTCAATGTGTTGAGACTTTTGCAATTTACAAATATTTGAAGTTTTATTGGCACTATGCATTAATGCATTAATATGACAAGAGTGGTCTTGACAGGATTAGATATAGAGGCAGATGTCAATATAGCTAATTTGGTTGGTTGAAATCTTAGAGCAGTCTTTCATATACCTTCCTTTGGGTGGAAGTCCCAAATCCATTTATTTTTGGGACCCTGTTTTTCTAAAGATTTTCTGAAGCTTGATAATTTGAATGGGAGATTAGATCTCTAATGAATAATGGTTGCAAGGAAGTTGTGTCTTAAAAATGAACTCATGCAAGTTTCTGGAAGCGTTTATAATCCATTTTTCAAATGTGACTTGTGAGTGTGCTGATAATCCATTTACTGTTTCATTTTTTCCCTAGTGCTGTCAAAAAGGCATGATGCATGTAGATACAATGTTGGTTGAAACACATCATGTTAACTAGCTTGTAAATAAAATTAAGATGCTGTTCAGGTTGTAGTTTTTTCATTTCACAGTCTCAATAGAATTCAACTATCATATATCTCATTGTCATTATCACTTGACATCTGATTTTGAATCATGGTTTCATTTTAACGTTATTTATGATAATTAATAATACAATATCAACATAAAATCATAATATAGAGCACATGAAAATTGAAAATTTATCATATGCATGTTCTTGATATCATACAAATTTTTGTAAATCCAAATTTAATTTAGGGATCTAGAACCTAAAATGAGTTTTAGAAGCCTCTATGCATGAGGTGTAAGAAATAGGTCCATAGGACATAAAATATAGATGTTGCAGACATTCAGTTTAAAAGTAGAAATGCCTTCTTTGCTGCCAAAAATGTTTTCTGATAATAATCATAAGGGTCCTAGTTATTTGCTTGTGGCATTCGGAACAGGTCCTTTCTTGTTTTCTTCCTCCGAAAATGGAAGGAGAATAGGAGAGCATTATGTGGCCAACTTTTGTGATGCCTCTTCAATTCTCATCCTCAGCTTCGTTGATTTAAGCATAACTTGTCTTTCTACAATAGTTTAACAAATAAAGTCTTCTATTAAACACAGTTTAATTTGTTGGCTGCTGAATAGTTCTTTCTCATTTTACTTATTTTCTTTTCAAAGTTTGTAATACTTCATATGGCAGAACTGTGACTACCTTGTTATAATAATGGTCTTATGATATATTATCTGTGACCCTGATTGTGGTCCCACCGTCCATGAGATATAAAAAAGATCATCTGATATTGATTTTTCTGTTTAAGTCATTCTATAGGGTGTTCTTGTTGGAAGCATTCTACATAGGGTGTTCTTGTTGGAAGCTTGGGCGTAGAGGTAGAGGTGGCATGTTGAATGTATATAAGTCATAACTCATAAAAAGTGAATTTATAACTTGATTTCTGGAATTATTTCATCATCATTGATTTAATTTGTTGCTTTGGTTCTTTTCCTACATCTCCATTACCAGAATTTGTGCACAGACTTTATTGGGGCTACAGATATATCATTATAAAATTTATATGCCTCCCTGTATCCATACTCAAGTTAATATTAATGCAAAGTATTTAAACTACCCTTCAATTCAGTGATGGAGATACTGCAGTTTTGGAGGTACATTTCTTTCCATTGTTGGTCACATTTTCTTGGTATAATTGCAGTAGTAGCTCAAATTGTGGTCAGGAAGTATCTTCAATTGTTATCAGAGGTACACTCAGAAAATGTGACTGCTTGAAGAAAGTTGTTCTCAGTTAAAAGTGTAATGTGACTGCTTGAAGAAAGTTGTTCTCAGTTAAAAGTGTGTTCAGAAGAACAAATGCAACATCTATGCAAGCCAACAAACGATGCATGTCTGATTCATTCAGATGATATGCTCTTAAAATGTTAGAGACCATAGAATCCTATAACTTTTACCTGAACTATAAAAGTTACTATTTGTTTATACTTTTAACTCATGGAATGCCTACTTGAAACTATTCAATTTTTTTTACCCTTTTCTTATTTTGGTGTATCTTTGACACAAGATATGTAAATCTTACTTTCAGGAGCATAGTTCACTTACTAATTCACACTGCATTAGCACTACCAATCCTAACAAAAGAAGTTTCACTTTTGGACCAGGAGGAACAGAGAATTGAAATATCAAACTATAGCTTTGCAAAGCATTATAAGACTAAATAATAAAGTGTTTAAATAAATTCTTGAAAATATACTCTATCAATTATATTTGTCTAGAATCCAAAAATTATAACAATATTAATTTTCAGAAACATTAGTCCCTAGTAATATTAACATATGTTTGGGGATTAAAATATAAAAAATAGTTAAGTTTTTAAACATAGATGAAACAGGTGGAAATTTCAGGGATTTATTTAGAAATCTTTTAGTTTCAAGAATTAATCTGATAGTATACACATCCAACAACTAAAACAGTAATTTTTTTTTTCTCAAGAATTATATGTAAGTGTCAAAAAAATTTATAACAATTTATACACTTTCTTCAATGAACTGAGCTTACCATCAACCAATCAAAACAGTAGTTTCCTCTGTGGCAGCAAGTTAAGGCAAATTATTAATATGATTTATAATGGGATTATACATTGACAATGAACAGAACAGTTTTTTGATTTAACCTCATTTTCGCAAATCCAATGGATTAACATTGACCAAGACTCAAATAAAAGGAAAGGTGCAATTATACTGAAACAACAAGCATAGAAATGGAGCATGAAGTTTTTGTCACAGGAGTACATGTTGTGCCTCCCTCGTGAAAGGAAGGACTCACATTCAAAATTTTCACTATTTCAAGTAAACTCCAATAGCTTAAATGAGCACTAACATTCAAATCAAATCACCAAATCATCAACTATTTGGACAATGGAATTTCTTCTTTTTCCTAATATACTAATGGTCCCCATTCCTCTCCATTCATTCTTGCATGCTCTAGTTGTAATACATTCCAAACTTTACAGCTCATTTCATTTTTACACAAGGCAAATTTAATTTTTAGTCACATGTCATATTGTTCGACATGAAACTTTACTTACAAGGATAATCTATGAAACTAAGACCGTATTGTACAAGTTCCTAGCTTAAACTTGTTTTCTTCGTTTAAGTATTACAGTGAAAGTATTTGTGGAAAATTTGGCACAATGAAGAATCAGTATAGAAGCAGTCATTGCCACGTAGAAATTGAATACAAATACACTCCTCTCATCTCACGTGCATGAGGATTGAATATCTCGAACATGGACACTATACAAACAGGTGATTTAATATAGCACGATAAATTCAACAACAACAAATAATACCAGGAAAAACTTTGATATCATATAAAAAGGTGGATCATAGGTCTAACTCGGTCTAACTTAACCCTACAAAATCGACTTGAAAGGTGAGAATTACTTCTCATTACATTACATGTAACATGCTATATCCTTAAGCAACCGTAATCTCCATCATTTCTTGGTTTAACTACTGTAGTGGGAGTATTTGTGGAAAATTTGGCACAAAGAAAGAGTTGGGTATAGAAGGAAGGTGATTGAACAGTTATAGCAATGTGGAAATTGGATGCCAACCTTGATGTCCATTGGTAAGGCTTTTTGGTCCCAAAAGTTGAAGCCTAGAGTGGGTGTGAGAGACCCTTTGGTTGGGTAAAATTATAATTGGTTCATAATAATGTTGGAAATTGGACCTAACCCATTTCCAAAGGCGCACGTTACACATAATTTTGCTTGCTCTGTTTTGGTTGGAGGCCAAATATTGATGGCTCATGTTAACCAAATACGTCACTATACTTCATATTCGTACCATCATCTCTTTCCTTCTTTAAACCACCTTTGACCAATATTTTTCATTTAATACCTTTCTCGACAGGTTTCCCTTTATTACGGAAATATGTAGGTACCATAATTTCTTTTTTTTTTTTAAAGCAAGATTTAGATTACTTTATAAAAAAAATCATTAAAGTTATACTTAATTTTTAAAATAAACAATAATTAAGATTGCAATGATATACAAACTTAGAATTACTTTTTCTTTTCGGATATCAACTTATAATTAAATTAAAATGTACGGCTACAAGATTTATACACTACTCCCTCTGTAAAAAAAATTACACAAAACAATAAAAGTAGTTATTATAGTTAATTTTCTTGATTTCTTAAAAAATATATTATTCATTGTAATGATGCATGTACTCTAATATTTAAAGAGGGTGAGAATTAAAACAACAAATAAATATTATAAAAGTTATAAATGGCCTTATAACAAAACTAGAGGAAGTAGTATTTAATTTCAAGTTATTATATAATTTTAATTTTATTTTTTTATCACTCAACTTCATTTTTTTATTAAATTAAGTCATCAAATTTTTATATTTATGAAATTAAGATGAATTAGCTAATTAATAAGTATAATTTTATTATTTTATTTTATTTTTTATGTTAATAAATCGCAAGCGAAATATTTTTTGAAAATGCAAAACATCCTCTTCTTTTATGTAGGATTTCGAACAATAATAAATTTGGAGAAAAAATAATTTTATGAAACTTAAAAAATTTCTTCTATTATATTTAAAGAAAAAGATGAGAATGAAATTTTCAAAAGAATTTTCCTCTTACACGACTAATTAACTAACAAATATTTAACGGAATAAAAAAATTTAGAACATTATAATAATTATGTGATAATATTTGTAAATATAAAATTTTAATAGCATATATAAATCACTAAAACATTAAAGTTAAATGAAAATACGATCATTTTAAAACTAAAACTCATGCTTTATCTTATATAAGATCATTTTACAAAAAAAATGCTCGTCCCTTTTTATATATGATATATTTTTTGAATTATCTATTACTTCTTTTAATTAAAATACCTTTAATAAATGCTATACACACTAATAACTGATAAGATAAATTCATTCTCTCATGCTGAAGATGATTAACATATAGTAAGGATAAGGTATATGAAATATAACTTAACATTCAGTCAATCAGCCAATTTATTCACAGAATATACATGTATACGGATATATATATATATATATATTCTTTTTCTTCACAATTTATAATTGATTGTTTACCAAATATTTTGCCATGATATATTCAACTAAAAACAAAACCAACAAAAAGTGTGTAGGCTACAACGTTTCTTAAGCAGTTATGCATGAACGAATCTGTTGAATAGATTTAAAACCTAACAGAGCAACACAGTTTCTAAATACCTGTTGAAAAGATTTAAAGCCTAACAGAGCCACATAGATATGTAAATTAATACGATGCTTCTGTAAGTACGTCATGTTAGGTAAGTGAGAACCACAAAACAAAGAGAGCTACATGATAAGACAATGTTCCATGCATGCACAATACGACAGTTTTATTACCCTAAGATGATTAAGGTTATTTCCTGTCTCACGTACATAGAATGTTTAAATATATGATATTTAATTATTTTTCTATGCTAAAATTAAAATTTCGGAATTAATAATTCATATTTCAATAATAAAAGTCAGCAAAATATTTGGTAAACAATCAACAACTTTCTTTTACAAATTAGCAAATTTTTTTCTTAAGTTTCTCAACCCCTTTACTACTAGAGATCATCCAAGTATCCTTCATTTTCATCAGTCCAAAAAAATGATCTAGTGGTCTTGCCCCCTCTACGAAATATATCAAAATCAATAGTGAAAATAAAAATTATCAAAATCGTCGTAAGGAAAATGGAATATCCCACACTTAAATCTACGTTTCAATCATCATTACTATAGTGAAATTATCCGATCCAGTTCGTACAACTCCAAAAAATCTGTCTCGATTCCTTAATCTTTGTAATGTTGTTAGGACCTCTCGATCTCCACAACAACATTTTTTCCATCCGAAAACAATAAAGGTGATGAAAATTTTGAAGATGAACCTTAAGATGTTTCTTGAAGCTGTTGAATCTAACTATTCCTTTAAAATAAATCTAAGTTTTTTTCATATAGTTAAATTTTAGCTTATATAATACGTTAACAATAAGTTTACTTAGATATTGAATTTAGATGAAGTTATTTATATCATAAATAATGATAATGATAACCATCTATATAAGCTATTTTAGATTTTCTTTTTCTCTAAAACGATTTATAAAGAGATAAAAAAATAAATTTTATTTCTCTAAACAATTTAAATAATTTTTAATTAACTTATTTATAAAAAAAAATCTGATGTCCTTCACGGTTAAAAGCAAACATTATCTAATAAAAAAACTAGTCTAAGTTTTAATCTTTTGATTCATAGTGAAATTCTTGGTACAAAAGCTATTTTTACACGTCCTTTTTGCATCCCTCGAATTCTAAAAGCATTCACATCGAGTATTTGTCTACTTTTCTTTTCTATTCTTTATTTCTAAACAAAATATTCATTATGACTATTCTAGAGCTCTTAGGTATTCGTTCATGCATGACTATTCTGACTGTTATATATTCCACTTAACTAACTTTCTAGTAGTTTGCTTTTCGAATCATTTATGTCTTATGAAAAGCATTTCTTTTCTACGTTGGGTATCTACTTTAAGGGTGGTAATAAATTATTTCTCATAAATCATGCTTGATGCTGTGAGAAATTTCAAGTACGAAGGATCTGAATTTTCTACTGTTATAGAATATTAAATATTAAATATTTTGAGGGTAGTATCTAGTGATTAATCGAAGTAAATAGTTTTAAATACAAGTAATGGATTTTTGTAACCCATTTGAATTACAAAATGCCGACAAGAACATTTAATCTGAAGACAAGTTCACGCTTTTTTAATTACTCAGTATCTGACAATAAATGGAATCCATATATAATTATCCAAATTCACTAATAATACGCGTTGTAAAGTGAGTGGAAAGATATGAAATAAAATTTATTTTATATATGATGGTTGGGTTATAATTTTAAAAATTTATGATTAGAATTAAATTTATTATATTTTTTAAATAAATTATCTCTTTCATCTCTTTAATTATTTTTAATTATTATCTTTTTAAATTTATATATTTTATTATTTATAACCATCATTCTTCCTTCCACCATTACTCTACCCTCCACTCTTACCCTTGTCTCACTAGCATTATACATGAAATGGTGGTGGCTATTATAATAATAATGACAACAATTTTAAAAGAAGATGTAATAAAATAATAATGATGATAAATATATTACTTTAAAAATAAAATAAAAGATAATTAGGAAATAAAATATAATAAAAAAGAATTTATTTTTTAAAATTAAAAGAAATGATAAATTTAATCTAAATTATAAATTTTTTAAAATTATATATTCCTTAATTTTTTTAATATATATATATATGTGGGTGTTAATCATGATATTAATATCAATTATCCACGAATACAACAATTAGTTTCTTCGTGACCATATAACGGGAATGTACTCCTCCCAATGTAATTGAATATTTGGACCTCTTGTAATATGACATATAAAATTAATCTAATCTGAAATAATAAAAATATTAAATCATATAAGAGAATTATTGTTCTAAAATGGATCTCACCATTAAAAACTAGTCATTAATAAACTGGTTTTTCCACTTGCAAAAAAATACAACTTGTCTAATCATTATAAGTCTCGAATTTATGTTGTTCTAGTTAATATAAAAAGTAAAAGAAACATAAATACAATTAAAAATATTCAAAGTAGTTATTGAATTAATATCTAACATGAATACATGTTTTATGTTTACCAAGATTTCTAAGACATGGTGACTAAATTAATATTAAAAAGTGCCCGTAACTTAAAATGGAGAGAATCTTTATCATGCATGCAATTGGGTCAAGGGAATTAAAGCAAAAAAATTGAAGCAATGTATCTTTAAATTATAAGTTGTGTGAAGATAAACCCAACTCATTTTGGTTGTTTATTTTTTCTTTTGGGTAATGAACACAGCAAAGCAGCAATAGACGGCCATATATATAAGGGATCAATCCCTGAATACACACAAATCAGACGGCAAAAAATCCTCACTCAAATAGGACAAAAATACATGCTTACATTAATTTAAAGTTTTTAGAATCATCTTCAAAATAAATAGTTTCAATCCCATACATAAGATAGAATTAAAAAATATGTATATAACAGAGTAAAGGGTATAAGTTGATCATGAGTTGTAAAGCCAAGACAAGGCAAAGATGCAAGCTTAGCAGCATGGTGGAAAGCACACACCAAGTTTTGATACAAATATTATATTAAATCTGTACTCGTTTAACTTACTAATATCTACAACACTAGAGATCATATATGTATATATACTATTTTAATTATTTTTTCACCATCTTATTGTTTACCTTTATTCTATTTTTCTTTGTGTTGTTGCATGATACTCGGTTATTCACTTCCATTTGATTCTTTCCCATAGTGTGATATATAACATTTTTTTAAAAAAATATATATCATTTCATGTATACAAAAAAAATGTTTATTAATTTTTTTTAGAATAAATCAATATTTTTATCCTTAAAGATGTAGTGGTTCAGAAATTCAATACTTAAATATGAAAAAAATAGTAAAATATCCCTCATTTTAATTCCTAAAAGATATTTGTTTTCATTTAATTCTTGAATTTGTTGAAAATATTGAAAATCTCATCGTCTAGAGATAGAGTCTGTTGAAGATATATAATTGAGGAACAATCTTTACTTTACAAATTGGTTTTTGTAGGATTGAGTTAGGCTTCATCACCTGAATTTACATTGTATCATAGTCTATCCTAAGGCCCTTTGTATTATTTACGGTCATTTTAATTTTATTAAAAAATTAAAACAAAAATAAGTTATTAAATAATAATTTAGGGACAAAATAGTAATATAGATTGTATTTTTATTAATACTAAAAGTTAGTTAATATAATAATAATAATAATAATAATAATAATAATAAAGGTGCTGTAACTGGTGGATTAATTGTCTCCAAAAGCAGGGAAGAGCCAATAAATTGAAGTGTTGTTAACGTTGAGTTTTCTGTCTCACCTATAATAACTGACAGCTATAGTCTCCTTATACATTTTTTGCAACAAAGTTAAGTCAAATACTTACCTAGTAAGTTCTGGCATGAAAATGAAAATTAGAGAGCTAGAGTGAATAATGTGCATATCTTAATAACTGCATGCGGTGAACAGTAGTGTTAGTGTTGTTTATATATTTGACCACTGATTGGGAAGCATAAGAGTTGCAGAACAGAAACAAAGCGTGCCATATATGCTGTCATGTCTCTCATTTGATGCAATGAATGGTTCAACAATTTTCTATATTCATACAGTAGGTGTAACATTACTCACCTTGCAATTAATCTTCTTTTTTTTAACTTGTTCTCAGTGTCCAGAGAGGTTGAATTCAAATTTCTCTACAGATAAAAAATTAAATATTTATAGTTAATGTGTATTGATTAAAAAAATGTTATTACATTATCTTCTTTCTTCTTCTTTTTTTACTAAAAATATGTTATACAGTTTGTCTTTAAAATTTATTTTTCGGTCTTTAAATAATTCATAGACAAAATTAATATAAATATTAATCTGATATTAGCACAGGTGTCTAATATTAATATAATAATAATAATTCAGAGACAAAATTAATATAAATATTAATCTGATATTAACACAGGACAATATAACGAAGTTTTTAGTTTAATACTTACCCTATTCAGTGGCTCAGTCAAAGATTTTTAATTTCTTTTAAATTATATGTATTAAATATTTTTTATTTTGCATAAATTATATCTTACTTCTTTTACACTTTTTCCTTAAAATTATATATATATAGCTTTGTAATTATTATATACTCTTATTTTTTACATTGTAAAATTTGATTAAAATATAAAAATTAATTTACGAACAATTATTAATGATATACAAAATTAAACTATATTTTAATGTAATTTTTTCATAACAAAAATTATTATATGTTTTTTTATTGTTACATATTCATGCTCATTTTATTTATTTAATATTTTTAATGATTGAAATTTTCACATACAAAATTTTCTTATTCATAAGTTTAACTGAAATTTTTTATAATCTATTTTTATATTTATTTATCTTTATATATCTCTTTTAGGTTGAAAAATATTTTTAGAAAAAATAATTATCAACTCAGTTTTCAAATCAAAAGAAAAAAGACTATTAAAATCTAATGGTTAACTATATTATTATTTTGTCTTACATTAAATAAATTTTAATTACTTTTTATGGTTATATATTATAAAATATTTTTTCATTATATTCTAATAATGTTCTACTTTTTAAAGTATTTTTGTTATTATTTTAATTTTCTTTATATCTAGTTTAAATATTCAGTAAATGATTATAATTATATATTTATTTAATTAAAAAAATAATTATATATAAAATCATTACATATATTATATACATATGCTATAATTAAAAAAATATTAATAAAAAATATTTTTTAATTCTGGCCCCTCAAATAAAAACTTTGCCTAGGCCCCTTGACTCTATTTATTAGGTCAGTTTTGTTTTTTCTCAAAGAAAAAAAAAAAAAAAAAAAAAAAAAAAAAAAAATGAAGAAGAAAGTTGTTATATGTAGGACAATAAGGTGGCAGAGTGCACTGTACTCTCAATATCTGCTTCCCTCACTTTCTTAAAAGACTATTTTAGTGACGGTTAATACTTAAACAAATTTGAAATTTAATACTATTTAAATATTATTTACTCTAATAAATACATGCTAAACCAATATTTTTTAATATAATCTAACTATTAACTAGTAGACTGATGATTTGTCAGTGTTTTAAGTTGAAAACTTAATGAAAAAATACAAAGAACTTAATATATATATATATATATATATATATATATGTATATATATATAAATTGGCATAATCTCAAATGTTATTTAGCACACGTGCAATTGTTTTCCCACTTGTCATGCATTGACAATGTAGCACATTCTTGAGGATAATATTTTCTCATTTTTTTAGAAGACCGTGACATTTTTTTGAAAGTAATAAGGCAATTGGTGGCTTTTTGGGACCCATTTTAATAGAATTATTGAAATATGATAAATTAAAAAAAAAAATGGCATGTAAAAGTCATATGATATCGACGATTTTATAAATGTCAACTTGAAATGCTATTTATTCACGATTTTAAATAGAATTTATTAATGCTTTACGAGTTATCGTTTGAAATTAACATAAATTTTGTTTTATTTTTATGATTTTCATTGTATTAAGTTTTGAGATAAAATTCATATAATAATTATGATTTATAATGACGACTTAATCTTTAACCTTGAAGTAAGTTGTAGTTACCTAAACTAAATCACAAATTAATCGTAATTTTACTTTAATCTAAGTAGTAGAATAATTACATCTTTACCTTAACTAAGCCTCCAAATATTTTAATATATAAGTAGTAAATTATGGATAACTTGATGTTTCAGTATATTTTATTCTATATAATTAAATAGTTAATTTGAAAATTTTAAAGTCTAAATAAAAGTTTTACAGAAAACTAAGATTAATATAAAGTAGTGATTAAAATGATAAAACAAAAAGATTTAGTTTTGAAATAATATTTCACAATTATAATAAGTAGTAGTCGATCTTATTACTGTATTTGACTTATTTAATTTATTTATCCACCTCTTGTCTTAAAAGGGGTTTCTAATAAATATAATTATTATTTATTATTAAATAGTGTAATACAAAATTAGAATTCAGATATATATACTTTAGCATCTCTATCTAACATTCTTCTCTCTATTCTTTAAAATTACTCACTCTCATTTACTCAATTCTTTTTTTCTTGATTTTGTTTTTCAATCCCAATTCTGTGAAAGTTGATGCTTGGGTTCTAACAAATTGGCATCAAGAGCCTGATACTGTTGATTCCGCTGCGAAGAAATACACAACGATTAATAATGGTAGGAGCAAATGGCAATGGAAGTTTTCCTGGAAATCTTCCAGTTCTTGATGGCAAGAACTGGTCGAGGTAGTGTATGCAGATGAAGGTGTTTGGTTTCCAAGATGTGGTGGAAATCGTGAATAATGGTATTCAAGAATTGAAGCCAAGTGACTCTGCAGAGTTGAAAGCTGCGTACAAAGATCAGAAGAAGAAGGATTACAAAGCTCTCTACCTGATTCACCAATGTGTGAATGATGAAAATTTTGAGAAAATTGCAAATGCCGTGTCTGCGAAGGATGCTTGGGATACTCTTGAAAGGAGTTATGCTGGTGATGATAAGATCAAGAAAGTGAGGTTACAATCGCTAAGAAGACAGTATGAGCTGCTTCAGATGGAAAATGCAGAAAATGTTTCCGATTTCTTTGCAAGATTGATCAACCTCAAGAACCAGATGAAGGCATGTGGTGAAACTTTCAAGGATCAAACTCTAATTGAAAAGGTACTTCGAACACTGAGTCCTCGTTTTGATCACATTGTTGTTGCTATATAAGAATCCAAGAGGTTAGAGGAGATGAGCCTTGAAGAATTGCAAAGTTCTTTAGAAGCTCATGAGATAAGATTGCAAGAACGAGGTAGTGTGGCTAGACAAGCAGATCAAGCTTTATATGCTGGTACTTCAAAGAAAGGTGCTGGCAATGATCAAAAGAAGAAACAGAAAGGGAAAGGAAAGTATAATCAGCAGAGATGGTCTCATAAGAAGGATCAATCTGAGAATGGTGAGAAAGATGAAAATTCAGGAAAGAATGGAGGTGGATTCTATAAAAATAAGAAGTTTGATGGAGATAAGAGAAAGATTCAGTGCTGGAATTGTGAAAAGTATGGTCACGTAGCTGATGATTGCTGGTTTAACAAAAACAAGAATAAGAAGAAGAAGGATGATTATGCTCATATGGTTCAGGAGGAAGAAGGAGGAGAAGGACCTATGTTGTTGATGATGACTACAAGTCATAACAATCACAAAACTGATAACTGGTATTTGGATACTGGTTGCTCAAATCATATGACCTATCATAGAGATTGGCTATGTGATTTGGATACTTCTGTGAAGAGTAAAATCATGTTTGCAGATGGAAGAGTTGTTATTGCAAAAGGAATGGGAAATATTTTGGTGAAAAGAGAAAGTGGCAGGACAGTATTGATTGAAGAAGTGCTGCTAATTCCTAGCATGAATTGCAACCTTATGAGCCTTGGTCAGTTGTTACTGAAAGGTTTTTCTATAATAATGAAGGATAATATGCTCGAGTTGTATGATGCAAGCAAAAGACACATTTTGAAGACTCCTATTGGTGAGAATAGGACATTTCAGGTCAAGCTTCATGAAGATAGTAAGGAGTGTTATGCAGCTACTGTGACTGAGAAAGAAAGTTGGCTATGGCATATGAGATTTGGGCACCTAAATTTCAGAAGTCTGAAATTGCTTGCAGACAAAGAAATGGTAACAGGAATGCCTGAGGTAGAGCTTCCTAAGAAAATGTGTGAGGGCTGCTTGAGAGGTAATCAATCCAGAAAATCTTTTCAGTCTTCAATTGTTGAAAGATCAATTGATGTGCTACATGTGATTCACTCTGATGTTTGTGGTCCTCTTGAGGTTGCATCTCTGGGTGGAAATAGATATTTCTGTTCCTTTGTTGATGAATACAGCAGGATGATGTGGATATATCTAATTCAGTACAAAAGTGAGGTATTCCAGATGTTCAAACAGTTTAAATCCATGGCTGAGAGGCAAAGTGGCAAGCTGATCAAGTTCCTTAGGACAAATGGAGGTGGTGAGTACTGTTCAACTGAATTGGAGCAATTTTGTTTGAATGAAAGGATCAAGCATGAGATAACACCTTCATACACTCCTCAGCACAATGGTTTGGCTGAGAGGAGAAACAGAACAGTGATGGACATGGCTAGGTGCATGTTAAAACAGAAGAAAGTCTCTACTGCATTGTGGGGAGAAGCTATTTCAACAGCTGTATATATGCTTAACAAGTGTCCAACTAAAGGTTTAGATGGGAAGGTACCTGAGGAAGTATGGTTTGGCTAGAAACCATCAGTCAAGCACTTGAGGGTGTTTGGTTCTCTTTGCTACATGCATGTGCCTGATGCAAGGAGAAGGAAACCTGAAGATAAGAGTAAAGCCATGATGCTGGTAGGGTATCATCCAACTGGAGGTTACAGGTTATATGATACAGCTAAGAGGAAGATCTGCATTAGCAGAGATGTACAGATATTTGAGGAAGAAGCTGTCGATTGGACTAAATCAGCATCAAATGGAAGGATTCAATTTGTGTTTGAGAATCATGATGACAGGCCTGATGTTCAAGCTGAGGAACAACATGATTAGTGTGATGATCAAGAAGAAGATGATACAGTTCAAGATGTTGCAAGAACAAGACCAAGAAGGGTCATACAACCAAATAGAAAGCTTGAAGGCTATGAGCTCATAAGTGATGCTGACATTACTGAAGAAGGAGAACTTTTGTATCTAGCTTTCATGGCTGATGTAGAACCTGTTGACTATAAGCAGGCACTTGAGATTGATGAATGGAGAGCAACAATGCTAGAAGAATTGAAGTCAATTCAGAAGAACCAAACTTGGGAACTAGTTGCAGCACCAAGTGGAAAAAGGCCTATTGATGTCAAGTGGGTTTTCAAGCTAAAAAGGAATTCAGATGGAACCATATCCAAGCACAAGGCTAGATTGGTGGCCAGAGGTTTTCTTCAAAGAGAAGGGATTGATTTTACAGAAGTTTTTGCTCCTGTGGCTAGGATTGAAACTATCAGGCTGGTGATTGCACTAGCTTGTGGAAGGAATTGGCCTTTGATGTAGCTTGATGTCAAGTCTGCATTTCTCAATGGGCCTCTTGAAGAAGAAGTTTATGTGACACATCCCCCTGAGTTTGAAGTTAAAGGAAGAGAAGGACATGTATGCAGGTTGAAGAAGGCACTTTATGGCCTTAAACAAGCTCCTAGAGCTTGGAACAAAAGAATTGATAGCTTTCTGCTCAAGCTTGGTTTCAGCAAATGCACTGTTGAGTATAGTGTGTATGTACAACAAAAGAGGAATGGTGAACTTTTGTTGTGTTGTCTCTATGTTGATGACTTGCTGATTACTGGAAGCAACCATCAATTGCTGGAAGGGTTTAAGCAGAAATTGATGAAGGAATTCGAGATGACAGATCTTGGTGAGTTATCATACTTTCTAGGTATGGAATTCATGAGATTTAGTGAAGGGATGATTGTGCATCAGAGGAAGTATGTAACTGACATGCTGAAGAAGTTTGGTATGATGAATTGCAAACCTATATCAACTCCAGCAGAACCAAATGTAAAGCTCACAAGCAATGATGCAGGGAACTCAGTTGATAGTACTCAATATAGGCAGATGGTTGGTTCTTTAAGGTACTTGTGTAATACAAGACTTGACATTTGCTTTGCTGTTGGATTGGTAAGTAGGTTCATGAGTGAACCTAAGGAGATGCATCTAGTTGTTGTGAAGAGGATGCTAAGGTATCTGAGAGGTACAATGAACTGTGGGGTATTATTTCCTACTGTTTCAGCACAGAGAGAAAGTGATATACTAGGCTGGAGTGATGTTGATCATGCTGGAGAGAAGGATAGGATAAAGTCAGATAATGACTATCATTTTAGGAGCACAACTGGTTACTTTTTCAAGTATCTTGGAGCTCCAATCTCATGGTGTTCCAAGCTACAACCAGTAGTTTCTCTATCTAGTTGTGAGGCAAAATATGTAGCTGCTTGTTATGCAGCATGTCAGGCAAAATGGTTAAGATCTGTTTTGACAGAGATGAAGACTTATATGAAGGTCCCTATGACACTGGTGGTGGATAATCAATCTGCCATTGATCTTGCTTCCAATCCAGTTTCACATGGAAAGAGCAAACACATTGAGACTCGGTTTCATTACATTAGAGAACAGGTGTGCAAAGGTTATGTGAAGATGCAGCACTGTCCTACTGAAGAGCAAGTTGCATACTTGCTTACAAAACCAGTTTTCAAAGGAAGATTTGAAGAAGCAAGGAAGTGGCTTGGAGTTGTTGATTTCTAGTGATTTTGGATTAAAGGCGGGTGTTAATAGTGTAATACAAAATCAGAATTCAGATATATATACTTTAACATCTCTATCTAACCTTCTTCTTTCTATTCTCTAAAATTACTCACTCTCATTCACTCAATTCTTTTCTTCTTGATTCTGTTCTTCAATCCCAATTCTGTGAAAGTTGATGCTTGGGTTCTAACATTTATTACTAAAATCGTATCATCTCTCTTTCTTTGGCAATAACGTATAACATGTTAATTTTAAGACAAGAACAAAAATTGTTAATGAAAATCATGACCATTATATCACTATCATCATTGTTTTTCTCAATGTTTGAATTATAACATATACTTAAATTAATAATTGACCGGAAATTTATATAAATATTAATCTGATATTAACACAGGACAGTGTAACGAAATCCTTAGTTTAATACTTACCCTATTCAGTGGCTCGGTCAAAGATTTTTAATTTCTTTTAAGTTATATGTATTAAATACTTTTTATTTTGCATAAATTATATCTTACTTCTTTTACACTTTTTCCTTAAAATTATATATATATATATATATATATATATATATATATATATGTATATATATATATATAGCTTTGTAATTATTATATACTCTTATTTTTACGTTGTAAAATTTGATTAAAATATAAAAATTAATTTACGAACAATTATTAATAATATACAAAATTAAACTATATTTTAATGTAATTTTTTCATAACAAAAATTATTATAATAATAATTTTAAAATAATATTTTACAATTATAATAAGTTGTAGTCGATCTTATTATTATATTTGACTTATTTAATATATTTATCAACCTCTTATTTTAAAAGAGATTTCTAATAAATATAATTATTATTTATTATTAAAATTGTGTCATCTATCTTTCTTTAACAATAACATATTAATTCTAGGATGAGAACAAAAATTGTTAATGAAAATTATAATTATCACTATCATCATTATTCTTGTAATAATGAGGGGTGAGTTTGAGTTATAATATATACTTAAATTAGTGATTAATCAGAAATTTATACCTAAAATTTCAAAATTTAATGGTGAGCCAAAAACTTATACCTGAAATTACAAAAACAATGAGGTAATTATAGAAGTTTTGTTATTTATTCTTAAAACATAAAAATAAAATTTAGTCATTAGAAATTTAAATGGTCTGCGGTAATAAAAAGACAGAGTTGATTCATCTAGAGCAAGGAAAGAGTACTTTAAAACACAAAATAAACTCAATCACTAATTTAGAAATTAATAACTAATATTATTATTAATTTTATATTTTGTTATATATATATATATTTGATTTGCAACAGTGCACTTTGCATCTTTAGAGTAAAATTAAAAAAGTGAGGGATTATTTTGTATAGATAAACACACACCTAGTGTTCAAGAACTAAGTTTGCAAATACCAAAAAATAAAAAGTTGCAAGTTTGCAGGTTGCATCAAAACAAGTAGCATAGGAAATAGTATTACAGCAATTGGTGGAATAAATTCTGTTATAGTTCCAACATCACATAATTAAACAAACATCATAGGTAACACAACACAACAAATATGCATAACCATTAAAACAAACAAACAACATGTAAGTTTCACTAGCATCTTAGTATATAATAAAATGCAAGAGATCCATATCAAATTCCCACTATATATAGGTTGAGTCACGCATCAAATTCCCATCACTCTTAACCATCTATCATACACAATAGCCACCACCACCACCCTTTCACTTCTCAACCAACACAACAACATTTCCTCGTAGTTTACCACCATGGCTATGGTGGTTCTCACACCCCTTTTGGCTATAGTTGCTATTCTCCTACTTAAACTCATCTATGACACCCTCTCATGTTACTGGCTCACACCACTACGCATCAAAAAGATCATGGAGATGCAAGGTGTTCATGGCCCCAAACCTCGCTCCTTTACCGGCAACATCTTAGACATGACTTCCCTTGTCTCCAAAACAACCTCACAAGACATGAAAACTATAAGCCATGACATTGTTGGTCGTCTTCTCCCACATTTCCTACTTTGGTCTAGCCAATTTGGTATGCACATACATAAATATATACATAACAACATCAATTGATTCAACATGATGCACCACTTGTCATAAATAAAATATATACATACATGTACAAACATATGAATTAAACTTATACACTATGATCTATAATATTTTTCTAATAACTTATGTTAAGTTGTTAATTTGATTTTTCAGGGAAGAGGTTTCTATATTGGAATGGTACGGAACCAAGGTTGTGCTTATCTGAAACAGAATTGATCAAAGAGTTTCTTTCAAAACACAGTACAGTATCTGGGAAGTCATGGCAGCAAAGACAGGGTTCAAAGAATTTCATTGGGGAAGGATTGTTGATGGCAAATGGTGAAGCTTGGTACCACCAACGTCACATCGTTGCCCCTGCATTCATGGGAGACAGACTTAAGGTATAGATACTCTTACAATTTTGGTACTGTTTTGGAGTCTCCCTTTTTACCTTTTTTAAAATTCTAGGCAAGGAGTATCATGGATTTTTTGTTTGTTTGTTTTGGTTAGTACTATTGGTTACAAATGGTTGGTCTTAAAATGATTTCAGAGTTATGCTGGACACATGGTGGAATGCACAAAGGAGATGCTCCAATCACTGGAAACTGCGTTTGAGTGTGGCCAAACTGAGGTAGAGATTGGTCACTATATGACTAAACTTGCTGCGGATATTATCTCTAGGACAGAGTTTGGTACAAGCTATCAGAAGGGTAAGAAAATATTCCACCTTCTCACACTCCTGCAGAGTCGTTGTGCTCAAGCAAGTCGCCATCTATGCTTCCCTGGAAGCAGGTTTGTGACTTTAAAACTCTTTTCTGAACCACCCTTTTTTCTTTTTAATACCATGTTTGGTTGCACGTTGTGTTTAATCAGAAGTTAATAGTTATAGCTTTTACTGTTTTGGACTAAAATTTACATGATTCTTTGCTTTCTGGTTGAGTTTCCAAACACGCACTAGAAAAAATTAATTTTTTATTTGTGATTCTAATTCTACATGTTATTTTTTTATTTGTGTAAGAAAAATGTGAATGTTTTAACCTGAGTGGATTTCTTGCTTTTTTATCTCACACTCTTATTTCTTATTATTATTAATCCATGGTTTGCATTATAGTTATGTTGGTCTTATTCCATTTTTGTTGTTTTATCTGCAAGCATTATTTGTCTTTTTTACATGATGTAAATATCAATTTAGGACTCAATTTGAATTTGTGTGGACAGGTTTTTTCCAAGCAAGTATAACAGAGAAATAAAGTGTTTGAAGATGGAGGTGGAGACTCTGCTGATGGAGATCATACAAAGCAGGAAAGACTGCGTGGAGATAGGAAGGAGCAATTCTTATGGGAATGATTTGTTGGGGATGCTTCTGAATGAGATGGAGAAGAAGAAAGGGAATGGAAACAGCATAAATTTGCAGCTAGTTATGGATCAATGCAAAACATTTTTCTTTGCTGGACATGAAACCACTGCTCTTTTACTCACTTGGACTGTTATGTTACTAGCAAGCAATACTTCTTGGCAAGACAGAGTCAGAGCTGAGGTTAAAAGTGTCTGCAATGGGGAAGTTCCTTCTCAGGATCAACTCTCCAAACTCACTCTTGTAAGTAACAAAATCTTATTCTGCATCGTAAATAAACAATTTTACTTCACAATTAATTCTAATAAACAGTCAACTAATTATATTCATATGTTTCTCTATCTTACATTTTATAATTGATTATCAACATAATATATAACTAAATTGATTGTTCAGCATAGTATAACAGTTATATACGAAAAATATTTGGTCAAAATCAATTTTAGTAAGAATCAATTTCATCAAACAACACTACATAATATATTCACAACACAATATAAACATAAAGAAGTTTTATAATGTGATTTTAGCTGAATAGTATAGATTTGATGATTATTATAAATTGTTTTGAAATCTCATCAATAATTTTTTATTAGTTTCATGTTTAAATTAGGTACATAAAAATTAAACTCATAAATAAATAAATAAATTTCTTTTAATTTACTTAGTATCTTTTTCTTTCTCACTTTAAACCCTCTCCCCTGTGATTAAGGGTAGAAAATCTTTTTTTGATTTCACAAAAAGAGAGGAGGGTTGGTTTAAGCTACTTTTAGGGGATGAGAGGGATGCGGCAAGTTGGTCAAATCTGTATCTTATAAATATAAAAAAAAAAAAAAAAAAAAAAAAAAAAACTCATTTTCTTTTTTTTATTTATTTCTATTTTTATTTTATCTCATTTTTTACTTTTAGTAGTGTTAAATATTAAATTTTTATAAAGCCTACTACACTACACAATGGTTGCTTTTAAAAGCCAGTTTTAGGAAAACTTGAATTAGTTGGTCCATACAATTTAATAAAATTTAAAAAAAAATTATGTATTTACTGTTAACATTAATAAAAAGAGTTATATTATATATAGGTTTGGTCATTAATTTGTTGGGCAAAAGGCTAATTAATCTAAAAATCATAGCCTTTTAAGTTATTATTGGCACGAACATAAGAAAGGACACCTAAGAAATATTTTAGTCGAACCCAAATATTTGTGTTTAAAGTAAGAAACAAAAAAATAATTTATTTAACGATCCTCTTTGCACCCGTGCGCCGGTAGTTGTAGTTGGTATTATTTTAATTTTTAAAGAATATTTATAATGCCTAACTTTCTTTTTAGAGTGTCCAAGGGCACAAAAGTTAAGTGCTATTCATTCGTTCTCTGAATAACGATACAGCCATACTTTTTTGAAGGAAGAAAAAAATATTAAAGGAAAGGAAAAATTAAAAATTCTTACTCATAATTTCAATCTTTGTGACTTTTGCATTGTATTTTCTTCAAAAGAGACAAAGGGAATAAAAAAGAAAAACAAAGGAAAATCAGTTGACCCTACTCAACTCAATGGCAAGTTTCATGGCTACCCACTTCAAAAATTTTAGAGATTTTCTTCTATTGATAGATCGCTAAGAAGACTAAATAGAATATTCATGTGTTCAATAGAGTGCAATAGTAATTATTATTATATTTAAATGCTAGATTTTGCAAAAGATGGTCAAAGATTCAGCATTAATTTTGACAAGAAATATATATAATTGGAATAATGTTAGGTAGACAACATGAATATCGGACGATTAATTATTATAATTCAAAATGTATATATAATAAATTTGTAAATTTGATATAATATACTTTTATAAAATATATTATATATTTTTAAATGAGATATATATTTTAAAATATTTTAACCCGTATTTAAATTGTCAACCTTGTTATTTCTCGTCTTATAAATAAATAAGCATGAATAAGCTAGCATAACATCCTGATCAGCTAACCTAAATTTTTATTATTTGATTTTTCAGTTGCACATGGTGATAAATGAATCAATGAGGTTGTATCCCCCAGCATCTGTGCTACCTAGAATGGTGTTTGAAGACATAATGCTAGGTGACTTATATATACCTAAGGGATTATCAATTTGGATACCTGTGTTGGCAATTCATCATAGTGAAAAATTATGGGGTAAAGATGCAAATGAGTTCAATCCAGAAAGGTTCACTTCAAAGTCATTTGTTCCAGGTCGCTTTTTGCCATTTGCTTCTGGCCCTAGAAATTGCGTTGGACAAGCATTTGCTTTAATGGAAGCTAAGATTATATTAGCCATGTTGATTTCTAGGTTTAGCTTTACCATTTCTGAAAATTACCGTCATGCCCCTGTTGTTGTCCTCACAGTTAAGCCTAAATATGGGGTTCAAATTTGTTTGAAACCCTTGGAGCCATGAGAGGGATCATTGTGGAGAAAGTTTGAGAGTTGAAAGAGAGTTTTTGTCTTTTATGATGCGGATATGGTCATCTTGATCTTGATGAGCATTCTTGTAATTTTTTATTTCATTTTCTACTTTCTTTTTTACAACCATAGTGACATAACGATGAAATAATCATTGCAAGGATTAGGATATGTAAATTAATTATAAACTTGAATCATATAGCACACGTATTTATCTCTCCTATGTGCATAAATTGAAAATATCTATCCACCAAATTTGAATTCTTTTATGCACACTCGAATTCTTTTAAAAAAAACTAATGATTAATATAGTTGATAAATATCATGCTCAAATAAACAAAATTTAAAATAAAAAATTATCAAAGATTAAAAACGACTTATGCAAATAATTAATTATAAAATGTGAAGAGATAAAATTACCTTGTATATATTTTGTGAATTATGTCGTATATATTTTGTGAGTAAGTTGGTTGATTAATTGTGTATTGTAATTAATTATAAATTAAAATTATAAATAAAATGTGATCATACATATACATATATATTTTATAAATAAATCATTTGATCTTGTAGTCGGCTGATTAGTTGTGTATTATATTTAACTGAGAATTAAAGTTGCAAATAGAAGGTGATTAGTACACATGATTTTTCCCTTTTTTTTATGTTAGATGCTCCAAATCACTTGAGAATAATTCTTTAGTTTAGTTTGTCCATCTATGGAGATGATTTTAATTAAGTGGTCTACTTTGGTAATGAAAAATAAGTCAAGTTGGGTGTGACAGAAACTAAGGGTAGGGTCCGTATCTTCCATTTAAAGGGGTTGTTTTCTCAGCCACCTTATCATCTGCTTCCACCAGTCCTCGATTCTGCTTCCACCAGTCCTCGATTCTGCTTCTTCCACTACTTTCTTTTAATCATTCTTTTATTGCAACCATCATTTCTTTCTCCCACTGTTCCACATCTTCTAAATCGTGGACAATTTTTTTATGAATGAAGCATGCAAAAACATTTTATTTAGGTTTAACATTCCATCTATTGTCTTCATACGTGGCAAGTAATTCATATGTTTGACTTTAGTCATTTTATCACACTTAATTTAACACTTACCTGGGTTCATGCATCCTAGATATATAAGCCCATTCATGGCCTGTTTATTTCTGAAAGGAAAATTTTAAAAATTTTAATCGTGGCTCAAAGTACTTTATTTTAATTTAAATAATTTTCTTTTATTTTACTTTATTCTAATTCAGGATGGAAATAGGTTAAGTCAAAGTAGAGTACAATGTTTAACAAATTAGATTTATTTTATATTTTATAAATATAATACGTGATTTGTAATAAATTATTTTTTTTTGTTTGACTTATTTAAAAAGTTTAGTTTAAGCGGTTTATTTCTTTAAATATAAATATAATTTTTTTTTATATTTACAATAAAAGAGTATTGTAGAGTTATGAATCTTAGTATATGAATTTAAATCTTACCTCTATTATATTTTTAATATTAAGCTTAATAGGTCGACCTGACAAACTAAAAAATAGTCTTTATCTGGCTCTTCTAGTAAAACATGCCAAAAAATAAATATGTCAACCTTATTTATGAAACAAGTCAAGCCATACTAACATAAATTAGACCATAAGTCTCAAATACCCGAATTTGTGATAGTCCCTCCTGTAATATTTTAACCGCCTCACAAATTAGTTATTTTTAAACGAGTCATGAAAGGTATAACAAATATACCTTATCTCCACATTGGATCAAGAAGGATCAGAGAGATCAAAAACGGCTAATTCATATAAAGTCATCGAACTGGCCCAACCAGCAACGAGAACTGTGTGCATTATATAAACAGAAAGCAAACAGCCCAATCATTTAATACAACAGTATGAACATGATACCAAGGTAAATCCATGAAAATACCCCTTATATCAATAAATAAATAATAATAATGTCATATGAACTAATTACACTCCTAATTTTAATCCACCAAATTGAATCTCCCAACAAGATAATCTAAAATAAATAATAATATTTTCTGACATTATTTTAATTATATTTATTGGCAATTCTAGTTCTATAATAAAATGATATAAAAATAATTTGATTTCGATAAATCATAGAAATTTTGATTCTTATACCTTGTGTCTTTTTATCAAGAGAAATATTTAACTAATGTTTAACACGAGACTAATCATTTTTAAATAATAAAAGTGTTCTATAATTGCATATATTATACACACTCAAATTTGTTCGACTTTTGACCTTACCGTAGTAGTTAACTAAGTTGGACGAATTATTAGTCAAACCTTTGTTCTTGGTCTTTAACTTTGTCAAACTTTTAAACGACTAAAATTCGCTATGCTACAATTAAATGTGAACCACGTTTGACCAAAATGTGTTCCACGCAAAAGAGAATGATGGGACAGTTTAATAATTTCAATGAAAATTTAATTACAAAAATGAACAAATGCATTTGGATGTTGATATTTCTTGATTCTATTTATTTATCTTAGTTTAATGACATGAGGAACAATACCATTTTTTTAATTTTTTTAATTTTTTGGCATTAAAATAAGAATGTGGGTGAACTATTTCTGACCCTTTAATATATATATCTTGTTTGACTGATGCGGGAGAAAATCCAAGGAAAATCCCACAAACCAATCTAGTAGAGTTGCAAGATATATTATGATTAAAAGATTGATGATCTTGTTGAGTTTAGGCAATATCTTGTATTAGTGTTGTAAAATCAGTAAAGTGATTGATTATGCTTTAATAATTGTACGCATGATGATACATAGGTGAATGATGATTACGTGAATGATCATCTTCATAATGCTGTGTGCAATTGGGATTTATAGCCCACCTTTTAGGCTTTTTATGAGCCATCAACACACTCATTTTCATACCAAACTGTTAAGAAACGTTTAGGACAAGAGTTCAATAACCAAAATCAAATGAAAAAAATGTGAATGTCTCAAACCAACACAACAGAGAAGAGATCAAATCTTTTTTTTCTTCTTTCTCATTTTACAATATCACCCAAATATTAAATATTTTTTGCTTCTATGTTTGAGACATTAAACATTTATTTTGTAGTTAGGCAGAAAAGTATAAACGAGAAATAATCTAATTACTATCATGAAAGACATACGAATTATTAGGAAATCCTAAATAGTTTTCATGAAATTTAAAATGTTAATTGTATTTCTTAGTTGCTATGTCAAAAATTTAACTGTCGAAACAAAATGGGATGAAAAAAGTATTAAACAATTTAAACCTCTATTTTCTTCTAAAAATAAATGTATTCACATTCTTTTTCATCGTTTTATTCTACTTAACTTACCACCAAGCAGATACCATATTGTTTTAATTTAATTAATTAGTAATTTTAAATTTGAATATATAGATACATTAAATATCAAAGAAAAAGTTTATTGTCTGTAATGATTTTATTTCATTAAATCAAATATATTTTTTATTTACGTAGTAATTTTTTAAAAATAAAAAAGAAAAGAACTTTATTTTGTTCTGTCTTGATTGCCCAACAAGTATAAAAAATGGTTTTTTATTATTATTCGATGTGTATCTTTTAATTATGTTAGTCATTAATAATTCACATTTTTAATAATTTTTTTAATGCTATAACTTATATGATATTTAATAAATGAGGAACTTCTTAGAAAAATAATAAATGAGGAGAATGAAAACATACCAAAAACAATAAAAAAATAACAAGTGTTGCATGTATAAAAACTTATATATAATTACTAGGAAATAAATCATGAATCTAACTCAAACTTAAATTAATTTATAAAATGAGAATTGTCAAATCATAATTTTAAGCATTGGATCTACAACTGAGTTCGTTTATTTTTAGCTGCTTTCAATTTCTATTATATCCCATTATTGAACTCAAGTTTTATTCTTAAAGGAAAATTAAATTGAACTTCATTATAAAAAATTTACATGTAAACAATATTTATATATTAAGGTCTTGATCTATTATTTTATCTTAAGCCCATAAAATGTTAGGAAGAATTATAAAACCAAAATAGCCGAGTGTAAGAATCGTCGGTAACAAAAACAAATATGTTGCTTTCCTATGAATTCTTTGACCTCGAGCTTTCAACTGTGAACAAAAATCTTTTATTTGATTTTATTTGGTTGACTTCATCAGTTCATCATTATCTCCACTATATTCAAGATACGTATATATAGAAAACTCGTTAGCGGAGAAATTTTCATAATGGAATCAAGAAAGTGAAAACTCTTAGGTTTTTTTTTTCCATTTTATATCAGTCAAACAAAAAAAATGGAAAATGAAAGCTCTTGTAAGTTAAAACGATGAGCATTTAACTTTCTTAATCCCAAAACATGATGCTCCTAAACTATCACCAAATTAATGGGTACATTTCAAAGGGAAATTATGAACATTTCAGAAAACAAAGCAATGGAAACAACATTAACTCCAAGTAGCTTCGTAGTATTATTATTAACATACAAATATCGTGGGAGATGTTAAAATAAACTCATGATCTCATCATTACCAGAAAATTATTATTTTTCATTAATCAAGTTAGTATCTAAGCATAAAAAAATTATTATTTTTCATTAATCAAGTTAATAACTAAGACATATAAGCCCGCGTGTGAATTAATCAAAGCATGATAATACACGTTGAGATAATTATTTGAAGTTGACATTAGATTATCAATATGAAGCGAGAAATTAAATTGAAAAAAAAGGCTAAAAATATAATAAAATTTTAAGGACTAAATTGAAATAAAGTATTAAATAACTGATACATAGATGTATACAATGAACTTAGTGATAAAGTCTACATGGATCGTTAAAATGAAACCACAATGCATAGAGTGGATTATATTGAAATGATTTGACAATTAAAAGAACTCAATTAAAAAATGTAGTCATTAAAATTTATAACTGATAGAAACAATTTTGTACTCCTCGCCTTTATTCATTTCTTCAATTTATTTTTATACATGAGTTTGTTTCTTAAAATACAGCTAACAATAAGGCTAGGAATCCTGAATTGCAGCTAACAATAAGACTACATTTGTGGATATAATCCATCATAATTATATAAAAATAGTAACAGAATATTTACACATTCTAATACACCCCCTCAGTCGAAGCGGGAGGAGGACGGATGCTGAGACTGGAGCGAAAGTCGTCAAAGAGCGGTTTGGGAAGACCCTTTGTAAAAATGTCTGCGAATTGATGTCGTGAGGGCACATGAAGTACGGTAACTTGGCCTAGTGCAACTTTTTCCCGAACGAAGTGAATGTCCATCTCAATGTGTTTGGTGCGCCGATGGTTGACAGGATTTCCAGAGAGATATATGGCGCTAACATTGTCACAATACACAACAGTGACCTTGGTGATGGGACAGTGAAGTTCTAGAAGTAAATTCCGAAGCCAGCATGATTCGGCCACAGCGTTTGCTACACCGCGGTATTCTGCCTCTGCGCTTGAACGAGATAAAGTAGCTTGTCTTTTAGCGGACCAGGAGACGAGGTTGTCACCTAGAAAGACACAGTAACCTGATGTAGAACGGCGTGTATTGGGGCAGCCACCCCAATCGGCATCACTATAAGCTTATAAATTGTTGACAGTGGATGGGGAGAGATGTATTCTGAAGTGTCGTGTACCTTGTATGTAACCTATGATGCGTTTAAATGCAGCATAGTGTGTTGTTCTAGGGTCATGCATGTATAGACAAACTTGTTGAACTACATATGAAATATCTGGCCTTGTGAATGTCAAGTATTGAAGAGCACCGGCAAGGGACCGATATAGAGTTGGATCGGTGAACTTATCTCCCGAAGTGGCGCTTAGTTTAGCTTTGGTGTCTACTGGAGTACTTGCCGGTTTGCAGTTTGTCATGTTGGCACGAGAGATGATGTCAAATGCATATTTAGATTGGTGGAGAAATATCCCATGAGAGTGGTGAATGGCAGAGACACCGAGAAAGTATTTTAAGGGGCCAAGATCAGTCATGGAGAATTCGGACCGAAGACGTGCAATAAGACTGTCACGCAGGGAAGGTGATGACGTAGTGAGTATAATGTCGTCGACGTAGAGTAAGAGATATGCAATATCGGCACCTTGTTGAAACATAAACAGAGAATCATCGGATTTGCTATGTACAAAGCCGATGGTGGATATGAATTGGGCAAAACGCTGGTACCAGGCACGTGGGGCTTGTTTTAAGCCGTATAACGATTTTTGTAAAAGGCACACATGATCTGGATGTTGTCGATCGCAGAATCCAGGTGGTTGATACATATAGACGGTTTCTGAGAAATGTCCATGAAGAAATGCATTTTTGACGTCGAGTTGATGGATGGCCCAATTTTTAGAGACAGCTATGCTGAGCACAACTCGAATGGTAGCCGGCTTCACTACTGGACAGAAGGTTTCGTCACAGTCGATTCCCACCTGTTGAGACCTGCCGTTAACAACAAGTCGAGCTTTGTATCGCTCTAAATCTCCATTAGCATTAAATTTGTGTTTAAAAACCCAAATGCAGCGTGTTATATTGGTATTAGCGGGGCGTGGAACCAAGACTCATGTCTTATTTTTAATAAGAGCATCAAATTCATCGGTCATGGCTTGTTTCCAATTTGGGTCATGGAGCGCGGCAATTGGGCTCTTTGGAATAAGTGATAAGTGGTAGTAACAGAGAGGTCAAAAATGGCTTTTGGTTTAAATATTCCATGTTTAGCTCGTGTTGTCATTTGTGGGGAAGGAGGCATAGTCGGTGGAACAACGAGAAGGGGTTGAGAATATGGTGTGTTGGGCTGTGACGCGGTGGGGCTGTGTTGGGGAGGTGTAGGGGAGGGTGGTGGAGCTGTGATAGGAGGAATGAGAAGATTTGTGGGTGGGTAGTGTAGTAGGTGTGTCATGTATGGGGAGTTGCCACTGTCAAGAAATGAATAGTTTGTGTCTGTGGTGGATGTTTTATTGGCGAAGGGGAAGATGGTTTCATTGAAAGTGACATGGCGAGCCGTAATGAATTTACGTGAGGACATGTCGAGACAAAGATACCCCCGATGGTTAGACGAATAGTCAAGAAACACACACGGGACGGAGCGAGCATCTAGTTTGTGAATGGTAGATGGGGCGAGGTGGGGATAACAAAGGCACCCGAAAGTTTTGACAGTAGAGTAGTCTGGGTAGCGAAGATAGAGTGCAGATGTGGGAGAAACAAATCTATTAGATTTACTAGGTAGGATGTTGTGTAAGTAAGTGGCCATGGAGAGGGCGAAATGCCACATAAAGGGAGGGAGTTTGGCGTGTAGGAGGATAGTTCTGACCATGTTGTTTATAGTATTTTACGTTCAGCCTTTCCGTTTTGAGGGGAGGTATGAGGGCACGAAAAGCGGAAGATCATGCCGTGTTGAGTGAAGAAATTGTGGAACTGTGAGTTATCAAATTCACGACCATTGTCGCACTGAAAATTTTCAATTGGTTGATTGAATTGAGTTTTAATGATATTGTGGAATTTAGTGAAGATAGGAAATACCTCATATTTATGTTTGATAGGGAATATCCATAAGAAATTAGTAAAGTCATCAAGAAATAAAACATAAAATCGATGGCCCATTGAACTGACAACTGGCGACGTCCACAAGTCACTATGTAATATATCAAAAGGTAACATAGTAGATGAATTTGACAAAGAGAATGGTAATTTCGTATGTTTACCTAATTGACATGATTCACAAAAATGTTTAGAAGCTGAACTACAGGAAATAAAATTATTATTGCGGAGAATACTAATCACGGCTGGTCCAGGATAACCTAATCTGTTGTGCCAAGTTGAAGCGGAAACAGTAGTGAAGGCTTGAGATTTGGAAAAGACGTTATGGGGCGTTGGTAGTAAGGGATAGAGGTCCCCTGAACTATTGCGTCTCAAAAGTGGCATCCCCGTCTGCATGTCCTTTACAGTAAAACCAAGACAGTCAAATTCGACAGATACATTGTTATCGGAGGTGAATTTTCTAACTGAGACAAGGTTCTTAATTAATTTGGGGGCATGTAAAACATTGTTTAGGAGAAGGGGCGGCATTGGGGGTGAAAGACGCTTTGCACCATGACCAAGAATGAGAATTTCAGAGCCATTTCCGACAATAATATTACCATGATGACTCGAATTAAAATAAGAAGAGAGGGTACCTGGGTCCGACGTCATATGAGATGAGGCTCCAGTATCCATATACCAATTATCATCAGGTTGTTGAAGAGTCATTGTTTGCATAGCTGCGGCTACGTCAATTGGAACAAGCATTCCTTGTGTCTGTCGTCCTGTCTGATTGTGAGCCAAGAAGGCCTGAGGGCGTGGGCCGAGAATACCGTGGCTACGGTTTGAGGGAGGAGGGACCCAACCTGTGGTTGGGTAGGGACAAGGGGGAGCAGCCCAAGTGGGTTTTTGTTGCCATGGAGATATAGGAACCCAGGTCCAAGGTGTGGCAGAAGAGTTCGGCTTTGGCTGCGATCCAGATGAGTTTCTATTGTTGTCAGAAGACCGATTATAGAAGGAGTTTTTGTTGCCATTTCCCTTGCCACGGTAGGACTTTCCTTTGCCACTATAGCTTCGATTGTTAGAGCCATTGGAATCCTTATCAGATGTCTGAGGGTTGTTATCCCTTTGGTTGTTACTGTTTGTGGCTAGGAAGGCAGATTCATTGGTGGAAGTCTTGTTGCGACGAGTTTCTTCAAGTATAATCATTGACCGAGCCTTGTAGAAGGAAGGGAGTGGGTCAAGTTGTTGAATAATAGTGGCAAGACTATCATACCCGGTAGAGAGACTCGTAACAAGACGGAGGATGAGGCGATCCTCGGAGACAGGCGAGCCGACATTGGCGAGTTGGTCACCCAATAGCTTCAATGCTTGACAGTAAGATGAGGCATTAGGATAGTTGTCCATATGAATTTGTGAAAATTGTTGCTCAAGGTGGGCGGCTCTTGAATTTTTGTTGTCGTGAAAGATGTCTTTGAGGCGGTTCCATGCCTCTTGAGCGGTTGACCCTTTTTTGAGGATCGTGTGAAGGAGATCAACAAAGATCGTACTGTAGATCCATTGTTTGACAATGGCGTCAAGGCTGGCCCATTGCGCATCCTTCTGGATTGTAATAATGTGTTCCACCACATCGAACGCGTGTGCAGCGTTAATGAATAGTTCGGACCATGAGTCGTAGAAGACATTCTCCATTTCAAGTGTTATTTGGATGTGATTTTTAATATTTGAGACGGAGAAAGCGGGGTGGAAGGTTGATGTAGTGGTTGAGTGGTCAGCCATTATGAAGCTGAGAAGAAAAGTTGTTTGAGAAGAGAAGAAAGATGTTGTTTGAGAAGAAGAAAGATGGCGGAAAAAGGGAGAAAGAAGAGAGAGGACATTTTAGTCTGATACCATGATAGAAACGATTCTGTGCTCCTCGCCTTTATTCATTCCTTCAATTTGTTTTTATACATGAGTTTGTTTCCTAAAATACAGCTAACAATAAAGCTAGGAATCCTGGATTGCAGCTAACAATAAGGCTACATTTGTGGATACAATCCA
This sequence comes from Hylodesmum podocarpum, assembly GCA_026586105.1. Lineage (NCBI taxonomy): Eukaryota > Viridiplantae > Streptophyta > Magnoliopsida > Fabales > Fabaceae > Hylodesmum > Hylodesmum podocarpum. The sequence continues at coordinate 1,096,620 of JALJEV010000014.1, read as the reverse complement.
TTATTATATAAAAATAGTAACAGAATATTTACACATTCTAATAATAACCCCTTCAACTTATAAATACTACAATGACGTCAACATCATCAACAAACGATTGATTTCTATCAAGAGATTCACCAAAGCTCCAAATCATAGAGTATTTATTATTAGACAGGCGGCGCTGATGAGCATATTGAACTATCTATATAGCTCAGAGCTCTTATAATTCAAACACAGAATATTAAATATATGACAGAGTTACATGGTATAGTAATAATCGTCGCTATTAAAAGGTGTATATATATATAACTATTTTATTTGAGATATTTTTAGTTCTAGATTTTATTATTAACAAAATCCTTTATTAACCTGAACCACTAAAACTAGAGGAAGATAATTCGCAATTACTACTATAACGACGTTTAAATCCACTCATACCACAATAAAAGAAAGGTTTTTTAAATCAACCCTACCACCATATGATTCTTCAAATTGTAGTAACAGAAGCAAAACTTGAATGTTCGTTAATGGCACCAAAAACACGAAATGTATGGGAGAAAAAGAACTAACCCGGTCGATTTCATAAGGAAAATAAATTTTTAGTAGGTGGAAAAGTTTTACTTCGATTTAGTTTATCGATGTTCACGTTGCTTCAAGATCTAACATGAAAGACATAAAGCATTTTTAAGAACTAAAAATAATTATCAACCTTTCAGGGATTAAATAATCAATGACTTTGTCATTTACGACCAAAGTAACAATTTATCTATAATAAAAAAAAAGATAACTCTTTCACTTAGTCACTAAACCAAAAAAAATAACTATTTAAATAGCTTTATATAACACTTATAGGGAAATAATTTTATTAAATTATGTAAATTTTTACAAATTATCATTTTTTACGATCTTCCAATCAATTGTCTAAATCCCAAAATTTTTTAAAACATCATTATCGTTTTAAAGAAACAAAATCGTGTTTCTTTTATTGTGTGTGAATCACTTCTAAGTCAGTATAGAGTGGTGGGTTGGCCCATGTGATCTTACGTTTTAGTTAATTTTGCCTTTTGATTGGCAAAGTGTGTTTGGAATTGAAATCCATTACCAACGTGCATAACGTGAATTCATTCTTGAGATTCTTAGATTAGTGTATTGGAATATGGGATGATCGAGACCTTTTCACATACTAATATTCATATTATTCTATTTTTGATTTATGAATAAAATTTTGACATCTCTTTGTTTAAATATTTTTAATCTTATGATAATAAATGCTTAAAGAGTAAAAACATTGACATATAATAAATGCTTAATAACTAGAATCATAGTCGTAATCAATTTTGAGCTAAAACATAGGCACATACCCTACAATTATAAAAAGCTTATTGAAACTTCATTATCTGAAAACAAAATTGTTGTATATAAATGGGTGCACATAATCTCTTGCAAGTATTCTTCTGTATACACTCACTTTTAAGAGCACTTGTGAATTCTCCTCATGCTCATGCAACCTTTCCGTTTTTTAGGGTCAAATGTTGAATGTTGCCATATCCTTTGATCGGATTCGTTGACTATTAATGGCCACAAGGTTTTCATGGGACAGCACATAATGCTTGACCCTAAAAAAAGAGGTCACTGATGGGACTCATGCAATAAGCTGAGGTGTTGCAAACAACGTCATTAATTAATTACCCTAAATTTGATCATGAGATGAAAATTCAAAATACTAGAGAAAATTTTATGTAACTCCTCAAAAAAGAAAACAAAAGCAATGCATATACAAAAAAAGAGTATGGAAAATTGGAAATTATTGAAAACCCTTGTAGAATCAGCAAAAATATTAAGATGTAGGATAGTTTGCAAGGTTGGGAAAAGTAACACGTAATAAAATGTGGAATGCATAATAATTTATCACTTAGGCTTATCATCGGATTTTAAGCGATTTGTTTTCCAATTAACCTTGGTTATGGTAGATCTGTTGAAGGGTGCAAGTATGGTAATGGAAATAACACTATAAGAGCACTGGTTCATGCGTACTTTATTTGAATTAATTTATCAATATTAGATTATAAAGTTGATCAATTCTAGGAGACATAGGCATGTAATTAAAGTATTATTTATTTATCCAATAAGATCATAAGATTTGATTAAGCCCCTCTTCACACATTAGTATTAATGATGAATTTAGGTTCAATTTCTTTAAGGGTGCGCAGTCTTTAACATTGATTTAATTTTTATTGAACCTTGAATTAGTGTTTTGATTGATTTTATTGGAAATTCCATTTTAAAAACAGTGTTTCTACCTACTTTTATGTTCAGATAGAGTTTGTTTTTTTTTTCTTTCCGAATGGTTAAGTTTCCAATTTTTTATTTTTTAGAATCTATATATAGATCATGGAGTAGGGTATGATACAATTTTATACAATTATTTAATTACAAATAATTTTATATAATTTATAAAGATTTTGTTGTTAAAATTAATAAACTCCTTACATGTGATGTGGGATATGATTAGTAACAGTCATGGCTTTACTATACCTCAGTTATCTTGGTTTATTTTATTTTTGGCTGAACTATATTCAAGCACAAAGGTAGATGAGAGGTAATTTTTAAGGGTGTCAATCTAACTGGCATCATTTGTATTCATTTCTTTTGTCTTAAAAAATGTCTAATTGTTACATATTAATGTAAATATTTTTCATAATTATTCAAACAAAATTTACCGTTGATAATTTGTAATATATTTATATAAAACCCAGTTAGCATATTATATATATATATATATATATATATATATTAAAAATTATAGTCTAATTTAATCCTCTAAAATTAACTTATAAAATGATAATGATCGTGTTTTTAAATGATATTTGATCTTTAACATACTAAATAAACGAGTGGTCCAATATCGGTCTAATAAGAAGGGACGATAAATCTAAAAACAACAACAAATAATCTTAAAATAAACTCGAATAACATGTTAGAAATGTAAGTTATGTATCTAACTCAATCCTATAAAACTGATTTATAGGATGAATATATATATATATATATATATAATATAATATAATATAATATAAATTAACGATAATGTACATACTAATTAAATTTATACATATTATTTAATTATAAAATAAGCAATAAGTGGAGAAACTTATTGCATCTACATATCCTCCAACAGAAAACCTCTGAAACTTACATTGACGAAGGAGGCAAGTTGTGTAGACATAGTTGGAGCACTGAGATTGAAGAAGTGATAGATCAGAAAGAATGGCATGGCATGGCAATACCCTTTGATGAGTATTTGATGAAAATTTTCAATGAATTGACAAGGCACTTACATGCTATTGCTAGTGACCAACCCAATACATATCTTTCTATGGATAAAATAGAAGAAAAAAAATGGTTAATACGTTAAGATTAATTATGACGAGACAAACAAGAAATTGTGATGATAGTTGTGAACAGTGATTGGCACCATTTTGCTCTAAAGTGGGCACTAAAGTGGATGAGCACTTCACTGTTGAGGATGAGAGTAAGACTTGGAGCATGTTGGCCAAAGTGATTCTATTTGTAAAAGATGGGTTCTATTGAATTTGTTCTATAACACAGTACCATGATCGTACTTGTCTCTGTACCAATTGGAACAAGTGTGTTGTCAATCAAGTGATACCATTATGTATAACACTAGCTAGTAGCTACCATTTACATACATATATTCATATTCCTAAGGATAAGACCTTTTATTTGCACCAACTCATTTCCCTTGTCTTTATTCCTAAATTCAGTTCTTTATATTATAAAGTATTTTATACATTCCTCTTTCAATTATATATAATTTGTGTTAGGAACTCATGAAATAAGTATTAAGAGAAAGAAAATAACACATAAAAAGAATGAAATTTATTAATTATAATTTTTAAAAAAAAATTACAATTTCTCTTCATATCTAATTTTTTATGCCAAAATTATAAATCCTTAATTTATATAGTAAAAATTACAAATTTTTTCGTATTGTTTTGAGTAACACTACCTAAAATCTAATAAATTCATTTATTAAATTTAAAAATGTAATAAATTTATTTATTAAATTTAAAAATATAATACAAATAAATAAAATTTATCACTCTATTTTATATAAATTATTTATTTATTTTTTCTTTAAATACTTATTTATATAAAACTTTAAATTAACACAAAACCCATAACAATTTTACGTTTAAGAGGCATGTTAATTTTAATAACAAATTTTATTATTATGACCACACGACCTTTAAAATGTTATTTACATCAACCTTTGATACCAAACTTTGTTTTGTTTTTCCTTTAAAAAGTTGTCTAAAGAGTTAACTTCAAATGTCATGAACAGTAGCAGACAGGTCATATCGTTACCTCAAACAAATCTTTCGTTTTCCCATCTCTGTCTTTAGTTTGATTTTGAGTTAACTTTTTTTAAAAAAAAATGTTATTGTAACTTTTTAGGAGAAGCTTTTATAATGTAAAATTATTTTTAAAATTAAGTTTCTCAAATATATTAATTAATTAAAATTAAAATTAACTTATTGGCAGAAAATTGTTTTAGTAATAACAAAAAAGAAATAAATTGGAATGCAAAAAATAAGAGAATTTAAAAAATCTAAAAAAATTAAAGTAATTTTTTATGATTTTTATTTGTTAACTTTTGTTGTCATTAATTTAAAAGGCATACGTAGAATAATTTTTTATTAGTTTATAATGTAGAATTTTATAAATTAATAATATATCAAAATTTAACTTTTAAAATATTACTCAATTACATAAAAGTAATTTTGATTTTGTAGTAATGTAAATTAACCCTTATTACATTTTATTTTCGTAGAACAAAAACTATTGTAGTAGTTCTCAAATGTGATTGAAAGGGAGGGGAATATTAGTACATTAGAAAAGAACCTATGTTAAAATTATAACCACATGAATGTGGTACTTAAGAAAAGCCTAAAGGGATTGAAAGGACCTCCAAACAAAACTTCTTCTCCTCTAATTATTTGAGCAATTGTGCAATGTCATATCAACTTGAGTCATATTTTTATATGAATGTACATATATATTACACTCATTATCTCTTCTTTTTTTCTTACTCTTTCAATCATATCAATTATCTTATCACTCACTTCTTTGTTCTGTGAATATTTGTGCAAATAATGTATAGTTACAATATCAACTTATATACAAAAAAATTTATGTTTGTTCTTTTGGGGTGTTTGAGCATTGTTTGGGACTGCAGTTTGAGGGCATACTCTAACAACATGGCCTACCCACACACTGACCCACTTTGTTCTTTGGGCTCATCCTTACCACTCTAACATAAATTAGGGCCCATTCGTAGCCCTATCTCTTTTGCCTTGGATGGGTTGAACTATGAAAAAAAAAAAATTGATGTTGTTGGCGTATTTTACAATAACTTTGGTACTTAAATAACATAAATATTTTCTTGATAAACAACTTCAATACGTAAATAATTAGTATAGATAACTCGATAATTATTTATAAAATATAAAAAAAGAAAAAAAGTTAATAAAAAAAGAAATAACATTAGAAAAATTACACTAATTCACTAAAATATAATATATTACACGTGAATATTTACAACAAGAAATGAATCCTAATTTTAGGATAATTAATCCATTTAATTTTGTTTATATAAATTTTTTTAGACTACATCAATTAGTGAGTATGAGAAAATTAATGTCGAAATTATAAGTATAACTAATTTACTTATTTAAAATATATATTTTATGAGTTAGTTAACTTTATATTAAAATTTATTTTTTAAACAACTTAATGATTACACATCATATATTATGTATCAAAGAATATTTTTATAACTGACATAAATTAGATCTATAAAATTCTATAAAAATATAATACCAAAATATGCCTTCTGAATATATAATACTTACTAATGATTAAGGTAGCAAGTTAAAAACGTATGCTTAATTATCTCATATTGTGACAAAAGAAAAGAAGTTGGGAGTCTCACGTGACTATGTCCTAAATGATATTTGTATGATAAAATTCAAATGTCATAAATCATAAAAATGACATGGTTCCACATTTGACTCCAATATTTACAATGTCTATCTCTATCTCCAAATCCTTTTGGTTGCGTAGGAAGAAGTAGAAAGGATAGCGATAATCAGATTTGAAAAATGTGAACTTGTGTTCTTTGTTGTCTGAACAAAATGCTCGAACATGCATCATGCATAATCTGGATTGCCCTTTTTACATATGAATTAACCAATCCATAAATTTTTGTAATCTGTACGTGAATTTATGCACAAGGATTAATAAAACTGCTTAAATTCGGAATACCTGGTTCCAAAAAATTACAGATTGTAGAATTCATATTTATAAGAAAAATTTTATCCCATGAATTACAAAATCTGATCCAAAAACCATTCCACTCTAGCTCTGTAATACTAACCATAAATTATAGACGAAGGAGAAGAATCCAGTACATGTAATAAATTAAATAATAATTTTTTTTAAAATCTGTAATACTAATTAGTACCTGTAACCTTAAATGTCGTGTAAAATATCACAATAAAACAGATGTGAGTATTCTTTGTTAGCCTTTTACTTTTTGTTTAACTGTCTAACTCTAATATTTTCCAAGAAGTATGTTATCGGATTTTTGCATTTAAAAATTTATTACTCAATTATTTTCTTTAGTGATTTTGTCTAACAATTTTTAAAAATTTATATTTTTACCTAATTTTCAAAACTTTACAAACTCTACAACTAATGGAGTGACATAGTTTGGAAGTTATTACAAAACAATTGATAATAAAATAGCTAAATAGAAGTTATAAAATTATAAAAGTTGGATAAAAGAATAAAATAAAATAACTTAATAACAAATTAAGTGACAAATTATATCATTGAACCACGCTGCAAATACTGTTGTTTTTTTTTTTCTTTACCTTTTGAAGAGAAATGTTGTTTTCTTTTAGAAGCAAACATGCGAACTCTCTCCTATTATACTAGGATTAACAATTAAAATTTATTAACATCTTGTTGTTTAAAACTTGAGCAAATCCCATTATAAAAACTATTGGATATTCTTAATTGTAAAAGAATAGTTATTTAATGTGATAAATTAAAGATAATGCAGTCATTAACATTTTGTAAAATAAGAATAGTTTGGTAAAGCTTGGTTCAAGAAATGGAAAAAGTATAAGGCAACAAAGATTGCGATGGATTTGGGAAACAAAATTGAAATGCACCTTTGTTTCATGATCTACTTCTTACTTACCATTCATGTTTTTTAATTTGTACATCAACGCATACACAACCAACAAAAAAAAGAAAAAGAAAAAGGTAACTAAAAAGAAAACAAGAAAACGGTTATGATGATCTCTTGTATGAATCAAACACAGAAAGCCGATGGAGTCAAAACTGGGCCGAGACACGAGCCGTGGCTCACTCAAGCCGAGTATTCAAGACCCAATTCCATCTTGCACGATCCACTCTCAGCCGAGCCACTTAAATTCTTCAACTCAACCCTTCTCTTCTTCATCGGAACCACCACGTGATGATCACGTGAGGCCGGTTCAATCCCAAGCGTAAGCTCTAAACCAACAACATGAACATTGTCACCAGTTTCATCGGTTCGGTTCACACGCTTCGGGTTCGACTCCGGTTCATCTCGGAAGAGGATCGAAGTCTCCGCCGTCTCCACCGACAACATGCTCTCATCCTCCACCGCATTCGCTGCCTCCGACTGGTGACTCAGTGACGAATCGTGACTCCCAGACCGGTTCAACACCTCTTCGGTCCACTCGCATGCCACCAAACCCGGTTCAAGCGAACCCAATTCGGTTCCCTTGTTGCTGTTTTTGTTTTCGTCGGTGGTTGTTGTTGGTTTGGGCTTGGTGGTGGTGGGGACGGGTCGCTTAACTCGGGAGCGAGTCTTGACTCGTTGTTGCTGAGTTTCGTTGGAGGCGGCGGAGTTCTCGTCTTTGGACACGTGGCGAATGTCGTAAGCCTTAAGAGGTGGGCCCCGCCCGTTAGCCGCGGCTTCGGAAGTGATCGGCGTAATCGGCGCGCCTTTCAAGACGTTTTCAACGGCGGCTTGACACAGTTGCCAGCTCCCGGACCATAACAAACCCACTGAACCGTAAATCGGGTTCACTATCCGACCGCATGCCTCGTATAACAAAGAACGAAAGATCGCTGCAAAATTGAAATGAAATAACACAGTCAATCAACGTGCCTATGCTTTATAAACTATAATCAAACGCTATATCTGATCGATGTGGGACTGATTCTTTGAAAAAGAAAATGGTGCAAACCTGGACGAAGATGTTCTGGGCCTGCGTTGACAAGGTTCATGAGTCCAGCACGACCATAGAACTTAGCAAGAAACACAGTGGCATTAGCTTGGGATTCTGGGCTTTTGATCCATTGTAAACAAGGTCTGATGCTGCAATTCTCACTGCAACCTTTTCTGAGAACTCGACATCCATTGCAACTCATCCGCATTTTTTTGAATTCCCAATTGAGAATCTAAGAGACAAAGGAAGAAAGAGGAGATCTTGATGATGACGATTTTGAAGGAAGTGTAGGAGAGAAGATTGTGATCATAGAAAGAGAGGAAGTGGATTTTTTCAGGTACTGGGTTGTGGGGGGAATGGAAATGTTTCTGAAGAATTGTTTTTATAGTACTAGTAGTACTTTATATTTAATAACATTAAACACTAAACACACAAACACAAACCATGGTTTCCACGTTCAAGGAGGGTTTTTGAGTTGGAGAAAGTAAAATCAGTCACTTTTGTGAGATAAGGAAAACACAGTCACAGGAGAAGCGCGTGTGTTCAACTCCCAATCATAAGGACACTCATCCCTCTGTCATTGGGACGTAGATGACGTGGGATTACCCTTACATGCCACAGATCCGAAACCGTGTAGAGCAACTTACACATTTATTACCTTGGAGAAAGTCCTTAAAAGGGGTGTTAAATTACGGAATCTGCCACAGAGAAAGAAGAACATGCAAATGGGTACAAAAATTGAGGTGAGAAGAATGAGGCGCGTGGCTGGCACGGTCAGGTGACAGAGTGCGGTCGAATCGCCACATATTGTGGAGTAAGGATTAGTATCTCTCTAGACAAAGCGGTTTTTGAATTTAATTTTTTTAAAAATTAAGGAAATTGGAAAAGCTCCTGGTTTTCGGGAATTGGATGGAAAGTGGTTTTGTCACAAAACCGGTGACTGGTTTCTGGTTTTGGTTTTGGGACTGTGGGCGCGGTTGATGAAACGGGAAAAGTGTTAAAGCCAATGGTTTTGTAGAGAGGGTTGTGTTATGTTGTGTGGTGCGTTCCGTTTGGTTCTAATCAATTTCGTAATTAAAATATTAATATCTCTACTAACTCCTATGTTTATTTTTTAACAAAAATTACTTGCATTTGTTTATGTGTCTTAGCTTATTACACACTTTCTTGTAACTAACACCTACCATATTTTTTACACATTTTCCCAATCTAGTATAAATGATTAGTCACAGACATTAATTTAAGAATTTAAAAATAATTGGCAGGTGGGGTTTTACTAATAAATATTCTCAATCTAAAAATTCAATTAAGTTCATTTAATTATAGTATATTTTTAGCCTTTTAACATTCATCCATTTTATTTGTTAAATAACTAAAAAGTAAGAAAATGTTTTTAAATAATTTAAAATGAAATTAACTTATAAATATGACATTGCTTTCCTTATTAGTACTGGAGTGTTGATGGCTTATAATAACCCCGAAAATAAAAGTATGCAACGAATAATTAGCTATTAGATTTAGAACCGAAATTATATACACAAATTATTGATTAGTTGTGACATCAATGAATTAATATTCCAAGACACTGGGGTAAATATTGAAAAATTTATTTGGCTTAATTATATTTTTATTGTTCTATCTCAATTAACATAAAATTTTGGATATTTAATATTTTTATCTGAATTTAATTCTTTAATTACTATTTATTAATTTTTATGTGGCCTATATTTTCATGAAAAAGTCTCAGATGATGACTATATCTAACTCGTAAGCAATAGGTTTTAAATATCTGTGTGTAATTAGTTTATATTGTAAGGTGTGCATTTCAACGCAATTATTTCATTCCAAAATGAGCAACAGTGACATTGTTGACTGTAATAATCAGGTAAGGTTGGGCGAAATTGAGAAACTTGGCTTCCATTTTCATTGTTTTTTTGAAATATTAGTGTGCTACTCTTGTTTAAAAGTCCGAAGAGTGTGTCTATAAACTTTTATATTTGTTTCTGAATTCATATATCTTTTATGTTGTATCTATTTTCATTGAAAATATGTAAACAATGTATTTTTAAAATAATATGTTCCAGAAAAATATAATTTATTTATTTATAGCTTAGGATTATTGATCATGATCTCCTTGTTGGGTATATGAAAACTCTCACTATTGGTTCAATCATTCACGTTAATCCATCATTTTCAATCTATATCCCTTCTAGCTCATACCTTAATAAGTTGGAAATAAGACCAACCATATTTGAAAAGAAAAACAAAACTTTTTAAAAAATTATTTTAAAAAGTTATACTCTTAAAACATTAAACATATATAAAAGATTTTACCCTCTCTTTCTGTATATATAGATATTAATATTCTAACAATTTATCTTTTTTGTGGAGCTTCAATTCAAGTATACTAGATATTTGGTTGTTTATAAATGTCTTATTCTCACAACAATGACTTTGTTGTTAGAAAATGAATAATAAAAATAGAAAGATGGAGCAAAATAGAAGGGAAAGTGGAGGCAACACAAGTTGCATGAACATGCAATAAGGTTCGTGTGGCACTCACTTTCTGACTTGATTTCTGTCACGTTCTTGTTCAGCCGCCACGTCTAGCTGTGAATGACACATTTTCATATCTTCCATTTTCGGGATTCTAAATTCACTCACAATTTCAATTTTTAATTTTTTAATACTTCTCCATTCATATAAAACATGTATATATATACTAGTAGGTTATTGCATAAAATTTGTAGTTTATTGCTTATGATTTAATTTGAAGCTGATCTAATAGTTTAGTGTCTATTCAAGTTTCTAAGATGTGGTGTTTGATTTGTCAAAAGAAAGAAAAAAGATTTGGTGTGTGATTATGAGAAAATGATTTCAGAGATTGATGAATTTTAAGTAAATTAAATTTCAAATTTTTTTTAAAAAATGACTTGTTATGAATTTTAATTATAATATAACTTTATGTTTTAAAAGTACTCATTTGTTATAAATCCTAATTATATAAACATAGATATACGTAATTTTCACAAATTAAAATACTAAAACATGATACAATGAAGTAAATAGTGAATATATAATACCCTTTAAGAGATGCCAAAGAACAAGTATTTTAAAAGAGTTGTTTTTGTTTAGATTCTAGAGAGAAAAAACAAGATAAAATCTTGGTGAATGGTGAATGATATCAAATGTATAGGAGACAAAAGGTACATGCAAAAAGAAGAACAGATAAGGATAAGAAGAAAAATTGAAAAGAATAGAGAGATGAACACATGAAATTCAAGTCCAAAATTAGTTGGCAAAATTGGACAGCTACAGCTTCCAGATTTTGTGGAAAATAAGAACTCACAGTACAGTCTAGGCAAACATTAGTAGTTTTCATCTCTTTATCATAATAAATATTAAAAAATTAAAAAATTACTTAAATATTTTACTCGATAAATATAATTTATTTTGATTTAATAAAAAATATGTTATAAATTATAAGTTTATTTGGTTTTGTATTTTTTATTTTTTTTGTTTGGGGTTTTACTTTATGTATAAACAGTGGAAAGGACACGTGGAGAAGGAGATGAAAGTGTTTGGTAAGAGTGGCTTTTAGCAATTAGGTTGGAATTGAATGAATGTGAGAATGGAGGCATTAATTAAATGCAAATCTGTTTGCCAATTTATTTGGAATCTCATCCCATCTTTCATTTCCACTTTAGCTCCTGGTTTTTGGGAACTCTTTTTTATTATTATTTACTTAATTAATTATTATTAACTTACTAAACAACACTGGTTTTTCTCAAAACCAATAACTGGTTTCTGGTTTACAATATTTCAATACAATGAATACAATGGGCGATTCTCATCTCAGGACAAGGTTTATGTGGCTCCCACCACCTCTTTTTTCAATCTATGTTCATTGAACTCAAATGCTTCATTAATTCCATAACTCATCATTACTTATTACTAAACTAAATTAATTATTGTTTTCATTATTCATTACTGGATTGCTCCATTAATTCTCTGACCAAACTGTTTATTCAACTCCTAACTTATCTCAACTTTTTCGATCAAGCTAATCCCTTAAATCCTCTTAATTCTGATTAAATTTTTTTCTTTGAAATGCTTTCATGTCAGGTCAAATGTTTTCTGTTTTCCTATTTTATTTCTTCACTTCAGTCCATTATTTTAGGCCCTTAATTATCTTCATTCATCAGGGTGTTATTATATTCGACCTTGCTTTATTTTATTAAATGATATCTATATATAATAAATAATTTTTACATGTTTTGTATATTGTTTTCTATTTGATTTTATAGAAGAAGACAGACAATATTTAGAAAAATGTAATTGAGACTTTCTTTTCTGTATATAATTTGAATTTTTGATATGATTGTCACTATATATCATGTCTCCTTGTATAAAATATTTTAGTATAAGTTGAAATAAAAACTTAATTAAAAGGTAATAATTATTATTGTCTAAAACATTGAACAAAATAGATGGATAAATGAATAAATATAAGTTAGACTACTTGTTGGGAAGTTATGATCATCTACTAACTCAAGTCAAATCCAATATAGGCTAAATCTATTTGTTAAATAATTCAAATAAGAGAAAAGTCATATTTCAAATTGTTTAAAAAGTATTTAAAGTCCACCCACTAGACCACCATACTAAATACATGCAAAGTGATACTAATTTAATCTATTTGAAAACTTCAATTCTCCCACCTATATATATATATATATATATATAAAAGGTTGAATCATTAAAATTTAAATCATATAAAAGACTAATAAAAGGTACTATTTTTACAACCATATATATATAAAGCTTTTAAGCGGGTCAATGAGAAAAAATAATTTTTTAAAATATTTTTCCTTAATCACGATTCTGGTTAGGATCAGACAAAAGAATTTAGGCTTAAAAATAAAATAATGGTAGTAATTTAAAAGTAGATATTTTAAAATAGGTCAAATTTGAAAGTTGAATTGGTTTGTGAAAATTTAGACTTTAAATTATTTGGGCCAGATTGGGCCTATCCCAAATTTTTATTTGGATGATGCCGTGATGGGTCCAAGCTAATATGTTGGTCCATCTTTTTAAAATAATAGGTAAAATTCCAATTGATAAAACGTATCATGCTGTTTATAGAACTTAAATATCTAGTGATTAAAATTGCTACAGTAAATGATTAATTATAATAGTGTATTTTTTATTGCTTTGATCTTAATAATGAAACAAATTATCCTTAAAAAAATGAAAAATGAAATTAAATATTGTGCATTTGAATTATTGTATTTACTATGTTATATGTTATATTCTTTGATAATATATATATATATATATATATATATTAATTGTGAAATTAGTCTCTTGCTTTAAGTTTTATTTAATAATCAATGAAATTATAATAAATAATTAATAAAAATGTGTAAAATTATAAAAACACTAGAAAGAATTTAATTTTGTTGTATTTTCTAAAAATAACACTAACCTTCAGAACTGAACAGTGTAGCAATAGTAAAAGAGTAAGAAAACGAACCCTAAACTTGGAAATTGGAAGAAGAAATGTCTGGCGTGAAGAGAGCACTGAGGCAATTCACCTTCGGAGCCGGCAAAACCGCCGGCCGGAACTCCTCCGGCCGCATAACCTCCTTCCACCGCGGCGGCGGAGCCAAGCGCCTGCAGCGAACCGTCGATCTCAAACGTAACACCGCTTCTTCACTCGGCGTCGTCGAAAGAATCGAGTACGATCCTAACCGCTCCTCCGACATCGCCCTCATCCGTTGGACACACGGCGTCCACCACCACCACCGCGCCTCCGCCGCCGCCAATGGCACCGCTTCGCCCAAACTCATCCACCTCGATCCAGCCACCGGAAACAACATTCGTGGCGTGTTCGCGTTGAATTCGATGCTGCCGCGTGCCGGAGCTTCCTGCAGAGACGTTTTTCTCTCCGCGTTATCGTCCAAGGCCAAGGTAAGGGAGGTTAAATCGGAATCGGTTAATTCGCTCGCAGTGCCGCGCATCGCGGTGGCGGCGGCGAGAGCTTCGTTCTTCGCGCCACGTGTGAGAGGGGAAGAGAAGTTGGAGGTTCGGAATTGGAGAAGGAATAGCGACGCGTGGGCGCATAGGAACAAACGTAAAGCTGCGATTTCGTGGCAGAGCATTGCGCGTTGAGTTTACTCTGTTTGGAATTGTTAACCTAAACTTTTATCTCTGTTTTTTTTTTAAAAAAAAATTAATTTTAATTTTGGAAGCTTAATTGTTAGTTGAGAATTTGAGATTGTGTTTCTCTGAATGAATTGTAAGCTTGGATTGGTTATTTGTAGTGTTTAGGTAACTTGGTCTTGCTTTGATTGGTGTAGCAAGTGAAAGTGAGGGAGGGATGGGAACTGGATTGTTCTTAGTTTTGTTTTTCTAAAGGGAATAATCAGTGTCTTTGGAACAGAAATTAAGACTGGTAGCTGCTATTTTAGTGTTGTTTGTACGTAACAATTTGAAATTGAAAGAGGAAAATAGATGAGTGTCATTTCCATTCTTGTGTTTTTGGAGTGAATGTGGAATGCTATTGAGGAAAGGACTTATTTTGCATTTGGATTAGTAGAAGTAATGATTGTGGTTTTTCTTATTGTTTTGAGTTAATAATGTTCAAGTAGAGATGATAATAGTTTTTTCCCTTCTCCAATTGAAAATACCCCTCCCCCTCTTTGAGTTAAGGTGGGGGTGTGTTGTTGCCATTTGAATTGAGGCCTTGGAATATCTTTCGAGGTTTTGCTAGGTGCACATGTTGAGGATTTTCACCCAATGCCTTGTTTTTTCTGTTGTGTAGTAGTATTGCATATGTTATAGGAGTACATTTTTACAAATTTGTAATTATTTCAATGAATCTATCAAGCCTCACATTCTGTTAGGGACCTAAGCATTGATTGCTTCTTCTTGGAGATAATTTTGAGCCATTGTTTTAGCTGTCCTTAAACATTGTTCCCAAAATCTTTATCTCTAAAATACAGGGGAATTACAAGGGCAATTCTGATGCCACTTTATCTGCACTATAAACTTGATTGTTACTGCTTAATATCTTCTTCTGAGTGTATTGTTTTTTACTGAAATTTGATGAGATGTCTATTGGAATTTGGAACATGGATCCAAGAAATTAATTGTATGGTGGAAAACTTGTTTGAGGATTATGTTTTTGTTCTATATCTCTAGAAACGTCAATTGAAAATGTTTTCTGTTTGTGACTCTCCTTATTCTTATGATGTATTCATTTCAAGCTTTGTTAAGTTATTCTTGGAAATGTGAACCGGGGAATATGACATTCCCCATGTTTGTTACAAGCTTTAAAATACTTTCCTGGCATTATTGATTCCCACGAAAGCGTAACTCTCATATTTACTTTATATTTTCTCCCGCGTTAGAACTAATGGTAAATCAAATGCTACAACATCTTGCTGGCACAACACTAATCTAAACATTTTTGGGTGAATAAGTTGTTGTTACATCAAATTTCAAGTCATCTTTTTGTGTTCTTGGGTATCTTTTCTTTCCAAATAATTTTTTAAAATTCACCAAGGACTATTATTCCAATATATTCCTGAAAATAACATTGTAGAACATGGCAACAAGAGTGTAAGTTGAAGTTATTTATTTCACTCGTTAGATTGGATTGAACGTTTATTCTTAAGTTTAAAGTTGCAGCATTTAGTTATTTGGGTCAACTTTTTCTACTTTGTTCTATCAAGATACACCTCAGTTCTTTGTCAAGGTATTGCCTCGCAAACCATCACTTCAAAAGACGGATAAGAAACTATGCGTAGACTTGTGTTCTTATTTCAAAGAAATTTGCTTTATTGTGTTAGATAGTTTATATGATTATATCCTTTAACATAAGTACTTCATTTTACAGTTGATATGGAATAAAATTCAACTAATGATGAAAGAATAAACGCCTCATAGATGAACTCCATTTTCGGATAAAGCAAGCTATGTATTCATTTGTTCTCATCAATTCATTTGCATTTGGAAATCAACCAAAAACAGAAGATGATGCTACCATTTGATTTTTTTTGAAATAAAAACAGAAAAATTTAGAAAAACAGGTTGTTATAAAAGTAAAACTGAAAGAAACCAATCCCAAGAAAAGGGAAGTGGAAGCTGCAAATGGCTCTTGTGAAATAAAAGTTCAGTAGCCAGGAGGCTTGTAAGCAATTAAACTGATGTACTACACTTGGCGAACGTTGTCAAATCCAATAATATGGATGAAAGCATTGGGGTATGCCTTAACTGTCAGAAAATATTTGGTAGACAATTGGAATAGGAGAAAAATATATATATATATATATATATATATATATATATATATATATATATATATATATATGTATAAATGAGAGAGAAATACGTATATATTCTTTGAGTGAGTTGACTTTGAGTAATTTAGCTGATTGATTGCCTATTGCAGTTGACTATGAAGTAAAATTACTTACCTTACCTGTCTCATCAAGCTACTTCAACACTTGAGTAGCATCTGTGCACCCAAACATTGGCAACTTCCACATTGTCCAACACCTTCCATCATAGTATCCTGGTGCTTATGGTTCTAACGGTACACAACCCCTGCTTCATACTCGCGAACACACAACAAATGTAATAAGCATCAATATTCAAAACCATAGAACATAACCATGCAAAACATGAAAAAATAGAACCAAAATGTTGCATTTAAATTTACCTCCAACTCGAATTCCAAACTAGGAACTCATCTCTTTCTAAGAAGGTATTCTATTTCATTTTAACAATTTCTCTCTGCTGGGTGGTGGCAGATAGGATAGAGTCTCGAATTTTCTTGCCAAGCGGAGGCCATACCTAGTAGTAGTATGGTATGCATTAATTGATTCTCAATGTTTCTGTTTTTTTTAATAAAATGGACACCATCTTGTGTTTTTGGTTGATTTCCAAATGCAAATGAATGGATGAGAACAAATGAATACATAGTTTGCTTTATCCCAAAAGGGGTTTATTCTTTCATCATAGTTAAATACTTAATTTCAATTCCACATCAAAGGTAAAAATGGAGTATTTTTGTTAAAGAATATGAAAGTAAAATGCTATAACTTTGAAAGAATAAGCATTCAGTGATTCAATCCAATCCAACTTCAAGTAAATAACTTCAACTTACACTCCTGTTGACACGTAGCTACTGAAGTTTCGATAAGAAATATTTGTAACAACTTCTACATGCATGTTCTTAATTAAAAATATGTATATTTGCTTGTCAAGTCTGCTAATTAAACTTTTGATTGATATGTAAGCCTTTTGTTTGGGACATTTCTTCACTCCTTTCTGCCTATCATAATTGTAGTTTCAACTTTACTATACAGCCAACTACAATACATTGCAACCAACCTAACTCACTCACTAAATAAATATATATATATATATATATATATATATATATATATATATATATATATATATATATATATATATACACATATTTTTCAACGGGTTGTATGTCTATTATAGTTGTCAATCAAATATTTTTTTTGAAGTATTAGAAGGGCCACATGTATCCAAATTTAACATAATGCCAAATACAGTTGGATTTGATCACGTGGTTGAGAAAGAAATATAAATTTAGAGGGTCCTAAAACCTATCATGAGTTCTGTTACATACTTATTATATCTTTCACTCTCTTGGTGACTATAACATGTTACTCAATATTGGGAGAGATCCAAATCCTTTCTTTTGTACTTGGAACTTGTTGCTACCTTTAAGGTTGTATTAAATATTGGGCCCTTCTGATAGCAACATTTGTGGAAGAGACTGCAATAAGAAAAAGAAAGGGACATGAACTTTCCTTTAGCTACTTGGCATAACACACTGTTAGCAGAATGTACAAGCCATCAACATAATCTTGAAATTGGAAAATTATCAACAAAAAATGTTGAAGAAATGAGACAACAAAAATGATCATTTTATTCGAGAAATGTTTAAAATGTGCCATCTCGTATATATAACTTTTTTTATGAAACAAGACTATAAATATGAAACTGTTATTTTTCAATACTTAGAATAGTATATTTCTAATATATAAAGATAGAAATTCTGCACCACTTAATATTTTTCATTACCTCGTGTGTTGGTAAGTTTTAATATATTTTAAAAAATCTGGTATAAGAAAAAAAATAAAGCTTTAGATATAAAATTAATAGTTTATTATTGAAAAAGGCAATAGATTGATGTTTTTCATCTAATTGGGAAGCCTAAAAGGAAGAGAAAAAATGATAACAAAATAATTAGTAGAGATTTTCACAAATCCAGAATCCTAAATAAGAGGGACATTGCAAAATGAAATAAAAGTAAAAGTAAATAATGTGGAGTAAACATACAAGAATTTGAATGAAATAGTCCATTGATTCCATTCCCGATTTTCTCCACACCAACTTCTTGAGTTGGTGACATGTACATTCATATTGAAAGTCACTCCCCAATCCCAAAACGACTTTATACCCAATGATCGGTTCTGTCACGGTGTTTACAAGATGAACATATTCCATGCAAGATGAACATAAATTTGAAATGTATAGTTAAAAACTGCATTTAGGAGAAGAAAATACAAATTTAATAACTAATATAGACATCCTTGCAAGGCCAGTTAATTATATTTACAGGGACCGTAACCAAAATCACCAATCTCTATACAGAACATTCTTGTGGTGATAGCCTAAAATTTTAAAAGACACTCATCAGATACAACCGCCTTGCATTACAAAAGGACATGCTCTCTACACATCAGGCCTCAAGAACTGAAGGTCTAGGTCTGCTTTTTTATCAGCTCCCTAAACTTGTCACGGATAATCACAATGAAATGACTCACCATACAAAATCAAAACATTTGCTATATACACAACTACTGAATTTCTCTCTTCCCTCAAAACATTCAAAATTCCCTCTAGTTAAGTCACGTTTTACAAGTAATGGCACTTGGCTTCTTCTATGTACACTTCTATGAATGGAGTTTAAGCAACTGCGGGGATGCCAGAATTTTGGCAATCCCTGCCGAGGCAATCAAATCCTTCTACTCTAACTGCAGCTGGTTTAAGTCCAAACTTCATCCTAGCACACCCTCCTTTGCGAGATGCTGAAGATGGTGACAGTAAACCTGAAGGCGATGAAATTGTAGATACAAGAGTGCCCTCTTCATCACCAAATCGAGCATCTTGAATCAAGGGATTTGCAGCCCGAACTGGAGGAGAACCACAAAAATACGGAGGAGATGAATTTGCAAATTCTTCCCCATAACTCTCCTATTCAAAGCAAAATGAGAATTAATCAATCAACGAGAAAAGTTGGACAACATCAATTGCAGCAAAAATCAAGGCCATGGCAGTTATCAGAAGATCTATCAATAGTTAACTAAGAGACAAGTTTTAAAATTGCAGCTGAGGTCACAGTTGCAGTTTTGTCACCATACTATGATCAATCAATAATAACTTTGTCGCGTTGCAGCCGTAGACCGTTTCGTAAAACCTTGCTAAAAACTGAAAATACTATGTACTTTTCGGGCCAAAACATTCCAACCAAAAGGTAGCAATTTGAAGATGCAACAATGGTAAAAATCAACATACAATATCAAATAAAAACTCAATATTCCATGCATTGCCAATAGACCAGAACAGTTTTCAAGAAAAATTTATGTGCTATTTAATAATTCTTTATTCTTCTTGGCTAAAACTTGAGCTAAACAACTTCTAACAGAGTCATCACATTCACTTACCCTCTTTAGAGCAATGTCTCTCTTGAGAACAATGTCAAGTAGCTCTGCCCCAACTTTTGAATCACACCCCTCAGCTTGTTGACTAGTAAACATAATCAAAACATGGAACAGATCAGATCCTCATTAACATAAAAAGTATAATAATGGAATCAAAAGAAAAACAATCAATCTTAAAAGCTGACCTTAAATGCCATTTTGCTGGCCTTATAGGCAAGTTCATTAAAACCCCAGCTCGGCGAGGCGTAGGGCAAACGACAGGGCCATTCTGATCAGCAATGGGAAGAGAGCCTCTCATCTCTTCACAGGCTGAGAAGGCATTCTGCTGAAGATTATAACAATTCATCTTCAAAATCGGTTAAATTCCAGGGTGTAACGCCTAAACAAAGCAAATAAAACAAAACAAAATAAATAATCAGGAAATATAACCAAAAATCATAACAGAAGCTGGAAATTGATTTTCTTCACTGAAATCCTAATCCTAATTATTCACAAAAGGGAACTAAAGCATACATCCCAGCTGCAAGTTGCTAACAGATCCACTTAACCAGATCAATTCAATACATCAAAATGGGGGTAAAAATCTAAACTTGAGAAAGAAATTCCACAACCCATCTCACTATTTCACAATTATGTACAACATAAAAAAATGGGTGGAATCAAGTACAGAAATCAACAGCAGATCTGAGTGCAAACCATGAAAAATCTTCACTAATTGTAATTTCTACGTTAAGGGTGAGTCACAGAGAGCAAGGATACGATGCATAAAAAACCAAACTTTGGGCTTAAGTTAAACACATACAATCACTATCTCCATCTTACAAACAGCTAGCAGTGACAAAACTAAAAGGGTGAGTTTCATGGATTAGATCTCTCCATAGGATAATAAACAAAAAGCTAAAAACTTGAAGAAGAAAAAAAAAGTGTGAAACTAAGACAACATCAAAGTACAGTTAAACTTGCTAACTGATGAGAGAGAAAGAGAAATAGAGAGAGAGAAACCTTGAGAGGGTATCCTCCAAACGAAGATATGAACAGAGCTAAGAGGAACGAAGGAGAAAATGTAGACAGAGCAATCCTATTTAAGGTACAGCAATTGCGGTACAACCTAATACGACCTCGTTTTGGTGAAATAATTATTAAAATAACGATTTTTAATCATTGTCTGTTTCTCTACTAAATCAAGTCAATTGAATGACTTATGTAAAGAGGTAAATTTTATAATTTTTTTCATTATGAAATTCTGAAAATAAATAAATTCTTTTCTAATTAAATTAATTAATATTGTTTTTAGTACATATATAAATTAATATATATTTGAAAGAGATTGTTTCAATCCATAAAATTACCATATGTACTATTATCCAAATTAAAAATTGTCATGTTTAAAATTTTTATTACTTAGATATTGTGCATAAAATTTAATTATAGTGTATCAATAGTGTATACATGATTCAATTTTCATTGCTCCCACCACCATGAAGGATTCTTACTGCTTCCGACTTTATAGTGATGAGTTTAATTTTTCAATTTTGGATGGTGCCTTAAATTTGAAATTTTATAAAGTTATACCTTTTTTTCTCTGTTTGCAACTGTTACTTACATAAGATGAAGTTTTGGTATCCTTGCTTAACTGTAAAAGCATTAAAGCAGTATAAGCCAATCCTGACAAAGTTGCTCTAAGTGCTAGCTAAGTAAACTTTATTTGTTTTTTAACTTTTTAATTAAGAACTAATTTTATAGTGAACTTGTTAGCACCAGAAGAACTGCTGAATTAAGTGGAATGATGAGTTGAACAGAGTTACTGAGCTGAGATGAGCTTAAAAGCAACTCCAATTGGTTAAAACCTCCAAATTGAGATATTTATTGGAAGCTTAGTGGATGTGAAGCATATTAGTCGAGTTATTAATTATTAATTGACAATTGCCAACTTAGGTAAGTGGTGATCATAGTCGAATGAATGAAGGGTTTGGTTGAGAGAAGCATTAATCAAGAAGTTTGTTAGTTAATGCACATAAATTTGACTAGTGATGTCATAATGATATTTTTAGAATATAAAAACAATATTTTTCCTTAAAGTTGCTATTTATAGTTTAAATATCTCAATTGGTATAAAATAGAAGTAATTGTTTTGACCATGTAAATTGATGGGAAACTACTGCATAATAATAGTGAACACCTACATTCCAAAACAAGGCATATGTCAGTCATCATGTGCATAAAACTGATGCAACAGTTAAGGTAAGTGTCTAAAACAATGATCACAATGTATACTAAAACAAAAACTTTTCCTTTTACATTAAGTTGAATTATAATACATAATTAATTAGTTAATTAATTTATATATATATATATATATGTTTTATAATTAATTATTATAATACGTAGTCAACTAGCTAACTAATTCATAATATATAAATATGTAATTAACTAGTTAATTAATTAACTTATACGTATATAAATATGTATTTTTATAAGTAATTGTCCTATTATCTATCTATTGTAATTGTTTTCTAATTTTTTTTAAAAAAAATATAAAAACGAAAAGTGAGGCACTAAAGTATTGTATTGTAATAGTTGTGTGGTTAAAATAAAATAACATGAAATGGCTATGTTTGTGCCTAATGGAAAAAGAAAAATGTTATATTGTAATGATTCTGACATGGAATAGTTGGACATGGCAACAAAAGTGAAAGCTGAATGAAGTGGCAAGCTTGTCTTTTTAGGACAAAGAAACCATTTATTGATTTTGTGGCCACAAAATTTGAAGAAAAACAAGTTGGCATCCACTTGAGGAACTGACAACCCCTTTGACTTTTCCGTGAAACCAGGGAACTATTTTCCGGGAAAATATCATACTATGTTTTATTACGAATGAATCTATCAACACGCGCGTAATTTGCGTTAAGAAAAAGGTGTAGAGATTTATGAGATCTTACTTGACTAATAATGCATCGAGAATTTTGGGAACGTGGCACGTGCATCGGTTTTTATGCTCTGACAAACGATGTAAATGAGCACATGTTAAAGCTGAAGCTAAGAACATATTTGATCTTTGTTGAGACATTGTTGATATTTGAAGTAAATTTTTATTAGTTTTATCTTTGAAAGATTCCTTTCAGCTGAAGTACTAGATACTAAAAGTGTTAGTATTATTCTCTGAATTATACATGCATTTGGAAAAAATTATTCTTTTTATATAATTAAGAATGTTAATTAGTTTATCATTTTCCAATCTTATAATCTTCTTTAAGATATTTAATTTATAAAATAAATTTATTCTATCGAAGTTAAATAAATTATCATGTTTTAAAGATTTTTTCAAGTGTTAGATATATTTTTTAAAAAATATACAGTCTACTGACATTGATTTTCTAATACTAAATAAAAAAATAAAGATATCCTCATGTATTTTAAATAGTTCAGTAGTAATTATTTTATCTATATGGTAAAAAAGTAATTAATTATAATAAACTTTTAAGAGATCTTATATTTATTTTTAATTAAATTATTTTTCTTCGACGACTAATACATTTTTTTTACTTAATTTAAGCTATCTACTTTAAAAATAATTTCTTTGATAGAAATTCATGCATTTTCAAATCCATTTTCTCAGTCCTTTTTAGAAGAAAATAATATAATATATATAAATAAATATATATTTATTATTTAAAAATAATATTTTTTTTCAAAAAATCCTAGAATTATTCATCACTCAAACTAAAATAAAAAAATATAATTTAATATATATTTATTTATTTTTCCTATAAATTTTATACATATTTTAGTAGAAATATGCATAAAATCAAAATCGTAATTCCAGTTTCAAATCAAAATCGGTTTTCAACTTTTCCGATTTCCCATATTTGAGTTCATCCCAAACCCTTCAACAGAGTCAGTAACGTAAATTCAAATTCAAATCCAATTAGGGTTTGGGTGATGTTCAAAACACCCTTATCCATCAATGGATGGTGACGACGACGCTTCAGCACGTGCATGGATTTGGGTCATTGAAGCCCTATCAGCCTTCACACAAATCTCCAATTCCACTTTGCAGGGTAAAGATTCCTTGCTTCAACCACTTAACAACCTCATTTCCTTTCATTTTTTTTTTCTTAATTTCGTTTTTTGATGATTAGTGTTGTGCTTATTGTTGTTTGGTACCTATTTGTTCGCTCTAGTTATAAAAACTCTTCCTTTCTGTGTTTTTACTTTATAGCATCCTTACATTACCATTTTCAATTGTTCTTTTAGTCTTTATACATATCAGTTTTAAACTGTTAATCAATCATCATCTTAGTGTGTGAAAGTTTGAGAGTGGTAAAGTGTTCATTTCAGTCCTTGTAATTAGTTTTTTATTTTTGTCTTTAAAAGTATCTATTATCATTTTGGTATATGAAATTGTCAATTTACTATCATTTTGTCTAAAACTTCAGTGACTAAAACGATAACAACTGATTAAATTTAAGAACCAAAATGATAGGAAGGAGATACTTTCAGGGACTTAAAGGCCAGTAGAGCTGAAATGTAAAACCAATTACACCATTAAAGAATTTTTTGAATTTTTTTGCTTTTAGAATTAAATAACAAATTCGGTGGCCAAAATAAGATTTACCAATTTTTAATCCCTTAGTCTTTACATGTCATTTTAACATCTTTAATCACCACAACAACTGAAAAAACAGTGTGCATAGGGACCAAAAGAAGATATTTTTAAGTATAGGAAGTAGAAGAGAAAGGTTTGTAACTATAAGGGTCAAACAACTGATGAAAGTTTATTATTTGTTGTTGTTGTTGTTGTTGTAGGTTTGATTGATGCTGCACCTGTGAGGCATGATAAATTTAGTGAAATTACGAAGGAACTGGTTGCTTTGAGGAGTTTGGAGAGTCTGTTCACTAATGTGGTTGACCCTGGCGCTTATTCTGCTTTGGATTCCAGAGTTGGATTTGATTTTTCACAGAGTTGTGAAGATGTCCTCCAAAAAATATTGGCTGAGGTAAAACAATTTCAAATGCTAAGTTTTGGGAAATATTAGATTTGATGTTGCCTCCTGACAGGTGTGATTTTAATAAAGATAAGGATGTTTAGTTATTGTATGTAAAGTAAAATTCATTTTGCATCTACACCTTGGTTTGACTAGAAGTGATAAAAAGTATTTTTGAGTTAGGTTGAATAATTTGCACAAGTTTAATCCCAAACATAAATTACTCCACTTCAAAATCAATTTTAACCCAAATAAGTTTCGCAAATGTTCACCCCAAAACACCCTAAATCACCTTCAATATGTAAGTGACATACTTTACTTATGTTAGAGGCTATTTGAATTTGGTTACTCATTATTGAGCTGCTGTTTGTTTTGAGAAACATTTCCTGTTTTTATTTATTGTGTTTATGAAATATTACAAAAATTGTCACTTATTTCCTGCTTTTAAATATTTGTACTGAAAATAACAAAAATATGATTTTTGTTGTTTCAGGGCCCTAAGTATTTTCTTTGTCATATTTGACTTTGGGAGCTTTATTGTTATGCTAATTGAGATAAATATTACTCTCTGTTTATGTAATGTATAAAGCAGATCCCATTATCAAAGCTGAAAACGGCGGGAGCAAAGCTTTTGAAATGGGATGTTTACCCATTTATTAAGCACAAAAGAACTGGCACTTTTAAATGTTACTTAGAGCAGGTAACGGAAGCGTCCTTTTCTTTTGAGAACTCTCCTTCATGAGATTTATACATTTTCATTCACCATTTTTGTTTGGTCTGTTTCTTTTCTTTTCTCAATGCTGAATAGCTGAGAGAATCCATCTTGGAAGGTACTCATCCATATACTGATTACTTGAAAGAAAGGAGTGGGTTATTTCCTCGGAATAGCAGTGATTCAGGGCTTGTAAATGATGGAAAACGTGATGATCATCCAGATAAGGATGCTAGGAACTCCACTGCTTCAGAAAACATGGGAAGAAAAGAGAGCTCAATATCCTTAATTTTTGAGAATGGGAATAAATCTTCAGAAGAACTCTTGCTTGATAATGATAATAATTTTTCACTTTCTAAGAGGAGTAGGGCTTACTCAGCTGATGATCATCTTGCAAGCAACCATGAAGAGCAAGTTTGTATAAATGAATGTGATGATATCTTTAGAAATTCAAAGAGGATTAAATGTAATGCATCCACTCTGGATGATGGGTCCCCAGAGGATAGTCAAAATAGATGCACTGCTTCAAAATTGTGCCAATCCAGCGGCAATGTTGAAGTCTTTCATAATGAATCAAATATCCCTTTTAGTGATACTTCTTTACATCTCTCTCAGAAGCCAGTTGCCAGTGATAAATCTGTAGTTGATATGGCTAATGGTGGTGGAGCAGCTTTAGCAAGTGTTAGTGATGGATATCACAATGAAAAAAATAATCTTGAAGCAACAAAACGTGAATTCCTGCATTCCCTCTGCTCTGTTGATCAAGGTTTCCCAGTAATGACTGAATTAACTGAACAGAAATTTTGCATGGAGTGTGACGAAGGTGGTGAATTACTGCCTTGTAAAACAACTACTTGCCCATTGATGGTACATAAAAGCTGTCTAGGTGCATCTACTCAGTTTGATGCAGAAGGAAACTTCTTTTGCCCATTTTGTGTATATTCTCGTGCTATTTCAGAATATCTTGAAGCTGAGAAAAAAGCTGACTTGGCAAGGAAAGAATTTGCTATCTTCATTGGTAAAGGTTAACAGAATCAAGTTGCAGAACTTGAACAAAGTGTAGAGATTCTGAGATCTCCCTTGACTTGTTTAATGCATCGACTAGAGTAAAAGAGAGCACATGTTCTCTTTTTGAGGTTTGAGCACGTTGTCAAGATATAGGAGCAGTATGATGCTGCATTTGATTACCGTTGGAATACCATTGAAGGATGTGAAATGTACTTTTGAAGGAATAACTCTTTTATGTCTTTTGGCTCCAATGGATTTTTGAAGATTGAACTCATTTGAATCTTTTGCTTCCAATGTACTTGTGAAAGTCATACCAAGAGAAAGGGTCAATTGTACGCATATGTATATACATCATACTCAGGTGTAACCGTGCCATTAATAACATTTACCATTAACTTCTTATGCAGGGGAGTGTAGCCAAATTTAACATCTTTTCAGAGCCATTTGAAGTTAGGTTTATACTTTTCAGAGCCAAATTTATCATCTTCGTACTGTGTCACATGTTACTCTTATTAATGTTTATTTAACAAAACTTGTCAAAAGGATTCATAGAGTTATTTTTTTTCTTAAAAAAAAGGATCAAATTAAATTTTTTACAAAGATCAAATTGAAGATAAAAAAAGTTATAGAGATCAAATTGTAATTAAACCAAAAGAATATTGAAACTAAGGAATGATAAACATTTCAATGAGTCCAAATAAAATGTCTTTAGAAGAAAATATATTTTTTAAGAGGAAATTTAATTAATCGACCCAACAAACACCGAATTTGATAGGGTATTTTCATATATAAAATATAAAATTAATGAAGTTAAAATCACTCTAAAAAAAATGGGTTTTCCAAAATATTTTGGTTGCTCCTAATATTCAATGAACTATCCTCTTGCAATTCATCGAGTACGACAAAAAGGGTTCCTTGCCCCCTTCAGTTTTCTTCTTAAACACTGCAAACCAGTTAAAAATGAATAACTTTTAACATTAGAGATCTCAGACATCTATGATTATGTTGAAATAGAACTGCCATGACTTATTTGAAGCTTCAAAATCAAGTGAAAGAAAATACCAGAGACACACTACTACATTTTTCATCATCAACTGAAATTTACTAAAATAATTTTGATAATTGTTGCATTTCATAAAAAAATCATTTTTGATAGTAGTTAATAAATAAATAATCAATCATCACCAAAATTAACAAAAGTTACCTTACTTTGAATGAGATTGTAATCCATTATTTACTGTTTTACTTAACATGTAATCTATAAAAACAGACAACGTTGGCATCCATAGCTATATGCAAACTTCAAAGTGATGCAGTATCAGAAGCAGACAAAGGACACGACAATATGCACTTCAAAATTTTCACTGCCTTTACTTGTACTTGTTCTTCCATACACACTAAAAATTCCAACTTTTTGAGTTTGTAATCAATTACCCATTTTTCTCTTCTCTTTTAGAGCTTTTCTTTGTTCTTCTCTTTTCTTCACCACTGTTCACTCTTCATATATACTACTATATGTAAAGAAGTGGCCACAGTTGCTCAATCTGTCACTAACTCTTTAACCATGTCTTTCACTTCCTGCGTTACTCATCCTCCATTCACACTCAAGGTACACTTTCTCTTTGATTTCCAATTTCTGCTTTCTAATCTTATATGCAATTTTCTTCACTTTTTCTTTTCATTCCTTAGTCTTTACCCTTTTCCTTTCAGGTTTTTTTTTCCCTGGACTTATGCTTATTTCCTCCCCATAAATGGGATTTTCATTTGAACGCTAAAGTTTTAAACTTTGAATGAGAATTTGAATGAAAATGGTCATCTGGCGTAGATTCGTGTCACCAAAGCATTACTAACCAAGTGGGCATTTGTTTTTTTTATATTTTTTTTTTGGTTCTTTAGATTTAACAAGGTTGTTTGTTTTGCTTGTTAAAAGGGTTTCAAAAATTTGCATATAGCTATATGTCTCATCAAAACCTCTTAATTCATGCAGTTTTACTCTTATGTAACACCTATGGGTTTGTGCAAGTAGTCCTTGCATGTTGAACTGAGTCGATCTGTCATTTAAAGAATCATCTGCATAACCTGGTTATTCCTCAAGGAGGAAAAAAAAAGTTTAAATACCAACCAATGTGGTTCATTTATTCATATGTATGAGCTTAAGAAGTATGCTTACAATTGAGATTAAGAAGTATGCTTACAATTGAGATTCTATTTCTTACTTTTGGGCAGGCTATAATACCTTGTGTTCCGGTTGGAAAGAGGGTAAATTCTCCTTTCCCTATCAGAAGTAATGGTGCTGAGCTTTGTAACAGACACGTTGTGAGAAGTAGAGTAAACTTAAGTGGAGATTGGAGTTTCATAGGAGGATCCAGAATTATTGCAAAACCTAAAGCTACAAGATTGCTTCATTATCCAAAAAAGGGCCAAATACACGCTTCATGTAATCCTTTCTTATGATACATTTTCTAGTTTTGAATTTTGCTTTTACAATAATAAGATTTGTGTGTTTTGTGCTGGCCATGCTTAATTTAAGCACCCTATTGAAGTATCTGGCGTTTTGGTTTTGCATGTTGATGGCACTTTTCTATGTCTCACAGCTTCTTACTGGTGAAGCTGGTGGTTTTGTTACTAGGTCTATTTGTTTAAAATTACTTTTTGGTCTGCTTTCATTTTGACCTATGGAAATTTCCCCTGCATTTTGAATTTCTGATTGATACATCATTGCAGCAAGCTGTTTCTGCATTGATATAATTTGAAATTCAATAGAATTAACTGGGAGGGAAATTTGGCGTGATGCTGCATATATTTTGGTTCTGTCATACTAGTAGATTAATAGTTTAACTTGAGAAAGAGCACGAATTAAGGATTTTATACACATGATGCATTTATATAGTTAGCTCACCTCTTTTGGAAGAATTCCCAAAACCTAAATTACTGTAGATATTATGTATATGATTATGGACATTGAAACTGAAATAAAAAATAACATCTATGCATTGATCTTTTTACATTAATACATGATTGGATACTCTATTGTGAATTTGCAATGTGTTGTTCTTCTTAGTTCATGCTTCATTAAGTTACTCACCTTTATTCTTTGTAACTTTTGAGACCAATTCTTGATATCAATTTGTTTCTTTTGCTTTAGTCTTCTTTTTCTTTTCTGGTTTATATTTGAAAGCCAAGAAGAAAATCATTTTGGTTGGCACCCCAAAAGCTTTAATACCAAATTGAACCACTTGCTTTGACATACTTAAAACTTGATTATGTTCCTGTACTTTAAATTAAAACTCTCGCTCCTGGATCTTCTCTTTAAGTTTAAGCAGATGTGCAATTTATCCAGTTGAGCGATCCTTGAATCAATCTTGTCAGTTTCTTTTGTGTAGTTTGTGTCCTGATTTCACAAGAACGCAGACCCCTTATTCGGTTTTGTTTTATTTTATTTTTCTTGCATTCCCCCAGGTTCAGGGACATTGACTAAGTATTACTCGTGTGCAGCCTAAATTTCTTACAATCATTTTGGTTGGGTATAAAGTTTTGCCTTTAACTGTTGATTTATGGCTATTAATTTTTAGTATAAAATATACTGTGAATGAGTGATTCTTTCATCAATAGAAATTCTAAGTAGAAAAGTGATGTTATATAAATATCTTAATCATTTTGGCATCTGAACTCTTTTAGAAAGTTGACTGGATTATATTTTTGCTGATATTTGTTTTTCTTCCTTTATTTTTCAGGGTTCATAGGGTCTCAACTTGCTAGCACTGCATTTACATTAGGAACAATAGCAGTGCTCCCATTTTATACACTTATGGTTCTAGCTCCAAAATCTGAACTAGTATGTTTCTTACTACATCTGAGAAAATTTATGATCGGTGGTCACAATTCATCACCAATTTCTTTAGTTTCTTAACATCTTCTCTTAAGTATAGATTATATGCAACAATTATTTGCATAGATATACATTTATATCCACCCCACCAATTTGAATATTGGGTTTTTGATTTTGTAGTTCATGTCCGTTTCCCTGATTCATTTTCCTTAAATGCAAAAATGCAGACCAAGAAGTCTATGGAAAGTACTATACCGTATGTAGTTCTTGGCATTCTATATGCATATTTATTGTACCTTTCTTGGACCCCTGAGACAGTCCAATTGATTTTTGCAAGTAAATACTTGCTACCAGAGGTGTGTATACATTCAACTATGAACTTTCTAAGTTTCTATTCCCAAAAGAGTTCTACCTCTATCAAACTGATGATTGTGTATACATCATGCAGCTGACTAGTATAGCAAAAATGTTTTCCAGTGAGATGACTTTAGCCTCTGCTTGGATCCACTTGTTGCTTGTTGATCTTTTTGCTGCAAGGTTATGCATCTTATCTTACTCTTGGTTCCTCATTCTTTAGTTTATTTTTCTAATAGTTATTGTAACATGAATTCAGGCATGTTTTTCAAGATGGACTAAAGAATCAGATTGAAACTCGGCATTCTGTTTCTTTTTGCTTGTTCTTTTGCCCTGTTGGGATTCTTACTCATGTCATCACCAAAGCTGTGACCAAAACTGCCACAAAAGAGGGTCATGGCTTGTAGAGGACACCTGCTTACACTGAAGCAAACTAGGATATTATTTCAAGCTTAAGAATTTGAGGATTAATGTTTGAGTTGAAATTACTTATGAGTTTTCAAGGGTACTTTTATAAGTCACAAGGTGCCCAAAGGAAGCCCCAATGAGAGACAATTGAAATTTATTATAATTCCAAAGTAAGATGAAATAAATTAGATGAAATAAAATGACACAAGTAAAACTATTTATAGAAACAAGAAAAAAAAAAGATAAAATATCTCGTTTTGAAATGTTCAATGTAATTTTGGGACAAAATAATGTTCATTAATAATTTCGGTCTTCTATGCAAATATCATCACATACCAGTCAGTTATCTGTTTTACAACTTTATTTCATAGCCAATTCTTCAATACGTAATTAACAGGCAACTTACTCACAAAATATATAGATAGTTATATATATATATATATATATTGTAATTATCTATCAAATATTTTTCTTGGGTGTGTATTAATTAAGCTATGTCATACTTTTTACTTCTGCAGCAAAAATAAACTTTTTCAATCAAACTTCTCCTTTAATCAACATCAGTCTGAACACCTGTCCAGGGTTTAGCGCCAATGGTGCTAGGGAATTATTAGCAAAAATAAGGTCATACATTCTTTTTTTGAAAAAGTTACTTTCTAGAAATAACATTTGTCGCATAAAATTGACACAAGTCTCTTTTGATTTTTTTCAATGTATCAATATTTTGTCGATATTTTATGTTACATTACTTTAGGTCTGCAAAATGCTGTAGTGGTTATGTTGTTACCCTGCCCAGCATAATGCATCTCTCTGGATAGTTAAAATTGTTGGAAGGTTCCAAGCATTTCTTCAGCTGCAAATAGAACCATGCAAATAACGAAAGCTAAAAACAAACTAAAAACATATGAAGATTGAAGTCACAATCTTGTTTCCAAAAGCTAATAGTTGGTACATATATTCCGTCACAAAAACTACTTAGTAAATTCTTTAATAAACTAACTAAAAATCATTCAGTACAATACATACATCAAATGATTCAGACCGATAGAAAATACGTCAAAACTCAAAAGCTAAGTCAACTTAGTCTTCTTAGACTTCAGCTTCTCAGGAGTATCATCTTCATCTGATGAAGAAGGTTCTAATGATTCATCTGGGACATCGTGAGGAACATTATGCTTTGTTATGAAATCCTTCAATATGGTCATGCTTTCCTCTTTCACTGAAACCAATTGCTCTGATAAAGAACCTTTGTTTGCCTCAACAGAATATGATTCTGAGCCCAGACGAAATGTAACCTTCACCTGGGAATATGATTCTGCCTCCATCTCTGTATTTTGAACAATTAAACTAAAAGGAAAAAAAGACAGAAGATGCTTTCATTATTTAAGATAGGCACTGGCACTAATCAAAGACAACATAACTACAAATTAACAAGCACAACAAACTGGATAATGGAAGCTCCAATATACTAGATATAACATGCATTTACATTTGTTTATATACTGAGAGTATTTTATTTGAGGAAAAGTCTAACATAACTCCACACAAGCCCATAATACTGCGAAATCCAATAACTTTACTTCGCAGTTAATTGCAATATACAGTCAACCGACCAACTTACTCACAGAACATATACTCCCTCTTCATATTTTATAACTAGTTGACTGGTTGTCTGCAAATTATAGTTGTCAACCAAATATTTTTTTTTTTATTTATTCTGAAAACAAGAATAAGAACCAAAGTATGAAGCTGATAATCAATCAAGCCTCTAAAATAAAGAAATAAAATCTAAGCATCAATTTCCAAATCCACAATTATGCACTCATACACTGCATATTTAAACAAACAAAAAAGCCAATTGGAGAATTCAAGTCTAAGGAATCATTCACTTATACAAGTTCAAAAACAACTTCAGCTTAACATGTGTCCTTAAGCATACATAGTTTAAGGTTCAGCAGAAATTCCAACATCAAAACAAGCATAAACCATAATTGGGTGTAATTACCAAACATAAATAGAGGCATTTCATCAAACAGTATATCTACAAATAATAAAAGTATTAATAACACCTTCCAATTTTTTCCTAACTGAACCAAACAGAGTCAACAAATCAGTTGAATATGTTGCAGTGAGTCAAAAACATTGAGATTCAAATAAAAAGCACACTCAATTGAACAGAAAAATGAGGAAATATATGAAACATAAGCAGAAGGGTTTTACCTTAGACAAAGGTGGCTGCTCCGTCGGAAAATAACAGGATCCCATGTGGTGTAGAATTTAATGCGTCATTTTGGGCCAATACATTGTATTTGGGCCAACTTCTCAATTTGGGCTTTTTGTGTGTTTTATTTTCTTCAATCCTAAGCCCATAATCTTAGGTTCGGAGATATAATTAGTTTTTCTTTTATATCTCTCTTCTTTTCACCCATCACAATTAATAAATTTTGGTCTTTCTTGTTAACTATTTCTAACTTCAAAAATGACATTTTTTAAAATATTAAAAAAAATTATTTCGGAGAAAATTTCGTTTAATAATAATTTCTATAAAAAAATTAAGGGACAAAATTAATAATTGAACATTTATTGGATTTGATTAAAAACATGGAATAGATTTTTAAATTCCAAATTATTTTATTTTATAAAATTATATTGAAGAATATTAATGTCATTTAAAATAACATCTTAATTTCTTAATTTTTTTTTATTACAAACTATTAAAGATCTTAACATTACATTTTCCATTCTTCAAAAATGAACAAAAGGAAAAACATAACTTTACAACAACTATTGTGAATCTCTTTTTATGAAAAAATTAATCACATTCAAGACATTTTTTTTATATAAATTTATTTTATTTAGTTAGTTAAAAACATTGAAGAAATTCCAATAATATTTAAAATAATAAATATAATTTTCCTTTTTATTCTTTTATTACTCTGAATAAAACAGAAGAAGAAGAAGCAGAAAACAGAGAGAAGAAGAGGTTTGGTTTGGTGTTACCGTTGCTGTGGCGTGACCCTTATCTTGTTGCCACCAAAGATCGAAGCTTTGAAGAAGAAGAAGAGAAGCAATGGCTGTTAGCGTTTCTGGGTGGCACACATTTTTGGTGAACCGTTCCAATTTGAAGACTGTGGCTGTTCTGAGCAGAGAGAAGAAGATGAGAGTCCAATACGATCTGAAGCAAGGGCAGAGTCGTAATTTCCATGAGCTCCCCAGTGGTCTAAGCATGGAGGTGATTGTGCAAAAGGGTGTTGCAGAGAAGAACAAGAGTAGCAATGGTGAATACCCACCTTTGGTTTTTGTTCATGGAAGCTACCATGCTGCTTGGTGCTGGGCTGAACACTGGTTTCCCTTTTTTTCTTCTTCTGGCTATGATTGCTATGCTCTTAGCTTGTTAGGACAGGTACATTCTCAAAAGGGTAATTAACATTTCAACAAAAAGAATCAAAATTTAGTCATAATAAGTATGTCATGTGTGTTGGTAGTTTTAGTGTCAAAGTATTAAGGTTATGATTAATGGCATTGTTATCTATTTGCACTTTCAAATATGTAACTTTTTATGGTGATTTCTCTTTGGATAGGGTGAAAGTGATTCACCTGCTGATTCTGTTGCTGGTACACTTCAGGTGTGGTACTTCTTCCTTTAATAGTTGAGATTTGTTTATGGAATAAACAACCAATTTTATCCCTCTAGTATTACCCTCACTTTTAAGTAGTAATGAAACATTTAAGTAATTTCTGAAGTATTGAATATTCATCACTTCTGTCTCTAAATTGATGTAGTAAAGTAAAGCTTAACGACCAATTTGAAGGATTTTTTTTAATATTTAGGAGACTATTTGGTATGATTTTTTGTACTTGTAGGACTACTTAAGTAGTCTTTTTAGGAGAAAGGATAATACTTTTAGTTATAGGATGAAATTGATGGCTTACTCTTTGTTTATTAAATTTCAATTTTATCCATAAAAAATCAAATTTTGTTTGATAATTTGGGCAGATTTACTATGGATTATAGTCATATGCTCTTATAGTTTCTTGCTTGCACCATGTTTTGCAGTAGACACACGCCAAAGATGTTGCAGATTTTATCTGTCAAAATATTAGATCGCCACCTGTCTTGGTTGGACATTCATTTGGAGGACTTATTATTCAATATTATATTTCCAATTTAGGAAGTGGCAAACTCAAAGGTGCTTTCTCATCCTGGCTTATTAGTTCACTAGCTTGTTGAAAATGGTTACATTAGATGATTCTGAATTACAGGCCTGTACTATGGTTAATGGTTTATAATTATTTGCACAAGATGCTTATTTGGGTTATTTCGAACTTGACACGAAAACACCATGGTGAATGTGTCCAAATAAACAAATGTGCAATGTGTACAGTATAGGTCTGTGGTGTGTGCATTAGGTGTATTTTATGGTTTGATTTTGTCTTCTATTTTCTCTGCCTTACCCCATGTTTGTATGTGTGTCTGTCAAAAACTTACTAGGTTCATTTGATCATTTTTCTTTTTTGATTCACTATGATAAGTCTGTTTGAACTTGATTCTGTAAATAGAAGAACTGTACCCAAAGCTTAAAGCAGCTGTTCTTGTTTGCTCTGTACCTCCTTCTGGTAATAGGTAACTATCTAAACTCTCAAGTATGCTATTGATTTTATTTGAGAGAGAAAGATGAACCTTTAATTGTGATTGCTCTGATTGATATTTCTTCTTTTCTTTTATTAGTGGGATAGTCTGGCGTTATATCTTTTCCAAGCCAGTTACTGCGTTCAAGGTATTTGGACTAAATTTACTGAAGAATGTGACTTTTCCTGTTTTTACCTACTGATATGCATGTATCCATCACCTGGCAGGTGACACGCAGCTTGGCAGCAAAAGCTTTCCAGACCTCTCTTTCTCTTTGTAAAGAGACATTTTTCTCACCCACTATGGAGGATCACGTTGTTAAAAGGTTTGATTCCTTCAGAAAATTTTCACTATGAGCATTTTCATTTGCAATTTGAAACAAAAAGACTATGCCTAGTCATTGCTTGTTACTACTTAGGAGATTGTGGCAATGAAACTCAATTGTGGAAATAAATTATGCCATCTACCAAAACCTTATTAACTCTAATTGGAGCTTATTAATGGGGTGGGAGGTGGGGGGATAAAGCAAGAAATTTCTTTCAAAACATGCACTTAAAATGAAACCTTCCTTGACAATGTAACTATGAATATGTGCATCTTGTTAGTAGAAAAGCACATTGATTTACTGTGATGTTTTGGCTTGTTGTCATATTTCAGATATCAAGAGCTAATGAAAGAAAGTTCAAGGATGCCATTGTTTGATTTAAGAAAGCTGAATGCATCACTTCCTGTTCCTTCAGTTCCAAACTGCCCTTTTGAAATTCTTGTGATGGGTGCAAAGGATGACTTCATTGTGGTACTTTAATGCATACAAATTGGTCTTAAGTAACTAAGTGCCTTTTCTCCTCCAATGAAATTGTCTAATTCATTGAATCATTATTGCCCAACTGTCTTCTCTACCAATATTTCGGCAACATTGATTTGAATTTTGTTAGTGCACACTTTTCATTGGGTTTGTATTCCCCATTGTTGGTTATAGGATGCAGAAGGACTGAAAGAAACAGCAAACTTTTATGGCGTGTCACCAGTATTTGTTGAAGCAATTGCCCATGATATGATGTTGGATGTCTCATGGGAGAAAGGTGCAGAAGTTATACTTTCATGGCTAAATAGCCTAGAGAAGTAAATAAGCAGGAAATAGCAGAGGAAATATTTCTGGTTCGTTTTCTAATTTTACTGAGAGTACATGCAAATGTTTGTCTTGCTTCAAATAATTATAAACTATAAATAATGTAATGATGTAGAAGGTGTTACAAGCTTCAAGGTAGGTCCAAGTGATTCAGTTGTAATACATTGATCCAAGCTCCACCATTCATATAAATATTTGCACTTCTATGAGCATCCTAATATACTTGTTTTTAAGTATGTAAAATGTGAATAAAGCACAAGATAGATAGCCAGATGAATCTTTTTTTTGTTTTAACTTATAAGAGTAGTTTAATTTGGTTTACCTATTTATTTCTTCTCTCTTAACACCCTATGGGTTTTGTTGAATTAGTAAACTGAAATTTTATTTAGTTAATCTCAATTTAAATCTGAATTAAATTTTAAAATGTAGTTCTTGACATCAAATTAAAGATATACGTCTTTAGTTTTTGAAGAAAGAATTTTAATTTAACTTTAACACTATCAAATTAGTAAAAATAAGATGCAACGTGTCTTGACTCACAGTTTATATTTTCTTTTTTACTCTTAACAAGTAGCAGATAGAGGATTAGAAACAATACATTCCTTAACATAAAAAAAGAAAAAAAAAACCTCGTCAAAGCACTAATGCGCACATTTTTGTTGTCCTTGATTTAATATACAAATGTTATGCACATTGTTTTTCAGGAGGTTCCACTTGTAAAGTGCTTTTGGAATATTTGGTCTTCAGCTTTAAAGACTTCATAAGACCTGTGATCTAATTGTTTGGCATATTTGTTTTGTTTATTTGATTTTAAAATGCCATAGGCATGTATAAACCTTAATAGTAGTACTTGTCGGTGAACCACTTTGAAACAAATTGGTCATTAAGCTCACTCTGAGGTTTGGTAAACCTTGCTATTGGATGTGCCACTTCACCACAGATCTAACATAATTCCTTGTTCCATTTCTATGTTTTTAAAAAGAAAGCAAAAGAAAGAAAGATTCTTAACTTGAAATCTTTTGAAGTCAAAGACAACTCAAATTTTCTGAAGACTTTTGCATTAGGTAGTTAGTAATTACCCTGACAATGACTCACTTGAGCTTGTTAATTTTTTCTAAACATTTCACTTGAATCTCAAGTTCTACTTTTTAGATTTCTAGTTTTATGACTTCTTACTTTAGTTTGCAAGTTACAACTTCTGTTCAATCAACAATATAAAGACTTTCCTCTTCTTTTGCTTGATTTGAATTAAATAATTATTTTCATTTCTTTAAATGATTATAATAGAATTATTTGTGAAGTGTGAACCACTAAACATACTTTAGTCCATGACTAGAGACAACTAGCTATAAAATGTGTAAAGAAAACCAAGAAAGAGAAAAATTGAATTAGAAAAAATGTGTACATATATAATTTTTTTTTTTTAGAGAATTAATCAAGAAAGAGAAAAATTGAATTAGAAAAAATATGTATATATATATTTTTTTTTAGAGAATTGATTTATTGATTGCGTATTAAAATTGAGTACGAAGTAAAGTTGATTTTAATTATAAATTAATACCACAGCATAACTGAAACTGATTAACATGGAAACTGATTAACATGGGGAGGCCATATATTGTAAGCCTTGATTTAAATATTGATCAGTGTTATATCATTTCACATGTTTTTATGTTTATTTATAATTTTTAGTCTTACTCCACGACTTCATCAAAATTCAACATAAGCATACATTAAAAAAAGAATATTCAAAGGCACTTCATTAATTGATATAATAAATAGTATTTATTATAGGAATACATCCGAAAAGGCTTTTAATCATTATTATGAACAACAAACGAATCACAATAGACAACCCACCTCTCTATAATGAACTTTTCTCTGAGACTCAATATACTACAATGATTTATTACTCTTGCATGTACACACTAAGCTGCATCTATAAAAAGTAACACAGAACAAAAACAAAAAAGAAAAATCTATAACAAGTAACACATAATTGCATTATTTGACTCCTAAAAAGCAAAAGCTTATGACCAAAAAAAAGGGTGATCCTGTGTTGAAACTTAGGAAGCTTGAAAAAATTTGCTATTTACCCCTGTTCTGTACAGATGCAACTCGGATGCACTAGTAACACTAATCTCAGTGTTAGCAGCTGCAAAAAGAACATCACCTTCAGTGACTCCATGTCCTTTGGGTGTTCCTGTATTCATTGTTCCTTTACCAACTGTGACCAAAAAGATGGAAGGACCTGGAACTGCTGGAAACACCACTGTTTCCCCTTGAGGAAGAATACAACGATCAATCTCAAATTCCTCAAAAGGTGGGGTATATTTATTTACATGTGGATTAAGAGGAACTCCTCGCAAGATCTCAGGAGAACCCTGTAAGAAAATAGAGAAAAAAAATGGCATCAAACACCGATTCTCACGGATTCATGCCAACATCTTCCCTCAATGTGTGCTTATTAAGTCTTCAACTATATATGCATGCCTACTTGTGAACATGCACATGCCAATAGTTGAGTCAATATTGCACAAAGAAATAACAATGTGATCCATATGGGATGATGAAATATAAGAGGCAAAAAACTGAAGAGAAAGCACCGATATGGAGCAATCCATGGCCAAGATGAAATTCAAAAAAGGGGAAAAAAATTTACACGTTCCTAAGCTTAGTGTTCAGGTCTAAGGCTGAAATACAAGGTTTAACAAGTTGTGTTCCAATCAAACAACATCCAAAGGAAACAGTAAATTCCTACTAGTGAATATTGATGCAGCCACAGCCTTGATGTATCATTTACCTGTTTGTATGTGAGCATGGAACAAAGGGTCTTGACATCTCTGTGTTTGGGAGTGAGGCCAGCTCGCACGACATTGTCAGAAGTTGCCATACATTCAACACATTCCCCAGATAAATATGCATGTGGTTCATTTGCCCCAAGGAACAAAGCTTCACCAGGGTTGAGTTTTACATGGTTGAGAAAGAAAGCAGCTATGACACCAACATCAGCCGGGTATTGCTTTTCCAACTGCAGCACCAATTGCTCTTTACCTGTCAACTGCCTCACCTGATATCAAATGAGAATAATGTGGTATTAATTAATAATGCCAGCATAACTCAACAAAAAGGAAAAATAATGAACAAACTATTGTTGTCAAAGCAGCATAAAGATAAATGATGCAAGAATAAGGTGAAGCATCACAAAAGTAAAAGCTGTCACATTATCCTTTACAAGTACACTATATGGAGGAATAAAAGTAAAGGAGATAACAGATGATTGTATATTAAGTAGTTGTATTCATTAATCTTGCACATAAAGATTACACGACCCTAACAACAGACTAAAACTAAAACTGCCATATGTTTCTGATCGTTTACAAAAATATGTCATCCATCTCTGGGTGATTTTCCTGACACTGTCACATTACATCTAAATAACATGATATGGTATAAAAGCAATAGAACCACAAAAATAGTGTAGCAAATAACTAAAATCTCAAAGCAAATAGAGCAAGTAATCAACTAACCTCACTTTCCTTAAGCAGACGACTTTTCAATCTGTTTACTGCATCAGTTACTTTCTCTTTACTGGCTGACATGAGGTCAGTGAAAACTGCCTGCAAAACAGGTTTCACCTTCTCTTCACCATCCTGATCATTAGTTTGTAATGCCAGGTTTGTATTTGTAGCACCAACCAGTTCACCAATTTCAGGAACAGTATGAAGCACACCCTTGAGCTCCTAAACAGAAACAGGGCAGATTACTCTTTTGCTCCGAGTGAATAGCATTAGAACAATGAATAAAAATAAACCAGTAAATAATGTCTGTACATCTACCATAAACAAACTCTGACCCTCAGAAAGACAGAAAAATGGAAAAAGAAAACTCACTAATCTACACAAGAACCACTCAAGGCAATTTTTCCCCCCATAAAAGGTAAACATCTTTGAATTAAAAATACTGAATTCAATTCATGTGATAATACAAAAAATATTCTTCCGCTGAGATTTTGGTTTCAAATCCAATCCCATGCACACTTCAGATTATAGTAACATATCAGCAGTTTGGTACTCCCACACTAACAGATCCGTAATAAGAAGAAATTAAACTACCACTATATATCTGCTCTATAACAAACACTTTCATATTTTATTCGTTCAAACGGTCATCATTTGGTTATTTACACATGTTGCTTTCAATTAATTGTTTGGTCGGCTATCACAGGTTCCATTGCATCAGAAAGAAGCCTGTGAACGAGGGAAACGTGATTGACATATATTAACGAAAGTAAAGTGGGCAGAAAAAAGGATCATTCAATCACATCACAGGGAATCACACCTAACAGGTGGACAGTTCTTTTCCAATCACTCAAAGTCCATGAGAACTGTATATTTTTAACTTTAAAAAAGTAAGTTTCAACATATCAAAATCAAATCATCATTGAACTCATTAAAAAATTACAAGGTAATTATCATCAATAAGAAGACAGAAAATTCACATAAACACACTCAACTTTTTTGCCATATAATAAGGCTCAAACTCAGAACATCCATTTAAAATTGGTAAAGACAACACAACATAAAAAAGTAATTGTTTTTGGACACAGTCAATGAAAAACCAAACCAGTTATCCTCATAAAACTCAAACACTCCAAAAACTAAAAATATAATAATAATTTAATAATAAGGTTAAATTATTCATTTAGTTACAAGTTTTAGTCCATACACAGTTTTCGTGTAGAGCAATTTTAGGAAAATTTGGAATTATTCAAGTTAAAAACGAATAAGGACCAAATGAATAGTTCAACCTAGTAACAACAACAACAATAATAATAATAGTTATAATCCAGAGAATAGAGCAGTACCTTAAGAGTAATGAACCCACAAAGAGCCTGAAAATTTGTAATTGCAAGAGCCATCTCAGGTTTGTGATTGCCATCTTTATACAAATCAGGTTGCAACTTATGCAGAGTCCTGGCCAACTCCTTATCAGGGTGAGCCTGTATAGACAAGGCCTTCCCCACAGACAGCACCTAACAATGCATGAAAAAAAATTCAATCTTTTGCTAAAACCAACACACCCATTTACACATACACATTCACAAGTGTGATATGACCAAAATAAAACCCCTTAAGTCCAAGTTTTGGGTTCATAAAAAAATAAAAAACTAGTTTTTTTATTGAATTATGCTCAATCTCCAAAACCCAAATTCTAAAAACGGCAAAACAAAAATAAAAATGAGAGGATCGATGAGATAGACACCTTGAACAAGAAAGGGAGATCAGAACCCCATTTGAGATGAACCTTGTGACCAAGCACATCAGGGTTTTCAGAAATCCAAGACTTAAGGGTGACCCCATTGGAGGCCAAAAAAGAAGGACCTGAATC
Source organism: Hylodesmum podocarpum (assembly GCA_026586105.1). NCBI lineage: Eukaryota > Viridiplantae > Streptophyta > Magnoliopsida > Fabales > Fabaceae > Hylodesmum > Hylodesmum podocarpum. The sequence goes on along the minus strand of JALJEV010000014.1, from coordinate 1,054,106 downwards.
ATGGGTACCCATCCAAAGCTCCGCATAAGGCTCTTCCGCGTTGAATTTTGTCGCGGAATTGAGCGCGTGGAGTCTGGCAACCTCGGAGACACGACCTGGGAGTCCCCAATCGTAGTTTTTGACAGAACAATGAAGCCTCTGAAGATTATTCAACTTGGTGTCTTCCATTGCTATGACAACAATAGCTATAAAGTTTCAGAGAAAAAGAGAAGAAGAGAATGGAAATTGAGATTGAATATGAGAATGAGAATGAGAATGAGGCATTGGTTTGGTTTGGCTTGGTCGTATTTGAAGCATCAGAGAGAGAGAGAGAGAGAGATGGCGGAAGCTAAGGAAAGGGAAGGGGTGGGATATGTCTTTTTCTGATGCAAATTTCGCTTTCTGTTTTCTCTCTTTCAATTCTGATCTTATCTTTTTTCTTCTTCTTCTTTCTTCTTTCTTCTGTTCTTCTTCACTTTGTTTCTCAGATGTGTCTGTTTCAGTGCACGAAATTTCATATACTAACGTCAAGCTATCAAACACAATTTATGAACTTTCTTCCCAACTGTTACGTTGTACTAATGTTTTCATTTCTTCGACTTAATTAAGATTTTTTTTTTTTTGAGGTTATTTAAAAATAAATGGAATCAGAGAATATGAATTCATTTAACATCATTATTTTATTTTATATTGTAGAAAGTTAAATAATAAAATTAAAATCAAGTAAAACTGATTATTAGTTTTTAACTATCATTTTTAAAATATTAATTTTTTGAATTTTTTAAATAAAGTATAAAATTATAATATGATTTTCATTGATACTATTAAAATCAATGTAAAAAATTGATGCAACCCACTAAATAAAATTCCAATTTTGATTGAAAATTTTAGCAAAATATTTCTGGATAAATAATTAAGTTTTGGTTTTATTTTTTTTTTTACGTGTATTTTCATTTTTTTACATTTTTTTTTGGACGGTTGACTTGATCCCTCCAAACATGTGGTTCATGTTGACGTATTTTTGGTATGGTTAATAAAAAAAATAAACTACTTAAATAAATAACATTTTATTTTAATGTCTCTGTCGTACATATAAATTTTAAAATTAAATTGTGTAAAAAAATCATAATTTTCCACGCGGTTTTATTAATTAATAGAGTTTTTAGATAAACTTTTAGTCAGCAAAGAAATAAGTTCCCCCCTGAATAAGATTCTGATTAAATGTTAATAAATATTTTATAACTTCCTAACATTATATGTAATATTTACGTTGAAAATTTAGCGGTTGAAATAGAAAATAAAATCGTAGGAAAGTAGATAAGTTTCTCACGATTTTGAATGTTGTTAAAAAAAAAAAAAAACAATTATGGTCATAATTTTTATACTTACGTTTTAATAAAATTTAATGAAGAAAAGGAAATTATTTGTTGTGTGAAAGTCTTGCATATGTTACATTCAAATGTCATGTTAAGGATCTAACTCATAGAAACGCATATTGATATGCTACCAATTTAAGTTGATTTTCTTTAATGTAAGTCTCATCTCTGTCAATTTTTTATTATCACAAAATTAAAATGATTTGATATATAAATTAAATTAGTTGTTTAAAGTCTAATCAAATAAAACTAGTTTGACTAATTTGATTTTAGATCACTATGACTTTAATTCTTTTTCCTTAAAATATAATTTAGTTTAGTTTTCATTATCTCAGATCTTAATTTCATGTATGATTTTATCTTTACTGAAGAAAAATCATATTACTATATGTAAATATAGAACAGAAATTAAATCATTTTTTTTTCTTAATGTTCTTTTTAAGTACAAAAATTAATTTATAAATAAACTTGCAGTGTGTAAAATTCATTTTTAAACAAACTATTTCGAAACAAGATTAAGAATACAATTTCTTTAATCTAATCAATCCAAAAAGTACCTAGTAATTGAATCTATCTTTGAATTTTTTTCTTTGCTTGAATTTAAGTATATATAAATATTATTATTTTACATGAAATGCTTATACATACAAACAAAAACATAGAGACTTGAAAGCATATTCTTCATACGATTCTTACTTGTTTATTTTATGTTTAAAATATTAGCAAACATAAAAAACTTCATAAACTCTTAGTTTGAATATATCTTAAAGATGTTGAATGATATAATTAATTTCTTACATAAATTTTGAGTGCATCACAAATCAATTTACGATGATGTCTTTCTGAAAAGGTTTCGTAGGTTAAAGAAAGTAGCATGCAAGCTTTTTTCACGAAGAAGAAACCAAACACAAAATTTTCTATTTAATTATTTTCATGGCTATGATTGAACGATGAAGAGGACACGTCACGTGAATGAGCCACGAAAATGACGAAAGCACCCTCGGGGTAACGTCTAAACGACGCCGTTGCATGGGTCGGTGAGTTGTGTCTGCAACGTAACTAACTAACTATGTGTGGGTCCCACTAACCGAGATCTTAGTTCTCTCGCCGACAAAACCATATAAACTTGTTTAAAGTGTTAAACTTTTTATTTATGCATAGTTAATTAATAATTAAGTCACATTAATTTATTAGAATTAACACACTTGTTGCCATAATAGTTACTAAAGACATCCAGAAAAGGATTCAACATCTACTATAAGGTAATAATACTAGACATGCAAAAAAAAAAAATTAAATGCTATGATTATTCTCTTTGACTATTGTATTTCTTTTTAATTATATTATATATATTTTTACCTAACTTGTATCTATATATTATAATATGTCATATCAGATGTTAACCTAGTTAAATTAAGTAAACATTTTCTTGAAATATTTTTGTTTGGTGGACACTCTCTGTATTTTAGTTTATCAGTATCAATTATAATCAATTTTGTTTTTAAGAGTCTATATATTAATTGTTAATTATAGGGTATAGATTTGAAATGTTTGTTATATATATTAGTCAAGACATGTCATTCCATATAAAAATTGAGATATGATATCATATAAACCTTGTACTTTCATTTATATTTTTAATATTCATATTTATTCAAAAGAGATTATCAGTCTTTTAATGAATTCAAATCTTATATAGGATTTAGTTCAACAAAAAAAAATATTTCTGTTCAATTAGTTTTAGGTTAAAAATTATCTCAGGCGTCAATTTTCAACTTTTATCTTAACTTTAGATGTCATTTTTTCAGTATTAGACGTAATAATTTTTATCTTTTTCCTTAGTTTTATGTTAATGACGTAGGAGGAATTTCCGATTTATCTTAAAGATTGGAACTAGACGTAGTTTTTTAATTTTAACCATAGTTTTAGGTTAAAAACAAAATTATTTAAAAGGAAGTTATATTTTTTTATTATTCTTATTTAAATTCAACTTTTTATTATAGAAATAAGAAATGTTTGTTATAATAAATTATTAATTATGAGGACAACGAATTTTTATATATAAAGAGGATCTTCTCTTCTACTCTTACACTGAACATTAATCTCTACTTATTAAAATCTCTTTCAATATCATCTCTTAATACATTTTAGTCCATTTGGTTGACTTATTTTTTCACTTCATATCTATCACCTTTTACCAAACTTTCATACTTAAATATTAATGTTTTTTTTCTAATACTTTTTTGTTATTTACTTTTTCTTTTCACTTCATATTTATTATTATCCTATTATTACTTTTTACTCAACTCTCGATAAGAAATTCATTAATAAACTATATTTAGTTGATATACTAAACACTTATAGTTGTAATAAAATAAGATGGCTATTCTATCATTATCCTACTTCATCATTCTCTCCAACATATATGGTCTCGAATGTTATCAATATATACCAAATAGCCTGACTCAAAAGAATCATCATCCCATGGCCAGAACTAGAAGATAAATCCAAAGAAATTAAATACTGAAAATTTCCCTTATGAAGGTGAGTGGAATTCATATATAATAGGATACACTATTATTCATGCTGATAAAGATAGCTATAGCCATTTGATAACATCAACGTGAGGTTGGAGTAATACGGGGCCACTAGCAACAAGGTATACATTTTAGAACCCATGGCAACTCCAAGAGGCAATATACATATATATATATATATATATATATATATATATATATATATATATATATATATATATATATTGTTTGTGCTATACGTAGCTGATTATTTCATTGTTATTGGTGGATCGATATATATGAGCTTTGAACTCAATGAAGTATAGTGAGTTGTGGGCTATGCGTTGCTGAAGCCCACATCCTTTATTGGACTTTAGGTTGGTTATACTCCAGCTGGTCCTGTACATTTATCCACTGTAAACAAAAGAAGGGCACTATCTAAATAATTATGTATAATATTGGTGCTATAGACCTTCATGAAAACTAAAAAATTCTACATATTTTGATCCAAGGTGTGAATTCGAGTTACTCCGTTAATAAAACTAAGATAAAATTGATCTAAAAAATTTCAATTTCAATAATACTGTTAAATATCTCAGGTGGTCTAGAAATTGTTGCATGCATGTATATAAGTGAGAAACAATTCTACCTTAAAATCGATTTTATAAAGTTGAGTTAGACTTGTAAATCACATTTTTAACATAGTATCAGAGCTTATCCTTCGAGGATTGCTTGTTCCATTGTCACGGGGAACCATCCTCACCTAATAAAATCCATCACCCGCATTTTTAACAAATACATCATTTAACTAATTACTTTTGTCAAGTAAGAGAGAAACAGAAACGTAGTCAGATTTGAAGGGTGTTGGTGTTGTAACAACAACAATAATATACCATAATTAAATATATTAAATCAACGTAAATGGAAGATTAAGAAACATCAGAATTTAATTTATTAGAAAAAAAAACATTAGACGGAGAAGAGTGAGATATAAAGATACCTCCAAATTGGTTTAATATTCGCCCTCATTAAAGTGGAGTTATGATCACGGGAAGAGAATTTCTTTAATTTGCAAATTGCAATCAGTACAACTAACACCAAATGGAACTACTGTTGCAGTGGCACAATGTAACCAGAAAATTAAGTAAATGAGCTTATAATGCAATTTTCCCCCCCATTATTATATATAATAAATTTATTAACTTTTGATAATTAAATTTTTAAAATTCAAACCAAGTTTAATTATCAACTGATTCACTAGGTAAAACAATTTTACAGTATACTTCAATTAAATTCTAGTGTAATTTCTTCTAATAGGTTTTGACCCTTTTTCGGCCTGATATGGTTTTGACTTTTCTTTGAGCTGGGAGTACTGTTTATAATATTCCTTTTCTGCATAAAGTCCTCTAATCTATACTTTATAAATTAGTGGAAAACTAGCTTTCTTCATAAACCAATCGAATCATCAAATTGCAAATATTGGTCAAATATACATTTTCTTAGCTATACATTGTCAACTGCTGGTAAGAATAATTCATGCAAAAGATGTGATATTGCCACTTTGGTAACATTATTCTGCTAGAAGCAAACAAGCACATATGTATTCGTTGAATTGGCTGAATTGTAATTCTAAACAAAGAAGGTTCTTTGGCCATTCATATCTATTATTCTGAAAAAAAAAAGAAGTGATCATGTCTGATTTTGGAGAATCAGAACTACCAAAAGACAAAGACAATTTAATTAGCTTGGGACACAATTAACTATTCTTAAATAAATATTAATTTATTTTTAATTTCATGGACCTCTTATAATGTGAATTGGGAATCCTTCTCCATTATTTTTGTCTAAATTTTTTTCAACAATTAATATGTTTTTAATGAAATAATTTAGGACTAACTAAATTTAAATAATATGGGAATAATAAAATAATTAAGAATTTATTAAAGACACATTAAATTACCTATTAAACCCCATTAGTGCTAAGCAAAAATTTCAAACCCCATTAGTTTCATCATCTCCTGGCGTGACTTATCTTTTTCTGTTGAAGACTTTTATTGGCAACAATTAAGAATCCTGCATGTTCCTGTTTCAACTGAGAGCAATTCATATAAATCAAAGCTAATTCAGCTAGGAACGATCCTCATCCATTGCATTTTCCCTTCATAATGTAAGATATGCAAAATAATAATAAGTCACCGAGATTTCTCATTATACAAGCAGAAATGTTTGGTGACCAACTCTAATAAACAATCAACCAGCAAACATACCTGCAAGTTGTAAATAAAGACAACGAAAGATGAAAAAAATAATTAAATGCAATTCTCAATTCTCTTATCATCCACTTGGTGTGGTGGAACACATGAATTTGGCTTTGATGGGCTCAAATAGAACTGTCCTGCTTACTGCTCTACGCTTCAAGAGGGCCAATTCTGTTGCTGGGAGTGTCACCTGTAAATTCACTACTTGCAAATAATTTATTGCCTTCTCCTAGCACTTTGGAAAGGATTATTTTGGGGAAGGGATTCTTACAAGTGGAATGTATGTCATCTAATTTCAAATTTAACTTGTATGATTATGTATGTAGCAGAAAGCACTTCATTTTTAAGTTGGTGCAAGTGATCCCCCAAGTTACAATACAGCCAATGAAATAAAAACATAATCACATGCTCTTTTAGAGACCAAAGTATTCTTAGATTTTATAAACTAAGAATAATATCATTCAGTTATAATTACACAAAATATACATAATTCTTTAAGCAGGCTTAAAGACCAAAAAATGGTTAACAATTTCTATAATCTCAGGCACAACAAAATATACAATGAAATTCCTCTCTGATTCAAATGTGCCCATACAACACAATGTTTCTCCACTTGTCCTTCAAATCAACCTGAGAAAAATAATTTGATTAGTATCAAAAGCATGAGTTCAGAAATAAAATAGTCACAACTTTTAGTACGCTTACTTCAGTTCTCCCTACAAATATCTGTTCATGAGAAGTTAAAATTGACTTCCAATTTCCCTGGCCAAACCTGTATATGTAAAATAAACTCTAATGAGAATAGGAAATAGCATTGAAACTGTAATTAATTCTATTTATACTCCCAAATGAAGTAGAAAGGGTATCAACTAAAAACACTTGTAGTGGTAAAACAGCATGACATGCACGTACTAGTATAATTGAAATTCACAATAAAATCATGACTTGACTATCTCGGAACAAGCACATACTTGGCCACGGCATCTTTCAGAGTATCTTCTTCCAACTGACTCCACATTCTTTTTGACCTTCTCTTTTTAATGCTTGCTGATTTGTTGTCATCTCTCTTCAGCATAGGACATTTCCTACTCTTCCTACTAGGCAAACGACGTCTAGCATGATTTGTTGTTCCATCCTGCAAGACATCCATTGAATCACTCTATTGTAAAGAAAGAAGAAATATGTGATACACTTGTTGGAAATTCAATATTGGACGAAATCCTGAGGGTGTAAAGTCCTACGTAGTCAAGAGATAGGACCTGTTGTATGAATACAAGTGAGGTGTAAATCTTACACTATAAGCCGGTTTTGTAGGATTGAGTTAGGCCAAACCCACAATTTCAACTATACTAACTTAAAAGACATACAAATAAAGAATGATAATCACTAGAGAAATGAAAAAGAGGTGTTTACCCTTAAAATTAAAGTCTAAAAAGTCACAAGGTATCAGCCACTAAAACAAGAAATTGCAAGCATAACTATAACTACCTCAAAAGTACAAACAGTACTATTGTTTTCCATCAAAGTTGGTCTATGATCAGGACTCTGTAGGAGAAAATTTTGACTATTTTCCATCCCTTCAACCTCACTGGAAAACACATCTGCATCTTCTCTACACTGGTTTTCAACAAGTAACACCTCATTCACTTTCAATGAACCAAGTAGAGAATCAATTTGATTATTTTCCATTGCTGCACCCTCATTGTCCTCAATACCGTCTACACAAACTACATCTGTATCTTTATGGTTTTCAACAAGTAACACTCCATTCACTTTCAATGAATCAAGTAGAGGATCCTTAACCAAGGTTTGTAACTCCAAAAATCTGCATTCCCCAACATTTTGGACTTCGATAGTTGTTGATAAATGCTCTTTCTCAGCAACTCCACTACTACACTTCTGAATTTCTGTTGGATACAGTAAGAATGTAAGACTATATTTGATATCAATAATGCTAATTGATCATAAGAATTTGATATATATCATCATAATTTCAGAAAACAGACCTCTCCCTTGATGTTGGGCCTCGTTTGGCTTCATCAAAGATGGCGCTACACCAAAAAACGGAATGCCCAAATGAGCCCATTGTTCATCCAAAAAAGCCCGAAGCTTGACAATGGCGTCCATTCTGGAATCAAATGAGGCTAACCTCTCTCTCACTTGCGAATCCGAAAGGGAAGCTTCAATGTCCCCTCTCCACTGTTCCAACTCTGGCGAGAACAAGAGGCTTATCTCGTCACTATTAGAATGGTACATACACTGAACCCTACTACGCCATATCCTGTTCACGGCATCCAAGTAGGCATTGTTGTCCTTCATTCCCAGTTTCAGGTACTTGAGAGTGGACTCAACCGCGACGGCACAGTAGGCGGTAGCCATGGCGGAGGTCACCGGAGAGCCGTCACAGCGATGGTATTCCTCCAGGATTTCAAGGGTTTCAATAATTTCCTCATCAATCGAAACGGTGGACAAGTAATCTTCAAGCGTTCTGAGGAAAATCATCCTCGAGAGGCGGGAACTAGCTTCTGAAAGGGATATATTTTGAACCCTAGTTTTAACTAAATTACTGTTTACCAGTGTCAATGGAAGAAGAACCTCCAATTCACGATGATGCCCGTTGTCACCGTTCGCCATGTCGACGCCACGTCACAGAATCAACGGTTGGGAGAGAAAGGAACTCTCATTCGTGTTATCAACCCCTCTTCATGGAAGCTTATTAACTAAGAATCTATTGTAATATATACTTTAATTTCTTCAATATAAAAAATATCAAATATTTAAGTATTTATATGTTTAAAAATTTTGTCACATATATATTAATTAATTATTTAATAAACAACTGAAATATATAAATCGATGAAGAAAAAAAAAATTAATATATTTTATAATTGAATTGATTAATTAAGGAAATAATTGATTATTTATTACAGTGTTACGTAAGACAATTATCTTTAGAGTTGTACATTTATTTTCGGTATTATTATGATGTCTTTATTAATAATAATTTTTTAGCAATAAAAGGTAATTTCATCAAATAATAAATTTTCAAAAATAATGATATCTTTATTAAGTTGATTGTATTCATTTATTTTCAGTAAAAATAATTAATGTATCATAATATTAAAGATATTTCTTTTTTTGATTTTGGTTAAGATGTTACTTTATATATATATATATATATATATATATATATATATATATAAAAGTTATTTTTCTCCAATAACGTGAACTATTAGATCATTCTTTTTGTAAAATAATTAAATAAAAATTACAAATATAAATTACTCTTATAATTAACAATGTAATAATAAATTTATTTTCATAATATGAGCATTATTGTTGCTGTAAATATATTCTTCATTAGTCTCACTTTTGTATTCTCTCGATCCGTTAGACATTCCCAATATTTTTGTTTTCTATTTCACTCACTATCTTGTTTTTAACAAACAAAAAAAAAAAAAAATTTCTCTCTGAACCATTGGTTCATGCTACCTTTATTTGATATCTATATGTATATAAATTGGAACTTTTTAAATGTATATCATTTTATATCTTTCTGTCTTCGTCTCTAAATTAAACTTCAATATTCTTTTTCGAAAAATCAGAATAAAACAAAACCGATTCAATAGTTAAAAATATAAATTTAATATATTAAATATATTATTTATATAAAAAATTAATTATAAATAATATATTTATTCATTTATAATTTAATGTTAATTATACAAATATGAACATTTATCATATATAATACATAAGGTAAAATAATATATGATAAGCAATGTTGTTTTACAAAGATTGCTGGTTGACGTGCCTAATAATTATTCCTATTAATTGTTGGTACTGATACCCTTATTTATTTGATTTTGTCTTAATCTTTGGCAAATGGCAAATGGTCCATTATCAAATCATTGCATGAAACGGATTTGATCTGAAAACTTAATTGGTGCGTTCTGTAATTATCTTCAACCTGTGTTGACTTGTGTGAGCGTTTTGATGAATTTCTTCTGTTTCTAATATTCCTTTTCTCATTGAAGTCATTTTTAATCTATTCTGCACAAGTTCTGAACACTGGATCAAACTATTTCTACATATAAACCAATCAAATTTACCAAATTAATAATAAAAATGAAAACTAGTTTTGATTAAAGGATAATTCTCCCACTATAGATGCCATATTTCACTTTTGGTAATACTATTAGGATTTAGAAACCAAGCACTGTATATGTCCACCTTGGTGGAATTTTGCAGAGTTGTCACTATGAACTGAGAAGGTTCTTGAGACATTAAAGTTCATTATTCGCTGTCGAAAAAGTAATCATATCTTAAATTTGGCGAATCAAAAGAGAATTTTCTTTGGCAAATTGTGATTCATTTGAATTATGTGTATTATCACACTATATATATATGGGCTATGCAACCAGGTCATTCAGATAAAAGTAGAAGGTGAATGTGTGATATTTAGTGAGATAGAAACAAGTTTTCTTAGGTGTATGCATGCATGAAGCTTTTATAGATCAGAGAATGCTTTTTAGTGACCTCAAAGGCTTCCACTGCTGCATGTTTCAATCGGTTGAATATCTTGAAATTGAAACAAGTAGTGGTGGATGTCTGAGGTCCATTAAAGGCAAATACTCATGTTTTTGTTGCACTTACCTTGGAAGCTCTTCGTTCTTGAAGCTAAATATACATTCTGGTGTACATTTTTCAATTCTTTAGTAGGTTTTTAATCGACAAATATTAATTATTAATCTTTTATTGGAGAATAAACTTAAATTTTTCACTTATCTCTTTTTCTATTTATTCAATTATTAGATCAATTTTATTTTTTTCTTCTAATTATTCAATGAGATCTCTTAATCTTAATAATTATAAAAAGCAGAAGAAAAGAAAAACTTTGAAAGTCTGTTGCCTTTATATATGTCAAATCTCATAGTTTCATAGCTTGCTGTGATGTATCATATTGGTTAATTAGGGTTAAAAGGGATCGATCATGGATATTTTTCTTCTCAAGTTGATACCAAAGTTACCATCATATATAAATGTAAGTGTGTGCATGATTCATATAATATGTAGCCTTGTAACATCTCTTTCGACTATTCATCAGAATATGTAATCTTTTGACTTGTTTAGAGCAATATGATTTTACAAACAGGCTAAGCTAGCATTTGAAAAAGTTGGATACCAATCGAATTGTTTGTTTAAATAAATGGATGATGAGTAACAAGTTGCAGACAAAAAGCTTAGTGAATCACTTGTTTGACCTGTTTCCTTTCTTTTTAATGCATTATAAACTTATTCACCGTATACGTGAGTATTTATCATCTTTGAACTAGGCACAATTTGTATGATATATGCATAAGGTGAAGATTACTGTCCGAGAGAATTAGCTCAGTTTACAGTGTCATCGGAGTATTTTACAATTAGGTAGAAAACATTTACTTTTTTACTTCACAGTGAATTAAAGTCAAGTCACACATATATATATATATATATATATATATATATTCTTTCTTTTTCTCTTCATATTTTATAATCAGTTGTTTATATTTTTAATTATCTATCAAATATTTTTCTTAATTGTCAATATACATAGGTACTTAACTCTATATAAAATCAATTATTTCCTGTATGCTCTCACTGAATTTAAATGTAAGAAAAATAATTAAACTAATTGAAAAAATGGAACAAATTTTAAAAAAATCAAAATGAGAAAAGTCATAATCTATTTTTAAGTATATTGTTTAATTTTTAATTATTTAATATTCGAATTATTTTTAATTTTATTTATTTTATTTTGTTTTAATATTTATTTGAATTACACTTGATAGTCATGTACAAGAAAACGCAGAATTATATATATATATATATATATATATATATATATATATAACAAATCACGATTGAATTCACGACTTTTACATATAAACTAAGATTTTTTAAAATGTTCATAAACATGATTTTTTTTTTCCTCTTTATTACTTTATTTCTTATAAATGAGTCTCTTGATGAGAAATGGGAACCTAGCCAATAGTAACCCTAGTTTCACCCATCACAAAAGTTAATTGGCCTAACACCATTATTAAGCACATTTGATTAAGTTTTTATCCCTAAAAATTAACACATATACAACCTCATATGGCATATGATTTCCAAATACATAATATATGGACTTGCAAGTTATGCTAGCTAGGTCCCCATTTTAACCAAAACATACCATATACACTGATACACATGCAATTTCACATTAATATGCATTCCTTTTTACCATTGATTCCTTTCTAACACAAAATTATGACATGGCCCTATATGCTTTCTTTTAACAGAAAATATAAATCCTAGGAGGCGTAGAAAAAAAAACAATTTTCCATTATTAGTCGTCGCAGTACTAGTCTAGCATCGCAGTGAATATTGAATATTTTCTTCATTCGAATAACACGTGCATGTACAAAAGATAAAATAGAATAACTAATCCATAGGATTAAAAGGAATGTAATAAATAAAATATATTTTGAAAAGAAATATTTACATTATGATTTAATTAATCATTTTAATTTAGTTTAATTTTTTAAATTTTAAATAAAATACATTTTCAATAATCATGGACTAGTAACAGTAGGCTAATATATAATATTTTACATAATATGATATTATGTTTATAATTATTAAAGTTATTTATTTTAAAATAATATACTATAAAAAATTAACAACTAACATTTGTCTTAGAAAAAATAAAATTAAACCAATAGATTATATGAAAAATTAAACTATCTCAATATTATTATATACTAAAATTAAACTATGCAAATTTTTAATTTGAGTAAACACAAAGATTAACCTATTCCACAGATATTCCCAGGAGCCACTTCCCATTTGTTGAATTCACTTGCAAATGATTTCTATTCACTTTCAGCATCTTCCATAAGCATGTCATGTTGGCATGAGCAAAATAAAAGTAAATTATTCTCTTCTATACATATTCATTTGCACCTGATATTAATTCGAATTAGGAAATTAAGAATAACAGTTTTATTATTAATAGTGAGTTTCCATTCACCAAGCCAAAAGGGTATTTGAAATATATGGTGCCAAATAATTATAAACGTCTTATAGAAGCAAAAGACGAATATCACGATTTTTGGTTGAAAATGTGAATGGAATATATATGTACATTCTGCACGTGTAAGAACTGAATTTAGTTAACCAGATGTTGAGGTAGGTATTCATTTCAAGCAAGATGCACAATATCATGTTTCCAATTTGACAATTAAAGATAATGCAAAGCCAAAAGGTATTTTAAATTGAAAAAGTTTGCACTAATAATTTAGGTATTTGAGATTCTAATACAGAGTCAACTAAACGCTGCGTCACTTCTCATCTCACTTTTTTAGGGTAATTTTGCTTTGGCTCTTGGCATGAAGAATAAGCCATAACTCATAAATAATAAAACAAGTAACAAAAGAAGAGAATCTTATCTCATATTTTCAGAAGTGTGTCCACTGTTCACAGCTTATTCTCATTCATTCCCTAAATATATAGATGATTTGTGCTGAATTAATTAGGTGACAGATGAGTGTGTGTTGAACTTGACATGATCATATGTGTGGTTTTATGGAAGAAAGTCTTTGGCAACCCTCAAAGGCTTCCACTTCTCCATATTTCATATATATTATATACACAGAAAATATGAAGGAGTGGAACTTTGAGGCCTGCTAAAACCTTTTCCTGTTGTAGCTGCTATAATACAAATTCTAAAACCTAATCAATTGTGTGGTTATTATCTTCTAGTAGCATTAATTACTGCAAATTACAACAGGTTTTTTTTCTTTCTCTCTAGCTACTTACTTTTCCATTTACTTTATCTTCAAATGGATTAGCTTCTCCTCACACACACATATATATGCATGTCCTCTTTATCTCAGACTCTCATGCTCAAAACTATTTTCTTGGATTCCTGAGCTGTAGATTATTATTAACTCTCCAAAATTTCTTGCAGTTTAGACCTGTACATTAATTATCTAGATCGATTCCTGCGCTGACAGCTTCAACATGTAATTTGTGCTCTACCCAGTAGTGCTACCAAAGATGAGAATCTTACATGCATTTCAAAATGTAGCAAGTTATCAATTCTTATGTTGTAAATTATTATTAAATGACAATATCTTTAGTAGTTTTTTTTCATTCTGAACTTATATTAATTAAGCATTAATTATTATTTTTTATTTGTATATATTTTTTATTTCAGTATGTGTGTGTTGGTCTTAATTTGCCTTGTGTGTGTGTTAGAAGATTTTATTAAAACTCATTTTGTTAATTTCTTTATTTATACTAATTACTCATCGATTACACATGAGGATGGAAATAAGTTTGGTCAGGATTTATAAAGCTTGAACTTGATTTTTAATTACAAGGATTGAGTTCGACCTATATAATTATCGTATATAGATTTTTATTTTGAAGTATATGGTTTTATTTGTTTAAAAGCCTAGCTCATATATCTTAGAATATTCTACATTACAAGTATGTTTATTTGACGCGTAATTTGATCTATTTCTATTCTCAATTACATATTTTCTTTATTTTTTAAAATGTTTTATCTTTCTTTCTTTATGTAAAAAAAATGTGAAAAAGAAACGAAAGATGAAAATACAATTTCTCATTTTTACAAATATATCCATCAACATGCCATATGATTTGTTAATTGTGAGATTAATCAAGCACGGTGCGATATTTTTATAATTTTTCAACACAATTTAAGGATATAAAATCATATTGACTCCCACTTTCAATTAACTTGGCTTAAGTAGGGAGGATTGACCAATATCAACGAAAGTGGGTTGAAAAAGTAACCTATCTAGCTCCTTCAAAAGTGAGTTGGTACTTTGGCTTCCAAAAAAGCTTTTAAAAACTAAAGTGGCATCAATAAATTGACATGACATAACTCACTAAAAGGATAAAAGAAAAATAGGGATTTTTTTTTTAAAACTGTCAATTTATCCAATCAATCAACGTCACATAAAAACATTAAAAATTGGTAAAATATCGTCGTAGTGTGTGGAGCGGTAGCATTTTTGTAAATATCAAGCTATATACTACGACGGTTCTAATTAGAACCGTCGTAGTCTGTAATGTAGTGGCAATTTTGTAATATTCGTGGTACAGACTACGACGGTTATATTTAGAACCGTCGTAGTCTGTTATCTTCTTTAACCCCTCTCCTTCCCGTAAACCCTCATTCCCTGTTACTTCGAATTCCCTTCCCCCCCAAAACCCTAACTTCTCCTATGCCCCAATTCCGCCGTCGCAAGCCCTGAAA
Source organism: Hylodesmum podocarpum (assembly GCA_026586105.1). Lineage (NCBI taxonomy): Eukaryota > Viridiplantae > Streptophyta > Magnoliopsida > Fabales > Fabaceae > Hylodesmum > Hylodesmum podocarpum. The sequence continues at coordinate 1,038,661 of JALJEV010000014.1, read as the reverse complement.
CACACTCCCTTCCTCCTTCGTGAACTCTTCCGCGCGCGAACCTCCTTCATTCCTCAAGCTCAAGTGCCATTCGCGTCCTTCACGAAAGGGCTTCACAAAGCAGAACAACCTTCAAAAGCAGAGCAACCATTTTGGTTAGTGTTTTGCAATTACGAATTGCATAATTTCCAACATAGCTTTAGTTACATATCATTATAGATCAATTTCTTTGTTAAAAATTATTTGTTGCTAATTAGCGACAGTGGCTAAGTAAGGTTCATAGTATACTTAGATTTTAACTATAAAAGTGCATTATTGATTTCGATTAAGCTTATTTTTGTTTGATTAATTTCTGTTCGTTTGATTTGTGTTGGATTGATTTGTGTATGGATTGATTTTATTAGCATGTCTGCAATGTTTGATTAGCATTCACTGTCCTTGGCCTTGTTGCTTGATGTAGAGTTGTTTAGAAAATAGTTTAACAGTGAATTAACTTATTTTTAATAGTATTTTATTTTTTTATTCACCGAATTAATGTAGTCCGTATATATACAAATTTTATTTTTAGAGAAATAGCTCCAATTAAATTGAATTTGTTTACAAAACATAACAGGAACAAATTAAAAAAAAAAAGAAAAATAGATGAAGAGTTATAAAAGAAATGTCTTGAAAATAAAATACACGTACGTCCAAAATTATAACTAAATTGGGTTGAGACGGGTCACCATAATTTTTTTATGCATCAAATCCATATTGACTTGACTTGGTTTGAATAGGGAGAAACCAGTTTCAATAATTAGGTATAACATGTAGTAATGTGTGTACTACATTTAATTAATTTGTGACACATAATTTAAATTTATTGATTTACCATACCTTTGATTTAAGGTATGGATCGTAGTTGGATGAATGCTAGTCGAATTAGTACGGAGTATGAGGCTGGAGTTGAAGAGTTTTTAGAATTTGCTAAGCAACATGATCACTTTAGTAGTGGTGGGAAGTTTTGTTGCTCTTGTGTCAATTGCTTGAACGGTGTTCGGCTGAAAGAAGAAGAACTTCGAGAACACCTGCTGTGTGATGGGATTCTTAAAAGTTATACAACATGGACCTGACATGGTGAGTTATTAGACACATTGACAACATCTAATGTGTCTGCATCGGACTTGGAAACAGATATTGATGACAGACTTGAAGACATGATTCAAGATGTTGGCCCAGAAAACTTTGCAAAAGCCCATGTATATGACACACTGCTTAGTGATGAAGAGACACCTCTGTACAAGGGGTGCTCTAACTTCACTCGTATGTCTGCAGTGTTAAAATTGGTTCATCTGAAGGCATCAAATGGATGGACTGACAAAAGCTTCACTCAGTTACTAGAGTTGTTGAGTGAAATGCTTCCAGAAGGTAACACATTGCCAACCCGCAATTATGACGCTAAGAAGATTCTTTGTCCAATGGGTATGGAGTATAAAAAAATTCATGCATGCCCAAATGACTGCATCTTATACAGAAAAGAATTTGAAGCGATGCACAAGTGTCCTAGGTGTGGCCTATCTCGTTACAAAAAAAAGAAGGACGGTTGTGATAGTGAAGAAGGAACAAAGCATGGTGCTGCTGCGAAAGTGGTATGGTATCTTCCAATAATTCCAAGATTCAAGCGACTGTTTGCAAACGCCAATGACGCTAAGAATCTCAGATGGCATGCAGATGAAAGGTCAAATGATGGAAAGCTTCGACATGTGGCTGATTCCTTGCAGTGGAGGAAGATTGATGTAGAGTTCCCCTCATTTGGTTGTGAATCAAGAAACCTCCGCCTTGGTCTGGCTTCAGATGGAATGAATTCGTTTGGTAACTTAGCCAGTACTCATAGTTCGTGGCCTGTTTTGTTGATAATTTACAACTTACCTCCATCATTGTGCATGAAGCGAAAGTATATGATGTTGTCTATGTTGATCTCGGGCCCAAAACAGCCAGGAAATGACATTGATGTTTATCTTTCTCCCTTGGTTGAAGACTTAAGATTATTATGGGATGAAGGTGTTGAAGTGTTTGACGGATTTGCTAAAGAAACCTTCAAGTTACATGCCATGTTGTTTTGTACTATCAATGACTTCCCAGCCTATGGAAACTTGTCTGGTTATAGCGTTAAGGGACATAAAGCTTGTCCCATATGTGAAGAAGGGACGTCTTTTCAACAATTGCAACATGGAAGAAAGACAGTGTATCTTGGTCATAGGAGATTTCTAAGACAGTATCACCCATATCGTAAATTGAAAAGGGCATTTAATGGTCATCCGGAGAATGAGGAAGCACCTACACCCTTAACCGGTGTACAAGTTTTTGAGCGGGTGAAAGACATCAACATTGGGTTCGGAAAGACTTCAAAGAAAGCGACTATTCCAAATCCATGGAAGAAACGGTCTATATTCTTTGATCTCCCATACTGGTCCAAGCTTGATGTTAGACATTGTTTAGATGTTATGCATGTTGAGAAGAATGTTTGTGACAGTTTGATAGGAACTTTGTTGAACATTAAAGGTAAGACAAAAGATGGTTTGAATGCTCGATTGGATATGGTTGAGATGCAAATTCGAGATCAATTAAAGCCATGTGTTGTAGGTAACCGCACATACCTCCCCCCGGCAGCTTACACATTAAGTAAAAAAGAGAGAACCAGTTTTTGTCAATGTTTACACGGAATAAAAGTGCCACAAGGATACTGTTCAAATGTCAAGAGCCTTGTTTCAATGAAAGATTTGAAATTAGTAGGATTAAAATCCCATGATTGTCATGTGTTGATGCAACAATTCCTTCCTGTGGCAATCCGTGGCATATTGCCTAAAAAGGTTAGAAATGCCATTACCCGATTGTGTCGGTTCTTCAAACAAATCTGTTCCAAAGTTATTGACCCTAACATGCTAGATGACATGGAAGCTGAGTCTGCTATTATACTATGTGAATTGGAAATGTTTTTTCCTCCATCATTTTTTGACATTATGGTACACTTGATTGTCCATCTTGTCCGATAGATTAGATTATGTGGGCCCGTATACTTAAGATGGATGTACCCCGTTGAACGTTACATGAAAATCTTAAAAGGGTTTGTCAAGAATCAGTATCATCCTGAAGGGTCAATAATTGAAAGGTACATTGCTGAAGAAGCGGTTGAGTTTTGTTCAGAATATATGTCTACTACATTTCCTGTCGGGATTCCTAGGCCATGTCCTGAGGGTAGACGTTTTGGGCAATGCATCTGAGGTGGACAATGCATGGAAAAACCTTGGGCTTTAGTTCAGCAAGCTGACTTGTATGTTTTGAACAACACTGAAGAAGTTCAACCATACTTGGCTGCTCACAAGGCCATTGTAAGGAAGCAAAACCCAAGACAATCAGAGAAGTGGTTGTTGAAAGAACATAATAATACTTTCAGGAAGTGGTTCAAAAATGAAATCTTAAGTGATGATTCAGTTTCAGAGACCTTAAAATGGCTTGCATTTGCCCTTAAAAAAGATGTTATTATATGTAATGGGTATTATATAAATAATTGTACCTTCTACACAAAGTCACCGGATGATAGAAGTGTGGTACAAAATAGTGGGATTATGGTAGAAGCTGAGTCTATGCATTTCTCCACCTCTAAAGACAACAATCCCTTGTTGGGCTGCATGCCATATTATGGAATCATTGAGGAAATTTGGGAGGTTGTATATTGTAAATTTCATGTGCCCCTTTTTAAATGTAAATGGGTTGATAATAGGACGGGGGTGCACGTTGATGATTCAGTCAAACCCTTGTTGACTTTAGTAGGGTTGGTTATCGATGAACCTTTCATAAAGGCACAACAAAGCTAAACAAGTTTTCTATGTCAAAGATCCCGCAAATGAAATGTTATCTCGTCAGATTGCACGGAAAAAAAATAACTTGAACTTGACAATGTGGACATTGATCCCATTCATGGAAGTTCATCTCATATCCCAGTTATGTCTGACGAAATTGATGTTGATGATGTACACGCAGTTCGTCATGATCATAATGAAGGAATATATATTTGACCATTTAAGGTGCTAATAACATTATTGTGTATATAATAGTTGTACAATTTTACTGTTTTTCTTGATGTTTATTTGATGTTCATCTAGTTATTGACTTGTAATTGATTTTTATACAGGCACATGGCTGATCAGTCACCAGACCCTAACAGAGTATATAGGAAAACCACCTGGCTTAAGGAATTAACCGTTAGACGTGGCAAAGGTCAACAGACTCACGTTGATATAGATGTTCACACGGGCATTGCTAGTGGTGATAATGGGTCCATATTCAGGAGTTATTTGGGGTTCCTTGTCCGTGAGCACATATCTATCCTTACCCCTACTTGGGATGATGTTCCAATGACTCAAAGGAACATGCTATGGCAGGATCTTCTGGTAATTTGTTTGTCATAATTATTTTGTATCATCCTGTAGTATTGTATTGCTAAATAATAACAACTAATTGTGATAATTATTCTTTTCTATAGGTCACTTTCGATATTCCTAATGTGCAGTCCCTGAGGGTGAAGGTCATGTCAACCATGGCTACCATGTTTAGGCAATGGAAGTCACAACTGACCCGACTCATATATAATAAAGAAGATGGCAATATTCCTATGCCTAATTATAGGGGCATAGATGAAGAAACATGGCGAAATTTGTTCGATATACGTTTGTCTCCCGAGTGGCGGGTAAGTAAAATTTTGAAATAGAAGTCTCCCTTCAGCCCTAGTATCTATATTTTGTAGCACCTGAATAATTAATACATGTGTACTTTATATAACAGGCAAAGAGGAATAAGGCAAAAAGAGGTTCAAGCAAAAAATGATTACCCCCATATTTTGTCTCGAGAGGTTATAAAGTATTGGAGGAAAAGATATTGCATCGAGAAGCAAAGGATGAGGGAAGAAGCAATGCAAATGATCGATCCTTCCTTATCTTTTGAGGGTCCCCCATCACCACCAAAAAGGCATGAAAAATGGAAGTTAGCTAGGATCAAGAAGTCAGGGGACTTTACATCATCATCTTCCAAGACTATTGCTGAAAAAATTGTAAGTTAAACTTTGTTCTGAATTTATTACAATAAATTTTCATCTACATTTTTAGTGTTTCAATTAGAATAACAACTTACAACTATTGCTTATTTGCAGGATTCCCTGGTTGAGCAGAGCAGTCAGGGATCATTTCTGCCACAGGGAAGGGATGACATACTTTCGTCTGCCATTGGCAAACCCGAACACCCAGGACGTGTTCGTGGTGTCGGTCAAGGTGTTGGACTTGTTTCATACTTTGGGAAATCTGCATATCCTCGCCCTTTTGACTCTGTACTCACCCAACAAGCAATAGACTCATTGAGGCAAAGTATCACTGAAGAGGTTACCGCCAATTTGAGGGAGCAAATAACACAAGAGATAGCTGCTAAATTTTCCTAGACCATGATGCAGCAATTAGCCCTACAAGGTCATTATAGTGGTGCAAAGTACAGCGGAGGTGAGGCAGATCCGTTAATGTAAGCACGAAATTAAGTTGCTCACTGAAGCAAGACCCAAGAAGGTTGTCAATGTGGGTTGTATGTTGAAGAAAACCCAATCAGATTAGTGGCCATTGGAAGAGTTATCGGTGGTGGAGCAACCATACATGGTAAGCCCATGCAAGATGATGAGGTTAGGGTCACCGTTGACGAGGCACATGATCCTGGTGCTCCACTACCCTTGCCTACTGTAGAGGTGCAGCTGGTAGGAGAAGCTGTTGGCATTTTCATTGCATGGCCAAAACATCTTGTTAAGAAATTGGGTGAAAAGGTGTGTATTGTTTTTATATTTATTATTAACTTATAATATATTGATCATGTTTCTAACACCTTATTTTATTAGATCAAATCCCCGAAGAAGAAACTTACACCCAGAAACCCGACCACAAAGAATGCCCATTGATGATCCTCTACAATCCTTATTAGATTTGTCTAATAAGATTAGGAGCAAAAGTTTGGAGTTGTATTGGGATAAAAAAATATTTGGTAGACAAAATGACATGCCTCTATACATTCACATGTCAGATTGCATGGAGATGTATTCAGGCGAGGACGAGATGAACTTAACTCACATGCAATTGTGGATCATGTAAGTGTTTTAACTACTAAATTAATTATCGGTCAGTTATTTATTACATTTTCTAACATTAACTTCAATATGATTCAGGTTTTTAAATAATATATCAATTGAAATGGGCAACGACAATGTCTATGGATTCATTGAACCACAATCCATATTGGGTTTACGATGATAATTCAGAAGCCAAGTCATACATCATGGACTGGATTGGCCAATCGAGGAAGAGGATCTACCTTGCACCATACCTTCACAAGTAAGTATATTTTATATTGATAGAATTAAAATTTAAACAAAAAGTATAAACAATGATTTATCTCCATTGTAGTGGCCATTGGCAACTAATTGTTCTTTGCCCGATGGATCATCTGGCGGTGTTTTTTTGTTCCTTGCACAAACCTCTCCCCCTGTCAAGAAAGTTATTGAAGGTACGTGTTATTTAATTGTTATCTTTCGTTTGAATTAAATTCAATTGTTATAGTGTGACATTAATGTGTACTTTAATTTGAATAGTATTCATGTTGCACATCATATGCTCACGAGCAATAGTCGTGCCAGACCAAGACTTGATTTTGTAATACTAAAGGTAAAAATGTTTCTCTTAGGAAAATTAAAATATTTATGTATTGTTCTAAAACAAATAAGGTCTTTAAAGATATTAATCATTCAATTCTTTGTAGGCTAATAAACAAACCATCCGACCGCAATGTGGATTGTATGTGATGCAGTGGATGGAAAGCATAATTCGGATGGGGATAACAGACCATTGGATAGAGGTACACACTATTTACCAACTGTGTATTGTTAAATTCATTAATGATACGTACTTGCTAATAATTATTTACTATTTTTCAGACCTTCAGTGACTCAATGTCATTTGCTGAAGAAGCAATTGACTACATTCGCAAGCAATGGGCAACATTTTTACTATATTGTTGTAAGAACCAAAGTATTGAAGAGCCTTCTGAAGGTGACAATTAGAAGCTCATGTTCATTCATTTATATTACATTCTTGCTTTATATTAGCTTATTTAGGTAACATTTTTTGGATATTAGTTAATTAAAGTTAATTTCTGTTAATAGATACAATTGTGTTACTTACAATTGTTTTTAAGTTAAAGTAAGAGATTAGATTTATAAACCATGTTATTATTTGTAAATTGTTATCAAATTGAGAAATGTATATGAATGGATTGGATGTATGGATTGTCTGATTAATAAACAGGTACAAAAATTATGGAAAACCGTTGAAATAAATAAAATATTTTAAAAAAAAAATAAGCAGACTACGACGGTTTTAACTATAACCGTCGTAGTCTGTTTATTTTCACTAGCAGACTACGATGGTTACAGTGTAACCATCGTAGTCTACTTAACATACTACGACGGTTCTCACTAAAACCGTCGTAGTCTGTTAAGCAGACTACGACGGTTCTGTCTAAAACCGTCGTAGTCTGATATAGGTAAAATAGCAGACTACGACGGTTAGATGTTGAACCGTCGTGGTCTGATTACCACACACTACGACGGTTTTAGTGAACCGTCGTAGTCTGCGAAAACAGACTACGACGGCTGGATCTACTACGGTTCGTGAACCGTCGTAGTCTGTATTTTTTAACCGTCTTTGTCTGTGTAATATGTACTTGTGGTTACAAGCAGCAACTAATATTAGGTTATAAAGAAAAATAAAGTATCTACATAAGTCGACTGATCCTTAGGTTTGATTTAATTCAATCTACAATTTTTTTTAGAGAGAAAAGAGAAAAATATATATAAATATAATAGATAATATAATTTAATAAAAAAAATAAAAAAATTAAAAGTAAGAATATTATAGATATCTCAATACACACAGTGTTTTTTATAAATTAAGCAATAAGTTAACCCATCAGATATGATATTATGTTTGAACCTTCTAACTATAATCATAGGGTTGAATCTTGATTTGTAACATTAGGGTTAAAGACCTTACTATTTAATTACATTTTGTGATTAATAACATCAGACTACTTGATTTTTATTTATATTCTGTCAAAAATATCTTTGATAGAAACCAATTTTCATTAGGTTGACACACGAAACTAATTTTTGTTGTGTATCACATACCATACATATTCACATTGGAAATTATTATCAAGTACAAAACCTAGTTTTTGTCGTGTATATGCTCTTCATAGACAATGAAACTTAGTTTCTATTGTGTATTTGCCAGCAATAATAGACAATGAAACTTAGTTTTTATTGTGTATTTGCCAGCAATACACAATAGAAACTCGTCTGTGTGTCGTGCATCAAAGATCACATACTTAATGAAAATCATGTATTTGTATACAATAAAAACTAGTTTCCATCTAATTAATGAGAAATGAGAATAGGGGTTTTGAAGAAATAGAGGTAGTTGTTTCAGTGAGGAAGAAGAGAGTAGGGTTTTTGAAGAGGAATAAGAAATTCAAAAAAAAAGTATATTTTAAAAAAAAAGTTGAGATGTAAAGAAAAGGGTTTCATTATAAAAAAAATTTGATAAATAACTGCAATACACAGATAATTGGATAATTAGATATAAAATATAAAGAAAAAGAAAGAAAGAAAGAAATTTTTTTTTTAAAAAAATAATAAACATATTTATTACATGAGTGAGTTGGGTGAACGAGTTGACTGATTAACTGTTTATTAAAGTTAATGGTAAAATAAAGTTGGTCATTAACATGATCCATAAACAGATTAAGAGAAAAGATGGGTTTCAAATAATGAGTCAAAAGCAAAAATTTATAATTAAATAACCAAAATAATTTAAAAATTATTGATTTATCATAAAAAATAAATAAATAAAAGTTTTTCTCTGGTGCATATGTCTCACTCAAAGGTTGATATTAGAAATTTGAATTAAACAGGCAAATAAATTTGTGCTTCTTAAGGATGAAAATGAATACCAAATCACTAGTTATAAAATATCACTAGTTATAAAATATGAAAAAAAAATATTAATTAAATATATATATATATATATATATATATATATATATTATATTATGTTAATAGGTTGATTAATTATCGGTGTAAAATAAAGATGATTATTACTATGACCTAAAATCATAGGAGGAGATAAAAGATTGGGGTATGTTTTAAAGACATTGACCAAGTAATGGGTGAAAAACAAAAACATATAGTTAAATAATTAAAATAATTTAAAAAATTCTTGATTTATCATAAAAAATAAATTAAAAAAAAAGTATTTATGTGATGCACGTGTCTTACTGAAATGTTGTTATCAGAAAATTTGAATTAAACATATAAACAAATTTGTGTTTCTTAAAGATGAAAATGAACTCAAAGTTGAGTAACTCAAGTCACTAATGAGAAACAGAAACAGGTTTAAAGGCTTTTGTCAACCCCCAAATTACTTCCGTGACGCCTTAATTATTCTTAATCAATGATTGATTAATTTGATGGTAACATGGTGTCAAGGAAGCCTTTGAGGGTTACACAAGACTTTCTCCTTTCAATTAATCCTTCTTAACACAAGCAACTCTACGAGATTACAAACAAACAATCAATGCCTATTTATACACCATTGATTCTCTCATCCCACAGAGACAGCTAGCATGCACATCCTTTTCCATTGTTTTGACTTTGATTCACCGTATTTTAGATTAGGTTACTTTATTCATCACCTATGTTTAGAATTTGTTCCTATGAACTTCCTGTTTATGGCTTGCTTTGCTTTTAACGTACACATAAAAATAAAATTGGAAATATAAATATAGCACAATTTCAAAATCAGTCAATTTTACATAAGTTGTTAAGATTTTATTAAAATGAAAATGGATCTAATTAAAAATTATAAAACAATGTGGGCTCATGGGTGAGGGTTGCACCTTACTTATATACAAGAAATATGTCATATCTCTACGTGATGTGTGATTTCTAACACACCTTCACGTCGAGGATTGAAATGCTCGAGCGTGGAGACTATTGAGACGGATGGTCCGATATCAGTCCGATAACGGGTAGCCCAACATCTACAAATAACCTCAGGATAGACGTATCAGAATGTGTGTTATGTACCTAACTTAACCCTATAAAATCGACTCATAGGGTGAGAGTTACACCCCACTTATATATAAGCAATATGTCATATCTCTAAATGACGTGAGACTTTCAACACACATGAAATAAATCATATCTTTAAATGAAATGAAATTTCCAACACACCTCCAAAAATCAAAGATATTATAGAGAAAATGACTTTATAAGTGTGAATAACAACACCTGAATAATATAAATATATAATTAATGAAGTTTAAAAAACAATAATTTAATTCGTTTTTTTCTAAGACAAGAGAAACACGTTTGATTCTACTACACAATAAATTAAGCAGATGATTTATAAAATGCATGGTGCAGAAACTACTAAGTATTAAATGAAGAGAGATTATGGAGGTGTTCCTTGTATAATTAATTGTTTAATTGTGGCCATGGAAAAATAATGCAATTAGTGCGTTGACATTCTGATAACCAAAAACAGATCGGATATGGCTTTTAAGGTTGTGACTCTTTGCATGCAGAATAAGTTAAGTTACTGTTCCTTACTTTTCTCAGTTCATTCAATTTTATGATTCTATCATTTTACTTTATTTTATTTGGTTTTTGTCCTTGAACTATGGAATATATTCTAATTAATATTATTCAATCTAATATATATTATTATATTTGCAGAAACATGTATTTTTAAATTTAACTATATGCAAAAAATTTAAAAACATTTAAAATAATAAAGTAACATGTGATCTTACTTTGTATCAATTAATTATTACTTTGACATCGCAATAGCTTTTTATATGATCAGAAGGGTTCAATACACATTTTTCAAAAAAGTATTATATATAGTCCATCTGAAATTTAAACAATTTTTACTAAAATTAAAAGTTTAAATTTAATCCATTGCATGGGCATCACACATCAAATTGTTTTAACATATGAAAGGAAGGATCATCCTAGCATTTGATAGTATGCTATTTAAAATATGAGCAAAATGAGTTTCCTTAAATTAAATATGCAAGGTTCAAAAAGATTTAGTGAGTTAATTACTTGAACTAAAACTTTAATTAATGGGTCACAAAATTTCTTGGTGGAAGTGTTGGCTGTTATTCATTCTTTATTTTCAATTTTGGTTGATCTTTTAACAGCCCATTTATTATTATTTTCTTGAAAAAATAAGCACAAAATCAGTTTTTTTATATTTTTAGTGTATTTATTTTTCTTCTAAAAATATCAGAAACAGAAAAAAAAAATTTAGGTTAAAATCTAAAGCAAAAATAGGATCTGCATTGTTTCAACTTGAACTAAATAAAAATATCTTTAAAACTTTTAAAATGAGTTTCCCTTGACCTATTTCATGCATTCTAGCTACACGTTGGTAATCATTATAATCTTATAATTATTTTAAGTAAATTTTTTTATCTCATATCCTTTTGACATTTCAGCCATCAATTATCTTTATAGAATATAAAGAGTTATCACTTTATACTTTTCAAAATAAATAACAAATATTAAATCATAAATATTATTTTAGGACAATTAAATAACAAATAATATAACTATAATATTAATTGATAAAAAATCATTATTAAATTATAAATAATTTATATCTTATAATTTTAATGATTTTTAACCTCTTCAAGTTTTTCTAAGCTCCTCACTACTTCTTTCATAACAAATATTCACCAATTACTCTACATGTAGCATTGAATGTAGACTCTGACACAATTGATATTGGTACAACTAGTAAATCACTAACCATTTATCTTTGAAAAAAATATTACATTTGAAGCTATTATTCCTCCACCACTCAAAGGAAATAAATGAGGAGTTACCATTATCAGAAATATAGATATACTTTTCAAAATAAGTATCTAATTCTGATTTCAGTGGTGCAATTACTTCTTTTTCAAGGTACAATGCTCATTAATTGATCAATTACTTCTTTCACTTAAGGATGACTCTAGTGCACTTAAAACTACATATTCATCATATAACTATTGAAGTGAACTTCATACCTTCTCCACATTTTCATTGGCAATTTCTGTAGACTTGTATAGCAAAGGAAAATACATGTCACACATACAAAACTATTATATGGTAACTATACCCATGATTCTATTAAACCCATGTGAGCATTGTTATATCTTTCCAAAGTATTTTTCATAAAACTTAATTAATTCTATAGTAATCCTATATTACCTTTAAAATATAATGATAAATATAGATATAAATGAGACATACAAATAAAATTATATTAAGATGGTTAAATATTTTTCTATCATCCTAAAATTGTTGATATTTAATTTTATTTATTATCATTTTTCTTAATTATTTCTCTTAATAATAATAAGAACATGTTAAATAATATTTTAAATATATCATTTATAAGAACTTTTTAAATTAACAATGAATGGGTCAAATAAAACAATAGAAAAGTACAATTACAAATAAAATGAAATTTCCATTAAATATTTTTTCAACATAAAATATTATACCTTAAACATCTCCTTAACCAAAAGTTTTCAACTGCATTGACTAAAGAAACAGATATAAAAAATAACTCTAGAGCACAACTGTATCAACCATAAAAATTAAAAAGACAATAAATAAAAATTAAAAGACCTGATTATATAAATATGTTAATTATCATTTATATTAGTTATGCCTCTTATAGTAATTTTACATTAAAAAAATCAACTATATATAACTAAAAATTAATTTTTTTTAAATAATGATTTTTACCCATGCATTAACAATCATAGAAATGTTTCTTATTTTTAATTAAAAAACACCTCTAAATATAATAGACATAAAAAGATGGAAAATAAAAGCAAATGAACTCAAACAGTAGAACCGAATAAGACATGACCCTGGATTCGCGAGAGCAAGGAACAACCAACCAACCATTGTTGTCTATAAATAGAAACCCAAATGTCTTACACTAACATCATCAAACATTGTAAATACAAACACATGATATCATAGTGAGGTTTATTTACAGAAGAAGTCTTCGTGTTCCCTCAAAGGCTTCCAGTATTCTGTCATAACTTAGTTTCTTGAATCCTGGGGGACTTTGAGGGAGCTTGAAACCTTAGTTCTACACTTTTCATAAATATTCACAAGCCTCCTCTTCAAACCAAATTTCTTTCTTCTTAGAACATCTATCTCCAAAACATTTTTTAAGAAAATTAAATTACATTTATTGTCAAAGTTTACTATGTAGTTATGTTTTTATTTTCTTCTTTTATATATAGTAACTTATTTCATCTTTTATTTGGATGCATGACTATATCGAGGTGTACATGGAAGAGGAAAAAAAAAAATTTGACAAAGAACTACAATACAAACAACCAAAAAATTAATTATAAAATGTATAGAAAAAGATAAAAGAGAAAAAATTAATAGAAGAAATTCATATATGTATATATTTTTGTTAATTATATATATATATATATATATATATATATATATATATATATTTTTGTTGATTTACTTGCTTTTGAATTAGAACTGAGAGAAGGAACACCTACTGCGTGCTGATCAACAAAAAATTACTTTGCTTAATTTGGTTTAGCTATTTCTGTTAATAAATTATTTTGTTTACAAAAACAATAAAAATGTTTGATTGGGTTATGCATGTCTTTAGCAACAACATATATGGTTGGAAATTATATTCATAGGTGATTACATTAAGGCTCAATTTTAAGATCTCACTTTTGTGGAGCTGGGGTCTAAAATAAGTAATTATATAACTAATAAATTAAAAACTAGTTTTAAAATTCATTTGTAGAATCAAAATCTTTAAAAATATTATAATATAAAAATTAAATACTATTCCAAATATTGGTTTTTATGAAAAAACAATGAGAGAAAGTAGGGTTGGTAGGGGCCATCACCCTGTCCACTAGCTCAGAATTATTTAATTACATTCTTAATTATGTAGGCTCCATATAAAGTACTTTTTGTCAACTTTTAAATTATGTCCCTGAATATTGATAGATTATTTAGTGTTAATTTTCTAATCTTTCATTTAATTTTGTATATAAAAGTTTTGACTTTCTCTTTTCTTTTTTTTTTTATCAATTTTCAGTTCATCATGAATTTGGATTGAGTTAGATAAAAAATATATTCTTTATGACTAGTTTAAAAAATGGAGTGAACCCACCCGGACCTGTGGGTTATATATCTCTTATAATTTTGTTCTTGTTAAATTATATTAGCAATAAATATTATTGAACCTTGATAATTGATGTTGAAGTTTTTACACTATTTTCTGTAATTTTATTTTTGAAAGTAGAAGTTAAAATTTAAGAATTTATGTTAGCAATAGATATTGAAATTCATAAACTATTTATTTATTTTTTATTTCAAGAACTTAGCAATTAAAACGTTGACATATTAATTATTATGGGATGACCAATTAAACAATAAATCTTATTTACATTCAAATATATCAGAAAAAAAAAGATAGAATAGTTTAACTACTTCACCAACCAATAAAGATTTAATTTTTAAACTTCATTATAAAAATTAAACAGTTAATTTATTTCACAAAAAGAGATATTTTTATAGTAGATATTTTAGAGCATCTCCCATACAAGAAGAAAATAGAGAAGAAAATTGGGAAGAAAAAAGTGGTAGAAAAATAGTTGCAAGTGTCAAAGACTCAAAGGCACCTATCTGTTGAATTTGAAATACTCATCTGCATTTCACTAACAGTAAATCTTCCCCAATAACTCAATACATGAAACTAAGTTTCTATACAAAAGCAATCATGTATTAAGCAATCAAAAATAGGTTGCAAAGAATGAAGGCATGAGAGTAATATAGAGAGTAAACTCCCAGCACAAAGAAGATAATATAAAAATCAGAACACCAATCATCAAATGAGTAAGGGTCAACCTCTATAAACAGCCTTGATACAACTCTCTCAACCTGTAAACACATAGCATAATCAGAACACAAAAATCATCATAAGATATATCATATTCTTAAAATCACATCCAACTTAAACAACTATTTTTTGTAATAGAAAATTTAATTTTACCTCATGATAATATGACTAGGCCAAGGTACAAAGATCCACAAAGAAATGCAAATGATATCATACCCCTGAAAGTGGAATGCATTGCAGAAAGGGATATTAGTGACAAGTAATTCATAAAAATATAGGCCATAAATTCAGTTTTTGTGAACATCTTAATGATCAATTTTTGTAATTAAATCTAACAAAACTAAACAATATGATGGCAAAATGAAAACAAGCTTCATAAACAAAGAATTATTGTTAATCAGAGAATAAATTGTGACAAAAACACTCCAAATTCCAATCCTATAAAACTAGTAACTTTAAGTTCATAATAGAGTCATCTTTGCATATATATGTTTCCCAAGTGTAAAACTCACCAAATAACTCCCCATCCTACACCATTACAGGGGCATGGACAAACTTCTGCAAACTTTTCAGCATCACTAGAGTGGACTCTTCGAGATATTAAATCATCGTAAATATCTACATCATACAAATTTTAATCATGTGATATAAGTGATATCAATTTTATAATCCGAAGTAAAATAAACCATGTAAAAGGTGCTTGAAAGTATACCATAAACTGAAAACAAACTGTTCATGACACCTGAAAAGAAAATCATAATTAGTTGCCTATATATTTCACAAGAAATGATCCAGCTATCTACCAGAAGCAAATTGAAATAATTTATTGAAAATGGATGAAGAGGAACATACCGATAAAGAGAATGACATAGCGAAGGATGTGAACTTTTGTTTTCTCTTGCAGAAGCCAAACCACAGCAATAAAAACTATAAATCCTGACATTCAGTGATCAAGAATAAGAATATGAGAATTGTCAATATCTTCTCTCCTTTTTTTGTCCAGTTTATTCAGGAATATCATTATAATCACTCACCAATACATAGTCCTCGGAGTGTCCACTTTTTGGACAAATGCGTGTAGCAAGATAGAGGAAAAGGAATAAAAGTCAGCACACAGAGCTTTAATATATTCAATAGAAAACATCTGCATCTATAACCCATCTCACATTTTTTGCTAAAAAGAGCACAATAACTAGAGCAGCAATAAAGCAACCAGCAGCGATTTTGGCAGTGAGAAGATTTGTGGACGCAAGTATCAAAGCCATTCCCCAAAATGATGAACCAAGATCTGGAGGAAAACCAAATCAGAAAATGGTAAATGCAACTGAAAAATGCTCTCATCAAATTCAAATAATATACACAATAAAGTTTAGTAGTCTGTATCTATTCAAAATATAGTATAACAACAATTAAGAATCTCATGATTTGCTGCCATTTTACATGTGCACAATTTCACATCAAACCCATAGCTCATGGTGATGTTAGTTTATAATATTGCTATCCATATGTATCATACAATTAAGAACATCATGTAACACGAAAATAAAATATAATGTGCTAACACAAAATTAAGGGGGAAAAGCATATTACATCCAGCAGGCAAGATCACCCAGTATATGCCACCACGTGTCTGGGTCACCCCACCCTCATTTGCGTGAACCTGAATTCCCTCAACCTGTAGACATCAGGCTAACAATTTAGCATGCAGAAGATATAAGTAAAAAGACGCTTACAGCAGAATCAAACTTGAAAGTTCTCAGCCTTAACATAATAAGGCCACCATAATCCTGCCAGAAACAGAAAACATCATAATGCTAATCCATAGTGAATATATTAGTAACAATAGGGGTATACGACTTCCTTTCATTGAAGCATGCAGCATTGAAGCATCAGATGTATGCCCTTCTACCCCAGGTTGTCAAATCGAAACTTCTACAAATCTCAAATAGAGCACCGTTTCTCAAGTTAAAAATATTAAAGTAGTTCCACAACCTCTGCCTTTCAAAACCAGAATTATGTTTGGCTCTTACATGACACAAACAATTAGTGAACAGTTTAATAGTTTGTTGTCATTTTAATGCTTCTATCATACCCGCACAAATGACAGGACAAATCACAGTATGAGAATAGGGTGCTATAACAGTTTTATGTTGAGTAAACTACCATTTTAGTCCCTGAAAGTGTGTGGGTCAGGCAATTTAGCCCTTGAAAAATGGAAAATAGCAAAATAGCCCACATGTTGGTCCCTAAATTATATCTTTTATTAGCATTTTGGTCCCTCAATTTAACCACTAACTTTCATTTTGATCTTATGAATGACGGACTAAAATGAAAATAAATGATATAATTGAAGGACCAAAATGATAGTAGATATCTTTCAGGGGCTAAATGATAGATATATTTCACTTTCGGAAACTATTTTGCTTATTTTCATCTTTTAGAGACTATATTATCCGACTTGGACACTTTCGGGGACTAAAATGGTGGTTAATAGTTTTATGTTAAATATTCTCTACTTAAGAGCATTAAAGTGAAACACTAAGCTCGTCTTTGATAAGCAGCTCATTTGGTGAACAAAATTTACCATCTTGAATTAGTCAGTTAACTGGTAATAAGTTGGAGAAATAAAAACCTGTACTGGAAATGCAACAAAACAAAATAGACCATTATATTAGACGTTTTTGAAGCTATCTCCAGTTCTCCATTCAAGTAAGTTGCTAGTGGCTACATATTTGATGAGATATATATATATATATATATATCGATAAGTCCATTGTTGGGCCCAGAAATTCTTAGATTTTGTGTTATTCAAGGCCTAGAGTACAAGCTAAAACTTCAAACTCACTGTGAAGGAAAAAATCTTCAAATGTGGTCTACTACTATCATCAGAGAGAATTATGCAATAACAATTACAGTTTTACCTTGCCACAAGTGAGCCAGCAAGCAATTGCATGACTCGCTTCATGCAGAAACACAGTGATGAGCTTAAAAGGTGTAAGTAGAAAAGTTCTCCATAGCTATAACCACCACAACAAAGTAAAGATCAGTTTTGCAGCCACTGAAACCAAAATAAGTACATGACATTGTACCCTAAAAAAAATCTACATGACATATGGTGTAGCATATTTATCTATGGTCATTAAATCAAAATAACTATCTACAAACTTCCTTGATTAACCAATAGCAATTCAAATATGGTGTAGCTTATAAGTGTACAATATACCATAATAAACTAACAACATCCTTCTGAAAAGGTCCATCCTCTAATTTCAAGTCCACCAAGTTGTTCAACTAACACAACCTCGTATTATCTCTACCAATAGCTCATGCAAATAGAGCTACCAAAATTTGATCCAATCAGAAGTCACAACTAATTTGGGAAATAAGTCAGGTGAAAATGAGAACTAAAAGAACTTCAAGCCAGAAAATTTTTAAATGGTAACATCATTTGGGAAATATTACAATTTACAACCCCACAATCAACATTAGAAAGCAATTGTTTTCTCTCAGCATCTCTCTCCTGCCATCAATTACGTAGGATTATAATCATTTTCATGCTCAATGCACAACATACTCATTGAAATCAAAATAAAGTAAATTACAACATTGCATTATAATAGCACAATCACCTACAAATATGTGTAGTTACATTAGAGAAAGAGAGAAGGGAGTGATCACTACTTATCATCTAAAGCCTCTAACTCTGAGAACCATAGATATTTTGAAGAAACAATAACTATTGATGAGAGAAAAGAAAAAATAATATGTATGACGACACATTTTTTTATGTAATTGAAAAAGGAACGAAAAAAAGTAAAGCAAAATTTGACCTTTAAGATTAAAAATAAGATTTTTCTTTTACTTCCAATTTGATTTCTTGTTAAATTTCAAAATTTTCTTTTCCCCTAAAACAAAGAGAGACAGATACAAATCTAATTACTTTCCTTTGTGAGAGGGTTTGTGTGTGCCATTAATGCAGAGAAAGAGAGAGAGAAAGTACCACAAGGATTACAACAGTGAAAGCAGCAACACAAGCAATGAAGACCTTCTGGTCATGGTCACAGCAATTCTTGAGCTCCCAGTTCGGATTTCCCATATCTTCTGCGCTTAAACTAAACAACAATGATGAATTGAACTTAAAGGATCAAACTTTGATCAATGGTGTTGATAAAAGTAAGCTTTTGATTTGGTGGGTCGGAATCGAAAGCTGCAAGAGAGAGAAAGTACCAAACAAAGCACAATTTACTGTCTATTTATTTTTCAAACAAAGGTTTTAATTTAATTTAAGAAACAATGAAGACAACTTAGTATTTGCGGAGCCAGATAGGTTGTTTGTTTCAGCCAACGCGTTAATAAAGTCAAACACGTCAATGCACCAATCATAGATTTTTATGCTGTGCTTATGTCTTTGGTTATTTTGCTTCCTATATTTCAGATCTTTGTTCATTTCAAATTTTGAATTTATCTCAACAACGTTCGTACGAGGTAAATCCAATTCCACAATTGTTAGATTTTACTCATAATTCACAGTGGAACCTAACATTTACTATGTTCATTTAGTAACCATTTTTTAATGTAAAATGTTTGTCATACTGCGTATTCATTGAAATAAGTTACTATTATTAATTAAGAAAGGAAAAATTAAATTAAATTAAATAAATAAATATTTTTCTATATTCTCTTCATCGAAAAAATTTGTAAGAATAAGCTTAAAAGATAACAAAATTTATCAATAAGTTAAGATAGTAGTCATTACTTACATTATAGTATTAGTGCATATTCTTATTTTTCTCCATTTATGATCAATATATCTAATACAATATACCATTTTATGTTTATTAAGTATTAATTCATTTTTAATTGTTATTTGTTTCACAGATTTAAAAAAAAAATAACAAAAACAGAATAAAATTTGAAAATTTGAAAGTATAAATCATTTATATTTTTTCTATAATTAGAATCCATACATGTAATAAAATATTTTTTTCTGATTTACTAAAATACATTATATTTTGTTTTGTTTCTGTTTGTTGAAAAATTATTTAAAATAATTATATTAGTATAATTAATAAACCAAAACAAATAAAATATAAACCCTACCAAAGTAAAAATGGACATAGTGACAGTGGTATGTACTTTAAAAAACACACTTTCATTTGTCATTTTTGTTAGGTATTTATTTGTCATTTGAGTCTTTGATATCGCCCTTAATTTTATTGCTGACGTTTGTCCCCATGTATAGACCCAGTCACCATTAATCAAAGATTTTTGTCTTTGTCTTCATGAAATTGGGTATACAATACATTTCCTTGACGTAGTTTTATAAGCTAGGGACTTTTTGGTTGGCTTTTTCAAATTCAATTTACCTGCTTCATTGTATGATGATAATACACATAGACTAGTTCTTGTTTAGCTTCTATGTGTGCGTATTCAACTTACTCAAGTTTATTATTTTTGGAACTCATGTAGTCATGCAATTTAGAATATTCTACATGCAAAACTGTGCCTAAAACCTATTGAAATTCACTAAAATTCCTTCCAAACAAAAATCATTAGTACTTTGTGTGGGTGATGAAAACAGGAAACACAAATTACTTACTCTATTGAAACTACTTACATTCTTTTCAATGTTCTGCTTAATCATTTTGATTTTTGAACATTTGTTTCAATCTCCCTCGGTTTATGCTACTTTTCTGGGTCTCTACTTTCCCACAAGACATTATAAAAAATCTACCATGTATATACCATGCACATAGCAGAATGGCACAACAGAAGGGTGATTATGAGTTGTAGAGCTTAGTCCTCAGGAGGGGAATGGCGACTATATTTTTCTGGCCTGTGTGAGTGTTCATCTCTTCCTTTTCTTTTACGAGAATGTTTGTCTTTGTCGGTAGATCTTTGGTGTCGGTGTTCTCTCTCAGATGAACTCCTGTCATGGTAACGACCACTCCTTTCCAAAGAACTCCTTCCATATGAATGATCGTCTCGGCGACTTGAACTTCTTCTGTAATTCCCTTCCTCATTGTCCACTGAACTTCTGATGGAATCTTCCATCCTGTTTCTATCAGTAGAGCCCTTTCTTCTATGACTACGAGAGTCTTCTTCCTTGTCTGAAAGGTTCCTTTCTCTTCTAGGGGGGGATGGCACCTATACATGTATGGCCAAAAACAATTAACAAACAAAAAGAAATAATGTTCCATGATCCACTATGAACAATCCTTGAACAAGTACAAATTCATTAATCATTGTAATATCTTAAAATATTTAACACAGATCAGATTGAAACATCTCTTGCAATGGTCAAAATGGTAAAATAACAACACCTGAAAGCGTGACATGTATCTTCCCTCAGGCGGAGGTGGGATGCCAAGCTTCTTCAACTCTTCATACGGGATTGGTTTCCTGGTCAAATAAATAATAGAGAAAATACAGGATCACTATACCTACTACAAGTTAATGGACAGAAAATGCGCTATCAAAATTGAATCATTGATCAAATTCAAGCAGGCCTCTTATGCCTTGCAATGGTATCTAGTTAATGGACATGTGGCATGATTTTGTCAGTACTACACTAAGATTTAACCCTTTCCTCTAAACTTCAACAATGAAGAATTATACAAACAACTTTCAGCATCACAACTTCCACAACAGAGGCAATCAATCATCTTTGGATGGTATAAGCTTCAATACAGATATAGTCATAATCATTTCCGTCCTGGCTGCCCATGTTTCAATCTTACAATCCCGCCCCATTTCCATTATGGCTGGCAACATGCCAGTACCATAATATTTTAAAAACTTGCCATAGAATAGTTGATGCTTTTAAGTTAGAACATCACAACAGAGCAAATTATACTGACCCTAGAGGTTTGCCTACATTACACCCACCGCATCCTCTCTTGTTTCAAAAATCACATTGACATCCCTTCCTTTGAATTTCTTATAAGAAAAAAACTAATAATTAAAAAATAACAACAACCAGGTCTTATCTCACTAGATGCAATTGGACACAATTAAATTTTTGCAGCGCCTTACTCCCCTTTTGTACAGCCTTCCAACCAAGTGAGAGACACAAAACAGCTGGTGCAATTTAGACAAACCTCAAGGGATGTCAATATATTTTTACTTTGATAATTAACCAACTGACATAATAGTTTGATATTCATTCATTTTTTATTTAACAAACCATAGATTATCACACATCTTTGAAGGTAGGTTATAAGATGATTAAGAATGAGGAAAAATATAGTTCAAATGTAAAACTGAAACTTACAGGGGTGCACGGAATGGTTTTTCTCTTCCCCCAAATCGAAGTTGTCCTGATTCCTTCTTACCACTAAGACCACCACCTGTAGGAGAGAACAGAAAGCAATCAGATGGCTCTGGCTCAGTGAGTAGAAATGCAACTTCAAGACGACTCACTTTAACTGACCTAACCTTCTAGGAATCCATCCAGGCATCAATTGCTGTCTGTTGTAATCCACTATGATTTCACAATCATCAACAATCAAATGATGAGCATCCTGCAAATGAGAAAATTCAATAAATTTCCATAACATTAACATTTAATAAAAAAACATATTTCAATCCCGCTGAAACCCAGATCATTTCACTTGCAACTTGAGCTGCGGCTCTAAAATCATCTGGGGTCCGACGAAATTCAATAATTGAAACATGACTGATATATGTGAATGTGTGTGCGCATTATAGGGTTTTAAATTTTGTAGTCATAAAGCATTGCTTTTCTAAAAATTTTAACATGTTGCAGCACCATATATGCCCGTCGCATCTCCTTTTCAGTTTCATATTCAACAAAAGCATAACCACGTGAAGCTCCTGTTACTGCAACAAAAAAATGAAAAAAATCCAATGTAAAACTAATATCCCACAGCTTGATAATACTATGGCAATAAGAGTAACTCTTTATTTACATGACATTCAAGGGAACAAACACATCAAGTCATCCTATGGGGATTGCTACATGTGTTGGTAAATGAATATTTACAGAGATGTAATAAAGATCCTTTTCCAGTGATTTGGTATAAAACTACTTAATTGTTCATAGGCAGCTATAAAATTTATGAGCACCATATTATGTCCATGACATGGAAAACAAATTATGGTACTAAAACAATACAAGTATAGCGGTATCTAGATTCCTGAGAGACTAGTATATTTTGTAGTTCTTAGAATGGCTCATACAAGAAACGCAGTCAAATGCAGCACATTATAGAAGTACACAATCAGCAAGTACTCAATTATATTGACCCCAATACTCAATGAGAAACATCACTTATGTTTCTCAAAAGCACACAATTTGAAGATGTAAAATAAATCCCCATAGAGCAGGGAGAGGAAATAACTGCAGAAACTGCAATCAACAAAGGATTATGAATTAAGATAGATCAAAGAATGATACCAATGTCCCTGACCAAGCGCAAGTTCTTCACTTGACCATACTCACTCATAACCTGAAAGTTGAAAACCACACATTCCATAAGCACACAGATTAAGCTACTGGGGAAGTTACATTAAAACCAAGGCAGCAAAAGAAGAAATGACATCCTTTGATTCAACCAATTTGCCAACTTTAAAATCAACTCCCATCCTGCCTAGAAGAAACTCATAATCTTCAATTCAAGGAACATAATTGAGTTCCAGATGCACCATCCAAACTCATAATCTATACGTTCCTTTCATACTCTTGCTGATCCATTGTTTATGCAAAGAAATCAAGGATCAAAATTTAACCCCCATCCATGTAACCCAACTTCTTATTTCCCTTCTTCAGGGAAAAAAAAAAATCTTCTGTATTCATCAATTTTACATATTCAAGGCAATACTACTCACTTTCAACAACACTTCTAAAGTGGAAGATGAACATATACTAATTGCACCTCATAAAAGTACAAAAGAAATAGAAAAATTGTACCTTGCGGAGAGTATCTTCGGTAGTGAGACGAGAGAGGCGAGCCACGAAGAGAGTGCAATAAGGGTCTCCAGTGGCTTTAGGATCACCAAAAGGGTCATCTGAAAAATTCAATTTTTAAGCATAAAATGGAACCAAAATTGAAACTTTTTAAAAGGGAAGAAGAGAATGAAAGAAAAACAGACAGAGGCCAATGGAGGAACAGAGTTGAGCACGATAAATGGCATTGTCGTGAGGAACAACATCAGTGCCATCGATGCTACCAGCTTGAATGGGATGGTACGATTCTGCATAGAATACAGAGTTCAAATTTTTGGCCCTAACATTCATTGCTCACTTCACTTTTCACTCTTACAATCAATAAACCTGTTTCTTGTCATGGATTGATTGATCAAAATAATTACTCACTTTTTTCTGAGAACAAATTTGTATCTTTATATCTGGTAAGAAGTGATACAAGGAAAAAATGCGTTTTTATTTTTTAACTAAAATTTTAAATATTTTATTTTAATATTTATTAAAAAAAAATGTATCACTTGTAATCTTATAATCAGCTAGATAGCGCTTTATAATTTTCAAAAATGTCATCCAATTCAAATATTCAAAGTTATATACTTATAAATTAGATATAAATTAAAAAAAATAAAATAAGATAATTTTTTAAAAAAACATTAAAAATAATTATTTAAAATTTTATACGACTAAAAATATATTTTAATCTAATTAATATGTATTGATTATTCAAAAACACCAACCGTTTGAGTATTTAAACAATAAAGTATCGTG
The DNA here is from genome assembly GCA_026586105.1 of Hylodesmum podocarpum. Lineage (NCBI taxonomy): Eukaryota > Viridiplantae > Streptophyta > Magnoliopsida > Fabales > Fabaceae > Hylodesmum > Hylodesmum podocarpum. The sequence goes on along the minus strand of JALJEV010000014.1, from coordinate 1,013,890 downwards.
GAGTTTGTATTTATTTATTTATTTATAGTTGAATGTGGATCTCTTCTGTGTAATGCGACTCGATGTCTAGGATTAAATAAATATTTATTTATTTATTTTTCATCCTTTTTATTTTTTAAGTTTTAGGCATCACAAAATAATAAAAAGTTGTTCAAATGGAAAAATCTTAATTTTTATTAAACTTTCTTATTTCTTTATTTTTAAAATTATTTCATATTCATAATCAATCTTCAAATATGTAGATGAAAAATTATAAGTTTAGATCTTTTGGTAAAAAAATTGACGATAGAACAAAACTCACTTAACTTGATAATAAAGGAACTTAAGTAATAAAAAGCATTAAGAGACTAAAATTACACATAACCAAATACATTTTTTATTACAACCAATCGGATACAAAAATTAGTACTAAAAAAAAACTGCAAAAATTGAAGTACAATTAATCCTGAAAAAAGTAACTCTTGTATGTATTTTTTAAAATTCACTGACTATTTTATGTTTCAATTCAATATTTTAAGAAGTTAAATAAGACCAAAGTCTTGCAACTTTCTTAAATCCCAAATTTATTAATCCTAAGGATTATAGGAAAAAAGCAAAGGATACAATAACAATGCAATTAAGGTACAATATATTGCCTTATTTTAAGAAAAATTATTTGATAATTAACTGCAATACGTATATAAATATACGTATATAAATATATTGTTTTATTTTAAGAAAAATTATTTAGTAGACAATTATAGTATATAGATAATTAAACAAATAATTATAAAATATGTGAAGAGAAAAAATTATATATATATATATATAAATAAAATAAAATATGACGAAAGAGAAATACTGAGAGTAAAATGATAAACTATGCATTATAATTGATTGATCAGGTATTATAATTATTACCGCAATCAAGTTATATAATATGACAATGTTCTGCTACAGTGACCCTATGTATGGCAAAAGCATGACATCACAGGGTAAGTGAATGATTAAAGATCAAAATATATTGGAATCAGGAACTTGCAAGGAGAAGCCTCTCTTTTATTTTATTCAATTTACAATGATGAACTTGGAAGATTTTACTGGACAATGCAAGAGTTTTAGACGATACAATACAAAAAGTAAAACTGAAACTACAAGGTTGAGTGAAAAAAATTTGGTGAAATATAGAATGTCAATTATAAACCCCAAAATTGTTCTGACTTCGACTACAAAGGATTTTGTTGTTGTCGTTGTTCTAAATATTTAAGCTTTGTTGATCTCTGCATAAGCAGATAAAGGAATACCCTTTTTAAACATTGATTTTGCTTTCTCATAAGCATCATCTAGATGACCTCCTTTACACAGCTTCATCAACTTCTGATTCTCCAACTTCCTTTTTCCAATTTAACACTAAGATCCAACCGATCATGTTCTCTCAAAAGACTCTCTACTAAGTTGTAAGAGTGAAAATGCGGATCCATCCCAAACCCAACATTCCATTAACAATTCATAAGCAAACTTCCAGTTCTTGTCCTCACCATGAGCATGGATCAGAGTAGTGTAGGTCAAACCATCAGGAAAGCATCTGTTCTTGTTCATGGTCTCAGATACCCTAGAAGCATCCTTAAATTTTCTCAATTTACATATCATTGATATAACATGATTATAAACAACCAACTTTGGCTTTAAACCAGAAACCAACATCCTCCCAAACAAATCACTAGCTTCCTCTACATAGAGGCGTTCACACAACACATTTACTACTCCTCTTGAACACAATTCAGCTTCCTTTCCTCAACACTTGAACAGCTTCATCAGTATTACCCACATGACAAAGCTCAGACACAAGCTTAACCAAAACAAAAGCACTAGGCAATAAACCAAAATCACAAACTGCCCAAAACACTTGAACTGCAAGCTGAATTGCACCACTGTTTTCTCCCACATTAGGAACTCATATAGTATACTCTCTCCTAGTGTTCCTCACTCTCACCTTTTCTACAGACCCTTCTTTTGCACTAATCAAACATAGCTCCCCAATGAGCATGTTAACTGCAGAACGAGTGGGAAGCACTTAAATCCTTGCCATTCGACAAAAAATTTCAAGAGCTGAATCCAATCTACCAAGCTTAGACAAACCAACAATCATATTACTAAAGGAATAACTATCAGGAGCTTCAATTTTATGATAAATTGTAATTGCAAGCTGAACCATCTCGAAAGATGATTGCCTTTTACAAAGCACAGAAAGCATGTTGTTGTAGACAAGGTTATCAGGCCTCCAGTTAAACACAATTAACATAATTTATTTCATAATCAACTACAAATATGTAACTAATTAACCAAACGAAAATATAATTTTTTATCTTCACAATTTATAACTCTGGATTAAGTATTCTAATTGCCTTTCAAGTATTTTTGGGTTTCCATCTCATCAAAATGACAATGCATCTTTGAATCTAAGTTATGAGTAGTCAACGCAGCATAACATAATCATAAGCCATATTAATTTGTGGAAGCTATGACAGTGTTGATGCTGATCTTTCAAGATGAAGAGCATGTCATGTCACAGCATGCATGGCTTACGTGTGAAGCACTAAAACATTCTTGCACTGCAGACACCAATCCTTTACTTGGCATTCAATAGTATGCATGCATGAAGTTAAATAGGGACCCACATTATATTATATTGCTGAATGCTGATGATACAAGACATGAAGACAATCAGAGGTTTCACAGTTTTTTTGCTTGTGCAACTATTTTCATACTCAGTATGCGTGGCAACATCACCATGCTACCAAAACCAAAGGCATGGGACACCGAAAAGAAATATGTGTCTACTTCTGTCTCTGTGTTATCACTTATCACTCCATCTAAATCAGACATCTCAGGAAAGAAAGAAGGAAAAGTCAGCAATGAAGTGGGAAAACATAAAATATAAACTTGGATTCTTTTCTTATTTGATAATAATGAAATAAGTAAATTTTTGGAGATTGTAAAAACTTATTTTATTCTTTTTAATATTTATAAAAATTTTAATTTTTTTATAAGGATATATGGTATAATATTTGTTTTTATATAATTATTTCATTAAATGTGATTTACTAAAAAAAAGGAATGAAAAGAAAAGAAGAAAAAGTGATTTCAATCAATCTCTTCAATGTTTCTTTCTTTGCTACTCATTCTCAATCCCATTCGAGTTAGCAATTATTGACTAAATAGTAAAAGCTTTTGCTTTTACACTAATACTAATAATGTGCTAAAGATATAATCACTAATCAGTGATTCATACAAGGTGCATGATTGAATTAGTCTTTTAAAAGGTAATTATTGCTTAAATTATTGTTATTTCAATGAAAGAATATCATTTTATCTGATTTAAATTAATCAAACAAAACACGTGCAATCCACCTGTTAATCTTGATATTGATCTCATGATCATTATTAATTTGTGTACTAAAATTTAAGAGTTTATATTCTAATATGAGAAAGAAATACAAAGATAATATACATATTGGAAATAACGTGTAATTTATTAAAAAAATTAACTACAGAAAACAAAAATATACTATACTTAAGATCGTTTCATTAATTTTCTCCACTAAATTATTCCACTCTATTAGCTGGCCAAATCTCACTAGACATATAATCAATTGTATCTATTGATTTGGAAGATTCTCCAAATGGCAGCTTGAAGTTTGTTTTAACATTTGGTTAATTAGTCGATTATAGTTGTTTCATTTAGGTATAGTCCATTATTAATTGTGTATTATAGTTGGTTTTGTTGTCTAATTATTCACAAATTACAATGTGAGGCACAACCAAAAGAATACGCCAACTAAAGATCGTACAAACCGTCCAATCTAACTTTTCAAATAGTCAGACTCATATCAACTACCTCAATAAAACTGTATCCACCAATTAAGCCAATCTATGGTCACAATTAATACTGTGATTTGCAACTTCTATTACAGATTAGGTGTGACATTTCTTTGACAAACAAGTGGTTATTTGCGTGTGGCAGCCCTCAAACAGAGGCAATATACTTTTGTCAAGTACAAAATTATCATCTGAAAAATGCACTAGTATATAGCCTTCCCAACTAAACTAATTAATAAGCTTACCAGAAACCATTAATAGGAGTAAACTAGACTCTAATTGCTTATAGGACTTTTTTATCAGACAATTAAGAATAATGCACCTTATAATACTAAAGAACCTAATCATATTTTTAGAGTAATTGTAATTAATAAATTGATAGCGATAATAGTAGACATTTAGATAATTAATTATAAAATATAAAGAAATATATATATATATATATATATATATATATATATGTTCTTACCAGAATTTTGGGGTGTCCGAGCTCAGCTCGGCCCTCAGAAATTCAGGTGACGGAGGGGTTGGTTCCCTCGTTGTAGGTGTGTATTATCTGAGATATCATGTCCTTCATTGTTGAATCCTTTTATAGGAATTATTAATTTAGGTTCAATTATTAATTTAGGTCCGCAAATCCCGGTAATAACTAGACATATCCCATAATATCGGGGAAATGTACTGTTGATGGGTCCATGTCAATTGTCCATATTTGTCCAATCTTGGCCGGCTAGTGGGGTGAGCCCGGCATTACTGGGAGGAGCTCGGTGGCTCACCCCAGCCCGGTACATCAGCCCCCCGAGCTCAGGCCAAGCATTAGGTTGGTCATGAGTTAAGTCCGAAGCTCGGTCATCCGAGATCTAGTAGCTCAGGCTCTTCCGTGACTGTTGGTATTAATGTTAATGGGCTCTGAACGTGGGAAGTGGAGGCCGCCAGGCTGAGGTCAGACAAGGAAAAGTCATAGCAGGAGCTCATTGCCCTGCCGCCAAGAAGGTGCTCGTGCAAGAGCTCGTTGCTAGTAAGGCCATCCAAGAGGAGTTGGAAGGCAAAACGGCCTCAGTCGGGGACTGAGCCACGAGGTCCGAGGTGAAGGTCCTTCAGCTGACGGAGCGACGAGGGCGACCTGAGAGAAGCCGGGATCGTTGAGGAGAAGCTCGGGGGCCGCCGAGAAGACCATAGAGCATCAGAATGCTACCATGGACGAGCTTGAGGAGGCCATGGTGACGACCTTCTGACAGGCTTTGACAGTGCGGTTCAGCAAACATGCTTTATGGTTCCGACCCTAAATGCTGAGTCCTTGGACTATATCAAGGATGTCGTGAATAGGGAGTGGGTGGACCGCCCCTATCTGAGCTTTGTCTTCATGTATTTTGAATTTCTTTTTGTATGGCCTGCCTTTAAGGTCGGTCTTGAGTTGTAACTATGGTCTTCGGGCCACACACTTTTTATATCTTCAATGTCATTTCTTCATGTTATATTATCGTTTTATCTTCATGTCGTGCTCTTCTATTTAGACGCTACCGCTTTGTCTTATACTTGTTTCATCTGGATGTTCACTTATCTTTGGGTATCCGGCGAGCTCGAGGGATGCGAGGCCGAGCTCGGTAATCTGTCGACCTCCGGGGACTCGGTGAGCTCAAGGTCATCCGCCGAGCTCGAGGGACGCAGCCGAGCTCGGTAATCCGGCCGACCTCCGAGGGACTCAGCCGAGCTCAAGGTCATCCGGCCGAGCTCGAGGGACGCAGCCGAGCTCGGTAATCCGGCCGACCTCGAGGACTCGGGCCGAGCTCAAGGTCATCCGGCCGAGCTCGAGGCTCATGGCCGACCTCTGAGGACTCTCGGCCGACCTCTGAGGGCTCTTGGCCAAGCTCTGAGGCTCATGGCCGAGCTCTGAGGCTCATGGCCGACCACTGAGGACTCTCGGCCGACCTATGAGGGCTCATGGCCGACCTCTGAGGCTCATGGCCGAGCTCTGAGGACTCTCGGCCGAGCTCTGAGGGACTCAGGCCGACCTCTGAGGCTCGTGGCCGAGCTCTGAGGGACTCAGGCCAACCTCTGAGGCTCGTGGCTGAGCTCTGAGGCTCTCGGCCGAGCTCTTAGGGATCTTGGCCGACCTCTGAGGGACTCAGGCCGACCTCTGAAGACTCTAGGCCGAGCTCTGAGGTACTCAGGCCGACTTCTGAGGCTCGTGGCCGAGCTCTGAGGCTCATGGCCGACCTCTGAGGACTCTCGGCCAACCTATGAGGGCTCATGGCCGACCTCTGAGGCTCATGACCGACCTCTGAGGACTCTCGGCCGTGCTCTGAGGGACTCAGGCCGACCTCTGAGGCTCGTGGCCGAGCTATGAGGCTCTCGACCGAGCTCTTAGGGATCTTGGCCGACCTCTGAGGGACTCAGGCCGACCTCTGAAGACTCTTGGCCTAGCTCTGAGGTACTCAAGCCGACCTCTGAGGCTCGTGGCCGACCTCTGAGGCTCATGGCCGAACTCTGAGGCTCATGGCCGACCTCTGAGGACTCTCGGCCGACCTATGAGGGCTCATGGCCGACCTCTGAGGCTCATGGCCGAGCTCTGAGGACTCTCGGCCGTGCTCTGAGGGACTCAGGGCGACCTCTGAGGCTCGTGGCCGAGCTATGAGATAACTTGAAAAGGGACGCGATGTCTCCTTTAGCTCGGTAGCCGCCAAGCACGGAAATGACTTGTAAAGGGACGTGATGTCTCCTTTAGCTCGGTAGCCGCCGAGCACGGAATTAACTGGTAAAGGGACTGGTCGTCTCCTTTAACTCGGTAACCGCCGAGCACGGAATTAACTGGTAAAGGGACTGATCGTCTCCTTTAGCTCGGTTGTCGTCGAGCACGGAATTAACTGGTAAAGGGACTGGTCGTCTCCTTTAACTCGGTAGCCGCCGAGCACGGAAATGACTTGTAAAGGACGTGATGTCTCCTTTAGCTCGGCAGCCGCCGAGTACGATATAAACACAAGTGATGATAGAAATTCTTCTTTATTTATTGAATACTAGTGTGGTGCCTCGTTAAAACCAATCGATTGCAACATGGCCTCCGCATCTTATTTGAGTCGGCGTGGAATTATCCAATTGAAATATTAATGTGATTACAAAATTTCGATTGAAATGTCAGTTCAATTTGTAAAATGACGTAGGCATGCGAATTGAATCATCGTCACCTCAGTAATGGACTCGGCACAGTATTTACTTTAAGTGAAAAATTAGCCTCGGCATGGGGCTTGGTGTCAGTGTTATGCAAATTGGCAGCGCAATTGCAGGTGGCCTCGGGATGAAGTGGGCATCAGCTCGGTCGTGCGATTAATTCAATTGAAATGTATTTTCCAATCAAAATATTAATATAATTGCACAATTTCAAATGAAATGTTAATGCAATTGTATAATGGCATCGACATGTGAATTGGAGTCGGCATGGACTTTTGTAATTGAAAGAATTGATATCGGTTTGTGAATTGGGGTCGGCCTAGAATTGTGCAATTAAAGAATTGGCATCGGTGTGGATGATGCTGAAACCGACTTTACCCTTTGATGATGCCGAATCGACTTGAGTATTTTGAACATGTGAGTGTAGGGTGATTCTGCTGAGTACATCAGCCTCAGCCCGGAAAGGATGATTATGCCGAGCTCATCCCAATCCCGACCCGTATGAGCATGAGGGTGATTCTATCATCGTCCCGAAATAAACCTAGTTGCCCATGCTATCCTAGCCGACCTCGTAAACCATTGATGCAATTGAAAATGTTATTTCAATTAAGGAAAATTGGTACAGACGGCGTTAACGACATCTCTCTAAAACAGTTCACGTCTGGCTCCGTCGTTCTCTCTTTTTTAACCGCAACCTTTACTTCCTCCACCATAGCCTCTTCCTCCTCGTGCCGGCGCTTCTTCTCGCCTTCGACGTCGGCGGAAGCTGTGGCCGCAGAGCAAACTTCGAGGGGGAAGTTGAGGATGGCTTTGGAATCGCGGAGTTTGAAGGCTGCATGGTCGCAGGCCTTGGCGGCACCGATGGCAATGTCGAAAGTTCCGAGCCACACTCTGGACCCTCGCTTGTTGGGGTCGCGGATCTCGGAGTGGCGGATCTCGGCGGCGAATTTTCACCACAGCCTTTGCCGGACTCCACGGTAGTGTTTTTTCTCCGATTGATTTTCCGGCGGCGCAGGCACTTCTGGGTTGGGATTGTGGGACCCGAACCGTATCCACTCGGTCTTGTTGGGGAGAGAGATTTGTAGAGAGGATTTGCAAACATCGAAATCGAGCACCGCGTCAGCTTGCAACACCTTAGAGGGAGAAGCGGCAAGGATAGAAGAAGGATCGGGATCGCCGAGTCGGAGAAAGACGGTGGAGGCATTGGCCGTTCGAGTCCCAAAAGTAGAGATGAGAGGCCCGGTCCCAAGCAAGGAGGTTTTGAGAAGCGACGGCGGTGGCGCCACCGCGTGCAGCTGTGAAGAGAGGGTGTTTGGTGAGTGGGAGCCATTCGAGTTCCTCTTTGGGAGTTTGAGAAGGGCTTGGGCTTGGGTCCAAGATTGGTTCAAACGTAATGCTCATGGTTATTGGTTCAGCTTCTTTCTTCTTCCTTCGCGTTTCGCCTTAGCTTAGTTCGAAAGAACCCTCACTACTCTTCTTTTCGGAGGCCTCCGCAACGCAGCATCTATACGTGATTGTATAAAGTCCACCACGGCAGGATCCATAGTAGCGTTAAAGTGGTTGCACGTACAAACCATCTAGATCTGGATCTGAGAGAATTTAGGTGAATCTGATAGAATTTAGATGCGATCTTAGGAATTTTAGAGGTTGAGTATGGGATTGTGGTGGCGGGATTAAGAATTATCTCGCCCCACGGTGGGCGCCAAATGTTCTTACCAGAATTTTGGGGTGTCCGAGCTCAGCTCGGCCCTCAGAAATTCAGGTGACGGAGGGGTTGGTTCCCTCGTTGTAGGTGTGTATTATCTGAGATATCATGTCCTTCATTGTTGAATCCTTTTATAGGAATTATTAATTTAGGTTCAATTATTAATTTAGGTCCACAAATCCCGGTAATAACTAGACATATCCCATAATATCGGGAAAATGTACTGTTGATGGGTCCATGTCAATTGTCCATATTTGTCCAATCTTGGCCGACTAGTGGGGTGAGCCCGGCATTACTGGGAGGAGCTCGGTGGCTCACCCCAAATTTACAAATATATATATGTAAATAATATATATATATATATATATATATATATATATATATATATATATATATATATTCGTAAGTGGATTATGAATAAGTTGTTAATTTATTTGGAATCTTGCAGATTATTTTTTTTTCTTCTCAAAGATCAATCTTTTATTTATATATTTTCACACTGATAATTTTTTATAAATAAAAAAATGTAAATGAGATTTTTTATTTTCTGAACTGATCTTCTTCCAATATTTATATATAAATATCGGTTTATTAAGAATACATAAAAAAAAATATTTTGTATCATTAATTTATGTTTTAAAATGTGGATTATGAATAAGTCGACTATAAAATAAAGTTAACAAAGAATATTGGAAAGGAGTTGACAAAAGTGACATTACATAGACTACCCTAATTAGAGTAAATTAACAAAGCAAGTATTTTAGTTGGAGACTCTGTGAAAGTACATTATCAAGTGAGAAATTATTTGCCATTTTAAGAATTAAGGTGTGTATATAAATATTTATACCAGTTAATCGTTGATCATTTATTATTAGTTGGCAAACGTGTATAAACTCATTAATGGGTTATAAATGTATTGCAGTTTGTGTTAACTATTTATTACTTAAAAATTAATTTATATACATACTTAGTCATCAACCAACGAACGAATATTTATTAATCAGTGTAGTGAAAAATAATGTATACAAGATAGATAGAAGCAATGGCCTCAAATTCGTGACACGTGCTTTGAAGAAGAAAAAAAATTGAATGCTGAAATGAGACATGGAACAAGTCAACAACAGTGTAGAAACCTTGCTATTTGGATGCAAAACCTAAATATCTGAATATTAAAATTTAGTATTTTTTTTATTCATCAAAGTCTAATCAGATTTTTCAACAAGTCATACACTTTATTAAACTAATTGAATTAATTCTTATGTTTCCATTTTGTGTTGCATACATAAATGAGATTTTTTAGCGGGAGAAACATTTAGGTGTCTATTTTTTAAAAAAATTACCATTATTAATTACTCTTTTAATAAATTAAAAAGTAGAAAAGTGTATTTAATAGTGTTTTAGAATTTAAAGATGGAAAATACTTTCCGTAAGTATGGTTGAATACTTTTGATAGTGTGTTTGGCGATGTTACATAAACACGATGGCGTGTGAGGATATCGAATCAGTAAAAACCTAAAGTTCTTGTTGCATTTCGGATTTTTGAGGGTTTAAGTTTTAGGTTTTATTAAGAGTTTAATTTTAAAATTTGTTAGTACCAAAAAATACTATTAATTAATTAAATTTTCTTTTTAAATAATTTCCTAATCATTATAAAGGTTAATGGTTTTTATTTTTTGTATTTGATATCATATTATATTTTTTAGGTATTTTTTAAAAAAAATTGAGTTTTTTAAAGCATAAAAGTCATAGATAATTCTCAGTAATTGATTTATGCGATGCAGCCTATTTAAAGATAACACCGTAAAATTTATTTTTATTTCCATAATGACTTGGATAATAGCATTAAAATATTTTATTAATATATTTAATTGAAATTATCAATTAAACTGTGACTTGTTTTTATAATATCTATCATTAACTTTTTAAAAATGGTTTTTAATTAACTGCAAAAAATTAGTTGAAATTATAACATTTAAATCTTAATCATATTAACAACTAACTTAATATGATATAAATACGAATATATATGTATAAAAAAATTGATTTCGTACCTAACCACGTACTTGTATATATTAATTTTTCACATTTAAATATTTAATTAAATTTATTTTAAGAATTTAATTAGAATATACTGGTAATGTATGTATATATATATATATATATATATATATATATATATATATAATAGAAATATTAAGTTTGGTAACAATTATTTTGAAAATCATATCTAGAACAATTTTAATTAATTGATATAATAAAAATATTCACATTATACATGTATCAAAATTATACTTTTAATTAAAATAAATCAAGATGAAAAAGATATTCAAAATTTATTCAAGTATATGTTTTGAGTTAAATATCAAGAGCACAAAAAAATATTGATAAAAGGAATCTGTACCTTCCACGTCCATTGGAATCTCTAGAGATTAATCTCATTTGTTTAATCAGTAAACTAACCTCTTATTCAACTCACAATATGATACTGCAAGATATATTTTGTCAGTCAAAGAAATGAAAACTAGTTATTCATAATTTATAATTAGAATTACAAAAAAAAAATTAAAAGAAGAACTTTTTAGATAAGGTTGATGATTGCTGATATAAGTGTATGAAGGGGAAGGGATATTACACGTGCAAGGACAGTGTTTAATTATAGAAACATAAATGCAAGTTAGACAGTTATAGATTTGGTTTTGATAACATTGAAGTGTCACTAAAATGATGTATTGAATTAAATGCATATTTTGCCTGCATAATAAGATAGGCTAGTCCATGATTGAGTACCAAAAATAGGGTACAAGTTCATGCGTTGGCATCTTTCTGGTTTTGTTTTTTTTTAGCAGCGGCAACCTAGCTATGTTATTATGCATTTCTGCATCATAATAATAATATTAATACTTTCACTCTTTCAACTATAAACCCTAATCTAGTTAATAATAGTCGCATTTAAATATTTGATAGATAACTTTAATAAGTAAATAAATAAATAATTAATTATAAAATATAAAAATAATATATTTATATTTATACTAAGTTAACTGATTAACTATGTGATAAAGTATCGAATTTAAAGTCACATTTAAAATTGGTTAACAACTTTCAACCAAAGCCGGCTTTTACTTTTATAGTTTAGTTTTGAGTTTTCAACACAACACTCTCTGCACGTCCCTTCATTAGGATCACCAAAGTCACCTTTTTTTGGTTCGAAAGTCTCTAAGTCACTCTTTGGTTTGCTCCAAACAAAACCCAGAAAGCATATCCCTTTTGGTCACCGCTTCTGATCCTGTTTTGTCCACTTTGGACCACTTAATAAAGTTGCAAACTTGACATCTTACTACCTTCATTATTAATAATTCAAACCACCCTTTATGGCATTCTTTTTTATTTCAGACTTAGATGCTTCTTTTATTGCATTCTTTGTTAGGTTTGAATGAATCAAATTCACTCGTCCGCTAACTTTTGGCCCCATTTAAACCCTCTGCTGTACTCTATTGTTTCTCCTATCAAACCCCATTTTCAAATTTTTTTTTTGCCTTTTAAGGCTATCTGGGGATTCCAAGTTTCCATACTTTCCTCATGGCAGTTGATCTTTGCTCAGAAAATAGTGGGGTGTGTTCTCCTTCTTGTGTGAGTCCAAGAATCTCATTCTCACATGACTTTTCTCAATCTGATGTCATTCCTGTTGAGCAACTCCCTTTCAGATCAAACTCCTCTGGCTTGAATTCCACCATTGATTTTGATTTCTGTGTCAGTGAGAGCTTTGAACTTGAGTCATCTTCAGCTGATGAGCTTTTCTCTCATGGGAGGATCCTTCCCACTGAGGTCAAGAGAAAGAGTGTTCCTATGAAGCAAAAGGGTCAATCAGCACCAAATAGTACTCCTTTGCCTCCTCCTTATGCTGGTCCTAACAGTGTTTCCATTAGTAAAAACTTGAAGAAAGAGAGCACCAAAGAAAGCAAGTATTTGAATGAAGTGTATGAGAAGCAAAGTTCCAAGTCCTTTTGGAGCTTCAAGAGAAGTAGTAGTTGTGGTAGTGGACATAGAAGGAGCTTTTGTCCTTTGCCACTTCTTTCTAGAAGCAATTCAACTGGATCATCAACTTCAAGTGTTAAGAGGAATAATCCACTTTCAAAGGAGGGTGTTAACAACATTAAACCAAATTTACTATCACAGAAACATTCTTCTTCCACAAGGTTGACTCATCATCACTCTTTGGTGCCAAATGGTTATTATCAAAAGCCTCCATTGAATTATAAGAGTCATGGATCTTATGGTAACAGTGTTAGAGTCAATCCTGTCCTAAATGTGCCTCCTGCAAACCTATTTGGTTTGGCTTCAATCTTCTCCAACAATAGAGACAAGAGCAAGAGGCACTTTTAGTTTACTTAAAACAATAGTGGGGTCTATCTTCCTTTTTCTATGTACTTGTTTGGTTTACCAATTACCATGTGAAGTAGAAAAATGAGGTATGGGTGAAAATTCTTGAAAGGTGAATGGTTTGCATCATGAAGACAAAGTGGTACAAAAGAGTTGTGTGAAGTTGATGGACAACAATTATAATGCAAGCACATGTTTTGGGGCACAAAATGACAGGTAACTGTTGTTTTCGTGGCTGTACAATTCTTGTTTTTGTTCATCTGCTTTTGCTCTTTGAACTCTGTGTAAATACCATTGACTTTGATTAATTAGTATCTCTTTCGTGGGTTACATTGGATCTCTCTTATACTCTATATGAATCAAAAAGTGTATACACTCCTCCCCTTTAATCAATTCAAACACACTTATGTCTAAATTCATGTTTTGGATGTAATGGTTTACATTTTACATGTAATTTTCATGGACTAATAGTTGAAGTTGTGATATTACAAACATGAGAGTTGATTTTAAGTTAAAATGATTTTAAATAGTAATAATAATTATCAATTTCTTCTAACTCACTTTTTAGAGTTCTCTACTATACATGTGAATAGCACTTGAACACAACAGAGCATTATGTATTTTCTGCTCTGCAAAGTTGTGTTGGTCTGCATCTGCATTTCTGCGAAGGATTATGAACTAACACTTTTGTCAATACTAATGTCAGAATATATGACAATTTATAGAAACCAAAATTTCTAAATCACTGTATTATACCTAATAAAAAAAATGCAATAGTTTTGTGAAGTTGTAATGGGTCCCTTGAGCGTGACCACAATATCCTCTTTGAAAAATTTAACATGGAATAAACTTGTGGCTTGCAATCTTAGAGGGAAAAAAGGAATTGAACATGGCTTTAATTTGATACTAAGAAATCCTGGGTAAGTGTAAGAAATCCAGGTTTGGTTTAACATGTAACATTATCTTCATTAAAGCTTAGACTTAAAAGAACCAATTAAACAAATTGAAAAACATATTGTCAACTACCCAATAAATAAGGGACTAGTCCAATCTAGGAAAAGTCTTATCTTGAATGTGAAGGAACCAATTAAACAAACATTCTTGCAAGAAATCTTCAACTCAACTTTTCCTGGAAGAATTAATAATAGTTGAAAATGAATTACATCGTTTTTATATTCATGATTGGACCTATAATTACGTGCAAAGTCAAAATTGGAGTATAGATTGAGTAATTTAGTAGTTAAAGTTCCCCTATTTTGTAAAAAAATATATTTTTATCTCAAAATTTTATATAGAATTTTATATAAAAGACAAATATAAGAAGAGAGACAGAAAAGTGAGTTGAATGGTGTGATAAAAAAGAAAAAGAAAAGTAAAAAGTGGTGAACAAAAATTTATCATAAAAACAAAATAGCTCAAGATATTATAAGAGTTTAATTTTTTATTTAGTTATTTTACTTAGAACTTTATGATTTAATATATATATATATATATATATATATATATATATATATATATATACGCTTTTTATTTGTTTTAGTCTGAAGATGAACTAAAATGTAAAACTTATAAGTAATTCAATTTATGGTTTATAATATATTAATAAAAAGATAAAAAAAAAAAACATGGGTTATTTGTTTAGACTAATATGTGATGTAGATTATATTAATGGTTTTGTTTAAGTCAATTTTGGTATATTTAACTGTCTCATGCATATGCAAGTTGTTACCGTCATGTCTCTATCTTGTTCATTTTGTTGAGGCAGAAGTAGGAAGACAAGGTGTCCATACTTTGTTAAAAAAGTAAAAAGATGAATGCATTGGAATAACCATGTAAGAAAAATGGACAAAGGAAACGATATGAATGCCCATCATTTTGATCCTTTTGCAAGGACAACTTTCTTGACCAGTACTCAAATGTTTAGTTCACAAGTTAATTCAATTCAAGGCTATAAGTTTCATCTACAAGGTGCATTCATTCACCAGTCACTTCAGATTATGATAGTCCATAAAACTATAGGATCACCTAATGTTTTAAAAGAAGGAAAATAAAAAAGAAAATATAAAAAACAATGATAAATAGGATGGAAATAATGTAAAATAGAAATAAGATAAAAAAGTACATATATATTTAAAATTACTCTGATGGGTGAAAATAAAATGCATACAAAGTTCTTCAATTCACACATATATAAAATGACTCTGTAATAAAATATTCTAATGATTCATATTTTTTGTGGGAAGAAAATTCTTATACTTTATTGCTTCTTAAATATAATAAGAATTATTCGTTCACACTCTCATCTATTTCATTTTTTATTGCATTTCATATATTTTTCTTTTTTATTACATTATTTATTTTCTTATCTCTTATTTATATCTCAATCCACTCCAATACACATATACGTTTGTACAGACATGCATGCAAACTGAATATATATATATATATATATATATATATATATATATATATATATATATAGATACATACATATATCTATATGAATTTATTAATCATGAGTATTTATGTACAGTAATAATATAATAGAATTAAGATAATAAAACTGTTCTGGTTGATGTTTTTCAAACTATTAGTTCAAGTTAATTGCACAAACTTTCTTGCAAATAATCAAGGTTTTTCAAACTATCAGTTGATAATTTCTTCTTTTTTTTTTACTTAATTAAATTTCTTATTTTATATTCCATTGTTATTTTTCTTTTCTATAAATTTGTTGACCTGTAAAAGATATAAGAATGAAGATAAACTTTGAGTGGAATAAGTACCAAAATTCAAATAAAAAAAAAAATATATTTTTTTAGTTAATAATTGTAATACACAAATAATGAGCTAACTCACTCATAAAATATATTAATATTTCTCTTTCATCACAATTTACACATATACGTATTTTCTCAAATTTTATAACTGATTATTTAATAATCTAATTATTTACTAAATCATTTAAAAAAAAAAATGCATGTAATATCTTGACACTCTAGCACCAACATATACTAATTAAGTTGAAAATTGTAACCAATATATCATCTCACGGGTATATGTGAACACAATATTGTCTTGTATGGCATAGTTGGCAAACACATTTGTGTTGTAAAGTGTGGTGTGCCACATGCTAGTGGAAATGGAAACCCTTTGGCAGTTGCTGGTACCATTGAAACATTGAATTATTTGTTGAAAGCAACCAAAGAGGTAAAAGAGTGTAAGACACTGTTGGCCATTCTATCTTGAATCCAATTCCTTGATGCAAACAACTCATACACTTTGTTACCCAACTTCAACAACAACACCATGTGATACTTACTCATGTTCCAAGTACATCAGACATAGTACATACACATCTTCTGTCCCACCTCAATATCAATATCTATCTTGATCATCTTAAATTAATGAACAAAATAAGTATATTCTCACGGCAATATATAATAATTAGTTACTACAACAATAATAATGATCAAAAATAGTAAAATTCTTTATGTGCTTACTCCTTGTGATTGACATTTTATATTAAATGGTGACACTTATTATTAGAAGTATTTGTAATTGAATCAATGTTTCATTAATAATAACAACGATAAAACTTAAAACTTATGATACACACGACAATTTTTGTTTGTTTACATGTTGATTGTTAGAATGGATGCTATTGATGTGTTAGGTGTTGGTATGATTTGTCAATTTCTCATTGCATGACAAAAACAAATGTTTGGTTTATTCTATCATAATTTTTTTTGAATTCAAAACCCTTCTCTTAAAGCTATTTACATATATCCATTCAACTGGGTTTTCCTTTTTCTTTTATATCTTCTATATTTGTGTTTTAGTTTGGAGTTTACATAGATCAAGGGTCATTTGCATGTTGTAATTGTATTGTGGTTGGTGTTTACTTTGTTAATTTGAGTAAACATTAGGTAAAAAACGAAAGAAAGAGAGATTTAACAATTTTAATGATTATTTCTGATGACAAATAAGAAAAAGAGGTTTTCCAATGAGTCTCAGTATTTTAAAGAAAAAACAAAATTAAAACTTGTGACTTCAGTTAATATAATAAAAAAAAATTAGGTTAAATTTTTAAATAATGTAAAATTATTTTTATACAGTTTATTTATTTATTATTCCATAATTCTTTGACTCATGAATTGAACTTTTTCCGCTGTTCTTTTTGTTTATTGATCTGAACCATATACATTTTTCATTCTATTATCTTTTTACTTCTATCATTTTATTTGTTTCTCATTTACTTTTTTCTTTATTTGACCACTAAACTAAACCAAACATTAATATAAAAGTATATCATGTTCATCAAGGTGCATAGGTTGGAAAATTTACTTTAAAGATAATAATATGATTTTTAAAAAATATATTATTATTTTAGTTATTGAATTAGGTTAATTATTGTCATTTTAATCTTTAATTTAAAAATAAAAATAAAAATAAAAATAAAAATGATTAAATTCAAGAATTAAAACAAATATATAATTTAAGAATAAAAAAATGATAGATATATTTTTGAAACTAAAATAATTAATATATTATATTATTTTTTATATTTTAAAAAATTAAATTATTCAATTTATAAGATCAAAATAGAAATTTCTTTTTAATAAAAAATAAATTATACAATATTTCTCTCTCCTTCTCATTTTTTCCTCCAAACACGAAGGAACAAAATCTAATGTCAACTTCTTCTAGATTTGTTTATGGTGTGTATAAAATCTAATCTTGTAAACAATAAATCCTACACTTAGTTCAGAAAAGCTGCTAATAATCAGATTAATATATTGAAACTGTGTTGAAAATGATGATTGATTCGTCAACTCGCAAATACTTCTCTTTCTGGCACGCTCCTTGTGTGATCACAGTTCTTCTACTATACACAGGTATTTACATTATTATAATAAATATACATTATAGTATTATTATTTCTACCTTAGTTACTGTTACATGGACCCCAAAAATTCACGTGTAACTTTAACTTTTTTTTTTACTTATTTAAATGAACAGAAGCTTTAAAGAAATATATTTCACATTACCTCACATGATGATTTCAATCATAATTAAATTGAGAATGATACAAAAAGATTGAATAAGATCCAAGATATTTTGATCCTTACAGGTACTGAAATACATCATTAGAATAAAATTAAGTTAACAAAAAGAATATTATAATGTGTGTATGCACAAATGAAATGAATGTTTTTGTAAAATGTTTAGAAAGATTTTTAACCCCAAAAGGTGGAGCATATCCCACAGTGTAATAATATCTGGAAAGAAGTAAAAAAGTTTAGTATGATTAGTGATATCCTTTTCGACCTTTATGCATTGCATAGTGCTATAGTTCCTTTTGCACCAGTTACTTAGCTGTTACACATGTTGTTAGAAAAAAAAAAAACATAGAATGCCCTTTTAACATAATCTAGTACTAACATGTGTTTTTTTTTTTCACCATATTATATATGAAATATTCATTGATTTTGTAAATTTAATGAAAACTTAACAAGATTAGGACACATTGCAATGCTTAAAAAAGAACTTATAAACAGTATTCTCATGTCAATAATAATCACATTGGGGTGTTTATGTGATATAAGATTTATATTTGATCAATTAGACCAATTTTTAATCAAGATTAAAAATTAAAAATGTGTTTTTTTTAGGTGAGTGTAATTGACGGCGCGTGAGAAGAAGGAAGAAAGTGGCACATAAAAAGTGACGAATTGAGGCTCCCACAGCGCAGAATAGCAGACAGACGTAGACACAACGTTACCGAACAAACCCAACCTCTGTTTATGGTTCTTGTCCCAATAACAAAAATATTAATATTTTCTGTCGTGTTCACCAATGCATGCTTGCATGCGCGTGGGGTGTTCCATTTGTCTCATTAGTCTTATCCTATGCACCCTTCTCTCACGCGCGCACTTCACTACCACAACAAGAAAGAACCTTCTTCACTTAGCTTAGCTTTGCTTTGCAGAAGTAGAGTATAGCTTTGGTAGTATTTCTGATACCTGTGATTTAGAAACGTTGCTATGTGATTGTATTCTTCTTTATGCTTTTTCTTCAACTGTGTCGTTTTCTTGCATCAACTGTTGCTTTCTGCCACAGGTTTTGCAGACTTGTTTTCATGTCTTTAGTGGATAACATTATTGTACTACGTTTTTTCCTTATGTGAGAGTATGGTTTTGCAAATGGGTACTCGGAACGAAGATAAAGCTGTCTTTTTTCCTCCTCGTTTTTTGTTTTGTTCTTGAGGGAATGTGAAGTTTTTTCTGAGCGTGGAAGAAGAGAGAGAGATAGAGAGTGTGTGTTGAGAATTGTTTTGACAATGTAGAGAGGAACCCTTTGTTGTTGAGTTGAGGAAGGTTGTTGTTTTTTTTTTTTTAACCCCACTTTTGGTGGTTTTGAAGTGTCGGTGGTTTTGGGAAGTGTTGCAGAAATGAATGATTCTACGGTGAAGAATTTGGCCATTACTGAGAGGAAGGTGCAGCAGAGGCCTGGTGGTTGTGTCGGCATTTTCTTTCAGCTCATTGATTGGAAGAAGAAACTCTCCAAGAAGAAGCTTTTCTCTAAGAAACTTCTTCCTCCTGGTTAGTTTCTTTCTAAATCTATCTTCATATAATAATATAATGTAATGTAGTATATAATATAGATATAGATTTGTAGTGAAATGCCATGCAGTAAGATATGAGGGATTGTGTTCTGTGTTTTGTGGAGACTGATGTGTTTGTTTTGATTGATCTTTGTTGTTCAATGTGTATCAGCTCGTGCGAAAAAGTTCAAAGGGAATGAAAAAATGCCAAATTCCAAGCTTCATTTGGTAAGGCTTTAGGCTTGAATGATTGATTGTGTTGATTATTCTTATTTCATTTTGTTTAATGTCTGGCTCTAACTCTTTTTGTTTCGTGTTGTGTATATGTTTTTATTGTAGATTGCTAATGAAAATAGTGGGGGTTTCCCAAGTGCCAAAAAAGGTGGGAATCATGGTGGTGATGATGCAGAGCAAAAGAGTGAAATGCGAGTTCCGAGTCTTGTAGCTAGGTTGATGGGTCTAGAATCTATTCCATCTGCTCAGCGTGACAAGTCCAAGAAGGCTTTGTGTGCTGCTGATGGGAAGAAGGAATCATTCAGTGACCATTGTGAGTTGGATAGGCAAGGTATGGATTTGGAGATGGGAGTTGTAAAGCATGATCCAAGACCTCAGAAGCTTCAGAAAACTGGGGTGTATGAGAGAAGGGCAGTGACTCGATTTGGAGCCGATGCACTGCATATGAAGAGTCTTTTGTCGCGAGCAAAAAAGTATAATCACCACCATCATCATCATCACCCTAAGCTTGGTTCTTCTTTGAAGAGCCCGAGAGTTCCTTCTGGAAAGAGTGCTTCTCGAAGCTCTAGGTTAATAGGAGCAGCTACTAAAATTTTGGAACCTGGACTGCAAAGCAGGAGTAGAGCTAAAAGTTCTCTTACATATCATTCTTCCACTTATCATCCCACTACTGGTGTTGTTACAGATGGTATGGATGATAGTTCAGCAATTATGCAAAATCAATCTTGTTATGATGCATGCTCGTCCAAGCAATTGATAGGTCAGACCTCTTGCAAAAATTGTGGCAATTTGCTTGATGTTGTTGACTGCAAGCTTGAGGTTGGGGGAGAGCAATGTGTTATTCCACCCATTGTTTCGGATGAGATCACTGCTACCTCTATGGTATCATCAGAGAAGAAGGGAAAGTCATTCACTCCCTCTCTTGGCCATGAAAGTGATGTAGTTCTTCTGAGATGTCAGGAAAAACACATATCTCCTGTTACTGAAGAAAAGGGAAAAAATAATGCACATCATTCATGGAGTGAACCACCTGCCAGAAGAATGTCAATGACCCATGAAGGTCCAGCTAAATGGAATTCATCATGCCAACCATCAAGGATCATAGAGGATGATGCATCTTCTTTTGCCTTAAAACACAAAACTCAAACACAAGATCATATGTTAAGTGCTGAAACTTATTCATCTGGATCTACAATGAGTAATGTGCAAGTAAAAAGGGTATCATCTTCTACAAGCACCATGAATGGGACTAAAGATTTTGTTGCTATGAATAGAAGCCTAAGTGGTCGAACAAGGATGAGGTCACCTACCAAAGTGGATAGTTCTAAATTTGATCTAGAGAAAAAACCTTATAATAGACATCATAATTCCTCATCTCACGTAAGGACATTAGAGAGAAAAAGAAGGATCCCAAATGTCACACAGCTGGAAGGCCCAGGTTCCGTTTATTCAGTTGGTGCAAGACAGAGAAATCTCCATTCTGATGGACTAGGTGGAAAAAGGAGGGACTTCAATGCTTCCTCCTTGAACAATTCTATTGTAAAAAATAAACAAGTGTGTCAAGGTGAAACAGTTAAGGTTAATGACAAGAAGATCAACGGTGTAGTGTCATTTGCATTTAATTCCCCATTGAAGCCAAAGATGGGAATAACTGTGGAGAAGGAAGAGACAAGCAATGACAGTGAGAGTATGATGCATTTCCAAAGACCTTCTCCTTTGAGAGTTGATGCTTTAGGTGCCTTTCTAGAACAAAAATTGAAGGAATTAACCTCTCAAAGAGATCAGGAGTTGGCTACAGGTGCTCCACCAAAAAAATCAAGTGCCATGATTCTCCAAGAGCTGATATCTGCTCTAAGCTCCGAGCATCTGATTTGTCATGGTGGCTGTCATATGTTTAATGAACATGTTGATTTTCATGTAAGTCTTCTCTTTATGTATTGTCTCACTGCACCCACATTTATATCATCTGATCATTTTGCTTTTGTAGTCATTGTTATTTATCTACATGAATTGCTGTACAGTGTCAGTGCATGGTGCTTGAGTTGAAGTTTCTGTCTAATATTAGATGTACTGCAGTTGGAATTTGGAAATGCTTCCCTGTCTGTTACTTGTGCTTTTGTTTGTTTGCTCTGTTTTTGTCGCTATTTATGTATCAATAACAAGGAATGGGTTGGGGTGGGGGATCAAATTCTCAGCTGATATTTTTTTGGTTGATCTGTTAATTATAATGTCACAAAAATGGTGTTAATAAGTAAAAAATTGGAGAAACTCACAGAGATCCACTGTTGGGGGAACTTTGAATGGACAAGTATGGGCAACTAATGGGCCCATTGACTCTGTAATGAGGGGAATCATTTATCATGGTTGTTAAATTGGCATCTAGTAGTGTGGTTCCACTTTGTGTTATGTAATAGACTAATGGTAAAAGAAAGCATGCTTTAAATGATGCACAACAATCATGTACGTACCTAAAGTGTTTGGATGATGAAAGTTACTAAGTGCCTTATATTTTTGTTTTTGTAATTCTCACGTGTACTTGTCCTATTTTGTGTGTAATTAGTGTCTTTGGTTGTAAAATTTCCATATTTTGGATACTGCAGGCTGGCTATAATTATTTGCCTTTAAAAAAATGGAGTAATATTCCTTGAAACAAGTATATTTAATTATAGCCACTTGGGCTTTGTTTATCTCAGATTGAGCATGAAATCATGATCTCAGTTAGCTGTACTGTAATTCTCATATGCACTTGGTCCCATTATATTAAAATTTGTACTGTGGTTGGTGGAAAATTGGAATTCTGACAATAACTGACAATATCATTTGTTTCTTTTTAATAACAGTGTGGAGCAAAACAAGAAAGGTTATTAGGAGCCTCTTGCAATGGTAATCATCTCAGTCCTGGATCGGTTTTGGAAGCCTCCTTTTCTTCTAGTAGTCTGGATGAAAACTCAGGTGAAGTGGAATTTAAAACAAAATGTGATTTATTGTATGCAGAAGTAGTTTCTAAATACAACTTAAAACAAGTTCTCTTGTTGATGTCTGTGATCATTGCTTTAACTCCAGGGCATGGTTTTCACCCTGACTCCATGAATTACTCTTATGGTCAACCAGAACATGATACTGATCTATCAGATTCTGCAACATCCTTTAACAAAGGGAGGATAAGTGAGATACTCAGTGATCTTGTCAACCAAATTCCGAGGGCACTAGAAAGTTTGCACTCTTTTGGGACAGAATTGACAAGAACCAAGCTCAACCATATGAAGGATATTTTCTTGAATGCTGAGTTGGTGCTAGGAATTGCGACTAACTGCGAAGCGGAAGAACAGCCACAACTTCTAATTTATCAGTTTCTAGTTGATGATCTGGACACCATGGTGGGAGATGCTAAATGGACAGATGATTATGGCTTTGTGGATTGTATGGATTCTAAACACAGAAAGGAACTCAAGGGGTTTCTCTTTGATTGTGTTATAGAATATCTTGAATCAAATTGCTACCAATATTTTAACTCTGGATTCAAGGCATGGACAAAGCTGCCATTGTGCATGAAAGCTAAGATGTTGGCACAAGAGGTCAAGAGGGAGATTAACAAGTGGTTGTCTATGGTTGGAATGGTGCCTGATGAAATAATAGAATGGGAAATGAGCCACTCCTTGGGAAAATGGACTGACTTTGATATTGAAGCATTTGAAGCTGGTGTTGATATAGATGGGGATATACTTCAAATTTTGGTTGATGAAGTTGTTGAAGACCTTGTTGGTTGCAAGCAGAACTCCATTTGCTTTTAGAATTCCTCTCAGCCAGTCATGAAACATCTCAACATAGTAATGACTGGTGAGAGATGTTTTGATCTAACATGGTGTATTTTTTTGTACAAAAAATTATGGCATTTCTAATGGAGGCTTCTTTTGTGATCTTTGAATTAGTGGACAAAATAAAGTCCATCGTCGATGTTTTTTTTCTTAATTTTCTTCAATCATATTTTGTCTCTGAATTTGCGTTCACTAGCCACAAACAATCTTAGCTAATGCCTTGACTAATCAAATCAAATCAAACCCACAAGTTGTAGTTGAGAGATCCATCTTGAAGAAAAAAAAGTTTTGAACAAGTGCATTTATTTCATAGTATGATATAATAATTTGATATATTTGTAAGTTATTTTTGACTTGGTTCAGAAGTTCTTTACGATAGTTTACAAGAACAATAAATAATTATGTTTATACGGAGATAAATTAATTTTATTGTCTCTACTATATAAGTATTTACTATTTGATAAGGTCTAAATCAAACATATTCAAGAAGAATAAGCATAACCTCTCTGATAAAAGATGTGCAAAACATTTTGATAAAAAGACAAGTATTCTATTGCAAGACACAATTAACAAGCAAGTCCTTCCCAATAAACAGAGGAAGATCAATATTATTCCATCTGTAATAACAGTATCATAGTGGTGGATAGATACCCCCTTAAAACAAAGAATGCAAATCAAACTTAAAAAGAATGAAAAGAACAGTGAAAAACATGTATCACCAAATCATCCAAATGAACAAAGAAACAAAAGATTTAAAGAAACTCCGTAGTCCTCAAATGTGTCTGTAGCCTAAAACAGTCTTTCTCCCCATAACCCTACTACTCTTTCCTCTAGTCTCAGCATTGATGGCATTAGCAGTAGAAGAAGACAAACTCTTGAGTTCATCAATGCTGGCATAACTCTTCCTAGGCATGAGTAAAGCACCCCTTCTCTTTTCACCAGCATTGGCTGACTTACTCCCTCTTGAACTCGACAAAACACCACACACACTCTTGGAAGGAGGTGTCAACTCCATCACCGTAGGTAACATGTTACTATTCACTGGCTTCCGATTCTCCTTCCTCAAAGCTGCAGAGAAATCAGGCACAGACTGAGCCAAGAGAGAAGAAGACCCTTTTCTGCCACCACCTTGAAACTTTACCTGTTTTCTTGGTGGAGTTGGAACCTTTACTGTTTCTTCCAATTCCATATCCTCATAGTACTCATGTTCTTGTTTTTGTTCTTGTTGATGTTGTTGTTGATGTTGTCTTAGGTATCTCATGCGAAGCTTTGTTTCCCTTAACTCAGCGTATGCGTTGTACCTTGGTCCTCTCTCCAACTCCATCATCAAAAGACCACCTTGCATTAGCATCATCATGGTGTCCATTGTGGAGTTTGTTTCTTGTTGCAGAGAGACGTTGTGTTGTTGCAAATATCTTTGTTTCATTAAAAGCGTTTTTGTTTCTTCGAGGAGTAAAAAGTTTTAAGATTGTAACGGTCTAATAAATCTTAGTCCAACGTTCTAAATTGTGTGGGTCCCACACCCAAGATCTGTTATTATACACGTTTCCATCTTCTTTTATTATACCCGGGGAGTAAAATATTTATTGCATTAAAAATACTAAAATTATTCAATATTTAATTTTTAGATTCTTGAAAATATTTTATGAGATGTATTTATGACTTTTTAATTAATATTCTTAAATGCTTATTTAAGATTTCTAAAGGAATATACCGTTAGCAAAAAGCTTATATTATTACCTGAAAAGTTGTAAGGATATAAATGAAAGAGAATAAGAATCTAATAAAATCAATTTATTAATTTCAAGAAATTTTAATTTTTTTTTATTGAAAACAATGCATGAAAATTAATAAGTGTTATTAAATGTATAAATAAAAAGAAATTAAAAGTAAGAAAAATAAAATAGCTATTGTTTCTTCCTTTTACAACATTTATTAAGAGAAAAAATATTAGATAACATAATACTTAGAAGCCCACAGTGTAAGGCATTTTGTCAAATTTATTTCTTAAAAAGAAAAACTTTATACTATATACTATTACTTGAGAACTTTATTCGCCAAATAATACATTTATAGTCTTCTTAACAGCCAAAATTCATTTAGACAAAACTAAGAACTTTCGCAATTAATGATATTTTATGTAAATAATCAAAAATTATATTTTATCTAATGTCATAACTATATTTTCAAAATTTACTAGTTCTGAATTAAAAGTATCAAAATATCTGAGCTCTTAAGTTGTGTTTTTGTGATGTTTGTTTCTTTGAGGCTCTCTTGTTCATCCTTTATATTTAAGCATGGAATAGTATCAGGAGCCCAATCAAGGACAAAGGTTGCTTCCACAAACTTAGATTTATCAACATGAAATGAAACAACTGTCTGCCAGAGAACCCGTGTGGTGTGCTTTATGAAAAATGCACCAGTCATGACCCATGACAAGTTTGGGAGGTATAACATATACAACAATTTAACCTCTGAATTCTTCTATATGCAAAAATCAGCTGTTCATTTGAATGAAATTAAACTTTATGGTACTTGTATTTTTGCCCTAAATTGAATCTATTGATATGCTGGTCAAAACCATGGAGCACTAGGGTCCTTACAGCAGCAACTCCTTGCTCCAATGAAGCATCAATCTGTCATTTGAAAAAGGAAATTGTAATCAAATTTCCAATAAAAAGCACATGATCTGTAACATAAAATTGTTTTTTTTACCAAGTCGTAAGCTATTATAAAAGAACTAAACCAATTATCGCTTAGTAGAAGACTAGACATAACCTGCTGTCGTTCCACGAAACTAAATTTTTGTAGAAGATAAGCTCTTAAATCCATAGTTCCAGGAGGATTTCCAATTCCTACAAACACATTTGAAATATAGTACTGCTGAAACAACGGAAGAGACCATGCCAATAAAAAGTGACAGAAGACAAGCAACTAACCGACTGCAAGCCGAGGAAAACCACTGCAACCATCCAAATGGCCCATCACATTTTTCAAACTGTAAAATGTAACACCAGTTATAGATTTATAATTTCCAGGTACAGAGAAATTTATCAGTTCCCAATTTATTTATTTTTTAAAAAGGATTGCAATATTGTCTTATAAATCATCTAACTGATAAGATGACTTATAAATCTTCACCATAAAACTGCATTGAAGTTTAAAAAAAAAATAAAAAATTAAAAGAGAAGGCTGAAATGCTATGTTACCAATGATAAGATTCAAATCTTTATCTTGTTTTCAAGTAGACATAGAATGCATGTCAGAACATAATAAGAGTTAAAGAAATTATAAAACGGCTTCCTATCCACCTTATGTGCCATCATTAATGCATCCTAAAACCATAAAACCTTTTTAACTTAAGGTATTTTAATTTCAGTCTTATCACAAGTAGGAAGTCTGTTTACTGTCTAACTATTAGTAAAATGGATTCACTAAACTATAAATTCCAACTTTTGAAATCACTTTTGTTCAAATATATAAAAAATCTCAACAAATACAACACGCATTACCCATTGTGATGCCCATGTCCGCCTTTAGGTTGAAGCCTTAAAACACCGTTTGGAAGGCTTGTTTCATCATAAACCTATGTAAAAATTCCCAGAAACTTTTGGCTAAATGAAATTTTCAACAAACATTTAAACTGTCACTTACTGCTTTTTAGCTGAAGGTAAGACATACATACTAGTAGAATATGACGCAAGGGTACTTGATAATATGCAGCAAGTGGCCCAACCTTTTAAGAATATTAAAATTAAGATAGAATCAGTTACATGAAAATAACACAAAATGATATATCATAGACCATTTTTTTTTCATATCAACATATCCAAATAAGAATTGAATCAGATAATAGATCCATTATCAGTTTCAATTAGTATCTCTAGCTAATATGATATGAATAATAAAAACTAAAGTATATGTGTCTTATGGTGAAAACTAACTGATTCTCCACTAAAATTCATGTATGTTTGAGGCTTTGCCAGCAAAATTGGAACTTCACCAATAGAACCTGTACATATCCAGAAGAAAATACAAGTTAATGTTAAAATTACCTACCATGAAATCTGTAACTGAGAGGGAAAAAAAATAATAAAAAATCCATATTTTAGAGGATTCAGCACCTATTCCAATCAAGGCCTTTGACTGTATAGTGTTCATCCGTATCCCTTCAGCTTGAGAAATGCTGTCAATTATTTCAAATCCAACCTAACAGAGAGAAAACCATAAGATTCACAACAAATAGAAACATATTCACGAACTTTCACAAATGAGTGAACAATTACATTGTGTCTAGTGCCATGATATTTGTTTCCAGGATTACCCAAGCCAACAATGAGCCAAGGAGTATACTCCACTTTAGCTCCATTATTTATCTGTGATACTGAACAACGAACAGAAAAACTTGTTTTAACTGATGATAACTTTTTTGAATAATTAGGACAATCAAGATTCCTGGGATAAGTTAAACAAAAGCTTGAAGCAGATGCTGCATGCAACATTGATCTGTCAAAAAATGAAAAGAATACACAATGAGTATGAAAAAATTCATTTTTAATGACATAATAATTGACAATAACAACTAAGAGGTGACAGTGAAACTACACAGAACCTGAACTTACACACACTATGCAAATTGAAACATTCACAAAAACCTATGCTGCTATACTACAAACTGGAATCTTCCATTAAATGTTCACTTAATAACCCCAAATTAATAAATCGAAGAATGAAGAGAAATTGAAGTTAAGAGAAGAAGGTAAAACCTTGAAATGTTGAAGAGCAAGTAGAACGTTCCCCAAATTCAACGCTCACGGAATAACTGTTGCAAAAGCGAAAGGGATTTTTGGTGAAATTTGGGGAAAAGAGAAACAAAATATTTTGTAAACTGAAGAAACAGTGTTGAACTCAGAGACGATGGAGGAAGAAGGGGTTAAGTATTATGCCACGTGTCACTCAAAATTGAACAATATCTCATAACTCAATGGGCTCGACTTGGGCCTGTAGTTGGCCCAGAAAAAATATTAAAAATCTTTGTTTTTTTTAAATACGAACTACGAGGTTTTTGAATCCAGGAAGGAAAGAAGAAAAATGCACTAGTTTTTAGTGATTTAAGTTGGGATATTTTATTTAATTTTTTAATTTATA
Organism: Hylodesmum podocarpum; assembly: GCA_026586105.1. Classification (NCBI taxonomy): domain Eukaryota; kingdom Viridiplantae; phylum Streptophyta; class Magnoliopsida; order Fabales; family Fabaceae; genus Hylodesmum; species Hylodesmum podocarpum. Next base: position 984,981 of record JALJEV010000014.1, on the reverse strand, counting down.
AATTTTATGTCAATTATTTATATTTTTAAAATATATTATTTTGATTTAAAATAGTTATAACTTTTAACATTATTATTTGTGATTAAGCCCAGAAAACGATATATTTTAAAATTAAAAAATGGTCAAAATGTTAAACTTTAAAGTGCGGTGTTTCTATAAGTCATTTTTAATTTTTCACTTATTTTTTATAAATATTTTTAATTTCTAATATTAAATTAAATTTTAAAATATTAATATGGAAAATTTAATTGCGAGAAGAAAAATTTAGTTAACTTGAATCACACATGCGTGATCTGGCATTGATGTAATTATCTTTTGTCTTAATTGCATTGAATTTGGTTTTATCATTGTTGCAATGTCATTAGCTCAAGAGTCAATACTCATTTGGCAGCCTTGTATATTTTTATTTTGGTCTATAATTTTTGTAGGATGATGTATAAACCACTCATATAGTTAATTAATTAACAGTGTCAGGGAATTAATTTGTTTATGCTGAGATATTGATCAAGTAGCACTTTTGATTTGTAATCAATTATTCATAATAATTTTATTGTCTGACATTTATAAAATGGAAAGAAAAAAGATAAAAAAAATATTAATAAAAAAATTAATATATTTATAATATATGTTTTAGATTGAGTTAAACAATTGATTGCGTATTGAAATTTGTAACGAAATAAAATTGTAATAGTTAATTAATGTTCTCAATTTACATTAAATAAAGTTTACATTCGCATACAACTCACAGAATACAGAAGCTGCTACAAATATAGTGCTGAATTGAAAGAAAAGTCCAACTCACAGTAACTGTTCATAGGCTAAGGTGCAAATCCAAACCAAACCTTTGTATATGACTATCGCCTCCACCATCGCTGTTGATGCCACCAAACCCTATAAAAGGTTGATGATTGCCACTATCATGAGTGATGATGGAGGCATTGGCATAGACTTGTCTTTCAGGAGTTATATAGTTTCTTGAAAGACTATATACACCACCAACAGTTGTGTAAAGGAGTGTTGGTGGTGTATACTGTGATGGTGAGAACCCTGATATGATTGTGTTTTGGATACGTGAAGCAACAAAGACACGTGCAGCTTGCATTTGAGCACGTTTCAAGAGCTGTCTTTCTTTCTTGTGTGCGTTTTGGTGGCCTCCTAGTGCCTGCGAGTTAGAGAATTCTCTGCAGCAGTACTGACACTCATATTTTCTTGCATCATCATCACTTGATGAATTCAAAGGCTCAGAACTCGAACCTGCTTCATGAGTTTCATCTTTTGGGGACTTGTTAATGTTGATGCCAAAGAGCTTTAGAGAGGGACTAGTACTGCTAGTAGTACTAGATTTCACATGGTATTCAATTTCAGCTGCCATGATTAATTAGTTCTGAGATGGAAAAGAGAAAACTGAACTATAAAGTTGGAGGTTGAGAAGATAAAGAAAAGATGCACCAAAATGTGTGGTTAACTATGCACTAAAATGTGTGTGTGAACTACTAAGTATGAGGGATTTTATAAGACAATATTTGAAGAGTACATATTAAGCTTAGGCCCTGAGCATATTCTCGTTGACAGAAAATGCGTGACAGTATATGCATGATGTATAGATCAGAGGAAGAGATAGGGACATATAAATATTTATTTAGTGAGAATTAAATTTTTTAGTATGAATGTTACAAGTTTATATTAATAATATGATGCATTGTATTAATAGATAATTTTACTAATCCATAAATTTAAATTTATGTATATCATCGATGTTTTGTTAACATGAATGTAATCTATTTGATATTTGTTAGTTTAACCAAACTCGGTTCCGCTTAAATAAGGTGTTAGTCTAAAATAAAGTAAATAACAAAAATAAAACATGAAGGAAATTGTTGTCATTTTAACTGAGGTAAATCAACTCAAATAAACTATAATAACTTTTAAAATTCAAAATCTTATAAAAAAATCATATTTATCATTAATATAGTTTTCATTGAATGTTCTATTAATATATCTTTTAGTTATAACATATACTTAAAAATTCATTTTGCTTTGTATGTGTTTTTAATGAAAATAAGAACCCCAGTAGTATAAAATTTCTCTTTAAAATAATGGGTAGAAATTAATCCAATAAAAAGTCTAATAATTGATGAGATTTATTTAGGCAAAAAATAAAACAAAAAGGTATCTACTCATTGCCCATGAACTTAGATACGTTACAAACCTAGCAAGCATAAAAATAATCTCTGTGCCATGCGTCAGATCATAGTTTTGGCATGGCTTGCATATAGCTAGGGGTTACCTCAAAGATTAAGAGGACAATTAGCAATAATTATTAAAATCTAAGTCGATGTGTTGATTATTTTTAAAATGTGAGTTTTAATTCTTACAAAAATGATTTGTCTTGTTCAAAAAATACTATACAAAAAAGGAAAAGTGGCATTTTGCAAGACGAAAAATATAGTGAAATATAGAAGAATATGTAGAGTTAATTGATAAGGAAGTCAAAGATTGAGAGATAAGGTAGTGAGATTATTGAAAATAATGATCCAAGTTGGATTGAAAGGTCCACAAAGGAAGATTAATGCTAGGTATATTGAGCATGTTTGCGTGATTGACGTTGAGTTAGTCATTAATTATTGGGACAAAATCTGTAAGAAATCTTACTAACTTTCCATCAATTGGATTCAATGTATTATGATGATTTCAGTATCAGCACTGCACATGTTTAATACAATAGTGTCTTCAACTGATGATGCACGTGATCACTATTACACCACACCAAAATTTCTATAAATTAATCACACACGCATCCAAATTCAATTTGCGAGCTACTCTTACAGGAATAATTACACATAGTTTCTTAATTTGTAAAATTGCTACTCTTAATTTTATTTTTAATTTATTTTTATCCATAAAGTGGTTCTCTTTAGGATAACTTAAAAAAGATTTCATCCATTTTTTTTATAACGAAAAAAATATTATTCGCTTTGAGTCTAAAATTTTATTTTTAAACTTTTTCAAAAAAAATCTCTCACTAATAAAAAATATTATGTGTATTTATAAATTTGTATCATTCCTTATTTTATATTTATATGTGAGACATTGATTACACCCTAATAATTTTAATGAAAAAATTATTTATTACAAGAAAAATTATTTATTACAATAAAAACTATTTATTACAATAAAAACACTAAAACTTCAACTCTAAATTTTCGGATTCATTTTTCTAACTACCTTATATATTTATAAACTCATTTACGTGAAATTTTGATTATAACCTAAAAAAAAATATTCATGATATTTATTGTTGAAACATTTTGTTGGACATGGTCCCACATTCTTGTCCATAATGGGAACGTACAAATTAGCTAGCTAGCTAGCACAGCAATCTAGTCAGAGGCCACTAATAATGAAGCAGCAAGTGAAAAAATGTTTAGGATATTTTGCATGGAGGATGGAGCTTAGTGAAAAAATGCTTAGGATATTTTGTTCAACCACTATATATTGCAGTCCCTTCATGGTTAATGAAATTTTCATGTGATAGACGGGTAGGTGGAGAAAGTGTATTGTTCAAAAGCACATGGCAATGATGTTTATTATACATCATTTCATTATTGAAATTAAACTTAAGTGAAAACAATAGGAACTAGGTAGCTAGGAAGAGCCCAAAAATTCTCCTTCTCTACTTCCATCTATTTTAATGATATTCATTATAGTGAAGAGGACCACTTATTTTTAATTTTCTTAATTAGTATTCATAATAAGTTAACTCAAGTCATTTTAGAACTTTTTGTAGGGGCGGGTTCTATAAAGTTAACATTATATTGGTTATTTATTGATTGAATTGTTATATGTTACTTGGTCAATAGATAAATATAATATACAATAGTATGTTATACAATATACAGTAGTGTGAAGTTGAACTTGATATATATAATATAATTTTTTTTATTTAATACAAATAATTAATCATTAATACATTTATCACTATAAATCTACACTTAATTAAGAGATAATTTAGTTAGTAAAATGGAAATTTTTATATTAACAAATAATACTGATTTTGCAGGGGATGGTCTATAATAGCCGTATAGCTAGCTAGCATTTTTCAACAGCTCAAAGTCTCAAATGCATACAAATTAGGTAACGTAATTATCTTTTACTTGACTACTACATGGGGATTAAAAAATAATAGGTCTTAAGAAAAAAGAAAACAACCTGGATTTGAAAATAAAAATTACTTATTTTTTAAGTTTTTCTAATACTATAGAATTTAAAAATTATACACAATAATATAAAAAAGTTTTGTATAACCTTTAAAAAATTTATTATTAAAATTAACAAATTGTAATCAACTAACTGATTATGTAAAATATTCTATATTACTAATGGATGATCCTTTTTTTCATATAAATAAGCTATTTTTTCTTTAAGAATTTTTATCTGAAAAATTTTCTTTTTGATAGAGAGAGATATTTTATTTTTATTAAAACTTGTGTTGACCCAATTGTAAAAAAAAAATAAAAAATTGTTTGAGTATAAAATAAATTTAAAATAAAGTTAATTAATATATATTCATGATCGAGTATAAATTATGCATGTTCTAGAAGGTTAAGATTTAGTTGCATGCATTGTTAAGCAAAATCCTGGAAAGAGGGTTCATCTAGGTTAGGCACTTACTTAATTTAGTTTTAAGTCTATACACAAATTAATTGTTTGGAAATCTTAAATGTAAATTAAAGAAGAATAAAGTAACATGACGACGCATCTTATTTTAATTTAATAGACAAGGAAAATCACATTTAATTCAAGTGGAAATTCACAAGACCTAAAAGATATATATTGCAAAATTAGGACACTACCTACAAGTTTCAAGTTGGATTAATACACAAAGTATACATTCTTAGAAAATAAAAATATTTGTCTTTTATAAATGTTATGGCTCCAAAAGTATTAGGAATAGAAATAATCTCAGTCATATCATAAGTTAGTTCAAAAATAAAAGACAATATTTGAAGTTTTGTGACTAGAATACCATTTCAGTGAGTTTCTGTGACATTATTTGTTTTTATGACATTAATTAAGAATAATCGTTGCCGTGTGCTAAGAGTTTTTGTTGACTTGTCTGTTGAAAGGACATGCAAGTAATTAGCATCTTTATATTTTCTTGGTACAGTTTTAATCAACCATCTTATAAAAATAAAATAACCATAAGTACATCCAATATAAAACTTATATGTAACAACAATTATATAAATTCACATATTAATACATTTTTTATATATTTTTTGTTAAAAGATCGTAATTACTTGATTTAAATTTGACCACACTTAATATTCTTTATTCTTCTCCAAAAAATATATTTTGTACAAATATTTTTTCCATAAATTTAACGTGTGTTGTCACACTAATTAAATATTTATTGTTGGTCTTAAAGTCTAGATGGTGTATTATAATAAAATTAAAACCCATTATAGATTTTTTTTTATGATTAAATACTAATAGTTAGTAATTGATATTTTTGTCAATAAAATAAATTAAAAAATACAATAAAAGAGTGAAATAGAATATGACGGGATAAATATTTTATTGAAGTAGTATTGAGTCCAAATTATTTAAATAAAAGTCTATTTTTTGTCTTTATAAATGAAAAAGTGATTGAAAAAAATTATTAAATTTGATCAATTTCAGCCAATTTGATTTGTACTAAATTTAGAAAAAATAAAAAAATTGTCTCTCTGATCGCACCATATCACAAAACTATATGCCTTATCAAACCATCAAAGGCTATGAGTCAAAAGAAATATTTGATGTCACAGATGTGATAAGATCTCAAATATAATACCCAAATCAATTCCACAACTTTATATTTTATAAATTCATTCTCTATATGCAAATAAATACTTTATATTAACTACAGAGGATATGGTGCGATATGTAATTTATTTTTTTCTCTTGAATAATTTAACTAATATTCTTTTCAATATATTGTAATTTACGTTATTTAATAGATAAGATGTGTATAAAAAATTTATAGCAGATAATTAGAATCCATAAATATTATATATTAAAATTAATGTTACATATCATTTGGGGAGTAATTTTTATCGCTTATAAATTGTTTTCTAAAATATGTAATCAAGGAATTAAAAACAGTTTACAAGTTATATACTAATTATAACTTCTATGTTATAAATTTATAATATATGCTTCAGAAAATAAATTTTTAATATGTCAAGATACTAAGTATGAGCATAGATTGGATTATTTCTAACAATATCATTCTCCTGAGTTTTATTTTCGTTACATCATTTTGGAGTGTCCTAGATTCGATTTCCTGTTTTGTTGGTACTGTGTACATGCTTTGACTTTTTGGGTCTCGAAATTTTCATTCAGATCATATTCAAGGGAAACACTTTGTGGGTTCAGATTCAGAAGTGAAGGGTGTTTGAGTTTTGATGAATTGAAAAGTGAGAGTGTGTTGTGTGCATGAGCATGAGTAGTAGTAGAAGCAGTTGGTGCGGTTTGAGACCTGTTTTCTTCAATATGGAAACTGAATTGTCTGTTAGAGGAACAAGTTTTGGTTCCATTTTTGGTTCCTCGGCTAGGCCTAGATCACTCAGGGCCCACCCTTCTGGTTTGTCTCTTGTTAATTGTTGATACCTTCCATGTGTTTAGTTTGTTCCCGATTCTCAGTTTATGTTCTCTAAATGCTTACCAAACACATGTTTTTCATTGTTGTCGTTTTGTTGTATGATTTTGTTGTTTACTAATATACCAACATGAAATTTCATCCATATATTTTGGAATTTCCTTAGAGTTTATTGTAGGTCAGAACTTAGATGCAATTCATTGGATGGTTTTAGTGTTGTTCTCTATGCTGAAACTCTAATTTTAACTGAAAGGCAACTTCAAAAACACTTGAGAGAATTGTATCTGTGTTTTGTTCTGTATTGTATTATTCTTTATAACTGCCTTTTATTTTGTCGGTTGATGGATCTTAATATCATGTCAATAATGTGAATGTTAAGAATGTGTTTATGTCCCTCAAATGTTACTGAGTAAATTTGTGTTTCAGATGAAGATGTTGAGGAACTTGTCCCCTCTAATAATCCTGGCAAACCTTCTGGAACTGTTCTGCCCTATGTTGGTGTTGCTTGCCTTGGAGCCATGTTATTTGGATATCATCTTGGGTATAAATTTCATCTTCATTTGGTATAAAGATTAATGGACTCCTAATTCAGCATAACATATTCTGTGTATTGCCATCTACAGTGAATGACTTAAGCCACATCTTGCTGTCTCAAGTTATTGGTGGCAAGAAACTTGTTGGAGTCCTATGTTGAATTTTGCTTGTTATTGTACTGATTTTCATCAATTATTATTCTTAGGTAGGGAACTCTGACAATACTCTCTTTGGTATAGGGTGGTAAATGGTTCTCTTGAGTACCTTGTCAAGGATCTTGAAATCTCCCAAAACACTGTTGTACAAGGTACATGCTTTTCTCTTTGTTAATTGTTGTTAGAAATTTCACGTCACCTAAAGATATGACCTGTTACATATATATAAGTGAGGAGCAATTCTCACCTTGGAAGTCAGTTTTGTAGTTTTGAGTTAGAGTGTATCTTCAAAACTCGCATTTCTAACATAGTATTAGAGTTTATCCGAGGATTGTTTGTGCCCCGTTGTTGGGGATTGGGGATTGTGCCCCATTGTCGGGGATTGTTTTCTCCTAGTTTTCATGAGATCTAATCCATGAACAGGATGGATTGTCAGCGCCCTGCTTGCTGGTGCTACTGTTGGTTCATTTACTGGTGGAGCATTGGCTGACAAATTGGGCCGGACTAGGACTTTTCAGTTGGATGCAATCCCTTTAGCTTTGGGAGGATATCTCTGGTCAGTGAGTCATCCTTGAGTAGAAGGTTTGATCTTTTATGTATATTTGAAATTAATGGGTTAAATTATAATACATTGACAGTGCTATTGCTCAGAGTGTTCAGACAATGATCATTGGTCGCTTGTTAGCTGGTATAGGAATTGGTGTAACATCTGCAATTGTACCACTTTACATATCTGAGGTGATACCTTCATAAATTATTTTAACTTCAGCGATCATGTTTACATATTTTAAATGAATCACATGGCGATTCCTTCTAATGGACAGATTTCTCCAACTGAAATTCGTGGTGCACTTGGATCTGTGAATCAACTTTCTATATGTATTGGGATTCTTGCAGCACTATTGGCTGGTTTGCCCCTGGTGGGAAATCCTACATGGTAGTTATTGACTATTAAGGTTTTCATTTCACCATCTTGTCAGTTGTCAGCTGTTATTTCTTTCGAGAATATCTTTTAGAGGGCAATAGAACATATTTATCGGTGATGGAGATAAGTGTCTTTCATGAATGAGAAATAAATAAAAATCTCCAGAGTACTATTTGCATGGTTTTTACTTGGAGAATCTGAATTGACTTGGTTGGTTAGTTACTTATTAATTTGTTGTACTGGGGTGTAAAAACATTGAACTTTGTTTTGCATTGTCTTGTGAATGAATACTTGGTTTCCCATAATTGGCCTTATGCAACTATGCTCATTAATTACATCCTCTTCTCCCTCATTAAATTTGTCATTTGATTTTATCAGGTGGCGGACAATGTTCGGAATTACTATAGTTCCTTCTATTCTGTTAGCACTTGGGATGCATTTTTCTCCAGAAAGTCCTAGGTGGCTTTTTCAGGTTGTTCTGCAATACTATGCTGTCTTTTATTATGGAACAATTCATTTACACGACAAGGAAATCAACTTTTGCAAAAACAAGCAATGTTAAATACTGCTCTAAGTTTCTTTTCTTCTGAAAAATTGCTACTTTAGACTCATCGATAGCCTTCTGTTAAATATTCAAAGAACAGGGCCTATGTCATATTTGAATTAAATTCTGGAGCTATTTATTGTAGTCACTTATAATCTTTTAATACAACAGAACAAACATATATATGTATATGATGTCTAGTTTCTTGTCAAGTATATCATTAAGAGTAACTGCAATAGTTTTCTTGTATACTTTCTGAAGAAATTACATCTGTACAGCAAGGAAAAATATCTGAAGCTGAAAAGGCTGTTAAAACACTGTATGGAAAAGAAAGAGTTGCTTTGGTTATGCGTGACTTGAGAGCAGCAAGTGAAGGTTCTTCTGAACCTGAAGCAGGATGGTTTGATCTCTTTAGTAGTCGATATTGGAAAGGTATTCAAACTTCACTTCAGTATAATGCCAGATTTGATTAACATTCTAGTTTATTGAAGCAAAATGTCTGTAGTAAAGAATGGCTATTAATTATGCCCTCACAAGTTAATTTTGTATGTTTGTTACTCTTGGTGCTAACCTTCAGCTTTTGAAGGTTTGGTCATAATTATGTTGTTTATTTTCTTATTTGAGAGCGTTTATCATTATGAATATTCATGGAACTGTGGAAGTCAATTTTCTAGTTTCAACCTTAGAGCCTGAAACTTTCTTTTACCTTTGAATTTGTTAAATGCTTTTTTTTTCTTTTCTCCCTTGATACATGTCCTGAAGAGATATATCTTAACAATTTCATCAGTTTATGACTTTATGTTGTAGTTTTTAGTTTGCTTTGGAGTTCATTAATGTTTAGTGAATTGGTTTAACACTTGCACAAACTATTCCTCATTGCAGTTGTTAGCATAGGGGCAGCACTTTTCTTGTTGCAGCAGTTTGCAGGAATAAATGCTGTGGTCTATTATTCAACTTCTGTTTTCCGCAGTGCTGGAATTGCGTCTGATGTTGCAGCAAGTGCACTGGTTGGTGCATCAAACGTTTTCGGTTAGTATTTTTCACTCTAAAAAATTTGATCATCATGCAATTTGCACAAACTTGATATTGTTTCTGCCTGACCTTCTGCTTTGCTGTAGGCACAATTGTTGCTTCATCCTTGATGGACAGACAAGGAAGGAAGAGTCTCCTTATCACAAGCTTTAGTGGGATGGTAATAACTTCTTTCAACTCACATTTCTAAGGCCTAATGCAAAATGTTTGAGTATTTGATTATGATTCTTTAGGTCTCAAATACTTGTTTTTTCTATATCTGTAGCTTTTCATGCTTATGTACGCTAACAATAGGCTGCCCATAATTACTTTTGTAATTGTAGCTATAAACTGTAATTCTATGTGATGATTGAGTGTGAATATCAGTTTTTGTTAAGCTTGTAATGTTTACTGATTTCAGTAGGTTTTAATACCTTAGAGGGGAGATGTAAAGAATCCAAAACTGTTTGGAGGTTCTTCTGAATTAATAATCCCTAGTTATTAATCTATTTAATTCAAAATTCTGTCCTTCTGGATTATATATTTCTTTCTATTTTTCATCAAATTTTCATCTCAAATGCTCATCTTAGTTTCTTGTGTATATATAACCTTCTATTTCCTTAAACTCCCTGAATTTTTCTCTTTCCCAGGCTGCTTCTATGTTGCTTCTTTCTGTGTCTTTTTCTTGGAAGGTCCTTGCACCATACTCTGGCACCCTTGCAGTCCTTGGAACTGTCCTGTAAGTCATTTAATTTTGTCAGTAAAAATAACTCCATACACTGAAATGCTATGCCTCGTGTTATTTGTTTTCCATTTCTCTTATGACTCTGGTCTATGAATTTAAAACAGCTATGTCTTATCTTTCTCTCTTGGTGCTGGTCCTGTGCCTGCTCTTCTTCTACCAGAGATATTTGCATCAAGAATAAGAGCAAAAGCAATTTCTTTGTCTCTAGGAACACATTGGGTAGGCGACCTTACTGTTGAATCTAGTATCACCTATAATTACTGCCTTATTTTGTTGCTACACTAATTTTGTTAGTTTCCTGCAAATCATGCTAATAATAAAATATGGAATTTTTCATTTTTGTTTATTCTTTTCAGATCTCCAACTTTGTCATCGGGCTCTATTTCTTGAGTGTAGTTAACAAGTTTGGCATCAGCACAGTGTACTTGGCCTTCTCAAGTGTGTGCCTTCTTGCTGTCTTGTACATAGCTGCCAATGTTGTGGAAACAAAAGGTCGCTCACTGGAAGAAATAGAACGTGCACATAGTCCTGCAACTTAAAATAACACAAGTGCACTTTTTTTTGGGTAGTATGCTAAATTTTGTTCCTTAAGACTCTAATGTGCTTCTTGATCAATTATGATTGATTGGAACATAGTAGACAAACAAAAACAAAATACATGCATTATAGATAAGATAGGTAGTGCTGTTGCTACAAAGTACAGATTCTTGTAAAATTGGAGAAGGAAAAGTTCCTCACAAGGAAAATTCATGACAGAAAGTGTATACATACACTGTAAAGTTCAAATCATATTTTCTTTTAATTTTCATCAAGCATCAACCTTAGTAAGTGAAGCTACCTAGATTGGCATCAGGCATTAACATACAAGAAAGTTTTCAGGGCAAAACATATCAGTTGAGAGAGGCAAAGTGCTAGTGGAAGCGGGTAAATGCAGTTACTTTTCTTTCCATTGTCAACGTGCCTGCAGGTGCAGTTCATGGTTCCTTGTTTAGGGAATGACATGAATATTTACACATACTTATTTGACCCAACTACCTACAAATTTTTAGAATGATGGTGAAAAGATTAAAATAAAGCCTTTGTCTAAATATATCCATCTTTACTGTTTTTGTCTAGATACATATTTTACGTACTGCTTTTACATATGCAAAGCGTGTAAAGTTAAATTAGAGAAAACGTGACTCATAATATCATAATCAGACCAACAATAACCGTAATTACAGTACCTATCACATGGCAAACCAATATTGTAGAGGTTTTCTTTTTCCTTAAAAATTTGTTCACGCAATGATTCACTTTAAGTACATAATCACTTCCTTAATTGTGTGACAAAAGGTAAAATCCATGAATATCGGGAAGAAAACCATTAGTCTACTCTATCCGACAGGCACACCTCAATTTTTTTATGAACATTTAATATTTAGTAAATGTATAACAATGCTAATCTATAAAGGGACACTTCAATTAAGACATCAAGTTATTAACAGGTAGAAACCGAGAAACTGCTAACTTCATTCAGAACTATCATAGAAGGCGTTGAAAGTGCAATGTACCACGCAATCTAGCTACCTACATAAACCAACTTGAGTTCAAAGAGTTCATAATTGTCAGGGAAGAATAGAAAGAAGAAGCTTCTTCTTCATCTCTTTATTTATGACATATGAGTAATTACTTGTGCATCTATTGATAATTGGCATATGGAGCATAAAACATCTCAAGATTCTAAGTTAGTTTGCATGCCATTCTTTGGTCTCTTGTATAGAAAGATAAACAATGTGTATCACTTGATCTTCTGTATAATTGGTGTATCACTAGGAATAGCTGCAATTTTATGCTTTAATGGCTTAACTTTCAGTTTACAGGCCTTTCTGTATCCTGCCACTACTCCAATCATAAAATTGCTTCCACCACCATTTTCAGTGGCTCCACCACCATCACCACCATTGAATGTATTTTCTTCTTCAACACGGGAAACAAAGTCCAACTTTAAAAATACCAAATTAAAGACATCTCTCCTGCACAACATGACCGACCAAGAGTTGTTCCTTAAAGTGTCCATGGCTTCAGGAATTCAAGATTTTCCTAAGGCCACTCCAAAAGTGGCCTTCATGTTCTTGGCTAAAGGTGAGCTTCCCCTAGCACCCTTGTGGGGGAAATTCTTCAAAGGCCATGATGGCTTTTACACCATTTACCTGCATCAACATCCTTCTTCCAACGTAACCGTGCCCGAAGATTCTGTATTCTATGGAAGAAATGTTCCTAGCCAGGTTAGCATGCTATTGCTCATCTTCATTTCTCTTCAACCACAACATATGCAAAGTGAATTCATGCATGAATAAAGTGCCTACAGTTACAATTAACTAAAATTTTGAGATAAACGGTACTCCATAGTCTCTATTGATAGAATAAATAGTCTCTATGCATTGATCTTTAAACTGTCATTTGATCGCAAACTGATATATATATCATAAGTTTATTTATTTGATAAATGTAACCAATACACTCTCTAACACACTCCTAGAAAAACACTCTACTATTCGTTAAAATGTAATGGAAATCACAAATTTGGATAAGTCTTATTACATTATGAGCTTTTAATTGATTGTGCATTGGAATTGATCCAATCCATGAACATTGTCAATGGATGAAATAAAATGAATCAATGTTTACTATCAATGGCAGCCAGTGGTGTGGGGAACACCTTCAATGATAGATGCTGAGAGGCGTCTTCTAGCAAATGCACTCATGGACTTATCCAATAGACGTTTTGTGCTGCTTTCAGAATCCTGCATCCCATTATTTGGCTTCAGAACCATATATAACTATCTCATGAACTCAAGCACAAGCTTCTTAGGCTCTTATGATGATCCAGGAAGAGATGGCAGAGGAAGATACAACCCAAAAATGGGGCCTATAATTAACATAACCAATTGGAGAAAAGGGTCTCAGTGGTTTGAAGTTCATCGTGAGCTTGCCACTCACATTGCATCTGACATCAAATACTACTCTATATTTCAGCAATACTGTTTTCCACCATGTTATGCAGATGAGCATTATATACCAACTTTTGTGCATATGATGTACCCTCAATTAAGTTCCAACCGTAGCCTCACTTGGGTGGATTGGTCAAGGCGTGGCCCTCATCCTCGATTATTTGGGTGGAAAGATATCACAGAAGAGTTTTTGAACCACATTCGTTTTGGATCATCATGTGTTTATAATGGAAACACCACCAACAAGTGCTTCCTCTTTGCAAGAAAGTTTCGTCCCAGCACATTGACGCCTTTATTGAGACTGTCTCCCTTGTTGTTTGGTATTGATACTTAGGTCATACATGGCTAAGATTGTTCATGTTTCAGTTTTTAGAAATTAAGTAAGCTTCCCATGAGAGAAAATTAGAAAAAGTATCTAGCAATTTTTTGTATATTTCATTTTGTACAAGTAATTATTAGATTTTTATTTAAAATAAAAATATACTAATTAATATGATAAATCAGTTTTTCAAGTCCTGTTTTATTAGGAATGATTGTTACTAGTTTTTATATTTTAATAATATGTTTTATAAAGATGAGTTTCACACATGAATAAAATGAGTGTCCTCTGTGCTGAAGCGAAAATACTTTAATAATTTCTCAAATTTGATTACATAATTAATCATGATCGTTTTCCTTTACTTGAATTTTAGACACTTTATCTCTAAGTTGTCCTCTGAAAACTACGTGGATTCTGCCCATGTTCATTAATTGATGACTTACTTTATTTTGAGATGAAGTTAGCTCCTCAAATTTAGTTGCATAATTAGCTTAGATTATACTCATTTGCTTGAACTTTATAAACACAGTCTCTTCTCAATTTTTTTTGATATCTTTAAAAAAAAAAAAGGAAATATTCGATAAACAATTTAACAGAAACTAATTCATACAATAACCTATATATATTTTTAAAATGATTTCTTTAAAGGCATTCCACATGACTTCTTGGCCTGGACAAGTGTTAGCCCATCAATATTCAACCTCCTCGATAAGCATTGATGACTTAAAGAAATTATTATATATTTACGTGTAATCTTAAGAAATGTTTGGGTGAGATTACATTAATATTAATGATTATGTCCAAAGGATAAGTATGAATTTTTTCATAGTTTTTTTTATCTATGTTTGTGATGGTTAGAGGGGGACATTTGTTCTATACGTAAAGTGCATGGTTAGACTACCATGATAATTTATTATTGTGAGTTTTATATCTCATGTCTAAAGATTATATTAGTGAGAATAATACTCATATATTCCGGTTTGGTTTTGCCAAAAAAAAACAAAAGAAAAGAAAGTGGTCGCCACTATGAAACCTATATCTAATAAGCAAAATAAAAAAAAATATATTCTAATCACCAAGGACATAAAGATGGTTTGTCAAGGAAACATTTTTCATAGTCATATATTTGAACCAGAACTATAATCATTAGTCTATTACATAGTCGATGCATGCCAAGTGGCAACAATTGTTATTAGTTCAATAATATAATTAGATACTAGACATTACTACAAGAGTTATTCAGCATTCATCCTAAGCCTATATATATATATATAGTCCTTCTCTTTTAATACTAGACCTTGTATACTTATCAACTTAACATCAAACTTGATTGAGTGGATTCTCTTTCATTTCCACCACTGTAGGCAAATCTTGTTTATTGCCATCAAAGCTGTGATGTTTGGAGTTCACTGTGCTCTCTCTTTCATGCTGTTCTGTACAATTGGCTCGTGCTTTCTTCTCAGCATTTTTGTATATCATGTATAAGATCATTTGAGAGATTCCAAACAGAAATCCTAGCACATTTGGCAGCTGATGATGCATCAAAACAACAGATTCATTAGTTTGCTTTCAAATATATAAGAGAAAATTAGAAGAATAAGTAATTGATATTTATATATGTTATTCCTCACCATAATGAAGTAATCCTTGTCGAAGAATCCATAGAAAAACCACATGGTGGCGCAGAGAGTAAGAAACAAGGACAATGAAAATGGCATGAACTCTACACTTTTGGTTTTTATGACCCTCCTCTGCAATCCAAACAATATAGAGATTTTACGTAAATTATTTTTGTTCATATATATGCAAGAAGGTGCTAATTAATAAGATTGCATTTCAGATTATTGAAGATCTATGTTATATGGATATAGAATGTACCATTATGCTTAAGGGAGCAGCAAAGACTGCAATGTTGAAAACTGCACAGATCCATCCAACAGCATGAACACGGTTAATGCCCTTCACGGCAAAGGTTGTGATTAACAGGGTTAAGCCAAAACCTCCAATGTCAGCAATGAGTATCAATATCATAGTGGAAATCTGCAATAGCCATCAAAAGTCAATCATTAACAAATTATCCTTACCAAGTTACAGTTTAGAACACTCTTAACAGCAATAAAGTTGGTTTCAATTTTAAAAAAATAAAAATATTGTGCAGTTACTTTAAAAATCGTTATCTAGAGCAAAATGGAAAAGAGTTCAGCATATAGGTTTCACCTTCTGCTTCTTGGGAGCATATATAATGTAAATTGTCAGATATGAAACTTCTATAGCACATCCAATACAGTTGATGGTGATAATCAAAGTAGCATTGGTCTTTATGAAGCCATAAAACAGAAGCAATAGTGCACTAAGAAGTGCAACAACATATGGGATTGATTGAAACCCCTCAGATGATTTGTTCTTGAAAATTTTGTAGAAGGTTGGCCTGCAAGAGACATTGACATCAATGAAGTTTTTCAGCATTTTAATGTGTAAGTAGTTAAGTGGCATTCATGGAAAATTATAATAGTACTAAATTTGTTTGAGAGAGGACTTACAAGGGTGCTAAGAACACCAGGAATGACACGATGTTACCTATAGTAAGGAAGAGAACAGAGAGCATCAGTGAAGGATCAAGACAAAAATAGAAGAAATTTTCAAAAACAAAAGAAGCAAGTAAAATTGAAAGCTATGCTATAACATGCATTACTCACATAATGTGATAAAACCTTAATGAAATTGCAATGCATGGAAAAAGTGTTGTAACATGCATTACTCACATCATGTGATAAAAACCTTGATGAAATTGCAATGTATGGAAAAAGTTAAAAAACAAAAATGGTTAGCAATCATATCCTTTTTGCTAGGCCCATTGGAACAAAAAGACTAACTAAATATAAACTATTTTCAAGATAACATCAAAGTTGAAAATGGTGCAATCACATGATTGAATGAGAGTTGTAGTACTATAATTAATACCTAGGAGGCCAAAGATCAAAACCATCATATGATCAGAAAAGAAAGCCATTTTTTGATGTGAAGAAGTTGGCTAGTTAATTAGTCTTGAGGGAAATATGCTATGCCTTATGTGTTGTATGACTTATGAGTAGGACAATGTGTGCTTCAACCATGCTTGCTAGCTTCCTATATATATACATTTGATAACTTCTAACATTGTCCGCCACGTGTACACTCCCACAAAATGGCCACTTTTAAGAGCACTAACAATTTATCAATAAAAAAAGCCAACCAAATATCAGGTTGGTAACTTATAAGATATCTAACATCCTATTCATCTCAGGTGTGCCTAGTTTTACCTTTTGTCATATCTGTAAAACTCCCTCTTATAAGAGCAATGGTAAATTATCAGCCACATAATTGAAGTTTTAGAGGTTAAATAACCAGAAATGAATGCTTAGGTATTAACTAATTTGAGTGCAAATTGAAAACATTACTCTTTTTTCATTATAGACGTGGTAAAGTAAAGTTACATTTATATGTTTATCCACTTTGAGGCACAATTTCGTGCAATAACAGAACAATATGGACTAAATCTTCTAGCTATGAATTTGTGGTTTTAAGGTTGTGGTCCATGAATAATGACAACATAAACCCCAAATAGTGCTTCTACTTTATGCCTATAGTAATTAGTGGATCAAGGTCAAGTTCATGCAGGATTGAGATATGTTTTTAAAAATGCTTTAACCATATACTTCCTACGTTTAACTTTAAAGTTTGAGCTCATGAGGCCCAAAAACATAAAAAAAGAAAAGATAAGAAAGTTATATTTTAAAATCATTGTTCTAATAACAATAGAAAGACACAAAAGGCAAGGGACCCAAACTACTAGAACAAATTGTAAGGACACAATGAACTTTTAGACACTTGTTTATTTAGAATACTACTTTGAAAGTTGATTCCTCTCCTTTTTCCTATGAATGAATCTCATTTCCCTTAATGTCCTGTTTGGTAAACGTTGAAATGTAAAACTTAAGAATTTTGTGCACATGCATGTATTTATTATCTAAAATATATTAAGAGCATTGTTATTGAGTACAAGAAGTTTCATTACGAACTGTAACTATTAGCCAGGAGTGTTAAATCAATCATATTCTTATTCAATAGGGATATGTTCAGATATTTTTAAATTAGCCGAAGAAATTTTATAAAAGAAATAGCTGGAATGAAACAGAAGATATCATAATAAGTGCCACTTCTACTATTTTAATATTGTTGATGAAGTGAAAGAAAATATATGTTTCATTGTTGAGAGAGTGGTCCAAATCATATTTTTTTTTATATATTTTATTACCTATATTCAAAAAAATAAAAAACTAACATAAAGAATGAAGCAAAAAATTGAATGGCAAATTAAAATAGAAATACACAAACTAAAGTTTTACCGTCATAAAAAAAATATCTAGCATTTCACATTATTAATTAACTTCACAATAATATGTCAAAAAGAATACTCACAATAATATGTGAAGCGTATCTGTGCATGCTAGATTATATGGTCATAATTTTTTATGTCCTTAAACTGTATTCTCGTAAGTATTCTCACAGGATAAAGTAAGAAAAATAGTTGGTAGACAATTGCAATTCATAAATAATTAAATAATCAGTTATAAAATATGAACATAGAAAAATATATATATATATATATAAAATATGAAGAGTGAGAAATACGTATATATATTCTATGTGAATAACTTGTTTGTATATTATAATTGATTGCGAAGTAAAATTGTCGACGAGGAAAGATCTTTTGTTTATATTATTTGACAAGTGTGTATTTGATTTAATAAAGAGTTCAACTTATCATATTAATTTTTTAAAAATAATAAATATATTTTGTAATAAATTTTACTATATTTTATATTCATTATGATTTAATTTTTTTTAGCACTAAATCAATTACATAATATATATTTGAATTAGAAGGCCAAGGTGGTATACCAAACAGGGGACATGACCAGACGTTACAAGCAGCACCAAGGCGTTGGTTCTGTCAAACATTAAAATTACTATCAAAACCAAAGTAAAAGTGATCATAACACTAACATTCCATTCCTACCAAAGCTAATAGATTGGCTTCCTTCTCATACACTTCCCAAGTGTTTGGCTATTTCTAGTCCTACCAAACAATTATTGCTCACTTTTTATTTTCAAGGCACTTCCTTTCATAATGGCATGGCCTGTCAAGATATTTTGCTTTTGCCTTTTTTTATTATTATTTTAAATATTATTCTAAAACATTCTAAGAGTTTAAAAATTAGTCTAAAAGAATTTTACTCAATCATCTATTTATAAATCAAATTTTATATAATTATTAAAACCAATTAGCACATTATATTATTGGCCTACTCAAGCTTTTTCTCATATTCCATATATGTAATTTGTCTTTAGTTTAGTTTATGTTTATCAATAAAAGTCATCAGCTAAGCTATTCTCTTTTGAATTTTGTTTATTCTGCTTTGACCTGTAAAAATATTTTAGCAAGTATATATAATATATTATGGTGAAAGAATAAAATTTAGACCAGAAACAGTATTTGGTCTTTTTATAGTTATAAATTGAATGAATCTTTGTGATCTTTTAATATGAATTTGTTTAAAGTTATTAAGATTCGGCTAGTAAGAAAAATATTTGAATAACTTATATAAGCTCATAAATTTATGTTTATGACAATTAATTTCAATGTAATTTTGTCGATTTTCATAAATTTAAATGAAAAATATGACGGTACACTAAAACATGAACAAGGGTAAAGCATAAATATAAATAGATATAAATCATCTATAAATTTTATAAATTAACTTTATATTACTATCAACGGTCATAAATAATTAATCAAGTTAATTTATTCATAAAATATAATATATATATATATATATATTTATTTATCTTTTTTATATTATATATATATATATATATATATATATATATATATATTTCTCTTTATAATTAATTTGTCAATTGTATGTTTATTATAATTGTCTATTTAAATATATTTTTTTATTAACAACTGATCTCCATACCTAAAAAAATTGACTAGGGTAATGTATTTTCTTCCAACTATGTTAACTCCAACCTCATCATTATTGATAAATTAACAATGCATGTATTAGTAACATAATATTTATATTTATCTAAGGAACAATACATGCAAAGAACTAACAGGCCAATCCCATGCACGTGGCATAAAGAGAGAGGCAAATCAGAAGATAACATAAATTTGATCCAAATAAGAATGCTTTTTATCCTTTTTGGTAATGTACTTTCGGCTTTGTTGTGGTAAACGTGGAAGAAAAGGGGACGAAGAAGATGAAATATCAAGTTGTATAGAATGAAAAGCATGAAACGTAGACCACATGATAAAGGTTGACGTGACGAAGCATAAGGATATGAACATGCCTCGTGCTCTGCCAAACACACTTACACATGAAACAAATTAATTGTCAGAATCCATTCACTAAAGGAACATATCATTCATCGAAAACAAACACACCGTTGGTAGTTACATTTGCGTTATTAGTGTCATCGCAGCTTTACGGCGTTCGAAGCTGCCTTGGTTGTTTTTAGCTCAAGAGGCCATGCATTGCATCTTTACCTTCATCATTGCCTTCTTCTTTCTTCTCTCTTTGCATGACACGTGCACTTCTATTACCATCTTCTTCTGTCATAAACTTTTCTTCTTTGTTTTTCTTCAATTTCCTATTCCATATAAGAAAAATGATATTACTAATATATATATATATATATATATATATATATATATATATATATTTATTGATTGATTACCAAAACTAGTTTTTGAGGTAAAAAATCTATATAAGATATTGATGCTTGAAGATAAGATTGTTTATCAATAATACTGTAATGTGTTGGATTATATGTTTATTTTTTGATCTCGGATATTTTTTGATTAGGAGTGAAAAACTAATTTTTATGATATGCAAATATGATTTAAGGGATTAGCATTTTTCAATAATTTTTTCTTATATTTCATAAATAAATAATTAAATTTCTAATCATATATTTAAATGATAAATTATCTATTGACCATATATACTATAGTATATTAGTATTATAATAATCATATGCATGAACATACAAATATAATGACAGAAATATGAGAAATCAATAAATAACACAACAGAACAATAGAACTGTGATCTTATGTAATTTTGATAAATAAATATAATATATAGATAATCAGATAATTAATTATAATATATATATATATAAATAATAAAAAATATATATAAAATAAATTGGTTAATTAACTACTTATTAAAATTCGTTATAAAATAAAGTTGATTTACACGTGTCATATTTTTTATAAACTTAGACAAATTAAATACGATTTTTTTCTGTTAGTTATTCTTAAAAAGAAAACAAAAGTAGAGGTGAGAAACATATGTTTTTATATTAAAATTCTTTTCTTTTTTATTATGTCATTGATTAAAAAAATGTCACTATCTGTACCTTTTCTTCTTTTCATTTTCTTTTCTCTTATCAACACATGGCCATGTAATTAAAAGTAAATCAATAATTTGACGATCAATACAAATGAAAATCTTTTTCCTTATTTGCTTTCGTTCTCCCATGTTTACATGACACGTACACTTCTCATACGTCTATTATTCTATATATAATAATCTTGATAAGCTTTTCATGGTTGCTTTTCTTCAATTTCCCCGATCCACACAAGACAAGATATTAGTTATGGTGAACATATACATATATTCTACTACCAAAGTGTTTTTATTCTAATCGAGATTTGATTATACTTAAAATTATTTATTTATTTTTAAAATATATTTTATAAGAATTAAACCTAAATCTTCTTTCTATTAATTCAACGTGTCATGATATATAGTTGATACGCATTAATTAAAATGTCATTGTAATCTCATTAGAAAATGTTGTTTCTTTTCAATAAATTTATTTATATAATTATTTCTTAAACTAATCCACGTAAATTAGATACTAAATTACATTGAGGTACAAATAATATGGGTGAGACCCTTTCCAACAATTTAGTAAAACCACCAAACAAAATCTCATTCTGCATTTCAGATCAAAGGATGATGATCTAAAATCACATTGGAGGAACATACAATTTTACTTTTTCCTATGAACTTTTTGTAGCAACAACATTGTTTTCTTTCAAATGCCATGGGTGGAAATTATGAGCACATGGTCCATGCATGTTTATGATAAGAAGTCTGGTTTATGTACAACCGATGCTATAAATGGAAACCATAATCTTCATAATATAGATACAAGTGCTCAGAATACTACAAATGTGTAATTTTTATTCCAGCAAAAAAGAGTTGTAATTCTTATTTGAATGATATACATATCATGTATCTTTCGAGTTTACTATGATAATATATATTTATATGTCTCTCTTAAACAATTAAATTTCTTTTCATATGTGTAAATATCTTTGTTTAAATCTGAGTTGATCTAAATCATAAACTTAAAGAAAAATATATTTGAGTTGATCTAAAGGTATTGGCAGAGTCGATCAAAATGGATTATAGGGTAGGTTACAAGCTTAAATTTCCTCTAAAAGTAAATCTTTTATAAATGTTCTTTAAATTTATAGTTTTATTTTTCCTTCTTCAGATTGGAATGAATATCATTCCCTTTTAAAATTTAAATTATAAAAAATTAGCTTAATCTAGCTAGAACTCAATAATTTCTTACACTGATTAACGTGCTTTCACAAGACATTAGATAGTGATTTTTTTTTAACAATTTTTTTTTATATTGTCAAAAAAAGAAAAACTTGTATAGATTTAGTGCTACCATATTTTATGGGTTGTGGTTTCTTGGTATTATATCACTTTATCCCATATAATAATTGACAAACTCTTCAAACCTTGTTTAATTTTGTTATATTTTGATGAGTAAACTAAAATTTTGAATTTGAGTTTAACTCAATTAAGAAAATTAATTTACAGGGTTTAAAACTTGTTTTTGGTTTTGTTGCTAGTTAAATAACCAAACAGAAACTTACTTATATTTTATTATTTTATAAGTAAGAAAATGAAAACTAATTTCTGTTATCTATATCTCTATATTATTAAACAGCTAGCAGAAACATATTTCCATCAAATTGTCTATTATGACAAAAACATAAGAAGAAGATTTAACCGGAGAGGCTTCAGATATGGCGTAGGGATGAGGTGCAACTGTATAAAGAGGCGAAGTAAAAGAGAGGGGTGTGAACTTAATATTGGGGTAGGGTGGACATATCAAAGACCGATTGAAATTTAAGCCCACTAACAACTTTCTTCAGCCCAACACAAACTATTATGAGGCAGCACTAATTCTTTACGTAAATTTTCTTCAGCCCCTTATTAGTTATAACCTAAATTTTTATTCAGCCCATTGTGTCTATATCAGTGGAAAAAAAAATTAGTTTCTCAAATGTTAAAATTTCACCATTAATTCTTCTAAATCTCAACTTTATAATGAACATATATATGTGTGTGAGTGCCACGATCCAGTGACACTAATTCACTTAAACTTTTAATATTTTTAAGTTATATATATATATATATATAATTTTTTTTAATATTATCGTATATATAAATTTTGAATAAATATTGATTCTCAGCTAATATATCTACAAAATTTGAAATGTATAATTTTTTTTTATGTTTAATCTCATGAATAAAAATATAAAATTTTGATGATTGAACCGGTTGAATGTAATTTATACAAAATGTTAATAAGTTAATAATGGATCATGTCTATGTATATATTATAAAATTAAACAATAAATCCCTCGTTTGAGTTCTTAAATTAAAAAATTCTAATAAAATCCTTAATTTCATAGACAAAATCATGGAACTAATTTACGGCATTAAACTGCAAAAAATAATAATTTGTAGTAAAAATTTTAGTAAACGTACTCAATTGCAAATATTTTACAGAAACAATTACTTAAATACCTATTGTTTTAGTTTAATAATTAATTAAAAGTTTCCAAATGTTACATAATTGCAGAATCTTCCAATTAATCAAACCCAAAATTTATTAAAAGGCTAAATGTTACTATAGAGAATCCATTACCTGTTCATAAAAAAAAAACAGTGATTATAATGAAAGTAAGTGAGTTGGAAAATATCAAAAGTTTAAGGAACATGTATGGTGAATAATAATGTTGAGTTGCTAAGCTTCATGAATCATCACATGGTGTTTCTGTTTCTGAGTAGCAATACCAATCAACATGCTCTTTGTTTCACTTCATCCTCATCTATCTCCAAATTCATATTCTCACATTCACATTTCATCTTCAGTACTCCCAAAACCCAACAACAACAACAACAACAACCATAATCATCAATCCACTTCAGTTCCAATTCCTATAAAAAACCCCACTCCTCCATGGGTGAAAGCTCCTGTTTTTCTCCAACCCCATGACCTCGTTGATATTTCCAACCCCAAACCCAACAAGTTCAAAGTGGAAAAAACCAAACTTTCTGATAAAGCATTGACGGGCAAAGAGGTCAGAGGGAAGAGGGTTATGAAGAAAATTGTGAAGAGGGTTGAAAAGCTTCACAAGACTCAGACTTCTGACCAGACTCCAATTGGGTCTCCCAAAGTTGAAAACTTTGATCAATGTTTGGAAAGTTTGAAGGAAAATATGGAGGTTGGAAGGAGTAAGGAGAGATTGCCTTGGGAGAAGGATGATGACATGTTTGGCTTTGTGAAAGTAAAAAGGGAAAAAGCTGTCACTGCTGCAGAGTTGACTCTTGATGAGGTTCTTCTTCGAAGGTTGAGGAGTGAAGCTGCGAGAATGAGAACGTGGATCAAGGTTAAGAAAGCTGGTGTTACACAAACTGTTGTGGATGAAATTAAAAGAATTTGGAGGAGAAATGAGCTTGCCATGGTTCATTTTGATATCCCTTTGTGCAGGAATATGGATAGAGCTCGAGAAATCCTTGAGGTTTTGACTTGTCCCTATTCTTCAAAGTAGAAATTTGTTAAACTGCTTGTAATTGTTATTTATGATACTGGATGCATGAATGCTTGTGTTAGATTGTTAGTGTGTAATGTGTTGTACTTGTACATGATGGCATGACCAGATGATGATCATTGTATTGTGTATATATTTATTTCTTTCTTGCTGGCTATCCAGTAGTAGATGCCACTCTTACTTTCTGTAGTGTGTTTTGGCTAGTTAAACTTTGTCTTGGTTTGATAGAATTTACTACTTTTAAAGCCAAGGATTGAAATTTGCTTGTATGTTTATAGATGTTCAATACTGAAAGTTGATACAAGCTGGTTTGACTTTGACTAATTATTGATATCTAATACTGAGTGTCTTGTTGCTTCTATGTAGTGCGGATATACTGCTATGTAAGAATTTATTGTGTCAAGGTTCTAATATTTATCAAACTTTTATGAATTGTGGATAATTATTTATGTTATCTGTATTATATGTTTCGTGTTATCCTTCCATGTTATCTGATGACTATATTAGTGTTTATTTCCCGATTAAATAGATGAAGACGGGAGGCCTTGTTGTTTTAAGTAAGAAGGATTTTCTTGTGGTTTACCGAGGGTGCACTCATCAGTTGACCACTAAAGGTTCTCCTAGTCTAAGAACAAATCGTTATGAAATGAATAGGGTGGAATCAGCTACCAAAGGTGATCTTTGCCAGGTTGAATCCAACCACAGTTCAAGTGAGATAATGAGCTGGAATGCTGATCATATGGATTCTACATCAGCTGGCATCCAAGACATGAATTGTCAACCAGTTAATGGATCATTGTATGAGAGGGAAACTGATAGATTATTGGATGGCTTAGGACCTCGCTTCATTGATTGGTGGATGCACAAGCCACTTCCGGTAGATGCTGACTTACTTCCTGAAGAGGTTCCCGGCTTTCAGCCTCCATTTAGGCTTTGTCCACCTCATTCTAGTGCGAAACTAACTGATTATGAACTAACATACTTCAGGAAGCTTGCTCACCCTTTACCAACTCATTTTGTCCTCGGTACTCTCCTGCTTCCGGCTATTATTTAATATCTTTTTCTGGTTTAGAATGCATATTTGTTTAGTTTTCATGCTTTGGTTTCATTTTTCGGCCATTTGGCCATTACTCTTTTACTACTACTACTACTATCATCACCATCATTTAGAGATATCATAATGGATTGTAATATATAATATGGATAATAGTTTTGTACTAGATACTAGCTTATAGATGGTTATAGTCAATAATTTATTTTGTTGTGCATAAGCATGAGCAGCCATGTTTTGTTTTTATGACTTATATTTTATACTTGGAGTAGAGACTAAGTACAAAGAGTCTGTTTGTCAAGCTTAATGCAAATAACTTCATATACAACTCAGTGCTCAATATAGTTCTTACATCTTAACCTTTTAACCTCATCGGTATCAATTTAGAAAGCAATTTGCATACCTGAATGGACTGAGTTGTTGATGCAATATTTGTCCATTACATATACATGGTAGTAACTGCTTCAAGGATGATGGATCTGACCAATAACTCCAGTATAGAAAATCTTAATTAATTTGTTGTAAATTAATATTAGCTAGAATAAACAATTGCCAAGCAGAACTTTTCTGTACAAGTTTTATGCATGATTAAACCATTTTTTTCTTTTTATTATGAAGGAAGGAACAAAGGACTCAAGGGCTTAGCTGCTGCTATCTTAAAGTTGTGGGAGAAGAGTCTTATAGCAAAAATTGCTATCAAGTATGGAAGTCCAAACACTGACAATGAAATGATGGCCAATGAACTGAAGGTAAGTTTGACAGAAATTTCATGTTTCACATATGTGAGATGCAAGACATCCTAGACCTTAGGTGTAGGATTCATCAACAATATTATGTATCTGAGTTTGACCTTTTCGTTTTTTGTTGAGTTAGAGACTGTTAAATAATTGTTCTAACTTAGTTTTAGGGGGAAGAACTCATCACTTTGGTTGTCCTCAATTGAAATGTGTCCTGGTAAAGAATGGCTGTATAAATATAATGGCATGGCTTATAATAATAACATTTAGAATGATTGGAAAGATTTCAGAATGCCTATTGGAAGAAAAAACCACTTGTTGCACCAACAATATTTGTCCACATTAGCTTGCTTATTTGGTCTTTTATAGTAGTCACGAGAGACTGGTGGATTTGGCCACTTGGGTTGCTCTTTTGTAGCTTGTATATTAGTTATTGTACCTGTTTTGGTTCATGTATCCAGAAATAGGTGTAAATAGCTTTGATGTATTTAATGCAGCTTCTCACTGGAGGGGTTTTGTTGTTGCGCAACAAGTTTTACATAATACTCTATAGGGGAAATGATTTCCTTCCTACAAGAGTGGCTGCTTTGGTAGAAAAGAGAGAATCAGAGCTTAATAGTTGCCAAGCTCATGAAGAAGTTGCACGGATGAAAGCAATTCAAGCCTTTTGTCCTGTTGATGAAGTGCCACAAGACACTGGTACAAGTGGAACTTTAACAGAATTTAGGAAAATCGAAACAAAGCTTGAGGATACAAAAAAAGTAAACATTCAACTGGAAGCAGAGATATATAGGCTGGAGAAGGAATTGAAAGAGGAACGGCACAGAGCATTCATCGTAAGATTTGGTTAATTGAAGTTTTCCTTTTGCATTTGTCATATGTTGGTACTCAAATTAATTGTATGGATTTTGCAGCTTAGCAAGAAAATAGAGAGATCAGAGAAGGAATTATCAAAGTTAAATGCTGCATGGACGCCTAGTGAGCAGGATACTGACTTGGAAATAATGACAGATGAAGAGAGAGAATGTTTTCGAAAGATGGGACTGAAGATGCAAAGTTCCCTAGTGCTTGGTAAAGAGATTCCACTTCTCCAATTTTAACCAGATTTACAGACTCTGTCCATCTGTTTTTGTATGAATTTTTCTTTTTGTTGTTTTAGCTTTCATTTAATACTTTGTTGCTAGTATACCTAATTTTTTAAAAAACAAAAGAAAATATTTTTATAGCTGTAGTTAACCACAAGGGGGTGAGTATAACTTATGCTAACCTTTGATAAAACCTGAATTGATTCTTAATAGGAAAGCATAATCTTGGTTCCAATTTCAAAACTATGTATTAGTTTCTGAAATGCTACTATCATATAGAAAGTACTCACTGGTGTCTCTTTGAGTAGGAAAAGCTGCATTAACTTTTTCCTGATTTAATAATTTATGTTGACAAATGAATGCAGGCAGGCGTGGAGTCTTTGATGGTGTATTGGAAGGTGTACATCAGCACTGGAAACACAGAGAAGTAGTGAAGGTTATTACGATGCAGAAACTATTCAGCCAGGTCATGTACACTGCAAAACTGCTGGAGACAGAAAGTGGTGGAATTTTAGTTTCAGTTGATAAACTAAAAGAGGGCCATGCTATTATTGTTTACCGTGGAAAAAACTACAATAGAACTTCAATGAAGTCATCAAAAAATCTTCTAAACAAAATAGAAGCTTTGCGGAGATCTCTTGAAATGCAGAGACTCGGAGTAAGTGATTGCTTTCTTTTGTATCCATTGTTCTCCTAGTTCTCTTGGGAAATTCATATTCAATTCTTTTATATGTATTTTCCAGTGATCAAGTTGTATTTTCCTTTCAAGACTGATTTTCTTAATATTATTTCAGTCACTGAAGTTTTTTGCTCGTCAGAGAGAGGAGTCAATCTCCAAGTTAGAGCTGAAACTGGTAAATCCAAACAATCTAGCTTGAATCTGACATTCATATATAACAATATGAACAAATAACAAATCTGTCAACTCTCAAGGTGTCTTTTTCATATGGACCAAAAAATTTAGACTTCAATGTGATAACTTTATGTGTGGTGAATTCTTTTGGCAATTTTAGGCAGAACTGCAGCAGAGAAAGGAAATTGAGCTGAGAGAATTTGAAAATCAATGCATGCATGTCTAAGACATATATCATACTGCAACTGTTCTCAAGTTGTCTGCTCATTGAGGTTGGACAATACATATGAGAAATTCAGCAAGCTTTAGTAAGCACAGCAGCATGTTATGCAAGTAAGCTTTCCATTATAGTATTGTTAAAATTTTTGTTGGAGTTGAGTTGTCAAAACTTGCTTAATTAATTGGTTATAAGTGAACTTGCTTTCCAGAGAATCGAAGTGCTATATGGATCTGGAAAACTTTGAAACACCAGTTCTGCATGGAGGAAATGAAGCATTTGCACAAATGTAAATCCTGGAAGTTTGAGCTGGGTAGATTGTGGGATTCAATTCATTTTTTTCCTTATGCAGAAATCAAATGTTTACTTAGAAGTTGAAGCATTTGCACAAATGTAAATCACTCCTGTTCAACCACTGTCATCTTTCTGAAGTTGAAGCTGGATCCTTTGAAGAGGCATAGCTTGCATGTCTATACCGATCATGAAATGTTCTATAACATAACATTAGAACAGAAACTTTACTGCCTCTAGCATACAATTAAGAAACTGCTTAATATGAAGGATATTTTTATTATTGGACACATGTATATAACTCAATAATTTTTAATAAAAAAAGGTGTGCTATCAGATTGAGTAATGATTCTCTTTAAAACTTGTTATGCAATATCAAAGTATAGCATTGCTCAAAGTAATTAAGTTTGTAGTCCTCTAAATTTGTAGGGTTTCAAATTTTAATTTTTAATAATTTTTTTGACAACATTTTGTTCCTGATTAATTATTTTTAGTAGAATTAGTTGTTTTCACCTTGATTCATAAAATATAAAGTTGAAATTGTGAGTGTAAAGTTGTGGGGACAGTGTATCCAACACGGTTAGATTTTATATTATTGTTGGTTCATAAAAAATTTAGATAACGGATGAAAGTGAAAAGAAAGTGAAAAGTGAAAATATTAAATTTTTATCAAAATATTTAATAAGGGATTAAATGTTGTTAAAAAATTTATTAAGGACTAAAATTTAAAACTTGGAAATTAGAGAGATTAAAAACTTAATTAATCTTTTCAATATTTGATTTTGCAGTGTAAAATTTTCATATGATAATTTAGATGAATTTTTACAATAGTAAAAAAAAAACATGAAAAATATTTAGTAGACAATTAAAAATAGATAAACAATCGAAAGAGAGAAAAATATGTATATATTTTATGAGTGAGTTGACTAATAGATTGCGTATTACAGTTATTTATAAATTAAAATTATTTAAATTATAGACGACAATCTATGATATTTGAATTATAGTATACAGAACATTTACGTTAAATCCTTTACGATAATAATCACATGTGCTGTTTGCCTACATAGTAAGTTCAAAATAAATAAGTAAAAAGAAGAAAAACCTCTAGTGCTGGCTTTGGTAATAATCATTCTACAGATATAAGTGGTGGGGAAAGTAGTAAAAGGTTATCAATATGAGAGTCCCAAGTCTTCAACTATGATGAGTTTCGTCAAAGAATTAGGTAAAAAGTAATTATGAGTTGTAACAACTAAAAAGAAAGAAAGAGATGTTTAACTCAAATGGAACACAATGAAAGAAACATAGCTTCAAAACCAATCAATTAGTGTCTACCATTTTTTAGTTTAGTGGTGAGCTATCATTTCGGTTAGACAATATTACATTGATTAAACACTTAAAAGAGTATCGTACGATAATTATTTGAAAACTCCTTTGAATTTCAGTAGGAATTTCTCCTGAAAACAAAGCAAAAATATTAGCATTCCTTTCTTGTGATGAACATTTGCTTTCCATTATCTAAGTCACAAGTTATATATTTGACTGACTCAAGGTATAAAGTACATCATCTCACGACATGACTTACATCCCAAAGCACAACATAACACGTGCATGATGATGGAGAATGTTGTCTGTTCCAAAATATGAAGTAGTATCGATAGCATGAATGTTCATTTTCCAAAACTAAATATTTAAAATTCTAAATTTTATTTCGCAACTATTAACCGGTCAGCCAATTCATTCATATGACATATAAATATATAATTTTTTCTCTTATCGTATTTTATGATTTATATTTTATATATTGTAGTTATCTATAAAATATTTAAATATTTTTCTTTAAATCAGTAATCATTTTAAATATTCATTTTATCACATATTATTTTTTTGATAAAATGGATGGGGAGTAGCCCAAACCAACAGTATTTTAAATCTTTGTTATGAAATAACACAAACATAACCGATCCTTTTTATTCTGAAATAGAATTCAATATGATATCTTATTGAATTCTTGAATGACTAAAATTGATAAATAGTCATTGAATAATAATATTTATTAATGTTTAATGATAGAAATTTGTGACTCGGATCAAATTGGTTTGAGAAGATTGGATAGAAATAGAAGCTTCCACCATTGACTCTAATAATTATATATTAGCTATTAGTAATTACTATGAAAGATATAAATTCTTCTTTCTTTGGTCATGTGTTTTTTTTTTTTTTTTTTTGGTTTTTGCAAACGATATAATATTAAATAAAACTCAAATTTGTTGCGAATGAAACATTTGGATCAAACGAAAACAAACCACTAGAAGTTTTCGTTGTCACTTGCTTTTGATGTGTAGCCACAGTCGAGAAGGGATATAGATTCCTCCTAACATGTCAAAAAGAATTACTCACCACTAACAATTGACCATTTTACATATTTCTCTCTTTTGTAAAAATTCATAGAAAAACACCAACTAACAATACTCAAAGATTTTATTTTTAATTTAAAATTATTATTATCTAGAAACAGTTGCTTACTTTACTAATGGGTCAAGTCTTTTAGTGAGCTATTCATATTTAACTTCATAATTACTGTAGTTAACTGGAACACGCCGTATATATATATATATATATATAATTTATAATTAGTTGTTTAATTATCGGTGTATTATAGATTAAATATTTTTCTATAATTATTATTATTGTTGGCCTTATAAAGATTATTAAGAACAAGGGTTAAGAGATATTGGGCAACTGATCATTAATAATCTATACTTAGATAGGGTTGAATACAATAAAGCCAAAAGATTAATTTTTATGTCTCTATTATGTAATACAAGACGAAAAATGAGTATACCCTAATTAAGTATCTTGTTCCACCTTTTGTATTTGATCTTGATGTTTAATATTAGCTGACATACCCTAAACTGTATCAAAAGAAAACCTATAATAGGCTATTAAAGAGAAAGTATCCTTAATAATGCGCATAGTGGGCCTGTGTAGATACTTAATGGAATGTTAAGAGAGAACAACCATGCACCCTTTTTATGACACTTGAACAAGATAATACAAACAAAATTGCTGAACATTTGGTCATTAGGTATTAGAGAGATACCAAAGTTCCTTGAAGGCTTGAACAAATACTAAACTCTGAGCGTGTATAACATTGTCTTTTCCTTGGTGTCTTAAGTCCCTATGCAACAAAGACAAATGATATACTAACAATTTTCCTTGGGTCTAATCTAAAGCCCTTAATATTTCTCAGATCTCAAATCTCTTGGTAGCATCATTACTTGCCCACATTGTGCTAAACATCATTATTTTAAGAACCCGATAATCATAAAAGTTTCAAAAAGTACATCTGTTACACAACACACGTTACGCATTGAATCAACACATGTACACGGGACCTACCTTATCAAAGAGTATAAACCATACACAAGTACAATGGAATGTTCATTATCCTTGCATAATTTAGTTCCTTGACTTGATACTAATGCAACGAGTTATTAATATTATTACCCTTTTAAGCATACCAAAAAGATCATCACCCAACATGCGTATTTCACTAGAATTTAACTATTTTTCAGTTAGACATTTTCTATCAACACCCAACTAAAACATTGCTTAAGTGTGAGAAAACAAAACATCTTTAGATCGAGTGGGACAGGACAAAAATAAACGAAAGTCGAAAATACGAAGACACCTCTGAACAGAAACACATGGGAAACTGCAAATACAGACACACTTACATGAAAGCATCATATGCTTCTTCTCACAACCACTTATGTCTCATCCCTTTCTAATAACACACACAATTACAAAAACACCATAATTAAACAATAAATCCCTTAATAAATTCCCAATACGACGTCGCATCGTAACCGTTTCGTTACGCAATTTCATTCAAAACGCATATTAGACATAGCCACCATTTCACTACAACATTTTTACGTCACTTAATTTTCATTCATACTTACTATTATTATTATAAAAAACGTAACGAAAATGCGAGTGCAACTAATATAGAACATTGATTTGGTAAATTAGTATTATTAGTGGAAGAATTAGTGAAAAAAAATGGAATAAAAAATAAATAAAATAAAATTGGGAACTTTGAAGTTATCCGTACAGTTATGACAATAGAGAGAGACTACTATGTACTACTCAGGGATGGTGACAAGCACCGGTCGCCACGCTCGTCTCAGAAACCGGTACCGGAAAACGGATGATACCGGACGGAGAGCGGAGGCGGAGGTGCCGCGTCGGAACGGAGATCCGGTGCAGAACCGGACAGTGACGGTGGAGTTAGGGAGAAGTTCTTCGCGTTGATTCTGTTCTGGCTCCGAGGTGGATGTTGATTTGTTGTTGGTGGTGTTGTGGAGTGGTGGTGGCGGAGAAGAGACGAATAGGTCTTTGAGTTTGTGGCGGACGCGGCCCTCGGAGTCGGGGATCGGCGGCGGATCTTGAGGTGGTGGTTGGAAGCGGCGGCGAGCGAGGAACATTCGGAGGGTTTTGCGGCGGCGGAGGTGGATTACGGGGCTGGTGGTCGGACTGCGTGTGGGGCTGCCGGCGACGGCGCATTGGGCGGCGAGGAACTTGAATTTATGGAGAGTGGGCATTTGAAGAGAGAGAGAGAGAGAGAGAGGGAGAGTGTGTGAGATCTGAGAAGAGAGAGAAAGAGAGAGTGAGATTGGATTTTGAAGAAGGGAAAGAAATTGGCTTTATCGTGAGAATATAAAAGCTGCCTTTTTTTTGTTTGCATCAAATTCTACTTATACTTGACATTACTGCTTCCATTTTCTCTATTTTTCTCTCTCTTTTGTTTAATTCTTTGTTTTGACTATTACTTTTCCCAACTTTGAATCTAAATCGATGAAAATTTATTCTTGTAATCTGTGAATGCAATTTTAGATTCAAATATAAATAGTTACTTTTTCTTATGCAAAGAGTTTTTAGGCCGGTATTTTTTAAAATATTATCTATAAAAATTATGAATTTATTGATTTTGTATATATTTGTATGTATTATAATTTCTAATAATTAAGGAACTAAACTTCATGTTTTTTAGTTAAAAATTTATATTTCATGGATAAAAGGTTTTGAGACATGATAAAAGTACATAAAAATGAGTATATTTTGACAGATGATATATATATATATATATATATATATATATATATATTTGGCTGAATTAGCGGATGATATTTCTATTTTAAAAGATGAAATGAGTTCATTTTTAAAAAATCATAATAAATTAATTCAAATTTTATAAAAATAGTAAAAAGATTAATAATATAAAAGTTGTCGATCTATATTACTCATAAGTGCAACTAAGGAAGAAGGACCAAGAAGATTCAATTTCATTGGGTAAGCAGCTTCCCAAGAAATTCATAGCATTTATGAATCATCAATGCATTCAAAGTAGGAAAAGTCTAATAGATTAAGTACAAGTTTGACATCAAGTTACAAACTTCAATATAACAAGCTATGGCTGATTTGGTTACTCAGGGTCAGGGTGCAATTATACCTTTGTTCTTTAACCTCTTAGGGAAGGAGCTAGTCCTAAGAATCATGTGTAAAACCAAACCAAGTTTATGTAATTGTCATCTATAAGTACATAGCTAATTAAAATGTTGTTAAAATTGAAAACTTAATTAAAATGCATAAATTATCAGTTGAAATAATAAGCATGAATGGGTTGTGTTTCTATAGTTTTGTAATGAACCTTAATTATTTTTTTTGAAGTTGTAGATAAAGTAAAAGATTGTTGACTACAATTTACAAGCTAAAGATTAATAGCTTCAATTTAAGTGGTAGACCACACGAAAAGTCAGGAAAAAAAAAAAAAAACAATGTTTCAAGTCTAAAAGAAAAGAGAAAAAGAAACAGAAAAAATAAATGTGAAAAAATTGCAAAGACCAGGTAGGTTCTACACATAATTATTTCTCCTAGCTAGCAAGTCATGTATTCTAGTTGTGTTTAATTCAATTTCTTTTAAGAACTTATTGACAATATTTCTGCTACGTGACATTTATATATAATCTCTCCTTAGTGAAAACTTAAATGCTTTTAAAATTTAATGCAAGACTCTTTATAATTTTCTTTTTTCTGGTAATGTTTTAAAATTTAGACAGATAATTGAAGAAAAATATTTGATATACAGACAATGAGTTATAAAATATTAAAAAAGAGAAATATGTATGTATATAAAATATGAAGAGAAAAAAATACTACATATTTTATATTTCATGAGTAAATTGATTGATTGACTGCCCGGATGAAAATTATTAACAATAATTGAATTAGACATTATAACAATTAATTTGCAGTTCTTTTGTTTAATTTACAATCAAACTAAATTTATTTTGATTATTATCAAATAATAGTTAGTTTGGTTAATTAGCCCCTAAAGCAAAGGAGTCACTGTGGAAAACAAGGTAAAGTAAGCCTTAAAAAGCAGTGGTCCTAAGTGCAATTTATCCAGTTAGTGGTCCAGTCCAATGATTCATTGAGCACTGCAAACATTTGTGATATTTCATTATAATTTATCAGAGGTTGATGTCCGAAACAAAATACACTTTTATTAAGATGTATTAATGATGCCATCATGGATTGGTATTTGGAATGAAGACCCTAGACATTTGGTTACCTACATTAAGAAGAAATGGTGAATTTAGAAGAGCACTGTGGATTAAGGATTAATTAATTATGATATAAACATATTATTATATATTTTTATTGATAAAATAAAATAAAATTATAACAATTCATGTAGACATTTTACTCCGGAACTAAGTTAGATTTTTTTATTACCGCAACCAACCAATCAACTTATTTTATTTCTCTTTCTTCATATTTTATATATATATATAAATAAATATTTATCTTTTTTTATATTTTATTTTTATATTTTATAACTGTTTATCTAATTATGAATTATTTACTAAATATTTTTTTATTATTATATATACAATCAGAAGTTCAGTTACATTGAAATGATTTTATTTTCTTCTAATATAAATTCAAACGGACTAAAATAAATATCCTTTCTTCTTATGTTTCTCATGAGTTCTGGAAGGGAACATAAAAGACCTCTTGTGGTGTCTTTGGATATAAGAAAGATAAAAAAAATAAAAAAAAAATGTTTGATAGACAATTGTAATAAGTAAACAGTTAAATAACCGTTAAAAAAACTTGAAGAGAGAGAAATATATATAAAATGTAAAGAGAAAAAAATACCTATAAATGAATAAGTTATAGGTTAGAAGTAAAGTTGAAAAAACAAATTACAGTATCATATGTGTATGTAGAGTCTATTGAACTACTTATATGAGAATATTTACACCAAAAATATATGAGAAGTTGAATGTTCGAATACAGTACCTTTTTTAATAAATACATCAAAGCGACTAATATATGGGAATATTTACACCACAAATATGAATTCACCTTCTCATAACTGCTATCATCTTCATAACATACAAGCCGCAAATTAAAGTTCAAATTGTAGCTTTTTAAGAGAAAATATATGTGAAAGCTATGACTTCTAAACTTGCTCATTGACACTACTAGTAGTGTAGTTTCACTATCTAATGAAAATGAAATCTTAGAAGTTATGAGGAATTAGATACAGAGGAGCCGCTAACCCATTTACCAACAACTGAATCTGGTGAAGGTGGGGTTGGAACCTTCTTCAAAAGTCTAGCTTCATCTATCCTAACTTCCAATACTTCTGTGTCTTCCCCTGCACCAAGCTCATCACTCTTGATTCCTTTCAAGATCTCCAACACCTCATTCATTGAAGGTCTCATATCTCTTTCCTGCTGCAAACACCTAAAGGCCAATTCTGCAACTGCTGTTGTCATTTTCCTTATAGCATGATCCTTCTCAGAACCAAGACAAGGATCAACCAACTCATGCAGTTCCTGGTTATGAATTCTTTTGATAGCCATGTTTGCCAAGTTCACATCACTGCGTTGCCTTCCTATGTCCACAGCTTGCAATGATGATATGAGCTCAACTAAGACCACTCCAAAGCTATAAACATCACTTTTATCAGTGAGTTGGTAGCACTGATAATACTCAGGGTCAACATAACCAGGTGTTCCTTGTGGAGCAGTTGACACATGAGTGACATGAGTTGGGAACAACCTTGAGAGACCAAAATCAGCAACCTTGACACAAAATTTATCATCCAGGAGAATGTTGTTGGTTTTAACATCTCGGTGTATGACTTTTTTTGAATGTAGGTAGGCTAGAGCCTCAGCTGTTTCAACTGCAATGTTCAACCTTATAGGCCAAGGAAGAAAGGTTGATTTTGAGCTGTTTCCTTGAAGATGATCAGCCACTGTTCCATTAGGTATGAATTCATACACAAGGAGCAGTTCTCTGCTATGTCTAGAGGTGCATCCAAAGAGTGTCACCAGGTTCTTGTGCCTTAAACCGGCTAGAATCTTAACTTCATTCATGAACTGCTCCATGCGTCTGAAGTTTCTTTCAAAAAGGCGTTTCACCGCAACTGTATGTCCATCTTTGAGTTCACCTAGTTAATAAACAGCGGAATGTTCAGGAAAAAAAAAACAGATTGAACCATGGAAAATTATGTGAGAAATTGGCAGAAATTAGTACATGGGAAGTTATATTGTTACCTTTATAAACAGTGCCAAAACCTCCCTCGCCAATTTCTTTAGAAGTGTGAAAGTTTTTGGTAGCTTCCTCTAGTTCCTCATAGGTAAAGACTTGGACACCAAAGTAGTAACTCCTCGGTTGCACTATGTCAGACTTGGAAGATTGGTAAGAAGAGAGACTTTGAGACGTATCAGTTGATGTAAAAGTGTCTCCACTTGAAGGAGCCATGAAGAGTTCCATGCTTCTTGATTTATAAGCAGTTTTTTTCCTTCTTTGCAACACAAAGTACACACATCCAAGAATGCCAACAAGGGCTACAACTCCTCCTACACTAGCCCCTGAAAACAACATCAAATTATCAATAGTAGACATCAGTAAAGTTCTTTTAACAAAATGGAAGTATTTAAGCACCAAAAAATTAACGAAAAGAAAGTTACCTATTGCAACACCTTTCTTAGAGCTTTTACCTGCAATATTCCAAACAAAAATTATGTCAAAACAATGAACCAGATAAGGATATAAGAGGGATGAAAAGACAAGGTTGATAGGAAATCAATAATGCCTCCTTTTCTGACAGTGAATTTGTAATATAACTACAAATTAAGATGCAGATGAAAGTGATAATTATATGATTTCCCAATATACAAAATAAAAGTGAACCATCGATTAGTTCATCACATTCACCAGTTGGCAACTGTCAAAATATTTAACTTCACACCTGACAAAAGTAGAAGCTGTCAAGGTGGTTCTGGTTGGAATGAAAACAAAAATTGGCACAGATAAGCAAGATGCAAGTTATGGACCATAACTATCGTGAAAACCTGTATTCGAGAGGCGTATGCTCCAAGAACAGTGTAGCAAAATAAGAATTATATGCTTATAGCAAAAGCAAGAATGGCCACAAAAGTATCCACTATATGGTTGGCGTACGTGTACCATAAATTAAATCAAAACCACATAGTAAATTTTTCTAAAAGCAATCAGTGAACTCTAGAATTTTGAAGTAAGAGCTTCATGTTTGTATTATCTAACTAGTTAAGTTGTTTAAAAGAGTGTTAAAAACATGATATAAAACTGTAAATTAACAAAAAGAAAATCTAGAATACCTGGAGTTGGACACAACTGATCCCCACAAATACAAATATGTTGATTCTCATCAGAATCAAACCCACACTCTCCTCCATAACCAAGACACTCAACACACTCACTCTCATAAGGGTTCACATAGTTCACATTAAACCCCTTCATCAAAACCTCTCCAAGCAAAGACCGGTTTTTTACAAGCCTCTCTTCCTGCTCTACAAGAATAGGCACCTCAACATGTTCATCACATTCAACAACCCCAATAACAGGATCCAACGGTAACGGACCAATCCAAGAATAAGAGTTATTCTTATTCCCATTCCTCTCACAGTGAAACAAATTTTGTGGCGTGGTGTTGAACACTGAAGTGGGTTTGCATTCATAATGCAACGTAAGGTTCTGGTTCCCCGAACCGTAGCTAAAGATGTGGTCATCAAAAGTTGAGTTAAGATAAACACTCGTGCATATCTCGTTCCAAAGGTCTAATCTTGCTAAGGTGAGGGTGTTAGCCACCGAGTTGATATCAATGACTCGGTAACTCAGTGATGAGATGTTCAACACGGGGACGACGCCGTTTTGGCAGTTCAAATGGAACTGTGGTGGCCCACAGAAGGAGGGGCGGTCGCCGCCGGTGAAAGGGTAAGAAAGGTTGGTGATGGTGCCGCAGTTGAAGGTGGTGACGTGGCACGTAGAGAGTGATGCATTGGGTGGTAATAACGACGTTGTATGTTGGAGAATGAAGATGAAAGTGATGCTTATGATGATGGTGTTGGACGAGAGGGACAACATAGTTTGGTGTTAATTCATAGAGTTTTGTTTGTGTAAGGTTTTAGGCCATAGACAAGTTAAGGTTGTAGTATGAAACTATGAACTATGGTTGTATTTGAACATTCAAACTAAACTGAGAAAAATACTAAAGAAAATAGCATGAAGATGAATTTGTTTGACTTGGACTCTGATGAGATGTGAAAAAGAAAATTATAAATTGAGAGTTTTGGGTTTTAGACTTTTACCAGCTGAATAGTTAATGTGTATTTTATTTTTCTTAATTGTGTTGTAGTCTAAAATAATTGGCTGATGGAAATGGAAATTATTTTATTGGAGAGGGATGCATATATAAAATTGAGGGGACAATGGTTCATGGTCAAAATACAAATATAAATATACTCTTAAATTATGGTTGAATGGTGGCGGTTCAAAATCTAGAAGTATGACTGAAAAGTCTCAATCAGTAGCAGATATGATTCGGATTGGAGGCTGGTTCAGGTGGAGGAAGTGTATGGCTGTGTGATTAATGCATTGGATGGATGTAGTAGTTAGAGTTACATAAGGTGGCATCTAGTAACATGATGTCACAAAATATATATACTTAATTGCAATGGTTGGCAGGTGAGTATAGTTGCAGGTTTTGAACATGTGAGATTTTTATAAATATATTTATGTATGTCATCAATGGTAATGTTTCATTAGCAGGAAATGGACAAAAGAGTGGTTTACTAGTACTTACTTCCCATTCATGAATCACTTAGTTCATGAATAAGTAATTATCTCATAAAAATAAGGGTTTTTTTTTTCAATGAAGATTTCTTTAAAGATAAGGTAAAGCAAACTGTGTATAGATAATGATTATAATTAAGGTGATGTCGAGGTGGGAATTTAATGTCATACCTAAAATTGTGTATAGATAAGAATAAGACTCAACTAGAATTCATTGACTTTTAAAATTTCAGAGGCCATAGTTTCTTTTTATAAATACTATGTTGAACTCTTTTGCTGGCTGGTGAAAAATGTTTTGCTTTGAAGTTTGAAGTCCTCACTCTCTCACACAAAACCAGGTTTTTGTTTTCTACAAACACTAGGAGGTGACATCTTGTCACATTTTGTAATTTGGGTTTTAGAACCCACAAAATAAAATTTGTAGATAGTTTGCATTAGCAAACAAAAATGCAATATTAACAAACAACTGCCAAAATCTGGAAATTGCCAAATTGGTTGTTTCGTCCTAGGGTCTAAATCTAAGTACTAACTACAACTCCAAATCAGTAGAATTTTTTCCCTAGATTTGAACCTAAGATAACAACTTAAGACTATTAAGCAGACTTTTAAGGAGTTTTCTAGACGAAAATACGTTATTGAACAGAAAAGATATAATAGTGTTACTTCTTAGTGAAAATAAAGATAGACTAATTATATTTAAATATCCTAAAATATTAAATATCTTATGGAGGTCTATGATGTTCTCTCTTTTTTCTTCAATAGCATATTCTTATTGCTGATCCCATCCAAAACAGGGGAATTCTTTCTCACCTCCCCCATGCTTAATTGCAGAAAATACAGGTTAACAGTGTAAGGAAATATTTTCTGTGATGTTGGTTGGGTAAATTATTAAAGGCCTCCGTGACTTTATCAGATACACTTCTCTAAAGGCACAATGAATGGCTAAGCAAGAAAACTTAAGATGTTTATATATATATATATATAAAGTAGCAAATATGAATCTAGAAGGTTAAACTCTTAACATGAACAAACCATAGTACCTTACAGTTTACTAACCTGATTTACATGAAGATGGAAAAGATCCATCCCTGCAGTGGCAAGTGAATTCACTTGAGCTTGGGTTAATACCACAATACCCACCAGACTTTTGACATTCATGACACAAACTATTGTTTGCATCCCACTCAACGCTAAAACCATTATCAAGAGCGGCATTAAGATTTTCCTCTGTAGGATTTTTTTGTAGCACTTCAGCTTCTGACTCCAAAATTGGAACAAAAACTCTAGATCTGCATGTTCCAAGTATTTCACTTAAAGATTCCGAAGACTCAGCATTTTCAAGCATGCTCTCCAGCACAAAATAGTTAATCATTTGAGTTCCATTCACACTACAATTAAACCAAGGGGAAGAACTATCTGATTGAGAATATTGAGAGGAATAAGGACAATCATAGTAGAGAGTCAGGTTCTGAGAATCTGAACCATAATCAAAGAAAGGGCAACCTATAGTGAAGTTCTTGAGGCTAGTGGGACAGGCGTTGTTCCAGTAGTCAGTTCTCACAACTCTGAGCATATGATCAGAGTGATTGACTTCAAGGACTCTATAACTCTCTGCCATAATAGTAACCTTTGCTACTTCACCAGTGCATTGTAGCTTAAACGCAGTGTGACCACAGTATTGGGGTCTACTAGATCCCCAGAAAGGATAACTCAGGTTTTTCAGATTTGCACATTGAAATGAAGAACTGCATTTCAGATAATGCTCATCTTCAGCACAAGAGGATGTTGGAATTTGATTTATGATGATGGTAATGATGAAGCATGTAAAAAAGATGCCTTCAAGAAGAAGATGCATCTTCAGAAGAATAGCTTGGTAGAGAAGAGAGACAGAGGAAATGTAAATTGGAAGAGGAAGATTACAATTGAGGTTAATATATGCTTGGTGAGTGTGGAGGTGCAAAAGTACTATAATAGAAATGTAAATTTAGGTCACCTATTAAAAATTGACCAGGGCAACAAATATGCTTATTTTCAGTTGGAATTGGTATTACCTAACCCTTAGAAAAAATTAAAGGAACTTTAAGGGTTGGTGCTGAATGTCTAACAGCTCAGGCTAATGTCCAAGCTTCATGTCTAACTACTCTAAACAGCTCAAAGCTTACTTGTGAATCAAGAATACGTTGAAAGTCCAAAGAGGTGCGACAGGTGTGAACAAATAACTTAAGTTAGAAATATATTTGAGACTCAGTTCCCTGGATTTTAACTTTTAAGCAAAAGAAATTTCCATTGGTGCTAAAAGTCAGGCCACAGAAGCCAAATCAAAGAATTCAATGAAGTTTGGATCAGCATATATGTGAAAACGTGAGGATGACAGAAGGATTGAGTTTAGCACAAGAATAAACCTGACGGTTTGGTGAAAAGCTATATGTGAAATGGTCAAAAAGAAAACTTATGAGGACCTTCAAATGTTATACGTCATGAAAGTCAAAACATTATCATGATCTTTGTTCTGTTCAAAGCAAGCAAATGCTGAACCAGTCTTCTTCCTTCAAGTGCCAGGGTGTTTGGGGAAGAATCAGTTTAACAGTTAATAAGCAGCATTAAGAAGCCAAATAATCTGCCATGAAACATCTAACACCCCAATTTTGTTCCATAAGGTGTTCATCTTTCATTACCTTGGTTTAGTGTGATAAAATCCATAAAGACAATTTATAGATCAGATATTCGACCCTTTTCTCATGTCTATGTTACCAAAACGATTATTTTGTTGTTTACCAACTAAACTAGAAAATTGAAACAGACTCAATAGTCTGAGAAATCAACAAGCAAGCATACCTTTACATAAAGTATCACGAGGTCCATCCTTGCAGAAACATTGGAATTCTCCATTATTGGAGCCACACTCTCCACCAGAATCAGTGCATATCTTGCACTTATCATAATTTCCAGTCCATTTCATCTCAAAACCGCCATTTAATGCATCACTGATTCCACTGGCAGATGCAACTGATTTCATTTTGGTTTGAAAAATCGGTATCACCACAACCGTGCAAGGCACAGGGAACCAAGGAGGTAAAGTTGCATTAGTGAAGTAGACATCTTCACCAGGACAGTTAGTATGAAGCAGATCTGTTTGTGGAATCCTTTGTATAGGGCAATTATAAAAGAACGTGATGTTAACAAGGCCATCATTAACATATTGAAAGGAAGTATTATCAAATGAGTTGTTCTTGTAATCACGCACCCTGCATAGACTATTCTGACTCCAGTAATCATCTCTAGCAACTGTGAGTATTTGTGTTGTATCATTCCAACCAAGAATACGGTATTTGATATCATTGATGCTTATCTTGATGGTATCATCTTTGCATGTGAGTTTCTCCAACTCAGACACACCACAATAGTTTTCTCTGTTTCCTCCCCTAAATGGGTACTTGAGGTTTGAGATTTTGCTATTTCCGCAGCTAAAACCGTTACTGCAATTGGTGTACGGAACATAATCCTCACAAAGACAAGTTGGAATATTGGTTGAGATGATGAGAAGCAGAATGAAAATGAAATAAGGCTGAAGAAGCAGAGGTTTCATTGTTGCAGGATGGAAAAACTAGTGCAGAGAGGAAGAACAAAAGGAAGATGATTATATGAGTAAAGTAGCTCATAGATAATATTGGGAACTCTAGTCAAATCGTGTTTCACTTTCAAAACATGTAAATTTCAACACTTTAAATGTTTCTAAGAAACTCAAGAGAAACGGCAACATAGAAGCGCCTGTATAACGTTGGATTGCAGATATTCAGTATTCTACATTCTGTTCCATGCTTTTGTCTCATTTCAAACTTCCCAAAAGTCTGCTTCCACAAGAGTGCCCATTTATTGGCCACATTTAATGGATTGAACAAAAAATCTACGCGTCAATTTCATGGGTTTTCTAGCTTCACTTATAAATATCTGACTAGGCATAAAAATATTTTCTTCTGCTATTAATGCTTTAGTTATGTATTTGTTAATTTTTTTAATCTTATTCCATGTATTATTTAATTAATTTTATTTTATTTTATACCTGACTAAATATTAACGTATGAAATAAATTAAATTAATAAAAAAATTGCATAAAATAAGATTAAAAATAATTTAACATTAACTTAGCACTTAAATGAAATAAATAAAAGACAAGTTAGACAAGAAAAGATAAGTCAATTGAGCATGGCAGTGTAATAATAGAGATAAAAATATGAGACTTAGAACTCCATCTTATTAAAGAGTATAACTAACTTAATACACTTTATACATAATTAAATAGAAACAACATCTTTATATTATAAATATTATATAGATTTAAGATGTGATGTTAAAAAATAACTAAAAGAATACACTCT
Organism: Hylodesmum podocarpum; assembly: GCA_026586105.1. Lineage (NCBI taxonomy): Eukaryota > Viridiplantae > Streptophyta > Magnoliopsida > Fabales > Fabaceae > Hylodesmum > Hylodesmum podocarpum. The sequence continues at coordinate 940,319 of JALJEV010000014.1, read as the reverse complement.
ATATATAATTAAGGAGAAAACACGTCTCTACAATATAAATATTATATAGATTTAAGGTGTGATGTTAAAAAATAAAATATATTACTTTTTTTAAATAATTATTTATCATTCTCTTTTTCTTAAAATTATGAATGCGAGAATTTAAATTTACGAATTCTTAAATGTTGTTTTGGTTTCCTGATATCGGTTTCTTGGTATGTGTCTAATCCTGTCCCATCGTTTGGTTGAATTCAGCTCCCGTAAAGGAATCAAGTCATCAGAATTCTAATCACACAGGGGATAGTTATCAAATGGATGAGAGAAATCTCACCATGGTCTTGGATTTCTCTTCGCACGATCCTGATACTAGCAGAAATGTAATTATCAAATCCATAGTTTTGAAAAGGAAATTTGACCTTAAAGTCATATATTAGGTTACACATGTGAATGCTCTAGATTGGATTAGGCCTCCACTAACAATAATCCATAACCTAATGGTTTTCATGGAAAAAATTAAAAAAATAAAGTTCTACCTTTGTTTTTTTAGCGTAGAGTGAAATTATAAAAAAGAATTATATTATAAAAATAGTAATATTCTAGTAAGATTTATAATTCTGAGTATCATTATTAAATTTATTTGGTCAACATATAAGTTACATATAATTAAATGTTAATACAATTGAATACTTATGCACAAGAATCTTATGAAGTTTGGATCGGAATACAGGGGAAAACGTGAGGATGATAGGAGGAGTTAGTTTAACACAAGAATAAACCTGATCGTTGAAATGGTCAACAAGAAAACTTATGAGGACTTTGAAATGTTCTGTACGTATCATGAAAGTCAAAACATTATCATGATCTTTGTTCTGTTCAAAGCAAGCAAATGCTGACCTAGTCTTCTTCTTCCTTCAAGGTGCCAAGGTGTTTGGGGGAAGAATCAATGTAACAGTTAATAACCAGCATTAAGAAGCCAAATAATCTGCAATAAGATCTAACACTCCACTTTTGTTCTAAGGTGTTCATCTTTCATTGCCTTGGTTTACTGTGGTAAAATTACCCACAAGGGCAATTTATAGATCAGATATTCCAACTTTTTCTCATGTCTTTTAGCGAAAGGGTTGTTTTGTTGTTATAATATAACACGGCTTCTTCAATGAGAAAGTAGCCATGTATGTTTATTATTTACAAACTAAGCTAGAAAATTGAAATAGACGTAAGAGTCTGAGAAATCAACAAGCATGCATACCTTTGCATGTAGCATCACGAGGTCCATCCTTGCAGAAACATTGGAATCTTCCATTGGTGGAGCCACACTCTCCACCAGAATCAGTGCATGTCTTGCACTCTTCATAATTTCCAGTCCATTTCATCTCAAAACCGCCATTTAGTGCATCGCTGATTTCACTGTCAGATTCAACTGAATTCTTTTTATTTTGAAAAATTGGAATCACCACAACCGTGCATGGCCCAGCGTACGAAGGTACATATTGGTCAGTGTAGTAGACATGTTTACCATCACAGGTAATATTAAACAGATCTGTTTGTGGAATACTTGGCGTAGGGCAATCATAAAAGAACGTGATGTTAACAAGGTCATCACCATATTGAAAGGGAGTATTATCAAATGAGTTGTTCTTGCGATCAAGCTCGCATACACTATTCTGACTCCAGTAATCGTCCCTAGCGACTTTGAGTATCTGTGTTGTATCACTCCAATCAAGAATACGGTATTTGATACTATTGATGATTATCTTGGGGACGTTATCTTCGCATGTGAGTTTCTCCATCTCAGACATACCACAATAGTTTTCTCTATTTTCTCCCCAAAATGGGTACTTGAGGTTTGGGATGTTGCTATTTCCGCAGCTAAAACCGTTACTGCAGTTGGTGTACTGGACATAATCCTCACAAAGACAAGTTGGAGTATTGGTTGAGATGATGAGAAGCAGAATGAAAATGAAACAAGGCTGAAGAAGGAGAGGTTTCATTGTTGCAAGATGGAAAAAAGTGGAGTATGTGGAAACATCAAAAGGAAGAAGATGAAGCTTATATGAGTAAAAATAGCGCGTAGATCATTATATTGGGAAGTTTCACTTTCAAACCATGCAAATTTCAACGCTTTGATATTTCTAAAAACGACAACATAGGATTTATTACGTCATCTTAGATTAGAATTTGGAAGCGGTTGTATAACGTTGCATTGCATACACACTGTCTATGTTCCATTCCATGTTGTTTTTTTTTTTCTTTGTCTCATTTCAAACTCTTCAAATGCCTGCTTCCAGAAGAGTGTCCATTTATTGACGGCATTTAATTTATTGAACACAAGTTCTACGCGTCAATTTCATTGTTTTATTAGTTTTACTTATAAAAATCTTGTTATGTTCAACACGGAACAATATTCTTAAATCACTTAAACTACTAATTAATGCTTTATATTTTCGTATGACTACAATAATTTTGTTTGGTTCCAAATTAACCACATAAAAGACAAGTTGAACAAGTAACTTCGTTTTCACGGGGAAAAAAAAACAATATAAAGTCCTCTCTCTTTGTTTTTGTTTATCATATATGTGTAAAATGAAATTATATATATAAAAAATATATCATAAAAATAGAAATGTTCTCGTAAGATTTATAAGAATTCTGAGGATCGTTATTAAACTTATTTGGTCAACATGGCTATTACAAGTTACATGTAATTAAATACATGCAGCCTCTAAGTCATAGCATCAGATAATGCTTGAGAAACACATTCTAAGGGCACAAAAATATACTATAAGAATCATACTGTTTTTAAAATATACCAACAGCATAGAACATGGAGTTGAAAGTAATGTTTTTAATTTTATTAATATGAGTGAAATCAAAACAAAGAAAATAGAACAACTGGTTTTCCTCTCTTAGGCACCAACATGCTATTTTTAAATTTATATGCGAATAATTAAAACTTGGTCAGAGGCTGCTGAATTCAATTTTTTTCTTTAAAAAAAAAAAGAAATACGTGCAAAAGAATGAATCACGGGTACATATTAATATTTTAATAATTACACTTTCTTTAAAGAAACACTTGTTAAAAAATAGTTTTTTTTTTTTTTCAATTTGATTGATTAAACTAAAACTTTCTCTTTACTGTGTTCAATGAAAATTGAAAAAAAGTATTTAAAAGGATTTGTTTTGTCTTGAATAGAGGGTCTATGATCTAATCTAGATAATGATATGTATATTTTTAAAAATACTTAATAAGTATTCACTTAGATCTCAAATATCTCATAAAGTTGTATCTTATTTTCTTTTTCATCTTGTTACTCATTACATTGATTAATTTCTCTTTACCTTTACTTCTTGTCTCTTTATTCTCCTAACTCCAATCTACATATTTTGGGTGAATGTTTATAATTATTTTATCTTTTTTAATAGAGTCATTATTTTATTTTTTATGATATAAAGAATGACTAGATATTCCTAGAAAAGACAGTATAACGTATAAGTAATAAATAAGAATAAAAAAAATTACCCCGACATTCAGAAATTCATTATCTAATATATGAAAATATATAGTGAATAAATGACCAAAAAAATAATTGAATACATAGCCAACATAGCTTTTCCCTAAAGTGTTGAATCTACTAAGCGGATGATGTTAGAAAGAGAATTTGAAGTTTAAAATTATTTAAAAAGAAAAAAAAACTAAGCCTAACTATATTATTTAATTTTTTTCTTTTGTCATACAATTGAGACTTTGCAAGTAACATAATTAGTCAAGGTGACTTACTTTCACAAATGATACGAATTATCAAAGTTAGCACATTAACTTAACGTTGAATATTGATCAATCTTCAGTAAAAACAGAACCCTCCCTCCTTTGAACATTGATCATTCATTTTTCATGTTTGAGACAAATTCAGTCTCTAAGTTAGAATTGCTGAATGGATTCACCAATCACAATTTCTCAATGTCGTGACGGCAAGTGAGGATATCAGAGAAAGTTAACTATTTCCAATTCCATCTCTTTCCTCTCACTTTCATTTCATTTTTCTCCAAAATCTATATTCAAATATAGCCATCACTTTATTATCCTATAGTTCTCTAGATGCCGTGTAAAACAATATATAAATGAAAGTCTTCCGTTCAAGAATTCTTAGCTACCAAGGGCTAAGACGCATAGAATAAGTCCCAAATTCAAACATCACTATAATGCCACTATTATACACTTAAAAAAATTAACAAAACAAGCTAACTAAGTGAAATGTTCACATTATATGAGCATTTTTATACCAAAACATGGTTCTTAACTTCTTATATACACGCAAAACAAAGAAGTTAATGATGAATAATGTTAGACGTACCTGAAGGAGATTGTAAGAAACTAGAACAAGGTTCATCTCTGCAGTAACAAGTTGTTTGATTTGAATTCAAGTTAAAACCGCATGCTCCACCTGAACTTTCACACTTGTTACATTCTTCAGCACCTACTATCCATCTCACTACAAATCCTTCATTGATTGCCTTTTTTATTTTGGTGACATCATTAATACTAATAGTATCAATCGATGAAGGAGAAACTGGAATCACCACACTTGATTTGCAAAACACATTAGGGGTTGACCCGATTAACCCAGGAACAAAATTTTCACCAGAAGGCCCAATTGTGCTACAAGGAAGAGGATAGGTGGGAGGAAGAACACTAATACAATCATAGAAAAGGGTAAGATTCTGATAGGGTGACCCATAAACAAAGATGTTAGTGTCAAGGGTGGTGTTGACATGTTTTGATGGGCATAAACCTTGTTGCATGTAGTCCACTCTGGTGATTTTCAAAGTATTTTTATGAGGATTGGCCTCCAAAATGTTGTACATGACACCCTTAATGGTTATGTAGCTCATATTATTATGGCAGGTGAATTGCATCAGAGGGTGGCCACACTCTTTTGAACGGTTTTGTCCCCAAAATGGAAAACCGATGTTTGTTATTTTCCCACAATTTATCAGATTAGAACACCCCTCATAGGAGCTTAAATTTGAAGGTATGTGAATCAGTATAAGGAGGATTATTAAGTGTTGAATAATAAAGATAGGAGGGAGGTAGATAAGAGAAGCCATTGGGAGAGTGCAGAGAAAATGTATGCAAATAATGTTAACCTGAGAAAAGTTTGAAATAGAGAATGTGACTCAAAAGAAGGAAATAGCTTTTTAGATATAGAAACTGCTTTCAAAGAAACTGTGACTTGTGGAGAAGTTTATATGGTTAAGTTGACTTATGCAAATTATAAAAATTAAATAACTTAGAACAAGTTTGCTCAATCCATGTTTTAGTGTATGACTTTAATTATTTATATAATAAAGTTGACTTTTTACTTCTACTTAATCATCATTACCCTAATTAATTAATATAATTATTTTATTTGTAATTATTTTTCATTAATTTATTATTAAAATTATATCTTAATAAGTTTAACTCAATTCTATAAAATTAACTTATAAAATAAAAATTATTTCTCACTTATATACTTTATATATATATATATATATAATATATTATAAATAATATACGAAAATGACACAGAACTTTCAACAAGACGATACGAGCTTCTAACAATTATCCTTAAATTTAACCTCATCCGGAGACAAAAAGTTCACCCTGACTTTGGTCTACCAGCATATTCTAGTAGGAGGCCAATGTTAGTGCTTTGAACATGTAAGTTAGGAAACAAGAATATTGGTGACAAATAGCAACTAAGCAGCCATTTATAACAAATTTTCATTTGCACAAATTAGCAACCGAATTAGCCACTAAAATATTTTATGGTCGACATTAATCCAGTCACAGTGTGATTTAACTTTAAAATATATTTTAAAAACATCTATTTTGTGACAGAACTTTTATTTTAACTAATATTGGCTAAACTTGTTTCCCTTGTTAAATAATAACACTTTTTATTGCTTAGCCACTTTAAAAGATTTACTTCACTTCGAAGTGTACTCAGTGACATAATAAATTTCTGATTGAAAATATTTGTGGCTTATTTCTAAAATTTAATTATAAATTTTGATAATATTTATTCATATATAATTAAAATATAAATAATAATGATAGTAAAATAATAACCATAAATAGATGTAACATTTTAAACTTTTAATTTTTTCTTTTAAAAAAATAAATATAAATATACAAATGTTTTACAACACAGTATTTCTTTAAATAACAAAACAAAGTCACTTTACTATTAGATCAAATCAACCGCATATAATAATTATAGATCGAATGTTCATCTAAGTTAAAAGTTAAGGATATAAATCAAGAATGTCACTCACTCACGGTGTGATAGCTCCAAATGCAACATTTTGTATGTCTATGATCAATAATAAATGTAATTATTTCTAAATTCGTTAATAATATTTTATAAATAAATATAATAAATAAAGAATTTTTATTAATAAAGTATATATTGAACGCCAAAATGAGACATGTATAGGAACTATGAGAGAATGTTAAAAAAATTAAAACAATACATGAATTATTAGAGGTAATAAATATTGTAACCTTTTAAATAGATTATATAAAAATAAGATTGATTTATAGTACACTGATATTTGTATTACATCTCCAAACAGTGTATGTACTAAAATATAAATTATTAATATTTAATATTTTATTAAAAAATTTAATTATAAATCACAAATATATATGTATTACACACTGTAGCTTTAACAATTAATTTATCTGATCAATAGGATATGTAAATTTAATTTATTGAAGTTGCTTTCAATCACTTCTATTAAAAATTTATACGAAAAAGAAAAAATCCGAAGTATCGTCATATTTAAAATATTACTGTATTCCTTTCGTGATAATCTATTTTTCTTTTCAAATTAGTTTTTTACATTTTAACACCAAAAGTTAATACAAAAGAATTTATATAAAAGAGGGATCTAATCACACTAATATAATTTACACTAATTATTATACACCTCAATAATTAGATCATGATTTTTATTAATTTAATGATTCGATTATAATTATATATTACCTAGATTATTTGTATTAAGTTTCATAAAAATTGAACAACAATAATATGTATTATACAGTGATTAATTGGCTGAGGCAAGTCCAACATCCATAGTCGTGTGGCATGCATAAAATATTTAAGAAAGAAATTGGCATTCCATTGGATCATAAAATATTCATTATAAATTGAACTTGTCCATGATGTAAATTACAAATGGTCCTTTTCTTAATCATCTCCGAAGAACTAAGACTAGTATACAACACCATTACTATGCATCCCCTGTTTCAAACAACTCTTAAAAAGGAAGATAATTCATTATCTAGGGAAAAAATCACTTACAGATATTTGATTAACAGAAAATGGAATGGGCCTGTTGATCAATTTATCAGCACTTGATTCTTCTGCAAATATTATTGGATCCATCTTACCATGTACAAAAAATGCAGGTTCTTCTGGAGTTGGCAATTCAGATAAATGACTATTAAAGTATGAAACAACGGTTGACATCATAGGTCTAGCAGTGGGATTTTGTTGTACACATAATAAACCAATCTGAATGCATTTAATAACTTCAATCTCAGGACAATTTTCTTTAATGCTTGGGTCCAATATACTTAACAACATTTGATCCCTCCATTGTCTCCAAACCTATAACAATTTGACAAATATAAAATCTAGATCAATCGAAATCCAGAATAAAGTTTCAGTGTAACACTGAATAGACATTAAAAATGCAGCATATAAGCAATAATGCAAAGGAACAAAGTATTAGATTATTGTACTTACGAAATTCAAAAGGCCATCAGCAATACGATGTGGTTCATAAGAACTTAAATTCTTTTTTCCAGTAATAATTTCTAAGACCATGACTCCAAAACTAAAAACATCGGATTTCTCTGAATATTGTCCCAGCATTGCATATTCTGGAGGCATGTAACCGCTGTATAGAAGAAAGGAAAAAAAGTAACATAAATTGATAAGCCAAAACTTAGCTCATGAAGAAGTAAGAAATGAAAGAATAAGGAAGAATTTTCCAAACTTACAATGTTCCAGCTATTCTGTTTGTACCATTTTGATCTTGATTTATTTCAACAATTTTAGCCAAACCAAAATCTGAAATTTTTGGAGTCATATTTTCATCTAACAGAACATTACTAGGTTTGAGATCACGGTGTATAACTTTGAGTCTAGAATGATCATGTAAATAAAGAATTCCTCCAGCAATGCCTCTTATAATATTATAACGCTCAAACCAGCTTAAGAACTTTGATTGCTGAGAATCTACATGTGTAAATTAGAAATGTAAGAGTGAAACATGTTTTCTAATCAAAATAAGTCAAGTTAAACCAGAATAAATGAAACACATGGTCTAAATATCTAAACAATAAACATTAACTAATTAAGGTGTTTAAGGGGTGAAGGTGTCATACCAAATAAAAAATAGTCAAGACTATTGTTTGATACATATTCATAGATAAGTATTTTATTCTCTTCTTCAAGACAGAAACCAATCAATGTCACAAGATTTCTATGTTGAAGCTTGGCTATCACCATAACTTCATTCTTAAACTCATCAACACCTTGTGTTGAGCATTTTGAGAGTCTTTTCACTGCAATGTGTCGTCCATCAACTAAAATTCCCTGAAAAATAAATTATGACTTATGTGAAAAACAAAAATATATGGAAAAATAATTTGTACTCACATTTTCTCACCTTGTAAACTTCTCCAAATCCGCCTTTACCAACTCTATTCTCGTTTGAAAAGTTGTTTGTTGCTGCTTTAAGTGTAGCCAAATTGAATTGCAAGTGCTCTAAAGTGTCACTTTCATTACCAACTGGATCAATTATACATGATTGAAATGTAAAAGTGATTAAATTTCCAAACATTATACGTGAGAAGCACAGGTCTAACATGTCTTTTCTTTATCAATACTTACAATTTTCTCTGAGAAGACTCTTGATACTCTTTCTTGATTTTCTCTTTATCAGGTAGTAGCAAAAAAGGAAAAGTATTACTGAAACGATCGTGGGTACAATAATTAAGACCATTGTTCTCAACTGGCCATTGCTTTTGTCTGCAAAAAAATCAACATATATTATTCACAGAGTACGTTGTAATAGGTCATAAATTATGACAAGTCGTAATATGGTGGTAATAAAATAAGAAGTGACTTCCATTCAAGCATGCTCTCCAGCACAAAATAGTTAACCATTTGAGTTCCGTTCACACTCAATTAAACCAAGGGGAAAAACAATCTGATTGAGAATATTGAGAGGAATATGGACAATCATAGTAGAGAGTCAGGTTCTGAGAATCTAAACCATTATCAAAGAAAGTGCAACCTATAGTGATGTTCTTGAGGCTAGTGGGACAGGTCTTGTTCCAGTAGTCAGATCTTACAACTCTGAGACTATGGTCAGAGTCATTGAATTCAAGGACTTTATAATTCTCTGCCATGATGGTAACCTTTGCTACTTCACCAGTGCATTGTAGCTTAAACGCAGTGTGACCACAGTATTGGGGTCTACTAGATCCCCAGAAACGATAACTCAGGCTTTTTAGATTTGCTCATTGAAATGAAGAATGGCATTTCAGATAATGCTCATTTCAGCACAAGAGGATGTTGGAATTTGATTTAGGATGATGGTAATGATCAAGCATGTAAAAAAGATGCCTTCAAGAAGAAGATGCATCTTCAGAAGAATAGCTTGGTAGAGAAGAGAGACAGAGGAAATGTAAATTGGAAGAGGAAGATTACAATTGAGGTTAATATGTGCTTGGTGAGTGTGGAGGTGCAAAAGTACTATAATGGAAATGTAAATTTAGTTCACCTATTAAAAATTGACCAGGGCAAAAAATATGCTTATTTTCAGTTGGAATTGGTATTACCTAACCCTTAGAAAAAATTAAAGGAACTTTGGTGCTCATTGTCTAACAGCTCAGACTAATGACCAAGCTTCATGTCTAACTACTCTAAACAGCTCAAAGCTTACTTGTGAATCAAGAATACGTTGAAAGTCCAAAGAGGTGCGGCAGGCGTGAACAAATAACTAAAGTTAGAAATATATTTGAGACCCAGTTCCCTGGATTTGAACTTTTAAGCAAAAGAAATTTCTATTGGTGCTAAAAGTCAGGCCACAGAAGCCAAATCAAAGAATTCAAAGAAGTTTGGATCCGCATATATGTGAAAACGTGAGGATGACAGAAGGAGTGAGTTTAGCACAAGAATAAACCTGACGGTTTGGTGAAAAGCTATTTGTTGAAAGTTAAAACATTATCATGATCTTTGTTCTGTTCAAGGCAAGCAAATGCTGAACCAGTCTTCTTCCTTCAAGTGCCAAGTTGTTTGGGGAAGAATCAATTTAACAGTTAATAAGCAGCATTAAGAAGCCAAATTTAATCTCCAATAAGATCTAACACTCCACTTTTGTTCTGTCAGGTGTTCATCTTTCATTGCCTTGGTTTAGTGTGGTAAAGTTATCCACAAGGGCAATTTATAGATCAGATATTCGAACTTTTTCTCATGCCTTTTAGAAAAATGGTTGTTTTGTTGTTATGATAAAACACGGCTTCTTCAATGAGAAAGTAGCCATGTATGTTTATTATTTACAGACTAAAACTAGAAAATTGGAATAGACATAAGAGTCTGAGAAATCAGCAAGCATGCATACCTTTGCATGTAGCATCACTAGGTCCATCCTTGCAGAAACATTGGAATCTTCCATTGGTGGAGCCACACTCTCCACCAGAATCAGTGCATGTCTTGCACTCTTCATAATTTCCAGTCCATTTCATCTCAAAACCGCCATTTAGTGCATCGCTGATTTCACTGTCAGATTCAACTGAATTCTTTTTATTTTGAAAAATCGGAATCACCACAACCGTGCATGGCCCAGCGTACGAAGAAGGTACATCTAGGTCAGTGTAGTAGACATGTTTACCATCACAGGTAATATTAAACAGATCTGTTTGTGGAATTATTGGTATATTGGGAGATGAATTCATGGGGCAATCATAAAAGAACGTGATGTTAACAAGGCCATCATCAACCCGAAAGGGAGTATTATCAAATGAGTTGTTTTTGGGATCAGGCACGCACACACTATTCTGACTCCAGTAATCGTCCCTAGCGACTGTGAATATCTGTGTTGTATCACTCCAACCAAGAATACGGTATTTGATACTATTGATGTTTATCTTGGGGACGTTATCTTCGCATGTGAGTTTCTCCAACTCAGACACACCACAATAGTTTTCTCTGTTTCCTCCCCAAAATGGGTACTTGAGGTTTGGGATGTTGCTATTTCCGCAGCTAAAACCGTAACTGCAGTTGGTGTACTGGACATAATCCTCACAAAGACAAGTTGGAGTATGGGTTGAGATGATGAGAAGCAGAATGAAAATGAAATAAGGCTGAAGAAGGAGAGGTTTCATTGTTGAGAGATGGAAAAAGTGGAGTATGTGGATACAGCAAAAAGAAGATGAAGCTTATATGAGTCAATTCGCTTTTCACATTCAAACCATGCAAATTTCAACACTTTGATATTTCAAAGGAGTCTGCTTCCAGCAGAGTGCCTATTGGCCACATTTAATGGATTGAACAAAAATTCTAGGCGTCAATTTCATGGTTTTTCTAGCTTCACTTATAAATATCTACTATTAATGCTTTATATATATTATATATGACTTAAATAGTTGATGTAAATATTCTCGTTTTAGTCTTTTCAGAGTAGCAATTTCTAAATTGAATTTTTGAAATAGCTTTTTATGGTCATATTTAAGTTCATTTGTAAAAGATAAGAAGTAGTAATATGGTGGTAACAAAATAAGAAGTCACTTCCTTCCTCCAAATGGTATTCAAGTCCATGTTACCTTCTGCGAAACAGCAAATAGTGATTGGTGTCGTTGACTAATCAGCTAAGTGTGGAACTTAATGTTAAAAATCAATTTGCTTAACATCATCCCAAATTTTGAGGTAAGAATAGTACATTAAACTAGTCAAATTAATTTGTTTGATGATTTAAATTTTTACTAATATCTTTTATTTGTAAATTTATGATCAAACCATATAGTTAATATCCTATTTACTTCCCTTTCTTTTGTTCATCCCTTTTCTCATTAGAGTTTGTACGAGTAAACTTATTATTTGGTAAGAGCATAGAGCAAGTTAAACGTATCTTTGAACAGAAAAAGTTAAACGTATCTTTGGTAAGACCAAGTTATTGATCGTCAAGTCAAAACAGAAAAAATTGTTATCTATGAACTTAAACTTATACCTGGAGGTGCTTGGGCATTTGGTAAGAGCATAGAGCAAGTTCCATCTTTGCAGTAACATGATGTTTGATTTGAATGCGAGTCAATACCGCATACTCCACCTGAACTTTCACACTTGTTACATTCTTCAACACCAACTATCCATCTCACCATAAATCCCTCCATGATTGCATGGTTTATTTTGGCGAAACCATTAGTACTACTATTGATCAATGTCTCAGAAACTGGAATAACAACACTTGTTTTGCAGAAAACATGGGCAGGGGGAGATCCAAACTGAGGATAAACATATTCACTAGAATTCTTACTGGAATTACATGGAAGAAATCCACTATAGGAGGAAGAAGCATAAAGACAACCATAGAATAGGGTAAGATTCTTATAGTCTGACCCATAAACAAAGAGATTAGTGTCAAGGGTAGTGTTGACATGTTTTGATGGACATAAACCTTGTTGCAAGTAGTCCACTCTGGTTATAGTCAAAGTATGTTCATTTAGGCTAGAATCCAAAACTTGGTACATGACATCCTTAATAGTTATGTGGCTGATTTCATTTTGGCATGTGAGTTGCATCAGAGGGTGGCCACACTCTTTTGAACGGTTTTGTCCCCAGAATGGAAAACCAATTTTTGTTACACCCCCACAATTTATGAGATTAGAACAATCCCTGTAATGATCATTGGAGCTTAAATATGGAGGTATATGAATTAGTATCAGGAGGATTAAGTGATGAAGAATATGGATAAGTGGGAGTTGACTATGCAGAGAAGCCATTGGAAAATGTCTGCAAACAATGTTAACCTTGAAAACTCTTGAAATTGAAATAGAGAATGTGACTGTAAAAGAAGGAAATAGTTTTTAAGATATAGAAATTGCTTTCAAAGAAATAGTCTGTAATTCTGAGTTGTGAAAAAGTCTGGATGTATGTATAGTTGACTTATGTAAAGTATAGAAATAAAAATAAAAATTACTTCAACTATTTCTCAAATTAAAAAAAAAATAATCCAAATTTAAACATGGTCAAAGAAAAAAAAATTATTTATATATACATATATGCCCCGGTGAATTAATCAATCCTTTTCCAATATGCATGCAGCATGCCAAATGACTATGATGGATGTTGGACTTGCATCTACCAATTAATCACTGTATAATACATATTATTGTTGTTCAGTTTTTATGAAACTTAATACAAATAATCAAGGTAATATATAATTATGATTGAATCATTAAATTAATAAAAATCATGATCAAATTATTGAGGTGTCTAATAATTAGTGTAAATTATATTAGTGTGATTTGATCCCTCTTTTTTATAAATTCTTTTGAATTAACTTTTGGTGTTAAAATGTAAAAAACTAATTTGAAAAGAAAAATAAATTATCATGAAAGGAATGCAGTTATATGATGATACTAAGGATTTTTTCTGTAGAAATTTCTAATAGAAGTGATTGAAAGCAACTACAATAAATTAAATTTATATATCCTATTGATCAGATAAATTAATTGTTAAAGCTACAGTATGCAACAAAAATAAGCAAGTTAAGTCAAATTCCACGAACCACTGCGTTTTTTTATTTACGAAACTTTGAAGTTAAAATTTTATTTGAAGAATTCAAACTCAATTTTAATTAGACAAACATTATGCTGGTATATTATTTTCAATATCGCTATTTTTCATGTAACTTAAACTATATAATGATGATATATACCTCAGTAGTTAGAAGTTAAACATACTTTTAATAAGGTTATATTCTGACAGTAAGATTTTCTATTTTCTGAATAGAATCAAAATAATTCTACTCACCAATATTTTTAGAACATATTTTTAATGAAAATTTTCACTTTTATTTCCTTAATTTCCTTAATCACTGATCTTAATATTTGCCTTTTGAAACTTTTATCAGAAACTAGTAGCTATCTGTTCATTGCACACGTGATTGATGTTTCCAAGACAGTAAACAGACACAAACAAAAAGGAATAAACAGAGAACCCTTTCCACTAACAATCATTGAGTTCCACAAAAGTTGCATGGTAACAAAAGGCCAATTAAGAAAGGAACAAAATCATGAACTGAAATCATTGACAAGGCCATGTATCTTTATATCCAATACTTCTGAACAAATTTGGCCCATAGTGCGATAGAAAGACAGTAGCTCTGACAATTGTTCCACAGACATTTTTTCCATCACATTTCTTGCCATTTTTTCTCTTTCCTCATTCAGCTTCAGTCTCTCTATGTAGGACCCTGAATTCCTAACCGTTGCACCCATTTGCTTTAACCTATTCTCTTGCTGCACACTCAATGCTGTGTTGGACTGCAAATTTAAACATAAATAAATCAATACAGAGGAAAAAAAACATATTTGATAACTATCATATTTAAACAAAGTAAAATGATGCATCTATATTTCATGCTAGCTAGCAGACACTAAGTGATACAATAAGTTTACATTATTGAGGTGTTTAAAAATATCATTTTAAAGACAAAATGTTGATATAATTTTCAAAGTAATTTTAATGGTTTATAATAAGAATTAGAGTTTCAATGTTCCAAATTTTGTCCTCATAAAAATTTGTCTAAAGTTGTGCAAATTATTAGTACCTCAAGAAATTCTGCTCCAGCTTCAAGTTCAGACTCTTTGGTTGAATTAGTTCCACGGCCAGCATTGTAGAGATTTTTTGCAAGTGAGAAACTACGCACTATAATCTTTCTTTTGTTTTCCATTTCCTTATTAAGCTTAATAGGCTTTTGGACTGATCTTAAGCTGTTTACCTTCTTCTGATGAGCAACCACTGCCTTTACAAATTCCTGCATATGAAATTTCAATTAAATCTTAACTCAGCAATTAATCCAACAATGTATTAACATTAAAATAGAACTAAAAAAGAAAGAAGAAGTTTTCAAACCTTATAAGCAAAGGGGCATCCCGGGTAATCAAATTCATCTGAATCAGGCTTCCTCATACGTTCAGGGTGAAACTGCAATCCCATAATGAACTTACCCTCTTCAGGATTATAAACATCAGGGTCATAAAACCCTTCAATCAAACCATCATTAGCAAAAGCCATAGGCACAAAACGTTGTGCCAATCTCTTAACCCCTTGATGGTGATAGCTATTAACCAAAATATCCATTTTCCCATCTTCCAAAGAATCCTTAAACCAATGATGCAAAGGGGTGTTTTCAACCACATTGACCTCATGCCTATGACCATCATAATCATCATAGTTTATGTGCATAACTCTTTCACTCTCAGGACACTTAATTGAAAGCTCTTTCCCTATGTCCTGGTAAAGGGTACCACCACATGCAACATTCAGAACCTGTGATCCTCTGCATATTCCTAGATAGGGAATGTTCCTCTCGAGACATAGCTTTGCGAGGCTCAATTCAATTGAGTCTTTCTCTTTATCAATGGCAGTGTCACTTGCATGAACCCTTCTAATCTCATCTAATTCCTCTTGTGAAAGACCTGAAGTGTCTTCTTCGTACCAAGAAGGATCAATGTCTTCTCCTTCACACAAAAGCACACCATGGATTGGCTCAAAGCTATCCAACAACATATGCACCCCAGAAACACGTGGCACAATCACCGGCACCGCACCATACCCTACTATTAGATCAAGGTGATATTCACCTAACAAAAACAAATCACATATTCAAAACTTATTCTCATCAAAACAGTCATGTTTTCATCATTTCATTTACATTTTTGCACTGCAGCAACAACAACAAAGTTTATTTCGTAAATATTATTTACATACACATTATTTACTTGTGAGATTATCTACAACATACATCATTCAACTCAATTAAAAACTAAAATTCTAACGATAATATCTACTATACGAGATTTCAAATTGCAACATTGCACTAAAAGTTTACTTTTTTATATATAAATATTGTTGGAAATCTCGTAAAGGATGCTGAAGCAGTCCTTAATGTACAAACCCGATTTTATAAAATCGATGACAAACTGTTTTTAATATATAGCTGATTTTACAAGGATGAGTTAAATTTTTCGTTCAAGTTTTACATCGAAAGTTTATCTTTTTTATATATAAACATGACTAAACATTTATCATACAGAAAAAATTTTATCTTTTTTATATATAAACATAACTAAACATTTATCATACAGAAAACAGTGATTAATCTTTGTTCAAGACTCTTAGCTCATATAAAGTAGATATTTTTCTCCTAACATACAACATATGAATAGAAAAGTAGATTTGATTCATCGAAGGGATGCAAAACATACCGACAAAATCGACAAACTTGTTCTTACGAACGCTTCGTCTAGAAACAATCAGAACACGAGGGAGAATGACAGAGAGATCGGTGGACATTGTATGTGGGTGATGAGAATTCAACAAATGGTAGGTTATTGTTTATAGCGTGATTTGATGAGAATGATAATTGTGTAGAAACTATGCGTTTATATATTTGATTCTGCGTGAAACATTGGAATGAGGTTTTTTTTGGCACACTATTTAAAGAAGAGGATAAGGATTAGGAAATAAAAAAAAAAAAAAATTGATAAGCGATGATGCAAACTTTGGTTTGGTTTTGTTTGTGGAGGCTTGAAGAGATATATGCTGAGGAAAACAACGTTGGAGTCGCAGAAGCACAGAAAAAGTAGCAAACATTTTCGTGGCTCCGCGTATGATCCACGTTTTCACATTTTCAATTTCTTTTGTTCTTTTAAAACATTACACGTCATCAATTGCGTTATAATATACATTAAATACACGTGTTTTAATTTTTTTCTTTTTGTTGACTATTGACTTGAACTTCTGTTTCGCGCTGTGTACTTGCTGCTGCAAAAATTAATTATTGATTTTATTTTTATTTTTTATTTTTACAATAGAGTATCGATTTAATTTAAAAATAACATTTTAGTTAAGATTTTTAGGTTTTATATAAATTGTTTAAAAGATAATTTGTTGTTGTTTTTATATGGATTGTGGATGTTTGTTAAATTTTTTATTTGATTTACGGTGTATTTTTTAATTCTAAGAAGTGCCGTATTATTGCATGCGAAATTGATTTTTTGATATTTGGAAAATGAAACTCTTAATTTTGTGATTAAGTTTAATTTCTATGTGTCGTAAAAAAATTACACTATTAATCAATCAAAATTATGATAGGCTAATTTTAAAAAATATATATAATAAAAGTTTTAAAAAGTTTTTTAATTAAATGATAGTGTACAAAATTACATTTTCACCTCATAGATATTTTTTAAAATATTTACTGCATGGGAAATATAGGTTCATAATAATTAGTTTCTTTAAGAAAAGATTGTTTTTTTAAATGTTTAAACCCCTCCTGAATTAACAGATCATGATCCTCCCATATCAATATTTATCAACATATAAAAGAAAAAATATATAAAATAATTAAGTACAATATCATTTATAATCATTTCCATTGATCTCGTTCATCGAATCCATTTTTGAATTTTTCTTTGACGACATAAGAGAAATCTAAATTCATAATTAATTAACATGTTTCAAAGGTGGTGCCAGCAATATGAATTAATTGTATATTATTTGTTATGAAAAATCTTATCCGTATGAATATATAACGTTACTAGCTAATCAATACATTGGTCTTGTGTTATATTGTAAAATAACATACCACATTTTTCTGAATGATTCCCATATATTATCTTATATATTACATAAAATACTATTATGGTCCATGCATATGGCCATGTGTTATAGTATGTGAGTTGATAATTTATTTATTTATTTTTTCAAACTTAATATACGTCAGAGTAAATCTTAATAGAAACATAAAAAATAATTGTTTGTGAAACAAAATTATGTTAAGGAGTAGATCAGATGATTGAATAGAATATTAAATTATATATTATAAATTTTTTAATATTTGTATTTAGTGTTTATAAATATAAAATATAATTTATTTTTTATATAGAAACGTGGAGTAAAGACGAGTCAAACGGATAGATGAGGATCTGTTTGGTGCAGAACTTATCCATAAAATGCCTTTTTTTTAGTGTATGCTTTATTTGTCTTAAGTCTTAATAACAGCATAAATATATTGACCATACTCAACAATTAAGAGGGAAAAAAACCTAGGGATAACATATATAATCACTTAATTAACTAATAATAAAACTCAACTAGGAATAGAATAACTTTTGCTTCGTCACTGCCTACGCAATAACTTCATCCAGTTAGTAATTAATTTCAACAAATATACCTAATTAAAGACTGATTTGTAGTTGATGATAATGAAAAGAAAAATAATATCTAATAATACTATAATAGTAGTATTCGTATGCTGAAGAAGATAAGAGTAGTGTGATTTTTTAAAAAGAAAAATAAATCAAATGATTGGCATTAGTTAGGAAATTAAATGTGAAATTTTGCTAAAAATTATATTTATGCACTCCAATGTAAATTCCAATAAGTAAAGGTGTTGATTATTTAACTAGCTAGTGTTCTTATAGAACATTGGTTAAATGCTTAGGGTTAGTGTGATGAGGAGTTGAAAATATCATACATATATAAGATTTTAGGTTGATCTTAATAATCAGGATTATCATTATGTAATAAAAAAAAAATGCTTAGTAAGACTTTTTTCTTTTACATTATGAAGATCTTAGTAATCAGGATTATTATTATGTAATTAAAAAAAATGCCTAGTAAGACTATCTTCTTTTACATTATGAAGAAAATAATTAAAAATTAATGGTATTTAAAAAATATTAATAAAATATTAATTATTGCCTTTATTTAGCCAAATCCATATAAAAAATATTAATTATTGCCTTTATTTAGACAAATCCATATTTAGATGAATGATTAGATTCAAAAAAATGTCTGAGCCCGGGTTTGAACCGGGGACCTCTAGTGTGTGAGACTAGCGTGATAACCAACTACACCACCCAGACAAGTTGATGTTATTTTGTTATAAATATATACTCCTCACTAAAATTTCGATTGTGCTAATTTTAATTATTAATTTTTTTCATGTACGTGGGTTAGAGTGTTTGGTTCGAAAATGCTAGTCTGCTCGTGCTAGCTACATAAATAGACCTGAATTTATGTTTTTTTTCTTTTTTTTCTCATGGAGTTATAAATACGGGAAATGTTTGAATATGATGTCATGAACATGTAATAATAAGAGTTGAAGAGACTACGCATGAGAATATATCTAATTTATTTTGCAGATAATTATAATATATATATATATATATTTTATAATTAATTGTCTAATTTTTATTTACAAAATATTTTTCATGTGTAGGTGGCCATTTAACTGGAGACGTGAGACTGTGGTAAGCAACAACACCTTTCCATCACAATTGGCCAACATCTAAGTAACACTCATGATTTTGTGTTATTCAAACTTAACATAGCATAAAATGGGAATTGGATGATCATTTTGGATAAAAAAAGTATATATGTTTTATAATCAACCATAACTTATCATACGTGTATTCATTGTTTTCATCAAGTTAAATCAATCCGAACATCTAAACGAAATTAAACTAATTAAACCTGAAAGTAACTGGTTCAATATGATAAATATGTATTAAATAAATTTTGAATTCCCTGTTATATATTAATCTTTTTTCGTTTTTGGTAAACTTCTTTAAAAAAAATGAATGAAAAAATTAAATAAATTTTTTAAACATTAAAAATAGTTTTCATCTTAATTTATTTGTAAGAGTTCTTTTATTGGATAGACTAATTTTAATTAACTTTTATTAATTATTTACTTAATGAAACAAAACATTTTTTTATGTAATATATGTTTATGTTTTAGAATATTTTTACATGAAAATGTTCTATCTATTATTTCAAGCATATTCATAGTCTGTAGTCAAAACCACTTCTGAAGGAAGCTGATTTCTTTAATGCAAATTCAAGATATAATTTAGCTATCTCTTCAACAACATCTTATATGAGTTCGTATCAATTTGTTGGAGGAAATATCACTATAGAAATCTGGAAAACTATTATTTCCTTATTTATAGTTCTTTATACATAAATCCCTAGATACAACATGTATACTAGTGTATACAGCATATTCAAATCTAGAGATGTTTTCCACATATCTAATACTGCCAGATTCTTAATACCTTACAAACTTTATGACATACTGTAGATATATATAACTCAAACTTGTATACTCAAACTTATAAGTAGAAAACATCTTCACATGTGGAATAAGAATTTACACCTTAATTACTAACACATCATATGAAAATGATGTGATAATTAAAGTGGTCAAATTCTACTGAATATCTCTGTTATGTGAAGATGCTTTATATATATATATATATATATATATATATATATATATATATTGGACACAATTTATGAAAATAAGAAAAGATTAACACTTTGGGTAGGCAACCCCACAAGCACTAGCAACCTTTTTGGCACCAGGAGTGTTAACATACTGTTTGAGACTTGGGTTTTTGATATACCCACATAGGCATGGCTTTTGCTCCTTCAGTTTCTGACAACAAGCAGTTGAAGGTGGAGAACTGGAAGTGATTGCTGAAACACATGAACTCAACTCTGTTACAGAGCAAGTCACAGCCTCAGCCCTAGGCCCCACCTCACTCAGAAACAGTGCTGCTACTACCACCACTACACACATGTTAATACAAGAATACTTCATCATTCTCCTCACTGAACTTTCTTACAACACAACACCACACAGTGTTTGTTTTAATTAACTCACGCTTTTAGGGATACACTGAATACGTGATTGTGGAACGTTTATATAATGAGTGGAGAGTAAAGGGTGTGGTTTGGTTTCAATGAATAATAATGGCTTTCTATTCTCACAGTTAAATAGCGTTGAGATGCTGCTACTTTGCATTAACACAACCGCAGATGTGTCAACACCTAGTGGTACCAGGTACAATGATCAGAACTTCATTTTAATGCAGTGGACCTCCATCTCATTCATTTTAGTATGATGTTTACCTACCCATAAAATCATGTGTCTTTAACTAGTGAAACTAAAAAACCATCACATTCATTTAATATAAAAAATTGTGAATTAATAGATTAATTTGTCCATTTAATTTTATAGATGATTATCATTTATCCGTTATTTTTTTAAAATTTAATAAATCATCTAATGAATACTTATTAAATTAAAATCAATCTAACATAATTTTTTATATTAACATTTTCTTAAATTTATTAAATTAATAAGAGCATTCGATGATATTCACATACACACAAAAAAATAATAAGAGCATACGATAATTCATTGAACAATTCGCAGATACTACCTTTATCAACATTCAAATCTCCGTCACCGACACAAGGCTTCATAATAGATCATATCCAGCAAAAATCCGACAAAACTGCAATGAAATAATTATCTGTATCTCATCTTCTATCTCAGAAGAATCACTATAAAGATTTTTCCGAAAAAAAAAAAAAATTCTATGGAAACAACAGTGGCCAGATTGACCTATACGTACAAGTCTAGAATTGTTGTAAATATGGGAAACAACAGTGACCAGTATCATTAGTATCAGTAGCAGCAAAATATTACCATACAGAAATGCATGTTGTTATTGGTTCTGACCGTCTTCTTGGGTTTTTGCCTTGCCCCGAAGCATGTCGCTAAAATTTCCCATCATGATTCGCCTGAATCTAGTGTCTTCTACTGGTGATGGTGCAGCGGGGTTGGGAGACACAGACATGGTTGTGTCTGATGGTGGCTCTGCAGTTTCTTTCTTTCCAAGCAACCCACCCTCGCCAAAGAAGTTGCTGACTGATGATGGAAGGGCAAGATGAGCACCCATCACCTTACTTATAGTCTCAAAAGTTCCTCCTGATCTTTCCTTCATAATAATTTCAAGGGCTTCTTTGTGTGCCGGATCCAGAGCATCCAAATCTTTCAAGAGATTCTGTATAGCAGGCAGGAAGAAGTCCCGAACACTGTTTGCAGGAAGGTCTACAAGAGAATTAAAAAGAAATGTAAAATATAAGCAAAAGAAATTCTTCATTGGAAATTAAAACTCAAACTATTGTGACTTTAACACATTATGTTGCAATGATAGACTCTAGCTTTGGGCTGTAAATGAGATGAGTTCAACAGAGCACTACTTTAAGCTTGAGTAGAAAATAAGGCTAAATAACCTCTTAGAAGAAAATTTATAGTCACCATTTCAATATGATTCTTGAAAATTGACATTAGGGTTGTGTCTGAGCTATAACTGCAATGCCGGCAAAGCTTAAGCTTGACTCAATTTAATTACTGAGCCAACTATAAGCTTGAACTCGTTTGTATAGCAAAACAAAATAGCTCCTAGGATTATCATCCCACTACATCACATGATATCGTGTTATCCCTTTCAGATTATTTTCTTCCCTCTATACCTAAAATCCTATACTCAAGGGTTTTGTGGACAGAAGATTAATATAATTTTTAAATGAGTATACCTGTGGCATCCAGAGCACGAATTGCCTCACAAAATGCATTAGATCGCTCTCGTCTGCGCATCAAATCACTTGAGGAATTTGGCATAGCTGTTAGTTGGGAAATCTTGGACAAAAGATGTATGTGAAGTTAAAGAAACAATCACAAAAATTTCAGAGTTCTTGAAAGCCACCAAAATACGAGTAACAAAACAAATCAGACAAAATAGTTTTCACATTAAGCACTTCTCTAAACATTTTTTTTTCAGAGACGAGGTTAAGGATATAATCTCTAAGTCTTTCTGTTGTATGTGGTACCGCAACCACCAATGCACGAATAACAGCAATAGTAGCTTCATGGGAACCATCTTCAAGAAAAGCATCCATTTGAACACGTATCTTGTCAACAATCTAGAAGATATTTTATATGATCAGTGAGCCGCATTAATTTCATAATATAACCAGAAATCAGGGAGAAATGTTAGTGATAGATACCATCTCATTTTTGAAGTGTTGAGCCACAGCACCAAATGCATCTATGCTGGCATACTTTACATTCAGGTTTTGGTCAGATCCAAGAGTAACTAGGGCAGGCAAAACATGAGCTGAAGCAACCTTTGCATCAATGTATGGTGCCTGTTAAGGAATACAGCTGAGTTAGCTCTGGCATTTGAATGAGATGCAACCAGGAACTAAGGAAAAAAATAAGCTTACAATAACTTTCAGCAGCTTAGCAGCATTTATTTTCATGCTTGCGTTAGAGCTGACAACCATTTCCCATAGTATATTAAAAATCATTCCATGGTTTTCTTCATATATGCTGCATTACAAAGAATGCTCATTATGAATATTTGAGGGAAAAAAAAACAATAAATTTTAAGAATGTTTATTGCGCTAAATGTTAATCATACCAAATGAAGCGGATAGCATTAATAATCTCAGGAGTGTACTTGGTTGATGAATTTTGCATGGAATTGTCTTCTAGTAGCAGCTTCCTCAAATATTCTGTTAACTGTTCATGTTTTCCAGGAGCACTCAAAACCCCAGCAAATAGAAGCGGAAGGACACACATTGTAGAGAGCCTATCAGCAACAGCAGACCTTGGTCTCAAACCTACAAGTGAAAGTCAAATACAAAGTAATAATGTGAAAAGTCACAGACATATCAAAGAATCAATTACCTTTAATTCTTGAATGGATGGAAGTAGGAAAAAATGTCAAATCGGCATCATCCCCAACTGCTATCAAAAATACTGGTAGCATTATGCATGTCACATAGGAATCCCCAAAACTTTCAGAAACAGATAACAGAAACTGCATCAAAATGAGTTATGTCAGCAAACGCTCAGAAATAATTTTAATCAAACTTCGATCAGAAGTCATAAAATAATTAAATAAAAAACTTCAAATGATAGGTAAGTGACCTTTGAGATCCGACTTCGTAGATTATCTTCTTTCTGAGGTAACAAGCAAGCCAGCTGTATCAAATTAGGAAAGCACTCAGAATGCATCCATTCAAAGGAATCCCATTCAACTTGTCCCCTAAAAAAATGGAAACCATTAAAGATCAGTAGCAGCTTTGACAGTGCGGTCATACACAGTTGTTTACCTTCAGCAGTGTATGTAAATGTGCTATGCTAGTCTGGTGGAATGCATAAGATTACAACATCAGTCAACAAGACTCAGATGGAAGGATGTGACAAAGACTCAAGGTCATTGGCATAAATCATTCAGGCTAAACATACCTAGCATACAATTTGAGCAAAGCAGTGGATAACACAGCTTCATTAGTTTTTGCCATGGACGAAAAAGGGCATGTCTCAATCACTTTCTGGTGCACCAAAGGAAGCAATTCCACCAGCAATCTCAACAGAACATCTATATTCCAGCGCTCTCTTTCACCCAAGACACGGAGATTTGACTCAACAGACCCTTCAACTCCAGAAAGAGGAGGACAACGCTGCAAATTGGAACAATAATTTCCACTTAAAAAAAATAATATTTGTCATAATGAAATTCTGAGTCACATGGGAGCAGTGACAGTACAAAGACAAACAAATACCAGGGCAGAGCTTATAATATGAGAAAGCAAAACTCTCAAAACATGATCTAATTTGTTCCCCCACTTAAGAACTGCAGGAACCAATTCCTTGAGAGTAGTTTCTACCACCACTCCTGATGGGTCGCATACCAATTGGAACATCATATCCTCCACCTATCAACAGAAAAAACAGAGACTTGTAGCAACTCTTAATATTATTATTATTTTAAGAATATGCTGTCATATTATTATAAGAGTGAAAGGCTCCATTCCCTAGACCATGTCTCGTCAACCTGTTCTAGAGCTTACATTGTAGCCAAGTCTCAAGTCAGAAACCTTCTCCATGATTGCCTCGAAGCAAATATAGTGAGGCTGACCTTGAAATATTTATCCATGTTTGGGAAAAGTGGAAGCAGCATGGCCAGATTACGAGCAGCAGCCTCTCGAACTACACTGGCAGAATCTTCTATTAGTTGCTGCACAATAGATAAAATAAGAGAATCGCGAATCTCTGGCCGTACAAAATCTGCAAGCTCTCCACACGATTGAGCAACAAGCAGTCTACGCTCCTCATACATGTGACTAATCTAAAAACAATAATATTTAACAAAATGAAACCCTGTTTGAAAACACAATGGAAAATATAGTAGGTTGAAAATTGAGGCAAGAATATACTTGTTCCCAGCACTGTGGAAGCAATTCTGTTTCTGTTCTCATCTCTCCAACATTCTTTGCAAGGCTAACACATGCCTGAAATGGCAACAGGGAAATTCAAAGTTGCAATCCAAACCACTCATCAGAAAAAGGTAAGAAAATATCACGACATACGTCCATTATTATTCGTCTCTGTTGTTCATCAGGACGCTTTATTAAATTAAACAATGTATGGGTCAAAGAATCTCGGGTGCTGCTCTCCGGGTGGCGCTCAATTGCACACATTATTAGGGGAAGGAGCTCCTGCAACCAAACAAAACTGATGTAGCCAATATAGGATTGTGAGTAAGTGACATGAATTTATTGAGAAGCAAACCTCTCGATGGTTGATCAGGACATAAGGAACAATTTTAGGCAAAGCATCTGCAAGTATCTGAATGGTGCCTAAACCCTGTTAAAATATAAACAAATATAAGAATAAAAGAACATAATTGCATTATGATGTAGACAAAGACATATCTCTTTTAGACAAAAATTAGTTATTCTGGCTCCTCTTTTCTTTTGAATAAAGAGGGTATCTTTTTTCTATATAATTTTCAGATGCGCTGTATAACTGACAGTAGAAAAAAGCAACAGTGCTTCTAGTTCACTGTTTTTAACACAAGAACATGTCCTGATTAAAACTAGTATAACTTTTTCAGTCTCACTAATTCAGAAAAGGTAATCAATACGAACTACAAAGCCGGCAAGTAATGATGTTTAAGGATTTCCTCAAGCCAAGAGTGAAATGAACTTGCCGTTCTCTCAGATATTGCTTCATCATTCACGCTGTCTGATTTTACAAGTAAGCTGGTATCCTCTGCTTGTTGCCCAACATTGTGTTCATTGACATTTTTTGTATTTTCAGAAGTGCTGTTTGTATTTGCAGGATTAAATAACTCAGGCAATGTATCCTCATGTTTATCAGCATACTGGTCAAGAGTTTGAACAACTGGTGATTGAGCATCTTCCTTGTGTACAACACCCAAAGCCACATCGGCAGGGTTAGAGATTACACCCCGGTCTTCATGAATCTCAATCACTTTATCATCTGTCTGCAAATTTTCATTTTCTGAACCAACAAAATTTCCAGGTTTAGGAGCTGTTATATTCTTTTCCTTCAACAATTCATTTTCCAACTGCAATTTCTTAATTTCTTCCTTATACTTTTCCAGTGATTCAGATTGAATATCATTAACATCAGTAGCAACCAGATTATTTCCCAAGTGAGACCCTTCAGTATGCATTTTTAGGGAAGTGATCTCAGATCTGCAGTCACTGAGCTCCTTTCTTTGGTGCTCCAAGGATTGCTTCAAAACTTGTACCTGAAAGTTAAATTAGTATATCATAAATTAGAAAATATAGATATTTTTGTCAGCATCTTTTAAATGTAAGAAGAAATTACTGTATTTTCTTTCTCTTTAAGATCATTCTGCATTGCATCCAAGGACTTAGTTAATGCTACTATTTGAGTATCTGCCAAATCTTTGTCCTTCAACAAGTTCTCCTTTTCTTGATTCAGACTCTTATTTGCATTCAGCAATGTTTCATTTTCTCTGAGTAGGGAAATTTTTTCCTGCATTAGTATTCATGAGTGATTCAGACAGTAATGTGAAATTAACATTATAAGATTAATTTAGTAAAACTATTTACCTAAATCTTCAAAGGAGCAACTAAAATCAATTCAAAACAACCAATGCTTCCAAAATATCAAGAAAAGAAGTTTCACCTACTAAGAAGCATATAAATTCTTCAATTAAATTTCATTGCCAAGCAAATAATTTCTCTGGAAATATTTTTACAAGAAGAAAAGAAACTACTAAGAGAGCAGATTGTGAAGCCTCAGAAATCATAAGTATAATGACACATCTCTTAGGCACTCCTAAATGGGTAAGGAGCAAAAGTGGGATTTACATTAGCTATTACAAACTTGCAGATCTGGCAACAGGTGCAAAAAGCATGTTGGTAAAGTTAGTGTTGTGGGTTATAATAGAAGAAGGGAGAAATGAGATAGGGGGGAATCATTTTTGGCTAGATTTGGGTGGCTGTTTATCCAAACAGGGCCTAACTACAGGGGCTTTAAACACAAGCCCAGCCTATATATTAATTTTAACCTAAACAGATAAGCTTGTAAACTAATACTAATTCTATCACTTAAACATCAATCATCAGCGAAACTAACATAATGGTAGCTGAAGAAACACATAAAACCTATGAATGATAGTAAAAGATATAAAACCCATAAAATGGTAAGCTAAAGAAGCAAGCGGAGCAAAGCCATAAAATATATAGCCTGACAATTTCTCAGCACCTTTATTTCTAGGGTACAATCTCAGCACTAATTTGGTGAGTATACAATGAGAAACATGCCCATACAATCAAAATAAAAAATCACCTCAGCAGCCTCTGAAGTTGATGAAAGATACTGATAATAATAATGACGTAAGGCATCAGGTACAGATGCAGGTGTGTTGTGCCAACTGTCCAAGTTCTGGTCTGAAACCTGCACAAAGAGTTGTAGCAGATCAAAATAATGCTATAATTAATAACATGAAATGACCCTGCCAACAAAATGTGGCATAATGACAGTACATAAACATGTCCACTGCATATAATTTAACAGCAAATCTGATGATTTATTGTTTTACAAACAAAAGAACAATCACAGATCTGTCAGATTGTGTTAGGACACCAAAAACAGAATACTGGTATGTTTAGTATCATTGAATACGAAAATGGAGCTCCACAAAGCCTTTTATACTCTACCTTCCAGAGCCAATGGCTCCAGTGTCCCCCTCCCCTGCCTTCCAATGCACATACCAGCCTAAAATCCATATGAAACATCTAGTTTTTTATTTCCTTAAAAAAACACAGTAACCAAAATCATATGAACTAGGAAGCAACTAGTTTTCTGAAGCTAAGATAACTTTAGTTATAATTAGAATAGTATATTAATGTAGAACTTAGATAAGGCTGTTCGCCTTGCCATTAAGTCCTCATAATTGTTTAATTTCCCTTATATAAACTTAGATAAGACTGTTCCCCTTTAGTTTAATACCCAACTGATTAAGAGTGAGAAGTTAAGGTAAAAGCATCATTTCAATTCATGATATGATTGACGCCAATTCCTCGTTCCTTATCCCACCTCCAGTATAAGATATTATCTCATGGCTGTCTCCTCAACATGAGGCCCCTCAGGCTCAGACTATCAGAGATGCTAGCCTCAAAACTTGCCTCACCTAAGTGTTGAGGCAAACAGCTTTCCTAATACTATCCAAGACCCGTCATCCAATTCCCAGAATAAAAAAGTAAAATAGCATAAATTCATCCATATATTCCATGTATGGCTTATTTATATTTGAGTGTTTCGTGGACCATACATGAAGTTACTACAGCTGCTGCCGGTGTAGCTACTTCATTTCCCATCCCAATTGCAAACGAAAAAAGGTAAAGGATAAAAAATTCCCAAACATGGAATTGACAGAAAAGTCCATTTCAAAGAAGAATTTAGCCATCAGTTTCTTAAAAATAACAGCTCCAAAAAGATAACAAGAAAGAAAGAGAGAAAACATATGGGAAAAATCTAAATCAAAGAAGGAGGGGGCAGGAATGGGGGGATCCAATACAGAAGTACTAACCTCTTCATAAAATGTCATTGCAGTAAGACGGTAACCAGCTATAAGCAAATATTCCTTTACAGCACAGTTAAGATCTCGACGTTCTGTTTCCTTTAATGGACCCAAATCTGTGAAGGAAGTATTCTTCTTTTGTTGTATTTGCTGCCCATCATTCACAGAAACATCTCCACTCATCTTTGCAGCTGCATCATAAGTAGAAGCATGTAAGAATTACAATATTGTCTCCTATGTGCATAAGGAAATTATAAAAGAGAAAGAAGTACATGAGCAGAGCATGTAAGATATCCTCCAATAAAACCAAATTGCATTATTAGCCAAAAGGTATGGTTGTCAGAAACTATAAATGGGTTTGATTCTGCAAAACATTGAGCGTTTGTCAACAAACTATAGACATGTTGCCTACTGAGATCTAACATTGACTAGAGATGGTCAATGTAGTCGTAAAAAAATTAGGCAGTTCTGCCCTTAAAAACCAGTTTTATAGGATTGAGTTAAACCTCAATTCTAATACAGTATCAAAGCCTATCATAGATTTGTTATCAGGCTACCCACATTTGTCCACACTTCAAATATCCAATCCTAGGCATGACGGTGTGTTGAGATCCCACACCAACTAGAGACATGACCAAAGTAGTTTTTACAAAGCTTAGGCAGTCCTCACCTTTCAACCTTTGGGAGGTTGAGATTGGCCCTAATCCCAAATTCTAAGAATACATATGGGGGAATCACAAGTCTCTCTGGCTTATGATCATTTCATTTGTCTTCCAAAACTTGTACCATCTCATTGTTATTTGTTCCACAAGTCAAAAGTTACAGCCTTTTGAATTTAGACTACCATTTCTTACACAATTAAGACTTTGGAGACAATTTTTTAAGAAACTTACTTCAATATTCTCTCTATGCCAGGATCATGTTATTAAAAAACAGCCATAAGTAAAGAATTTCAAAATACTCATACAAATAAATGTAAAAAAAGTATGACATTGAAGGGCAAATCAATAACACAAAAAACATGGAAGATAACACAAAAAATACCATTTATTTCATTAACGTTTTCTGCCTTCTTCTGCAATTCACTCTTGAGTTTTAAGATATCTTCTTGAGCCAAACGCAATTCATAATCACTAATAGCTAACTTTTCTTCTGCTGCTTCTTTCTCTTCCAGCAAAGTTTGAGGATCAGCCACTGCATCACAAAAAATGAAAATGAAGAAGAGAATACATCTTAAGCATAGGATACAACACACACGCCTAGCACTTTGATATTTCTTATACGCATATTCTTACTAATGCCGATATCAACGAAACCAAAACTTTATCTTGCATAAAATTCCATACCAAAAAGTCATTCCCAACCTTGTGCATTAAATTAGAGTACACGTACTTGACAACAGCTTGATTTCTTAGACTAATTTCACTCAAAGAAAAACTAGCAACATTCTTAACTTGTTCAATTTTTTCTCCTTTAATTCCAAATCGAATCTTCTTGTAACTAAAGCATAATCCATACATCCATTTCTATAGTTAACGAGCTACAAAACAGAAACATCGAAGACGTGTGCGTGATTTGGAAGTGATAAAGTGGAAATTGAAAGAGTGAAATACAATTACCGCGGAGAGAATTGAGGCGAGAGATGAGATCGGGAGGGAAGAGAGAGGGATCGGAGAAGTATTGTTTGAGACGAATGGCTTGGTTGTCGCGACCGTCATCGAGAAGCTCGTGAAGAAGCTCAAATGCGGTGAGAATATAGTTTTCTTCCAACAGAAAGTTGACTACGCAATTGCACAGTGACGATCTCTCAACGTCCATTCACGCAAAATTCAAAAACCTCTCTGATCTCTGTTTTTCCTCTGCTAAGCCCATTCAACACTAAGAACAACACTTGACACAGTCAGATCCTTCCTTCAACTTTCAACTTTCAACTTTCAACTCTAAGCTACCTACTTAGCTCACACTTTTCAATTCATTTTCTTTCTCCTATTTTTTTTTTCTTCTAAATATTTATTATTGTTTTAATCTCTCAATTTAATTATTTTTTTTTTATTTTAATTCTATCCATTCAATTATTTATTTATTTTTTATTTTTATTTCCTAAATTATGAATAAAATATTTATAAATAAAATAATTTAAAAATTAAAATAACCTTTTAGCTAATATATTATTCTTCCAATTTTCAAAGAGACATTTTCTTTTCATTTTATAAATAACTTATAACCAACCACAATACACAGCAGACCAGTCGATTTTCTCACAGAAAAAATATATATTTCTCTTTTTTCACATTTTATAATCGATTTGTTTGTCTGTATACTCGAATTGTCTACTAGATATTTTCTTTTTATAAACACATCTCATTTATGTTTGATTGACAATGTGTTGTATATAGATTACAAGTTTGTTTTCTGCGTAGTCTAGAACCATGACAACAATGGGATTTGTTTCTCAGTGTGTATATTTTGTTTTCTTTCAGGTTCATATACAGTATAGTTAAAAGAAAGACAAACATGTCAGATCTTAACAGTCATTATCTTAAACTACATAGAGTCCTTTATTATTCACCATAGTAGCAGGAGGATTTTGTTTATAATATATATAGTATAATTTGTATAGAGTAAGTTATTAAATAATGATATATTGTTGTTTTATATAACATAGGTATCTCTACAATGATATAATTAACACAATTTATGTACACCAATTGTACAGAAGAGGTTTTCAATAAGACATGGTGTTGGTTGGGACAGGCAAGCTTTAAATATCAATATTTGGACAGTTGGTGGATACGTGTAAGAGACACAGTTTGATGGTCTTGCATTTCAAGATTTGGCAAAACACGAGCCAATAGTTTCTTGTGGCAATGGCAAAGCTATTACTTTGTATACTAGTTAGAGACGACTTAACAACATGTGATAGATTCACATAACTCATTTGTCTTTTGTTCATTTTTCTTCCTTTCACTTTATAATCACTACTCATTAGTGTTTAACATCAAACTGGACCCATATTCCTTTTCTTTATGCAAAATAACATTAGAGGGTACAATTTTCAAGTTTTTTACTAGCAAGGAAGGTTACTATGAATCAGACAAACGAGTGAAATGAAAAGTAGGTGGTCCCAAGAAATATTTGAAAAACAAAAAATTGGGACCTGAAGATGTAATGAAAAAATCTAAAAGGAAATGAGAAAGTGACAAAAAGAGATGATGTATCCAATTTCAATACCAGCCAGTCATCGATACTTCCTCCCTCTTCTTGTTACATACGTTCTTGTGTTTGCCATTTGAGCATAGAATTCTCAACCACAATTTTTACTTTACTCTCTAATTTTTTTTCCTAACTAACTGGCCATCAAGCACAGTCTCTAAGGTATGCATTTTCTTCTTTTGAAATGTTTTCCTTAGATTCCACTTAGTAAATAGTTCAGGTAACAGATAGAATTTGTTTTATGTTGGTGTTTGTTTAATTTAAACTGCTATATTGGGATAAACTAAAAATGAACAATTTTGATTTTCTGAATTAAGCTTATATAGTATTTTGGCAACATTTGTTAATTAATACCTTGGCAAAACCAGATGGATAGAGCAGAGCTTGGTAGCAGAAGAGTTGGATCAGTTAAAGCTGCTGTTAACTTCTATGATGATATGGTATATTTCAGCTTCAGAAAACAGAAGCAACCTTCTCTGTGTATTCTCAATTTGTGAACTATTGAGGCATTGTTTTGTTAAGTCTTTATCTTTTTTCCTCTCAGAAGCCCTCTTCAAGAACAAGGGAACTCCATAGAGCAAGAAGGGATATTGGAAGGTACAAAGAGAGTATATGGACTGCAGAATCTGCAAAAGCTATAGCCGAATCTGAGCTTTCGGGTGCGAAGAAGACAGTGAAGAGTCTTTCTTCTATGATTGAGGAGTCAAGTTCCAAGGCAAAAACACAAATGAGAGGTATAGAGAGACTTGAGAAGTCCAGGAAAGGTAAGCATGGGGCAATGGTTGTTGCGAAGAGGAATGAGAGTTATGACTATGCACATGTCATGAGGGAGTTGGAATATCTCAAAAAGGAATTATTCAAGCTTAAGCTTGACATGGCTTCTGTGTTGAAAGAGAAAACACATGCAGAGAAGGAAATCGAAGCATCAAACTCGAAGATGCTCTCATTTTCAACAACAGCAGAAGTACTCAGAAAGGAGATTGAGGATGTCAATGAGGAGCAAGTACTTGCTGAACTGGCCAGGATTGAGGCTTTGAAAGAACTGGCAGATATTGAAGCCCAAAGAGAACAGGAAGCAAATGAATTTTCATTCAAACTGGAAAGTGCCAGGAAAAAGTTGAAGGATGCCATGGAAGAGATTGATGAGTCAAAGGAGCTTGAAATGAAATTAGCTGTGGCAATATCAGATGCTGATATCTTGCAGAATGAGTTGAAGTCAGTTAAGGAAATGGAGAAAAGGGTTCAAGGAGATGGAAGTATGAAGCACGTAGAAGTAAGTTTAAGGAAAGGGGATGAATCTAAAGACTCTATAATGTTACAGACTATAACACAAGAATTGGAGGCAGCAAGGAAAGAATTAGCTTTAGTGAGAGAAGAAAGCTTTCAGTTTATGGCCTCTATGGATGTCATAAGAAATGAGCTGAACCATGTCACTGCTGAGACAGATAGATTGAAGAAGAAGGAAGAGAAAGTGGATTCAACAGTTCAGAATCTCAACTCCAAGATTTTGAGAGCCAAGTCTAAATTAGAAGCCGTGTCTGCTGCAGAAGAAAAGGCGAGATCTATAGTCATGAGTCTGTCTCATACTCTTGATAAGCTGCAGACAGAAACCGAAGAAGCAAAAAAGGAAAATGAGGATATAAGCCAAGAGGTTACAGCCACCAAGGAAGAGATTCAAAAAGTTGATTTTGAGATAGACATGACTGAGGAAAAGTTGCAAGGTGTCATGCAAGAGCTAGAAGTAGCCAAAGCATCTGAAGCTCGTGCCTTAGAGAAGCTACAAATTCTTACTGAGACAACCATGAAAGAAAGAGCTTTAACAGCAAAGAACAGTTCCATGATTACTATCTCAAAATTTGAGTATGAGTATCTAACAAATCATGCAGCCACAGCAGAAGAAATTGCTGATAAAAAAGTAGCAGCAGCCGAGGCATGGATTGAAGCTCTCAAGGCCAGTGAGAAGGAAATATTGATTGAAACAAAAATAGCTCAGAGAGAACTCAAAGAAACAAAGTTAGAGCAAGAGCTGAAGATTTACACCAAAGAGAAGTTGCTTTCAAGAAGATTTAGCAGTGAGGAGTTCGACAATTGGCCAAGAAAACGCGAGAAAAGTTCATCCAAGAACTTCCAGCGAGCCGTGTCTAGAAAGAGCATCAAACTCAATGGCACTATAACTCCTGCAAGGGGAGGAAAGTTTCAGAAGAATGCTTCACCTGCAGTTCGGCATAGCAGTTCTTTTACTATTAAGAAGAAAAAGAAGGTAATTCCAAATTTGACAAAGCTTTTCAAAGGCAAGGGAAACACTGGGAATACACAGTGAATCAAAATAGAAGAAGGGATAATGATGGTTCTTCATTTTTATCACTGCTAAAGTTTTTAGCAGCAGGGAAGAGTGTGTGAGAGGCAACATGTCTATCAGTAACTACCATGTAATTTCCATCACAGAATCTGTGTTCTCACTGTGTCCCTTATTTCCTTCCTTTCATACTATCATTGCAATATGGATCAAGTGTTTTCTATTTTTTTTTTTCAAAAAATATTTGGTAGACAACTATAATAGATAGACAATCAATGATAAAGGATTTCACTAGTAATTTCCATTACATTTTTAGTTTGGAATTGTTGAAACTAAATGATGATTGATTCATGCTTGATGATACTTAGAATCAAGGTTTTAAAAGATGGTAGCGAATGTGATTTTGTCTGCAACATTGAAGTTTTTCAAGTGGTCGGAATTTGCCACAATAAAGAAAGATATAACTATTATACGCATGAAAAAAATCATGTTAGGTTAAAAAAACAATCCCATAATATAAATTGATAATAAGTTAATAACTGCAAAATATATCTCTTGGAAAACCAATCTAAGATAATATAAATTGAGTTTAAGCACATCAACTGATATAAAATTATCCTTTTCATTTTGGAATGTTAAAAAACCATAACTAAAATTACTTTGCAGCATTACAAAAGTGAAGAAACTTACAACACATGACAATTTTTAATTAGATCACTTGTGTCAATGCATGTATTCACATAAATTTAGACTCATGAAAATTTATAAAACATTTTAAAGTTTCTATGAAATATTTAATTTTTTATTTACCCTTGTTAAATGAGAATTGGTAAAAAGTGTATAGTATTTTCAAACTACAATATTTTCACAAATATAATAAAGGTAGAATTAATACTTTATAATATTTTATAATAAAGATGAAAAGAAGAGGGAGCAATAAAATATATTCACTTTCCCTGTGAATGCAATTATTAAATGAAACTTATCAATACCTGATATGTAGAAATGGATTTTATTTATTTTCTTAGTAATTCATCTTAAATTAAAGAATTTTATTACTGTACTTTATATTTTTGCCTTAGTAATTTGGAACCTAGATAATAAAGGCTAAACAGAATCAATTTTTATATGGTTGACATAAGTTATTTAAGTAAAAACAAAATAAACACTAACATTTATTTAATTAAGTAATTATAACAAAAGAAATATAATAAAATAAAAAAATATGGATATAAAATTAATAATACTTAAAACAGATATTAAAATTATTGAAATCAGAAAGTGTTCCTGAGCACTATAACATTTTTCATTTCTTTTTATACTAAACATTCATTAAAGCATCTTTACAGAGTCAAGAAGAAACTCCTTAAAAGTTACAAAGTTTCACAGTAACCAAAAAGAATAAAAGAAAAATACTAAAAATGGAGTTTTTAACATAACAGCAATTGAGAAAGATGATTCTTTCAAACACCCAAATATGCAATAATTTATGAACATCTTTAATTTCTCAGAACCTTCGTTTTTCGTTGTCATCTTATCACACGACGATTAACCGTAGTGAGTGTGTGATAGTAGTAATTTTCATGATGCAAATGACAGTGACCTAACCCAGTTTCTCTCACGCCTTTCTCTCTGTGATGAAATTCCCCACTTTGTTTTCAATTATGCATATGCTGTTATTATTCTCTGCAACCACAACTTCACTTTTTACTTCTTTTCAAGCTCTCATTTGATACTACCAATCTCAAAATCCATTACTTTGAATGGTTTAGCGTTGCTTCACTCAATGGCTTCTTGCTGGGATTTAAGACCCTTCTTTCGTTTTCAGTCTATTAGGACCCGCTTTCAGGTGAGTGCTTTCTACTTCTCTTCTTCTTCTTCGTTTGTTATGTTCTAGTTCTCTGTACACTGCTTTAGAACTCTGAAATTAAGCTTTTGAAGCTGTGTTAATGGTTGTAAAGTTATGAATTGATGGATGGATCTGTGTGATAATTGGTCCATTTAATTGATGCCCAACATACAAAAAAATGATTTTTATTTATATTTGTGAAATTTTTTGGTCCCCCATTTTTCTTGATCGTAAATCAAGTTAGAATGTGCACATTCTTCTTCTTGTTCTTTGCTTCCATGTTCTAAGAGTAGGGGTCATGGGAGAATAAAATAAAAAGGAAAAAAAATGGAATGTGTTTTTTAAAAAATTAAAATTTACTTTTTCATTTTCTAATTTATAGAAAACTCTTGCATTTTTTGTTAAAAACTTAAATAATTTTAACTTTTGAAGAAGTGAATTTTATTTTTCTTCTTCTAGAAGTCTTTAGCCAAACAGAGGACTTAAATAATTGTAACTCTTAAACTAATCTATCCCGTTCACAAGAACTTTTATCTCATTAACCAATGCTTTATCCTCTGTTGATCACTTCTTTTATGATAGTTTCTTTGTGCCTTCTGGTTCATTTCTACTTAAGCAGGCTTTGTAATCTGCTTTTGATTGATTCACAGGCTTAGCTTTGAAGCTTAATATTGTAGATCAAATGCTACTATTTTCTTGTTTTGTGGTGATTTTCCTGAATGCTAAACCTTATTGATCTTTGTGTTTGGTTGATGTTTATATACTTGTGATGGACAAATGTCCTTGCATACATTTATGTAGCTAGAAATGCTGGCTTTCCTGCTGAAACAAATAAATTTAAAATTTCAGTAGTATTTAAGATTTTAAGTGTTCCACATGTAGGATTTTCCAGGTTTCTGATTTGGACATTTTGATGCTTTATTTAACTTTAATAGATATCCCTTGTGTCTTTGAAAATACGAAAAAAGGGGTAAAAGTTTCAAGAGAAACAAAGCAAATCAGGGTATTTTCATGGTATTTGCCCCTGATATTGCTTTTTTGGAGTTACCTAGGATTTATTTGGCAGGAGGCTGGGGATCTCTGCTGTGACTGGTGCTCACCTTTCATCCATTAATTTTCCATTGATACACTCAAAGAATGAAGAGGTATTACAATTTAATAAGATTTTTCTTGAATAACTAAAGGAGTCTCCTTCAGGCTTGGGCATTACAACATAGGCTCTAAGAACATATTCCAAGTACATATAACCTGTTTCTAGTATTTTCTTACACAAGAAGTTGTAGTAGAAGGATTGACATACAATTAAGTCATCATCCAAGAATAAGAAAACATGTTCTCATATGTATGTATAGCTAGCATTTAACAGCCTCTTCTCTATACCGCTTCTGTCAGCAGTTTAAAATTGCTGTAGTAATTACAATTTTATATTGAATCAAGCTGTTCATAAATTTTTTACAGCTCCTTGCTACTGTGATAGGAAATAAGCTAAACACTTATTATTTTTATCAGTGAACCTTTTGTTGAACCTTATTGTTTGCTTTGTTATAGTATAGATAAGATGGACATTTGCTGGTGTTTGTGAAAGAAGAATTAAACAACTTTTCTGACTACTCCTAATCTCAATTGTGGTTTTTATGTGCTCTAGGAATTTAGGACAACGGAAGTCCAACTTGGTTCACATACTGTAAGTTCTCATGGATATGCAGTTGCGAGAACGCACAAACATGATTGGCTCATTCTCGTGCTCCTTGGGTTGATTGTTCTCTTGCTGCACATTATCCATCCTTTCCATCGCTTTGTTGGGAAGGATATGATGGTTGATCTCAAATATCCCCTGAAGAGTAATACGGTTCCTGTTTGGGCTGTTCCTGTAAGTTTACTGCTCAGATATAACAAGTCACATTCCATTAACAAGATTATCTTGTCATTTACTCTTTTTTTGTGGTTAGATGTATGCAGCTTTATTGCCTATAGTGATCTTTCTTGTTATCTATATCCGAAGGAGAGATGTCTATGATCTTCATCATGCTGTGCTGGGTACTAATTTTTAGATACCCGTCACTTGTTTAATTGCTGACCAGCATATTTTATTTTCTGTAATGAAACTGTTGGAGAGGATAACAGGAAATTGTTTGTGGTCTGGCACAGGTCTATTGTTCTCCACTTTAATAACAGCATTAATCACTGAGGCAATAAAAAATGCAGTAGGTCGACCTCGACCGGACTTCTTCTGGCGATGTTTTCCAGATGGAAAGGATGTATGTTTTCCTTTAATTTCAGGTTTCAATTCATATTTTTCATTCATGTTGATTCTTCATGGCAGGCATGTTTAACTATTAATGGCTTCTTGTTAGATATATGATAAACTGGGAGATGTCATTTGTCACGGTGACGAAAAGGTAGTAAAGGAAGGATACAAGAGTTTCCCAAGCGGCCATACTTCATGTATGTAGCTTTTTTTCTATGTGCTATTTGTACAGAGAGGTCTACCAAAAAGACAGGCTTGGCCCTGCTCATAACTTTGCTGTAATTTAGGTTCAATAGAAATGAATGGTGAAGTAGCTCAATCAAAGCATGTGTACTCAAATTCTGTTCTATTATTAGTTTGTTTGAAATAATTCTCAATTTATGTGCAGGGTCATTTGCTGGTCTGGGTTTTTTATCATTGTACTTATCTGGAAAAATAAAAGCATTTGATCGCAGAGGCCATGTTGCAAAACTTTGCATTGTTTTACTGCCACTACTTTTTGCATCACTTGTTGGCATTTCTAGAATTGATGATTACTGGCACCACTGGCAGGACGTATTTGCTGGAGGTCTTATAGGTTGGTCCATCCTAGTATCTCAATTAATTATAAATCAACTAAAACTCAAATTACATACTACTGTTGCTGGCACCTTACTGAATATTTCTTCTTCCAGGATTCACAGTGGCTACGTTTTGCTATTTGCAGTTTTTTCCTCCTCCTTATCATTCCGAAGGTTTGCTTCAATGCAGATTCTATTAAATGCCTCTAAATAATTTCCTGATAAAAATTAACCCAAGTTCATAATTTTGTTTCTGTTATGAAGTATGCTACAGCCTTTTGATGCTCTAAATATATTGTTTTTCCTCTGCAGGTTGGGGTCCTTATGCTTATTTTAAGATGTTAGAAGAATCACGAGGAATGACCCAAGTTCCTAATGTTCAAAATTCTGGTCAAGCTCAGTTAACAGAGGTTCAGACTGATAGCCAGGAGGGACAAGGTTCCCATGGGTGTATGGGACTGTCTCTAACACGGGATCATAATGCAACAACATTGGATGACATTGAATCGGGAAGGAGATAAAGTCTTCACATCTCATGATCATCCTCTTTGAAAATGTAATCAGATGTTAGTTCATATCCAAGAATATTAACCAGTATTTAACATACATATTTTGATGAATAAATGCTTCTACTCACTTAGTCACTAGCGTCTCTGAAAACTTTGAAGCGCAATTGTTTGTAAGAGAGTCACATTCGAGACAAGAAAATACTAAATCCCATCAAGACCCTCTAGCCTCAATTGTCATTCATTCAAACACTGTTTACATCACGAAAAATAAAAATAAAAACGCCACCAACATTAACCCCATGACTTTTTTGTTTTAATATAAGTTTTGTTACAGACCTAAATTTTTAATGCTTTCTGTGTAGATTTTACGGCTTGGTAAACCAGAATGAACGCATTATCACCACAATTTTACTTCATAATCAACTGCAACAAGTAACTACTCAGCCAATTTCCTTCATCAGTCAATTCACTTCAATATATATATATATATATATATATATATATATATATATATATATATATATATATATATATAATTAATCAGCCCATTTACTCTAAAGTATATGTATAATTAACCAATTAATTCACTCAATAATATTTCCGCAATCAACCAGTAAATTTCCTCCGAATATCCGTATTTATTCAATGCATGTTATTGCAATATTTTTTCGTGTCATAAATATAAGCAACTCTTGGTCTTCACTTGTAGCAAGGAAGTAAAACAGCACACATTAACGGAACGTTGATTCCAAGTAACTAGAAAACGCTGACTTTCATGAATCAAATCAAATACAGCATCAGATATTATAAACTAAACCACGCCGTCCCAAAATCAAAATGTGTCAATTTTCACGACTCAACAACAAAAGAAGAGAAATCGAAAATTGCAACAAGAAGAACTAATCAAATCTGAATAACAATAGTTTTTTCGGAATCAGAAAATTTTTTCTTGGATTTTCTAGATTTACGAGTACGGAAATTAAAATCGTATCCAATGCCTTGACCAAACCCGAATCCAAGACCAACACCACAACCGAATCCGAGACCAAAAACGAGGTTGACATGGTTGAAAGGCCAGGGACCGAACCCGAACCCACCAACCAAACCAAAACCTAAGCCGGCACCGCAACCAATGCCAGCTCCGAAGCCAGGAGTTGGCAACGATGTCTTAGGTTTGGGAGGTTTGTTGTTTCCTAGGAACTTGGTAACTGAAAATTGTTGTTGGTTGTTGGTATTGTTGTTGTTTCCATTCCAAGTCCAGAATGAGTCAGCATCAGCTTTAGTTTCCATCACTTTTCCTCTGTTACTTTTCTTTGCTTTCCTCACTTTGGAAAGATAAGATTTTTCAACTTGTTGCTTTGAAATTTTTCTTTCTACACCACGGCCCCAACATCCACCCCATAGATATATATTTAGTGCACGTGTGCTTCAATTTTAAGCAAATTTTCCTTTTACATATTATGCTTTTGGTTTCAATAAATATATATGTATTCCCAAAAGAAAAGTATTTAAGTCCTATTTATTTGTTGAAATAAATAATTTTTATTTTTCTTATTTTTGCTTAAAAAAAGGTAGATTTTTGTTTTTTTTTTCGGTCACATATGCACCCAACCATCATGGGTTTGGAAGTTGTTGTCTTAGGCCTTAGTACCACCTTGCTACTGAGAACCCCAAAAAAAAAAACAAAAAAACTGCTCGAGAAGAGGAAATACAGAAATAGTTGAGCTGAAAAGTGAAATTTTTGCGTTTCTTTCTACTGAGATCATTAAATTAAAATTTTTGAATAAGTAAATGATAATCCCTTATGTGAGCACGAAAAATATATATTTAAGTCGTATGATAGATCAAATCAAATATTTATGGTAAATTTTTAATATTTTAAACCATGTTATAGCCACAATTTATAACCATTTTTAAAATTTATGTCCATGATTTATCTTTCATAATAATTTTTTTAATTAAATTAGAGATCTCTTTAATAAAAAGAAAAAAAAAAAACTTCACTTGGGTTAAGGGAGGATCATAGGCATAAAAAGGGTTATTCGGGTGTTTCAATGTGAGTTAGTGAAATTATAAAAAATGTATCATTGTCTCTTAATTAATTTTGACGTTAATTCTATTACTTATAAATAGTACTTATATTTAGAAATACCACTTAATTCTCAATCTCAATCTATTCATACTTTTCTCTAAATTTTCTTACTGATTTGAGTGTCATAGAATTTTTATAGATACACCTCCTAACTCTTAACCAAATTAAAGGACAATCTAAAATACCTAACTCATTCTGAGATTTTCTTAGTTTCCAAATAGATCATATAAAAATTAAAAGATTTTTTAAAATTATAACAAATTTTAATTAAATATCACACAATTTCAATGATTTTTAAAAATATTATTATCGTAGTTAAATATGACAAAATTTGAATGACTTAAAAAATAAAATTGTTAGAAACCAAGGGAAGCAACTATAAATCTATAATTACATGGGGTAAAGTTCATGGGGAACAACCAAGGACTTAGAAATCTCAAAAATGAGCCTAGCCTCAAATGCATCACGAGAATAGACCTTAGACACTTTACTAGCATTTGGAATTCGTTTCTCACAAAAGATGTTATCACCATTCATAGCACCTAAGTTCCCAGCTAGCCTCAACATAAGGTTAATATAAGCATTTTTAAACTTTTTCCACATTTTCAATGGTGACCTCATCACCCAACTAAGCCTTGGAGTTACTCTGATCCTCCACTGCCTCCGTGCACTTCTCAACCGGCTTATTACCATCCTCCTTCTTCCGGTGGTGGCGCCGCCGTGGAGACGCTGGTAGCGCTGCCTTCTCAAGTACCTCTTTATGCCACCATAGGTTGGCTTAGAAAATAGTGACTCCATTTCAATTTCTTCTCAATCACTTGAAATTGGAGGTGGGAATGAAATAGTGAAATAGATTGTGCTTACACTTGTGACTTGACTTTGCTACTTGAACTGATATATAAGCTAAACATTCATCTTACTATAAGAATATTAAATAAAATCATAGTTAGTGGAAAACATTGATTGGTGAATTACTTTATAACAAAATCATGAGCCGTGGAACAATTTTGACCGGGATATTTTTCATGCAAGAGGCTGCTAACGTTAAAAAAATATACACTCTTAAATATTATATTAAAATTTTAATCATACTTTAAATTAAATAATACATAAAATTAATAAATAATAAAATTTAAAAATCAAATATTTTTTTAATAAAATATATTATTTTTTACAAATTAATTAATTTATACATATTTATATATATAATCAAGTTAATAATAAAAGTAAATTATTTTTACCAACAATAATTTAACTAGATACGTGCAAATTTAAATTTATGTTTATCATCTTTTATTACGAAGTGACTCGTATTCTCCCCTGGACGCTGGAATAGCCACATGTACTAAATGTTCTGTCCAAATCAAAGAACTGACTCTGAATAGTCCTGACAAATTATGATTGAGAATAAATAAAGATAATCATTATAACTTTTATATGAAAATTATTTGATAGACAACAAATAATATATATATATATATATATATATATATATATATATATATGAAAACGGTCGTCGTTTATTAGAGTTTCGATTTATATTATTAAATCACTAATTTTTTTGATCTTCTAATATTGGGCAGACGTTAATTCTCATACATAGTTTTATGATTTTGTGGAGATTTATATTTTTGGTAAACTATTGTCTGAATTTGATTACTATAATCCCTTTATAAAGAAACATCCTTTTTCTTAAACTTACGAACTATTTTGCTTCATTCCTTAAATAGAGTTGTTTCACGTCTCTAAATATTCTCCAGCAATTCATAAACGGATTTTCTACGTATTAAAATCGGTAAAGACTAAAGTTAATTTTTTATATATCCTTCAAATATTATACATATGCTGACGAGGGAAGAGAAAAAAACCTTAAAATTTATACGCTGATAAAAGAAAAAGATCCTTCAAATATTATATTAGAAAATCATCTCTTAATAATCTGAACGAATTTATGTAAACTAATAGGTAAAAACAACATTGGTGATTCATGATTGTGATAAGGTGCAAAATTAAACAACATTGGTGTCAGTGCTTACGTTATTCTGAGAAAACTAGTATAAATTTCTGATTAAGAAAAATAAAATTATCGAAGGAAAATCATTTTAAATATATATGTCTTAAACACCTTGCGTGTGTTCAGTAAATATTCCAAGTTAGAAAGAGACCTATAGATGTAGATTGGCTGGTATACCTTTGTTGTGTCGAAGATACAATTTTTAAGGTTATCTTTTTGGAACCATGGAAGGCAACACCATTAGTAGCATATAAATATTAATAATTTCGTCTCATTTTGTTTTTAACTTTTTAAAATATTTTTTTTTTTCAATTTATTTATCATTTTAAAATATCAAGAAATATTAGTTATACTTTCTAAAAATTTTCATATTTATTAATATTTTAACCTACAATACACTAACGAGTGTACATATGGATATTTTAGTCAAATAACATTATTTTATAGTGAAAATTATTATAATTAGTAATTTCCTTAAGATGTATTATAGGGTTTAATATATTTTTAATCTTATATATTTTAAATTTTCATTTTGATCCTTTTTAAGATTTTATTCACCGGCTTTAGTGTTTTAAATTTGTATTTCATAGTCAAATTTTGTCGTAATCCT
Source organism: Hylodesmum podocarpum (assembly GCA_026586105.1). Lineage (NCBI taxonomy): Eukaryota > Viridiplantae > Streptophyta > Magnoliopsida > Fabales > Fabaceae > Hylodesmum > Hylodesmum podocarpum. The sequence continues at coordinate 895,863 of JALJEV010000014.1, read as the reverse complement.
CGGTGCTAACTACTCCCTCTCTTAATTTATTCACTGGGAAGGTGTCTTGTCGTGAAAACAAAAGAGAATGACACTGTACTAGTATTGTTTATTTTTTTAAAAAAAAACCTTTTAAGTTTATAAAATAAATTTTATTTATAAATCTTAAAAAGAAAATATTAATGAGCAAAAGCAGTAAATTTGTATCTTAGTGGAGAGAATAAAAAAAAATGCAAGGATAGAAATTAAAATTCGCTTATTTTATACAGACTAAAAATAATGATTTTATATTTTATGAAGATCAAAAATAAAGAAAAAGATTTACTGGAAAACAAAAATAAAAAAACATTTCATAGAATAATTTTATTTCTGGACTATTGTGGCATTGACGTCAGGATTGGGACTTCCTTCGTCGTAGAGAAATGTTGAGTGATTAATTTTAATAAACTAATTAACCCATAAATATATAAGTATATGTAATTTTTTTATTAACTTCTTTTTATATTTTATAAAATAGTTAACTGATTAATTTGTATTGAGATTGACACTAAACATTTCTTTATTTTTAAAATATTAAATTAAATAAATACATTAAAAAAAATTCTCGTAAATTTATTATAATTGATTTCATAAATAAGTTGTTTTTGGTTTTATATAATTTAATTTCTTTAAAAAATGAATATATTAACATTTTTATTTTGCAAGTAACTTCAATATACAACCAGTTAACTTAATGTTTTTTTTATTAACTTTTTTTTTTGTTTATGGTAATTATCTACTAAATATTTTTTTAGTTTGGTATATTAATAATTGTGATCATAATTTTATCTCTCAGACTGTTGTTGCAGTGTATAGTTTATGGGATTTGGAGTGCCGCCCCTTCATTTCAAAAGCTTAAAATCAACTCATCTAATAACTTTATTTTTCTTGAATTCGTTATTGACTCTATTAGTTAATAGCATTGGTATTACATATAATTTTGTTTCTTGGGAGAGACAAATATATTAGTGACCTAGAGCGTTTTATATGGCTAATGAACGTGATTAAAACAATATAGTTCTTTAGTAAATTGTATGGCATCTAAAATTAATATAGTTATATTCACATGCATTATTGTACGGCTTCAATTCTTTGTCTACAAGAATACGATGTAGGAGTAGAACGGGCCAACATACAACGTTGTTTTAGCAATATACTAATATTTTCAATTTTTAAATGAATATACTTTTATATAGAATAGACAATGTCAATACCTAGTCAATCAATTCACAAAAATATATAGTATTTTTTTATTTATTTTTTCTTTTTTTTATTATATTACATCTGGTTATTTACATATTAGAATTATTAGAATTATCTATCAAGTATTTGTATAAGGGTGTTAAACCCATATCTCTTGGCTATTAGTTGCATTATTAAGCAGTGAAATATTAAATAATGAATAAGACTTCAGAACCAACTTGCATGATATGTTAGTAAAACAACTATACTCAAATAGCATTGACCTTTTCACTCATTAAAGAGGTTCAAGTTCGAACCCTTTTCACAATATTTTTTTCTTCCTCTCTCTCTTACTAATGTTGATGTGTTACTATAGCCACATTAATAATGAACCGAACATGCATTATATATATTCGCAAAGTTGATCAAAAAAATTAACCTCATTCATAGAACAACATCATTTCTTTCTCTCTTTCATAAGCATGGACCAAATTATGCTACAATTGGTTCTCTTAGTTTTTCTCATCTTGCCATTACTCTTCTTCCGAAAACAAAAAAAATCTAAGAAATCCACCTTTCCACCAGGCCCTAGAGGCCTTCCCTTCATTGGGAATCTTCATCAACACGAAAGTACTTCTACTCTTCACTTGAAACTTTATGAACTCTCAAAAAAATATGGCCCCATTTTTTCCCTTAAACTAGGTTCAAGACCAGTCATTGTTATCTCCTCACCAAAACTTGTCAAAGAGGTAACGAAAACCAATGATCTTGAATGTTGTGGTCGACCCTCCCTCATAAGTTCAATGAAATTTTCATATAATGGTCTAGACATGGTATTTTCACCCTATAGAGATTATTGGAGACACACTAGAAAAATATCCATTATCCATTTCCTTAGCCTCAAACGTGTCTTAATGTTTGCCCCAGTAAGAAAATATGAGGTTACACAATTGGTAAAAAAAATAACGGAACATGCATCTAGTTCCAAGGCTAAAAACTTGCATGAGTTATTGACATGTCTCACTAGCACTATAGTATTTAGAACCGCTTTAGGTAGAAGGTTTGAAGAGGAAGGGATTGAGAAAAGCATGTTCCATGATTTGTTTAAAGAAGCACAAGATTTGATATCTGCTACTTTCTACACAGATTATATTCCTTTTTTGGGGGGAATGATTGATAAACTCACTGGGTTAATGGGTCGTCTTGAAAAAATGCAAAATATATTGGATGGGTTTTATCAAAATGTTATTGATGAACACCTTGATCCAGAAAGGAAGAACCTAACAAATGAAGCAGATTTGATTGATGCATTACTTCAAATGAAGAATGATAGTTCCTTCTCAATGGATCTCACACCTGCTCACATCAAGCCCTTGATGATGGTTATTCTTTTCTCTTCACCTTTTAACGCTTTCTTTCAGTTTCTAGAACCTATTTTATCTCTACTTAGTTAATTTTCCTGTAATTTTATTCTCCTTATCTTTAGTTAGGTTGCAGCAGGTAAAATATCATATTTTTTTCCACTAAAAATATTTAGTAGATAACTAAACAAGTAAAAAATACAGTTGAGTGTAAAATAAAGATATTTTACACATTTTAAAAATGTGTAGATAGAGTAAATCACTATGTTGAAAAACTTTTATTATTATTTTATCTTTAAATTTATTTATTTATTATTATTTTGATGTTTAAATATAATTACTTATTCTCATATTAAATTCTTAAAAAGTATTTCAAATAATATAATTTAAATTAAGATGACATAAATATTTTTAAAGATTAAAATAGTAAACATATTATATTTTTAAAAGAAAATTATGAATTTTTTTATATTTCAATTAAATATGTATATATACTCAAACCTTCTTGAAGAATAAATTACTAATAAAAAATTTATAGTGCATATCACATATTTAAAAGATGAAATTGTTTACAATAACGTTATATTCTCATGGATCCCGAATCTTCTTTATCAATGATATGAATACCTCATCCTCGTACTTATTTTATTTATCTCTTTTTAATATTATATTACTTGTTGCATTATTACTCATTTTTTTTCTCGTCTCTTTGTGTAAACAACCTTTGGTACTCATAAACATTGTTACAACTTCTTATTAACCATCCATGCAAAAATCTTTATATGAAATGATTAAATGAAAAATAAATATATTTAATATTTAAGAGTTTTAAAAATAACTTTCATGTACCAAATCAAAATGATTAGTAAAAAAGTTATTGCATGAGAACTAAAACCACTCAAATGTTTTTAATTAATATTGATATGACAACTTGGTATGACTAGATAAACTATAGTACAAAAGTTGAACCATTGGTTTCGGATCATTTCATATAGATTTTCAGCTTTTAGGATCAAAGCCACATATGCTACTTTCAGGAATAAAATTGTATATTAACTTATTACAAATAATTTTTGTTGCCGTTATTTGTTAACATTTCTAATGAAGAACTTTTCATTTCTTTGTCAATCACTTGCAGAATGTAATTCTTGCGGCGACGGATACAATTTCAGCTACAATAGTTTGGGCTATGACAGGACTAATGAAGAACCCAAGAGTTATGAAAAAAGCCCAAGAAGAGATTAGAAATATGTATGGCGGGAAAGATTTCATAGAGGAAGATGATGTGCATAAGCTTCCTTATCTTAAGGCAATTATAAAAGAAACATTTAGAATGTACCCATCACTGCCACTACTTGTACATAGAGAAACAATTAAAAAGTGTAGCATTGGAGGGTATGAAATTCCAGAGAAGACAATGGTGTATGTGAATGCTTGGGCAGTGCATAGAGACCAAGAAACATGGGACAAGCCTGAAGAGTTTTATCCTGAGAGGTTCCTAAATAGTACAATAGATTTTAGGGGATATGATTATGAGTTGATTCCATTTGGTATTGGTAGAAGGGTTTGCCCTGGCATACATATGGGAGTTAGCACAACAGAAGTTGTGCTGTCAAATCTTTTGTATTCATTAGATTGGGAATTGCCTCAAGGGATGAATATTGAAGACATTGACACTGAAATGCTTCCGGGACTTGTCCAACACAAGAAAAATCCTCTCTGCCTAGTGGCTAAGAAGCATGTGTGATTATTCCAAATCTGAATGACGACATTATTGAAATAAGGTACAGTAGGAGTGTTTGATATTATTGAAATAGGTCATGCACATGTGGCTGCTTTTTATTATTACTGCCTCTATATATATTGTGTGTGTAATTTGAACAGATCAGTGGATCTGGCACGTGATGGTTGTAAGTTAATTGATAATATCAAAGTTTAAATTTAAATGTCATTGTCTTACAAAGAAAAACTTTGATGCTTATAAGAATTCCATGCATCTGGAGATACTTGGATTTCATGAGAAAAGAAATAGTCAAAGTGATAGGCCTAAAGTCATTTTCATTTGAAGTATGTTTTATACACGTAATAAAAAACACAGTAACTATTTTATTTATATATATATATATATATATATATATATATATATATATATAATCATTGAAGTTTGGAGTATGTGATAATTGAAGTTTTATATGTCAGAAAAACTTCAGACTTCAATTCAATTATTGCATACTTCAATCATTAATACATAAGGGTGGAGTTAGAGTAGAAGGGTTAAAAAAAATTATAATAATTTATTTTTTTATTTTAATTTTACTTTTTATTTTATTTTTAATAAAAGTGGTTGTACCAAGTCTGTTAATCAGGTAATGATTTTATTTTTAAACTTGAGACTAAAATGAATTTAAAAAAATTAAAATTTATTAATATATATATATATATATATAAAACAAGAGAATATTTGGGGAACTAATTAATTACAATGAAAAGTATATTTATGAACATTTTATAACAAAGAAACAAAATTTTACAATTTTTTATCAATTTTAGTATAAAGAGTGTTCTTATCAGAATCCGATGAGAACAACACTGAATACAACATGAGAAGTTTGACTCGAATTGATACAAGGACTCTGTTATGTCCTTGGTGAGTTGGCCTCTCTAAGGATAAAAAATTTAGCCACAAAAAATACTCCGATCATAAAAGGTACTCTGACCGTAAAAAATATTCTGACGATTAAATTATATTGAAAGAAAGAGGAAGAAAGAGTTAGTTTAGAAATATTTATTAAAGATATATATATATAGAGATTGAAAATAGGTGAAGTGTGATAACTTCATGTTTACGTCACTATGGCAAAAAAGTAAATGTGATTTAATACGTGCCCTACTCTAAATTACCAACTCAAAAGTATAAAATAATTAATAAGATGTATCATAATGAATAATTTTATCTCAAGCGCTTGTGGAATTAAAATGTATGCTTCAGACTTCTAGTTCATTATTTTAACTAGAAATATTTAATGATTAATTTTAATAAATTAACTAGTTAATTAATTCACAAATCATATAATATATATGATTTCTTTTGTTAATATTTTTATCTTTTTTTATATTTTATAAGATAATTGACTGATTGAATTATATTTTAAGTTGATTATTAAATATTTCTTTATTTCAAAATTTTAAATCAAATAAATGCTATGAACCTAACTTTTTTAAAATTCAAGATTATTGATTACGTAGTAAATTATTTTTGTATTATATAATTTTATTTTTCGAGAGAGACAAATATATTATTTAATAAATTTATAATTGTGATTATAATTTTATCATACTACTCCAACAGCACTCGTCTATAAACCTGATATAAATAACCTTAAAGATTTGGAACTAAATGTGGTTAGCATTAACTAAATAAGTTTCTTGTTTAAGTTGAATTAAAAACACATAATGTATTTTTTTCATCATCGTCCTCAAATAAAATATATAACTATTAGTAGTAAAAAAATAACAATTTTATGACGGTAATATATGATTTGCTAACCAGTTAACTCACTCATAAAATATTTATGTATTATTTTCTTCATATTTTATATATATATATATATATATATATATATATATATATATATATATTTTATTATATTTTAAAACTGATTGTTAGGTTGTTTCAAATATTTTTTGAATAATAAATAATGAATAAGATTTTAAATTCAACTTGCATAATGGATTGTTTATTAAATTCAAATAAAGTAATAAAGTATATAACTATTAGTAGTGGAATAATAAATAATGAATAAGATTTTAGATTCAACTTGCATAATGGATTGTTTATTAAATTGAAAGAAAAATTAAATAAAATAAAAAAATAGAAAAGACTAATCTCGATCATATTCAAAGAATCTAGGAAGTAAAGACCCGTAAGTAAAAGAACTATATCATTGCACCTTTTGACTTAATTATGAGGTTCAGTTTGAACCCTTCTCAAAATATCTTTTTCTTCCTCTCTCTTACTAATGTTGATGTGTTACTATAGCCACATTAATAATGAACCGAACATGCATTATATATATTCGCAAAGTTGATCAAGAAAATTAACCTCATTCATAGAACAATACCATTTCTTTCTCTCTTTCATAAGCATGGACCAAATTATGCTACTATTAGTTCTTTTAGCTTTTCTCATCTTGCCATTACTCTTCTTCCGAAAACACAAAAATTCTAAGAAATCCACCTTTCCACCGGGCCCTAGAGGCCTTCCCTTTATTGGGAATCTTCATCAACACGAAAGTACTTCTACTCTTCATTTGAAACTCTATGAACTCTCAAAAAAATATGGCCCCATTTTTTCCCTTAAACTAGGTTCAAGGCCAGTCATTGTTATCTCCTCACCAAAACTTGTCAAAGAGGTAACGAAAACCAATGATCTTGATTGTTGTGGTCGACCCTCCCTCATGAGCTCAATGAAATTATCATATAATGGTCTAGACATAGTATTTTCACCCTATAGAGATTATTGGAGACACACTAGAAAAATATCCATTATCCATTACCTTAGCCTCAAACGTGTCTTAATGTTTGCCCCAGTGAGAAAATATGAGGTTACACAATTGGTAAAAAAAGTAACGGAGCATGCTTCTAGTTCCAAGGCTAAAGACTTGCATGAGTTATTGACATGTCTCACTGGCACTATAGTGTGTAGAACCGCTTTAGGTAGAAGGTTTGAAGAGGAAGGAATTGAGAAAAGCATGTTCCATGATTTGCTTAAAGAAACACAAGAATTGATAGCTGCTACTTTCTACGCAGATTATATTCCTTTTGTTGGGGGAATGATTGATAAACTCACTGGGTTAATGGGTCGTCTTGAAAAACTTCATAATATATTCGATGGGCTATATCAAAATGTTATTGATGAACACCTTGATCCTGAAAGGAAGAACCTAACAAATGAAGATGATTTGGTTGATGTCTTACTTCAAATGAAGAATGATAGCTCCTTCTCAATGGATCTCACACCTGCTCACATCAAGCCCTTGATCATGGTTAGTCTTCTCTCTTCACCTTTTTAAAGCTTTCTTTCAATTTCTAGAACCTATTTGATCTCTACTTAATTAATTTTTCTATATTTTTATTCTCCTTGTCTTTAGTTAGGTAGCAGCAGGTAAAACATCGTCTTCATCTGTTTTATTTACCCATTTTACTTGATACTTAATTGTAGGCAGTCATCTAACATACTCATAATATATATATATATATATATATATATATATATATATATATATATATATATATATATATATATATATATATATATATATATATATATATTTATAATTAATTACCTGAATTTTTTTATAAATGTCCATTAAATATTTTTCTTATATTACACTTTAAAAATGTGTACTTAGAGTAAATCACCATTTAATCTGTCATAGTGTATGTAACTCAAAATTAACAAAAAAAATAATAATTGTTGAATTTTTTTATCATTAGTTTAATCTTTAAATTTATTAATTTATTATTATTTTGATGTTTAAATATAATTACTTATTCTCATATTAATTTCTTAAAAAATATTTTAAATAATATAATTTAAATTAAGATGACGTAAATATTTTTAAAGACTACAATAGTAAATATATTATATTTTTTTAAAAAATTATTAATTTTTTTATATTTCAATTGAATATCTAATACTCAAACCTTCTTCAAGAATAAATTACTAATAAAAATTTTATAGTGTATGATATTTAAAAGATGAAATTGTTTACAATAATGTTGTATTCTTATCGATCCTAAATCTTCTTTAACAATGATATTAATACCTCATCCTCGTAGTTTGTTTATTTATCTCTTTTTTTATATCATATAACTTGTTACACTACTACTGTTTTTTCTTTTTTTTTTCTCGTCTCTCTCATTGTCTAAACAACCTTTGGTACTCATAAACATTGTTACAACTTCTTATAAACCATCCATGCAAAAATCTTTATAAGAAATGATTAAATGAAAAATAAATATATTTAATATTTAAGAATTTTAAAAATAACTTTCTTCGTGTACCAAATTAAAATGATTAGTAAAAAAGTTATTGTATGAGAACTAAAATCACTCAATTTTTTTTAATTAATATTGATATGACAACTTGGTATAACTAGATAAACTAGTTCAAAAGTTGAACCATTGATTTCGGATTATTTCATATAGATTTTCAGCTTTTAGGATCAAAGCCACACATGCTATTTTCAGGAATAAAATTGTATATTAACTTATTACAAAAAAAAAAAAAAAATTGTTGCCATTATTTGTTAACATTTCTAATGAAGGAATTTTCATTTCTTTGTCAATCATTTGCAGAATGTAATTATTGGAGGGATTGACGCAATTTCAGCTACAATAGTTTGGGCTATGACAGGACTAATGAAGAACCCAAGAGTTATGAAAAAAGCCCAAGAAGAGATTAGAAATATGTTTGGTGGGAAAGATTTCATAGAGGAAGATGATGTGCATAAGCTTCCTTATCTTAAGGCAATTATAAAAGAAACGTTTAGAATGTACCCATCACTGCCACTACTTGTACATAGAGAAACAATTAGAAAGTGTAACATTGGAGGGTATGAAATTCCAGAGAAGACAATGGTGTATGTGAATGCTTGGGCAGTGCATAGAGACCAAGAAACATGGGACAAGCCTGAAGAGTTTTATCCTGAGAGGTTCTTAAAGAGTACAACAGATTTTAGGGGATATGATTATGAGTTGATTCCATTTGGTATTGGTAGAAGGATTTGCCCTGGCATACATATGGCAGTTAGCACAATAGAAGTTGTGCTGTCAAATCTTTTGTATTCATTTGATTGGGAATTGCCTCAAGGGATGAATATTGAAGACATTGACACTGAAATGCTTCCGGGACTTATCCAACACAAGAAAAATCCTCTCTGCTTAGTAGCTAAGAAGCATGTGTGATTATTCCATATTTGAATGCCTATATTGAAATAAGGTATTGTGGGAGTGTTTGATATTATTAATTAGAAAATAAGTCATGCACATGTGGCTGCTTTTTATTATTACTGCTTCTATGTATGTTGTTTGTGTAATATGAAAGTGGATCAATAATATCAAAGTTTATATTTAAATGTCATTGTCTTGCAAGGAAAAACTTGGATGCTTATTAGAATTCCATCTTACTTAGATACTTGGATTTCATGAAAAAGAAAAATGGTTAAAGTGATAGGCCTAAAGTCATTTTCATTTGGAGTATGCAATAATTGAAGTTTTATATATCTAAGGAAAAACACATACTATTGTTATAAATGTGTGTTATAAGTCTAACTTAATTTTATAAATCAGTTTATAAGGTGAAGAGTCTTATAAATCAGCTTATAAGGTGAGAATTGTTCATCACTTATATACATGCAACAAGTCACATATCTCTAGGTGATGTGGATCTCTAACACAACTTCCTACGCCGAGGACTAGACATCTCGAGCATGAAGACTAAACAAACGGGTGGTCTAATATCGGTCTAACAACGGGTGACCTACCATCTACAAATAATATTAGGATAGACTCTGATACTATGCTACAAATGTGTATTATATATCTAACTCAACCCTACAAATAACTTATAAGGTGAGAATTGGTACCCACTTATATATATGTAACATACCACATCTCTAGGTGTTGTGAGATCTCCAACCTACTCTTTCACGTCAAATACTAAACATCTCGAGTGTGGAGACTAAACAAATAGATAGTCTAACATTAGCTCAACAATGGATAACACGATAAAACTCAACAACAACAAACAATTATAGGATAGACTCTGATAATATGTTATAAATATGTACTACGAATCTAACTCAATCCTACAAACAATGGTGAATTACACCCCACTGTATACATATATTAGATTATATCCGATGTATCTTACTTTAATTACTTAGATTTCATGAAAAAGAAAAATTAAAGTGATAAACCTGAAGTCATTTTCATTTTGGAGGATGCAATAATTAAAGTTTTACGTATGTAAGGAAAAAACGTAGTGACTATTATATATGAAATGAGAGAATACTTGGGGAACTAATTAGTTACAGTGACTTGGAATAAAATCTTAGATACACACATAACACTTTATTTTTGCCCACAATCACTCAAAAAGTGACAACTCAAACAAAAATAATAATAAAGGTACGTAATAAAAAATTTAAAATAAAAACAAATGTATGAAAGGTAAAATTTCCCTTCTCCGTAGAACTTGTTAATTCAGTCTTCTTTCCCATGCTATTTTCAATTTGATGTTTTTTTTTTCTAAATTAGAAACGGTGAACATTATCAAAAAATAAATAAATAGGAAATTATGAAAACAAATATTTGAAAACAAAAAATAAAACACATGTTTTTCCTAAGTTTAATTTACGAACATTAGTAAAAAATAAAAATGACAGTTTTATAATTAATTAAAAATAAAAACAAGAAATTCATGGATAATCATACAAAGAAATCAGAATCTTCGACTCAAGACTACTCATTTAATGATTATGAAAATGGATTAATGAAATAAAAAAAAAGGTGGCTTTTGAAGTTTTCAACAGAAAAGATTATAAAAATAAATAATGGGGGGCGACGTGGTGTGGCATGGATAATGAAGTAATAATCAAAATAAAAAAATCAAAACTTCTAGATGCAGCCATTTTTTTAATATAAAGTATGATGTAATGTTAATGTAGTACTTTTCCTAAGTTTGATTCCATTTCCACCATGTGATCACAATACCCAATTATTTTGTTGCACGCATTCTTATCATGTCTATCAAATTTGACGTACCCGATTTCGCTTTTGAAAGTTCCTTATCATATCTATCAGGTAGAATTTTAAATATTATATTTATATAATTCATGACAAGATAATGTAAAAATGTAATTTTTAATTTTTTTTAATATTTAATATTTAAAATTATAAAAATATAATATTTAAATATCCTGTAACATAATGTAGAAAATGTTTTTATTTATAAAATTACTTTTAGTTAAAATTTCTAGATAAATTAAAATGTAATATATTTATATTTAGTAAAGGAAGAAGATACATATATTAGTATATAATGAAAAATATTGTTATACTTATAGTCATTATTATATTTATAATAAAGTATACTTTGTAATTTTTTTAAGAGGCATCGTGATTAATTCTAAAAATAATTCCCTGGATTAAAATTTTCGCCTTTGCTTTGATTCTACTTAATTCTATATTTAGTTCGTTAGAGACCAAACAACTTAAATTAAAATCGTTAAAAAATGAAAAATAAAAAATATCGTATCAAGTTTTGTGTTCCATATAAAAATGGACGATGGAAACATTCACAATATATGTTTATAATTTGATAATTATTCCTTCCAAAGGCCATTCACTAAAAGAATTGTACTTAATTATATATTCATATTTTCTTTTCGTAATTAATTTGTACATGACAGTGAATTAATGAGGTTTTAATTTTTTAAATTAACTTAATAATAATTATTTAAATATTATACAACATGATTTCCAATTAATTAATAACATTATATATTTTATATAATAAGTAACAAAATGAATCATTTTTTATTAAACATACTTTTTTCTCTATATTTTTATTCATTTTAGCTTCTCTCTTTTTGTATAAATTTTAGGAAATGAGATATAAAAATTATGATAAATAATGTGATGGGAAAAGAAAATAAAAATAAATAAAAGATGGTAAGTGCATATATAGTTATAATATTAATAACTCTCTATGGTTTATAGTTTATAATTCTCACTATAATGTACGTTTTATCATAATCCAATAAAAATAGATGAACTTACTTTCTTAAATCCTTAACGTTATAATTTATAAAGGTCTCCTCCATATATAATATGTGTCTAATAAAATTTTATTAATTTAATAAATAAGTATATATAATATGTGTTTCAAAATTTCAATGTAAATTCAGCTTAGAATATCTTTCAGGATATGCCATAGACTTAGTACACTTCATTGTTATGAGGGCTTCAATTATTTAATTTGTTTGACACTTTTCTTATGACCAATTTTTAAATCAACAAAGATAAAGTACTATATCTACCTTTAACCAATCTTATAGTCACACCTAGTGTGCTCCGGCAACATTTCTAAAGTCATATAATTAAAAAATTTTAATATTTTTAATAATTTTTATGTTCAAAATAATCAATTTTGACTTGTTGAATTAGCATGTTTCATGATACATGATAAAAGCATTTTTAGTCCTAATTTTATTATCATTATAGTCATATGTTCTTTGCCATGAAAATAGATAATTAATTATTATTTCGTCTCAATTCGTTAAACTAGAAGGAGGAATGAGCAATCATTCATTGACAAAAATAAATATTAGAAAAACGCCGATTTTTTCTGGTAATGATTTTAAAATTAATAACAAGGTTATAATATTCTCCGTTGTCAATAAAATTGATAATTAGTTATGCAATTAACGACAGTTTCAACTTTTCTTGTAATACAATTCAATCTAGCTAGTTAGAAGTATTAATTGTTAATTATGTCTTAATTCATCTAGTTTAAATCATCTAATTATATATCAAAATCATTAAACGCATATATACACGTAGGTTTGATTGATTAACTTTGTAATAAATTCATATGAAATTTTTTCTCAAATTCATTATAATAAAGGTGGAAAATCATTTAGGAAATTACGTTGTTGATCTTGACTAGGCTTCCTCCATGGTCGCATCTACCATTTTGGGTCAAACCGTTTTTTGTTGACTTTTTTTTTTTTCAAAAGCCTTTAAATCCAGTGACAACTTACAATTCATAACACAAATCACTTCCATAAAAAAAGAGAATAACTTCACCTTCTTCTCCTCTTCAAAAAATTAATTTTTTCACAATGGAAACGGAGTCACTATTGCCTAAGCAATCTTATGGTGGTGGCATAAATAGGTACATGAGAAGGCGGCGCTACGAGCGACTTGACGGTGGCGCCGCCGTGAGCAGCGGTGGAAAGAAAACAACAAAGATGAGTAGGTATGGAAAAAAGCCACGTAAACATTTTCGAATAAAAGCAGTTCCAAGATTGATATGGGTGGTTAGGTCACCATTGAAGATGATGACAAAGCTCAAAAATGCTTACATGAACTTCATGTTGAAGACCATGAACACCGACAACATGTTTGGTAACAAAAGGATTACAAAGGATGATTCTAAAGTGCCTAATAATGCGTTTGAGGCAAGACTCATCTTCGAAATTTCCAAGGCTTTGGTTGCATCTCATGAACTATATTCTAATTAAGTATTTGTTTATTGTTTCCTTTTTCTTCTTCTTCTTCTTTTTTTTTTATCTTTTTATTGATTTCATAAACTTGTCAAATAATTCCGCAGACAATGTTGAACACAAATTGTATTTCATTTCATGTTAAAGGCATATAATTGGAATCTCTGTTCATATATGTTGTCACTTGTTTAATTTTCTACGTTTTAATTTATATTGTTGCTTCGAATATGTATCTAACTTCTGGTTATTCTTTTGTATAATGTTAATCTCATGTATATATTGATTAAATCATAACTAATTTTAAATTAATATAAAATTTTATTAGTATAATTAATATGGTAAAAATTTTGAATCAATTTTATCTTCTTTGTTATTGTTGGGATGCAAATAATATCCTATGATGAAAAACAAGAGATGATACATGAGTTTATAAACACATATAATATTTATATTAATAAGAAATTTTTTAAAGAAAATTTAAAAATAAAATCACAATGACTTAAGCCTAAAGTAATGTTCTTTTTCTTAATTTTTTCATTTATGATATATTGACTTTATGTCTAATTTGGAGTCTAGAGTTTAGGGTAACATGATTTAGATAAATATTATTCAATGTTTGTGTGCTAAGGATCTAATCAATAAATTAAAAAAATTTATTGAAATACCGAAAATCATATTATTTATAATTAATTTTACACTCTTTTATGATTTATATGATTAATATTTCAAGGATAACTCAGTTTCTTAATATTTATAATCAATACCCCATTGTTCATTTTTTGATGTACATGGATGTTTGTAAATACTATTTTTTCTTTTGATAGAATAAGATGTGGAATTTTACTTTCATCCAAAGTGAAGTATAGAACTAAGATAACCTGTGCAGCTACAACATTTATTTGGTGTTTCTTTTATGGGTTTGATACACATGTGGTTTTGTTTGAATTGTGTCTATGAATTATGATGCATTGAAACATTGGAAAATTTTCTGCATTGAGAAAACAAGGAGGAGAGCTTCATAGGTGTAATTTAGTATATGAAAAATTTCCATTCTCAATTAGATTATTTTTTATGGGAATGAGATTGTTAAGTCTCTTTTGTTAAATTAAAGAGAATAATTATTGATCGTCAAATACACATGGACCAAACTTGATTAATTGAAGTCAATGAAAGTTAATTCAAATATTAGCTATGGTTTTTTGGTGAAGCAGTTAATTAATATTATTATATCAACGTATTGTTAGTTATTCAAAGAATTGAGGAAGAGGTAAACTATTTAACATGTGTACTAATTGACATAAATGATAACAATTAAGTGATTTAGAAATTCGATTATCACTTACTTAAACATAATAGAATATATTAACATAGATTATTCATGGATCGAAACATGAAATGTGTTTGTAAACAAAAAAAAATCTTGTTTTTTTGTTGAAGTCAATACTTGATTTACTGAAAATTCATGTTGATGCATAAAAATAAAAAATAAAATACTATTCAACATAATTGATTAGATTCATACGCAAATTTTATGACCCAAAACAAATATACTTTATACTTATACCATATTATAACACAGTAATAAAAAGATAATAAATAAAAAATCGCAGAAAAAACTATATATGATCTAGATGAAAAAATTGATATTGTTGAAATAAAAAAATTAATTCTTGAGATAATCATAGGATTAGAGAATAGTACTATAACTTAAATAGTATTACTATTAACAGAAATAATTAATGAAGTGACCTATATTTTATCATACTAAAAGTGTATATTGTTTAAATAAAAATACTCAAAGGAAATACAATTCACCATAGACTGTGTAAATTAATTAGTCTATGTTGTTTTAATTTAATCGGTAGTCTTAAAATTAAATCTTGAATATTTAACTATACTAAATATTTGGAGAGAGGATTTTATTGTCTGTAATAATCTTGCTCAATTTGATCAATATTATCTCTTATGAAAAATATTTGAAGCGTTTGAAAAATATATTATAATTCTTATCTTATCGCTCTTTCAAATAAGAAACATGGAATGTAATTAGAAAATGTGGTTCATAATAGAGTTTTTAATATAAGTTACTTCAACAAGTACGATATTTGTTGCATTTTACTTTTAATGAATTTTTTTTTTTTTTAAAATATAAATTATCTTTGAAATATTATATATAATAAGCTATATATAAATTATTAAAGACAGCATTTCTTAATATAATTCATCACCTTAAATTATTATATTTTTTTCGTCTCTAGTCTTTATTTTTTCTACTATTTAATGTCATTCACTCTTCTCTTCATACTTATTGTCCATTTGTCCCATTATTACAAATTTATATTTTTTATACTATTTAATATTGATATAAATTTTTCAAGAAAAATTAATAGCGATAATTTAACAAACAATTTTACATTTAAGAATTTCATAAAATAAAAATTAAATAAATTTAAAATTATTTTAAAAAATTATTTTTTTACTTTAAAAAAAGTGCCATTTTAAACTTAAATATAAGTCCGGGAGCTTTAGAAGTGTAGAAATGTATTGAAATTTAGTTTAAGAAGAAAATAGAATGCTATAACCCATTTTCAAGGTTTTAAAGTAGTTGCAATCACAATTAGAATTTTGATATGATTTTTAATATTGCTCAAAATTACAAATAGCAATCAGGCCTCTTCAGTCTAATTACAACTGAGTTTGGCCCAAAAGTAGGAGTTGTGGGCTTCTTTTCGTTTTTATTTTGGTAGTCAAGAGGCGTGGGCCAGTGATAAAAAAGGAGGCCCAGTTTAAATATCTAATTTTCAATTCATTAAAAATTGAAGATGGGTTCTAAGACTAAAAAATATCTCATTTTTTCAATTCTAAGACTATAACTTTTCAAAAAATTATTTAATTAAAAATTGAATTCAGGTTCTAACTTCTAAGATATTTAAGAGAGATGGGTAAACTGTTTAAGGAAAGTTTGCATTAAAATGTATTTTTAACGTCAAATACGTTAGTGGATGCACATAAAAATTGAAAAAACAGTAAAATTGTTATTTTATGATGGTTTTTCCGTGCACATAAAAATAAAACTGGGTCATTATTATTTTTCAATAAGTGCACTAAGATATAGACTCATTTGTTTTTAAAAGAAATTGTTTCTTAAAAAATTACTTTTTAGAGAATCAGTTCTAAGTTATTTCTAAAAATTCAGAAAACTATTATAATTTTACTTATTTTTAGAGAAAAAATTTATTCAAACATTTCAAAATTTCAAAGAATAAGTTTTTCAATTAAAAAAATCACTCATTTTAGGCAAAAAAAAAATAAAAAATTAAAGGAGGTCAAATGGGAAAACAAAAATGAGATGAATTAAAAAGAGGGAACTCTAATTTATTTATTTTTATCAATTTCCATTTTAGCTCGTTAACTTGCAAGTTGTTGTTATGTGAATCTAATTGAAAAAGTTTATGTTTCAAATGAGTAGTTGTATAGGGTTATGTTGCTTCTACAACAAAAACAAAATTTCTAATGCTAATCTAGTTTTACAGAACTGGACTTGTTTATTCTTTTAATTATCTTCATCCTTAATATATTACCCTCATTTTTCTTAAATAAACATTATAAAAGTTCCTTAATCTTTTTTAATTAGAAAAGTATAATTTTTCTCATTACGAAAATTAGAAAATATTAAGGACCCAATTATAAATTTTTATAATATAGAGATCTAATTACAAAAATGAGAAAAGATGAAAGACCTAATAATCTTTTTAGTTTAAAAAATTAGTTAAAAGATTTCCAAAAATTCAGAGATCTAATGATGTATTTTCTATTATTATTATAATCAAGCTAGGTTAAGTTCATGGTCAGAGAGATCAGAAAACCTGCCATATCAAGGAAAACTTACTTTTTCCTATCCTGAATCTAATCGTATCAATTTTTTTCAAATATAAAATGAGGCAAGGCAGAATAATTGTGGGGCATGATGATTTTATTTTATGCTATATATACTTATGAATGAAGATTATGCAATAAATAGAGCTCAAGTAAATTAAATAATAGTGATTAATTTCAATCATAATCTCCCTCCATCTCTCAATTATTGATGCCATAAGTGGGGTGGACTCATCAGAAAGTGTTAATTGGAAGGATAATAATGATCAAGGAGACTTCAAACAAATTGAATTCCTTTTATTGAAATAATTATTGACAAGGGATTCTTATGGAAATTTTGTATGTGATGAATTTGGATAAAATTTCACAACTTACAAATCCATTTACATGGAAATTTAGACAAAAATGGAATTGTGAATGTACGGTGGTGGGTGGAGTAACTAAAGTAATGGACTAAAGTTGTCTTATTCTTGTGGAAATTAAATAATATACAGCTGGAATAGTGTGAGTCCATACCTTTGAGAATAATTGGTTTGTGCATCATTATCTGTCAGCAACATGGCAGGCAATACCTAGATTTATCCCATTTTGGAGAATAGCTTTTATGCATTCCATTTTTGGGAAGAAACAACCCATCAGGACCCTATAACACTCCAAAAATTCTCCCAGTTTTGTAAAGGTTACTTGTTGTTACAACTTTCAAAGATTGATAGGAGATTGAAAAAAAGTATTTTGTATTCTTACTTATGCAAAGTAATTTATAATCTTGTATGTTTTAAATTTTTATATATATAACAACAAATAGGGTATCTTTATTCATGAAATATTTATTTCTCAAAAATATAGTTATATAATGTCATAAAAAAATTATTTTTTCTGGGGTATGTTTTGGTAAAATTAAAGATTTATTTCATAATGAATTAAAATTTATTGAAGAGATCATGATTAACATTATATATTAAGGAATCTGAACTATAAACTTCCTTGAACCAATTCTAAAAGATTGATATTTCATATTCATTAGAATATTTACTTGTTTATATTTAAAAGGCTAGAAAGAATAACAGTGGAAACATGAAGATGAAATTGATAGTTGACTGAGTTTTTCAACAATAGGAGACTGACATATATGTGATATTTACATGCATGAATGAAATGATGGAAAAGATTAATATGCTTAGAAAACAATGGTATCAAATAAAGAGCATAGTAGACAGCATCTTAACAAGTTGATGTTATATTGAAACAGAGAGGAAAAATCATCAAGAGGGTCAAACAGCAATTAGCAATGCCATGAGAAGTTGAGAGAATATGAAAGTGAGGCCATGCAATGGGGTGGTGACGCTTGGAAGAACCTTCATTCGTCACATGTCACCGCCCCATGTTCATGTTACTTTTCTTTTGGGTTCTAATTAATTTATCTATGATCCAAACCTTACATATAATATATATTATTATTGTATTCTTCTCTCCATTCTTCTTATATAAGCAACTTGCATGAATTTTCTAGGTCTCTCTTCCACCTTCTTTATCTCAAATTTTTAATATTATCTCCTGCGTATATTTGCAGATTTACTTCTAATAAGATTTAATTAATATACTGATAATGCATTAATTTTGTAATATATTGTTTTTTTAAAAGAATTTTGACAGTTTGTAAATAAAAATGTAAAACTTAATTAATTATTAAACTACCAAATCATTATTCAAAAAATATATATCATCAAATATATGGATCAAAAATAGATATATATGAAATCGTTTCATCTTAATCACTCCCTTGACTGTCATTCATCTAGTCTTATCCAATTTAAACAGAATTACTTTAGTAAAAGAATATGTGTAATCTATATAAACATATCCAAACATGTTTGAAAAATTTACATTAATTAATTATACAGGTTTACGCGTGTGTAAGTGTAACTGATAATGGCAAGCAAAATTCTCTTTGAAGTTTGAATTAGCAATTGCTGTTCTACATAACAGTAGCATTTTACGGTTCAAATTGATCTGATAAATTTTCACATACATCTGCAAGCGACAGATCCATGATGGATCTGAAGACCAAAAGAATTTCTATATATTCTTGCAAGCATTATTAATAATTATTTGGTGAGAATTTCTGGAACGTCTTAAACTAAAGTACAAGTGGGCTTATATTCTTTGATGCCAATACCACTATTGGTAAGGAGAGTGAATAAAATCAACAAATAGATTCCCCCGTGCTATGTCATCTATATCCTGTCTTCCAATAATCTTGCAGTGAATACCTCTACAAAATTTAAGGGTTTTAAGGTGGATACTACTGTTCAACAGAATACAATTATATACCGCATAGATTGACCATATTTTATTTTCTCAATGTTTTTAACCAATTATCTACCTTAGTACCCTTGTGATATAATCAACCAATATTACTGTTAAAGTTCATGGGATAATGATATATATATATATATACTTTATAAATCGATTTGTAAAGTTAAATTAATGATTATCCAAAGTCTATTTTATGATTGAAGAAGATGTTGGACCACCCTTTTAGAATTATATTGGATATATTGGATCACCTGTTTGAATAGTCTATAGGATTAATGAAGATGTTAAACCATCTATTGTCGAGATTATATTGAATATATTGGATAATAGTCTCTACTTTCGAGAAATGAAGTTGTCGGTGTGGGATGTGTGTCCGTTTGAATAGTCTCCACGACTCGAGAAATTTAGTCATCAGTGTGGGACGTGTATTAGAAATCGGCTTATAAAGTGAGGCTTGCACCTTACTTATATACATACAACAGGTCTTATGCAATGTAAAGATTATTCAACGGGTGGATTTCTCGAGCGTGGAAACTATTCAATAGATGATCTAGAATAGGATAAACTCTGATACCAAGTTACCAATGTCAATTGTGAGCCTAACTCAATCTTAATCCTATTTTTAGACGATGTGAGACTTCAAAATCTCTTAGGATTTCTGACACAATTACAATCAAGAAAGACTTTGAAACTGTATTAAAAATGCTCAAACCTGAGTAACTAAATCATCAAATGAGTCAAAAATGAATTTTTTTCAAATCTCTTATTTAAAAGTACTTTAGCCATATTCCAATTGGACGTAAGATCTCAACACTTTATTATTGCATGCGGCACGACTTGGTGAGTACATTCTATAAAGATAACATATTGTTTGTCATATAGCATTTGTCTTTTTATTACGTATCAAGTTAACACTCTGATAAACTGGCCAAATTGACATGAGTGACATTGACACACCCGTAGTAACATGGTAACTACTAGGAAGTGGGATGTGTGAACGCAAGAAAGTGAAGAAGGTGGAAATGGCTTTATTAATTTGCATTTAACTCTTATTGTAGGGAAAGAACGGTTTACGGTTGTAAAGGAAAAGCATCATGCATTAGTTTTCCCCTATAAATAGAGCCATTTGAGAGTGATATTTCTGTGTCTAGCTCTAAGGTCTTTTCCTCCTTAGACAAAGGAAAGGACCATCCATCCTTTTACGCTCCAAAAGTTCAGAAACAGTTCAATTCCGAGCTTTCATCTTCTTATCTAATTTTATTCTTTTTTCTTATTAATTTGATGATAGTTAACATTGGTTTGTGATGATGATGAGGTGCTGGGATGCATGCTGTTGACAGAAGATAGAGAGCACAGATGATGAAATGCATGAAAGGGAATGGCATCTCACTCCTTTGTGCTCTCTAGTCTTCTGTCATCATCCTTCTGCCTTCACTCTCATACACTTACTAATTAATGCATGTTATCATAAAAGCAAATACTATTTAGCTTTGTTATAGAGGATTTCACACACATGTTTAATAAGATATTGTCACTCTTGGGTTTAATTTCTAACTTATAATCTAAGGGCATTAGTTATATGATTTATTTCATGGTTATCTTTGCTTCACTTTCATTACTTTGTAACTATCATTGTTTACTTATTTATGAATAAGCATGCAAAGGGATCACTTATGCATTTCTGGAAGATCATGCCTATAGCCATTACCAATGAAAAGACTTGATTGAATCTACTTGCCATTGAATTTTGTAGTTTGAATTTGATATATGGACTTATTCAGTTGTTGCAGAAAATCAAAATTACAATTTTAATTTGTTACCAGTTTCATGCTCACTATAATAGAAGATATGTGGGTCTGAGGTTGGGATTTCTTTTGTAGTACCACTTTTTTCTTATGTCAATATAGACCCTTTGTTTTAGCTTGTTCTCTTTGATGTTACAGGTCTTGTGTGCAATATTGATTAGCTTTCAGAGTTCATGTCCCCAATAGTATTAAAAATCTAATAATATGGCCCATGCAGTTTGCACTTTGTACCCACTCACCATTGAGTATAATGATTCAGCCACCAAATTATGTATAGGAATTAAATAGATTTTTTAACTTTTAAATACTATTCATTTGCCATTATGTAAAGATTTTGTTCCTGCACCAAGAATATTTATATTTATGGTGTTTTTAAGTCAAACATATATAAGTTGATTAAGATATAGAATAACAAAAAAAAAAATATTGGGTAGACAATTATAACACGTAAGAAAAAATTAATTTTATTTTAGTTCTTTTATAGTGTTTGATCAATTTTCTATAACAATGAAAACCACGCAAATAATATTGTTTTTATCCAATCTGACAGAAATGAAAAACCATACAAATAATAATCATTTCCATTCAGATTAGTGTTGAATTATATACATCACTTTTTATCTTATTTGTATCCAATCTTACTAAATTTGTTTCATGTAAAGACATAAGGGAAATGAATGAAACAAAATTGATCTAGTGAGTCAATTAGTTTGTCCATGCATAACTAAAGAGAAAAAATCATCTAGTATAATTTTTTTTTACAATATTCAATCACTATATGATAAATTTATTGAAATTAATTTGTAGTTGATTGATATGCATAATTATTGAACTCACTAGAAAATGCAACTTGAATCACTACCTAGCCAGAACTGTGTTCCTCTAAAAGTGTAGCTTCCACTTTAGAAGAAAAAAAATTCACATATCTTAATTCTTCATTGTGTAAGAGGTGCAGGGTCTTTACACTATTGTAATCAAAACCTAAACAAATCAAGGGCATTTATAAAAAAAAAAAAAAAAGGGACAAAAAAAGGTTCACTTGATTTTATAGCTCAGAGATATTTCCCTTGTTACTGAGAGCACAAGGAATTGCACCAGCATGCATGTTCACAAACTACAAACTTGATTATGGTCACAAATGTCGTTGCAATTCATAAGAAAAATAATATTGGATGGGAGTTTATTTATTTGATTGTCAAATTCACTTTCTGGATGATTCATATATATATATATATAAAAGTTGTCTCTTGCTCTGTTTCATCAAAGCTATCTATAGACTAACTTCAAGTCCAATCTACACACAAATTCCTAACAAGATTTCAAACTAATTTAGAGAACTCAATTAAATTTAATACAGTTTAGAATTTCCTTTGTATTAGTGTCTACTTCTTAGTTTGCAATGGTACAACTTCATTTGTTATTTTCTACTTATAGCTTAACCTGAATACTTAAACTTTAGTAATTATTTTAAAAGATGAACAATTATGGGAATTATGATTTTATTAAATATTTCCCCTGTTTTTCATAAATTATCAAATTCTGAATACGAGTAAATTAGATGCTATAGCAATTATCTTCATTTGAATTGTTACATTGTATCTTCCTTTTCTTTCTCTTCTTCAAATAAAAATACAATGCTGCTAGTAATTCTATATACATGAAAACTTTATACGAGAAAAAAATCCAAATCAGAGGGTACAAATAAAACCCGAGTGCAAGTGCAACACTGTTAAGACTCCTTGCAATGTTTTCTGTCTCTGTTGTATTCATACACACTGATCGTGAATTTAAAAATATATTAATTAAATGTTTTTTTGGCTTTTCTAATTTTTGTGATAAATTTAGTTATTTTGATGATAAGTTTATATTACTTAAAATTTAAGGCATTGTTTATGGCACTAATATAAAATTTAGTTATTTTAATTATAAATTTATAATTACAATGGATAGCTAGCACATGAAAGATTTGCCATCAACACATTGTTTAAGGCACTATCATAATTAAGTAAATTTTGTGTAAGTGCTATTACACAGAGTGAAACCCACATAGTTTAAAAAAAATGTATATAATATTTCTCTAACATATGGAATAGCAGTTAGCCCAAATAGGATGGGCTACAAAACCATTGTTCCATTCATTTTGAAGCCCAAAACTAAATTGTTATGAGCTTAGAAAACATCTTCAGGCTCGGATAATGTCTCAATTGCCAAGGATGTCTGCAAATTGCAGCAATTATTTAACAATCAACTTTTTAAAATTTAAACAAGTATATCTAATACAAGAGAATTTCTATAAATTATAAACTGATTTTAACTTATGAAAAATATTATTATTTTTTTCTTTACTTAAACAAATTCTTAACTTTTTTTTCTCTTATAAAATTAAGGTCAATATGTTTTCCCTTAAAATTACACTAATTTATTTGGTTGTTGTATTCTTTTGCTGGGTAATAAAATGTTTAAATGTGTTTTTTTCTTTCTGTCTTTACTAACTTTGTTGTTATCTTTAATTTTTATTTATTTTTTGTTTTATATTTTTATCATAATTTGCTTTGGGTTTTTATTATTTAACTAATAATTAGACTTATATAATTTATGTAATTTTATTTCACAGTCAATTCTAAAACGCAAGTCAACTTATTATCTAATTATTTATATATAATTTTATTTTATATCAACTTTAATACGCAATTAATATTCTGTGAGTAATTCTAATACACACTAACAAATTAACTCATTATTTAATTATTTACCAAATATTTTTCCACCTGCTGGATATAATAAGATACAATTCCAGTTCCAAAATCACATTTATGCATATAAAGGAAGTTTTATGTATTTAGTTGATTAAGTTCTCAATCACCATAGAAAACACACTTTTTGACTCCAAAATTGACCAAATAGCAAAACCAAAAACTGACACAAAAGTTGCCACTATCTTCTTTTTCCTTTCATTCTACCTCTTTGATTTCAAAATTTTCACACTAACCCTTCATGAGAATTACTTGACTTCTCAGCTATTCTCTCCCTTGCTTTAGTTGCCTGCAGTAACCACAAAATACAATCATTTAGAGCCAACACTTTAATCAACAGTCATCCAGTGCATTCAGCAAACAAAGGCAACAAAGATGGAAAGCAAAAAAAGCAAATGACACAAGCAATTATTAGCAATGGAAAAGTTACACAAGAAAGTAAAAAACCAACCTCTTTTTCCCAATCTGTTAACACTGTTACAACAGCAAGAGTAATCACTTGTAGAATAGACCCTGTAAGACTTCCCATCCAGAGTCCCTTGGCATTGTAATGTTGGACAAAACCCAGAAAAAATGCCAAAGGAATTCCCACAAGATAATAGGCTCCAAGGTTCACATAAGCCCCTATTTGCTGAAACCCTCCACCTCTTGCAATCCCTGCATGCACAAATCCAGTTCCATTTGCTCATATTTGTGTTTCATTGAAGATGTTGGTAATTCAATATAAGTTTACATATCATATTGTGACAATATAAAATAATTTTACAAAATTATTTAGTCACAAATTAAATTTTATATAATTTATAGAAGTTATCAATAAATTTTATGAAAAATATTTGATTGACAACTACAATAAACACAGATAATCAGTTATAAAATGTGAAGAAAGAAAAATACGTATACATATATCATATGTCTTGTAAGTGAATTGGCCAGTCGACTATTGATTGCAGTTGGCTGCGATGCGAAGTAAAGTTGAAATTCTAAATCCATTTTTGTTTATGCGAGAAGAACATAAATTAGACTTACCGGAAAGAGCTCCTATTAGACTATCTGCAGTAATAGACCCACAAATAATGGGAACCATGTCTGCAACATACTCTGCAACTTCCTTGTCATTGCTATAAGCATATCCTACTATATGCCTACAACACACCAAGAAAGTGCTGACAATAACCGCATCGACAATGCCAAGAATCACGACAACACGAACAATACCTTGAGCTGCCTTTGGATTCCCTGCTCCTAATTCATTCGAAATGCGAGTACTGAGAAACAAAATTCACAAGATCATTTGTCAGCAGATGATTGCGCAGTGTCAATGTGTCACTGCACAAGATTATAAAAATGAAGAAACAAATTTGGACTCTAAACCTTGCAGAAGCTCCAACAGCATATGGTATTATGTAGTGCAATGTGGTTGTGTTCAGGC
Source organism: Hylodesmum podocarpum (assembly GCA_026586105.1). Lineage (NCBI taxonomy): Eukaryota > Viridiplantae > Streptophyta > Magnoliopsida > Fabales > Fabaceae > Hylodesmum > Hylodesmum podocarpum. Next base: position 869,826 of record JALJEV010000014.1, on the reverse strand, counting down.
TGAAAAAGGTTAAAAAGAAGTTAGTAAAAACCTTCGTGAGTTATTTCAAAAATGAACAAAAATAGATTCACTCCATGCACTCACCAGACAGAAAGAACTGAGGTTTGGAGTTGTGGGTTAGGTAATATCCCAGCAAGTAATGTAAGTAGCTCAAATGACCACATTTCAAAACTATGAACAATGAAACAATTAAAAAATTCAAATAGGTGATGAAAAGGAAAAAAGGAACGGATGTATAGGTGGTATCAACTTTACTTTGCAGCCAACTTCAATACACAATCAACCAGTCAATTCACTCACAACTAATTGTCTAGTTATCTACGTATTGTAATTGTCTGTTAAATATTTTTCTACGTGATATTAGAATTGGGAGATGCAATGAGATAATATATTACCAAAACATAAGTCCAGAAGGAATAGCAAATCGGCAGAACTCTGGAATGCTAAGTAAAGCATTAAAAGAAAACACAATCTTGGTGTTCTCACATGCTGAAGAGTACTTCATATAAATTCCAAGGCCAATGACATTTAACCAATATGAAATTCCAGTAGCATATGCTGCCCCAACATGCCCTAGTCCCAATTTAAATACCAGAATCCAACAAATAGGAACATGAAAGCACAGAACCGGAATTGAGCTCCAAACCATGGGAAAGATCTTACTCTGAGTCTGGAAGTAGCGAATCTGACATTGAAGAACAGCAAAGCCATACAGTGCAGGGAGCAAGCATATGCTATATTCACGAGCTACATGACAAATTTCATGATCTTGACCAAACAACAATAGTATTTTATCGATGAATATCCACAACATAGATATGGGGAGACAAACCAAAAGCAAAGTGATAATTGCGCAACAAGTATAGTTTCCAATCTCTCCAAATTCTTCTGCACCATAGGTTTGGCCACACAAAGTTTCCAATGCACCAGCCATTCCAAGCTGCAACACATTTAGAAATTTAGTCAAGAGTCATCATCACTCATCACAAACACAGGGTGGAGATTGATTTAGAACAATAGAAGCAAAGTTAAAGTAATTAAGGCTACATTCAAGGATATAAAAGATGATTGTGATTACGGCCGCAATTATAAAAACAACTTTGCTTCGCATTTGTCAACTGTAATACGCAGCCAACTCACTCACAGAATATAGTTGTATATATATTTCTCTCTATTCATATTTTATAACTAGTTGTCTGATTGTCTACGTATTGTAGTTTTCTACTAAATAGATTTTTTATAGAAAAGTATTCGAAAGCAAACATAAGAAGAGCAAAAAGTTCCTCCTTAATATCCCAATTTAGTGTAAAAGAATTTCATGTTGTTACCTTATAAAGCATACACATTCTTTTCGATCTCTTACAGATATATGGAACAAAAAAAGTGAATAGATGAAAGAAGAGTTTACAACAACACAAAAGCCGGTAGCTTCAGCAAAAGAGGTGGCAATGGCAACCCCAGAGAAAGAGACAAGTATCCCAAGATGTCCCACCATCATCAGTGACACAACTTCTACAAGGTATTGAGACATAGTTGCAGTCACCATTGGAGCTGCCATGGAGCCTACTCTTTTGAACTCTGCCCAAAATGTATCATCCAATGCTGCCATTACTTCACTCTTTCTTAGAAGTGGTGCTGCTACTTCCTCTTTATCCATCATCACACATATATATATATAGCTTTCTATGCAAAGCAACGTTCATGAAACATTAACGTGTAACTAAACAAGATAATCGATCAACACTAGAATTATATAGAACAAGATTAAAAGAAAAAGCTGTTCCTATAAGGGCAGTAAAGTTCACTCCCGCAAACAAACAAGCCGCAAGACAAATCCAAATTGAATTTGATTACAGCTACCAACGAATATTTGCATGTAAACTCCTACTTATATGTTTTGTTTTGTCACGTAATTCTAATTAGTTTTTGTCGTAGTTTATGCTTTTCTTATTTTAATTTTGCTGTTACCGTCATAGGATAGAATCATGCTTAAATTTCTTTAAAATGAAATTTTAATTAGTCGTCTCCCTTAAATCAAAAAAATAATATCATAGTATTTGTTTATAGTATATCTATCCTATGTCTCTATGCTATTAAGAATTAAATATTTACATTGTAGTTTGTTTTGTTTAGCCTCTTATTTCAGTTTTTTTTCTTCTACTTGTCATGTCAGAACAAGGTTCATAAAACCAAATCAGCCTACATCTTAGCCTCTTTAGCACCATCCATAGGAAGCAATTAAAATATACTAAGCTCCTCATGAGATCAAATGGTCAATATCACTGTTGCATCTCATACACCCACATCACTTGTTTAATCACAAATTATCTTTCCTTTCTTCTATTCAATATAAATATATATAATTTAAAGTTGATTTCGATTTAAAAAAGAAAAAGTAACATAAATGAAAAATTGGAAAGTAACTAATACTTTGTTCTGCCTTTGTAGTTTGTACCAATGCATGAAACACATTCAACAATCAAACCTAGCTCAAAAAGGCTTACCAACCCAAGTCCATAAAACAAATCTTTGAGCTTAACTCAGACAAAATGAGCATACAGGAACATAAACAAAACCATGCTAGAAACTAGGAAGGACCACATGGAGGCTTTAGGCATTGAAGCCCAAGAAAGATTTCAACTTGCTGGTGACACTCCCCCATTTTCTTCTTGGAAAGCTGCAAAGGACAAGAATTTTTTAAGGTCCAAATATATTATAATTACAAGCAAAGCATGTTAATTTTCCACAGCTTTACACATGTATAAAAAATGCATGGTATCACAAAATTTTAGGCAGAGAAGAAGTAGAATTCCACAGTAGTAGCATCCATGATTGATGCATAACTGAAATTCTTAAAGTATTCACATCACTTTGATGTTCAACTACGATGGGAATGCTTTAAGAATTTTCAGTTACGTGTCAAGAAGGGAAGAAAAGAAAGAGAAGAATGTTTTAGAGCTTTTACATTGATGAGGCTTATGACAGAAATATAAATACACTAGTTAGCACTTTGTAATTCACTGATTTTCTTTTTTCCTTTTTTTTTTCTGTATTGTGATTTACTGAATTGTGGTTGCAAATCGTTGTCTAAGTGATAATTATGTATCAACAGGTACATCCAGAAAGTGAACAATGGAATTTATTGTCTAACTAGTTTTGGAGAGTTATGATTGATTGCACAATTGAATAAGTCTATTTCCACCAAGTGCTCTGCTTCCACATGGGTTGTGGGGTTGCACCTTAAGAATGTATATATGGAATAAGCTGGTTTTGTGCATGTTTAAATTTCACGTGAAAATGTTTTTCCACATATTCTAAAATAAATCTGACAGATAAAAATTAGAGATTTTAATCCATTGATGAAAGTACTTTGAATTTAATCATATATTTTTAATGATAACCACTTAATTAGAAACTGATTTTCATAAACTCACACCTAATCATTAATGACTAAGAGAGAGTGTGTTTGAATACATATAAAAAGATTTCTAGAAAGTGTACTAGAAATATTACATACACTTATTTGTTATAAGTTTTTGCATCTGCCACACCTCCACACACATCACATTCACACGCCTAACATTGGCACCATAAGCACAAAACAAGTGCATAATCAGTGCAGCGGGAGTAATAAGTGTCTGAGCAAAATTAGCACAACCTGAATCAGCAATACGTGGACTGTGTAGTGGGTTTATCACTTACAAGATTTACTAAAGATTTGCTTCATGTGCAATGTTAAGATTTAATCAAATAAAAAATGAATTAAAGAAAGATTATCTTTTAGTAAATATTCTTACATTTTTATTTTTTATATTTAAATATTTCAGAATTTATAATAAATTTAGTATATACAATAATTTTAGAATTTTAGAATGAATATAAAATTATTAACTCCTCTAATGGAATGGATTGAATACATGAATCCATTAAATTACTTTTTTAAAGTATCATTTCCATCTTCTAGATTTTTTGTAAATTTTACAAAAAAAAAAAAGAAGAAGATGTGAGCACTTCATTAATGTTTATTTTATATATATAATAATGACAAAAAAATTAAAATTAAAAGATTATATATATTATTTAAATTCTCATCCTTAAATCGACTCTAATAATGGGTGAACACTTCATTATTACAAATACTCATTACTTTTTTTCTCTATTATCTTGCCATAAGACTTACTATATGTATAACTTAACTCCTATATTTTCTCTGTCTCTTTGACGTTGATCACATGAGTGTCCACATAACTTTTCTTCTCAAAAAGACCTTAGTTTGGTAACTGATTTCCAAAGCCAAAACTATATCTCATAGATATGTCTCCTATGTTAGACAGAGCATGACCAACTAGTTTTGAGCATTTGTCATGTGATTTGATTCATTTTCATCCCTTGGTCTGGCATCAAATATTCTCTCCCTTGCCATCTTTGCCTGCAAAGATAGCATAATACATCCAACACATAGTAGTTAACACCAAATTAACACACATTTCTACTATTCAATAAAGAAGCATATTTGGGATAGTGTCAATTGTGAACCTGTTTTTTCCAATTTGTAAGAGCAGTAATTAGGCAAAGGAAAATTGTTTGGACAATGGAGCCAGCAACTATTCCAATCCAAAGACCCTTTGCTCTCAAATGAGCAACAAAGCCAACTAGGCTACCTACAGGAATTCCTACCAAATAAAATGCTCCAAGATTTACATAGGCTCCTAGATGTTGCCACCCACTTCCTCTAGCAACCCCTGATATAATGATACAGTGATTACCAAAATTAAACTCTAATATTGATAGGAAAACAATTTAAAAAATTATAACTAAATTTTGAAAAGTAGTATTTTTGGTTTTTCCACTTTTTGTGTATTTTATTTAGTAATAGCAAGAGAATGAAAAATATTTGACAAACAACTGTAATATGAGATAATCAGACAACCGAAAAGTGAAGAGAGAAATATGTGTACGTCCTCCTGTGAGTGAATTGGTTGATTGACTATATATTACAGTTTACTATGAAGTAAAATCGAATGAGAATATATGAGGAAGGAAAGGTAGGTAACCTGAGAGAACTGCTTGTAAGCTATCAGTGAAAATAGAGAGACATAGAAGAGGGGTCATTTTAGCCACATAATGAACAACCATACGGTCACTGCTATAGAGATAACCCACGATATGTCTGCACCCAAATAGTATTGCAACCACAATAAGACCCTCTGTGATTGCAAGCAATATCGATGTAGAAACAGACACACGAACTGCTTCTGGATTCCCAGCTCCTAATTCATTTGAAACTCTTGTGCTGTCACATAGAATTAATGTGTCACTTTTTATTACTATGTTTGTTAATATTACATGCTAATACAAATATAGTTTGATCAAACGAGAAACGGACCTAGCAGCAGCTCCAATCCCATAGGGTATGGTGAAATGTAATGTAGATATAGTCAAGCTAACAATTAATCAAAAGAAAGTTAGAATGGTTCATTTCGTTTTTATTTGAATAATGACTTGTTTTGAAATCAAATTAAGCATTACCATATAGATAGTACTGATGTCTCCAACTTTGGGTCTGGAAAAATACCAGCAAGCAAAACAAGTATCTCGCATGCCCACCATTTAAGACTGTAACACAAAAATTCACAACTAATCAATCAATTTTCTCACAAAACATATTCGTATACATTATATATATATATTTCTCTTTATTCACATTTTATATGTGCATATTGTCGTTATCTATCAAATATATTCCTTTTATAAGTAGTTATCCAATTGTCTTTATATTAGAGCTATCTGCGTATTAGAGTTTCTACGTATCAAGTTATCTACCAGGATTTCTAGAAAGATAAGAAATGATTACCAAACCATGACAGCTGAAGGGACAGCAAATTGAAAGAACTGTGGAATACCAAGCAAAGCATTAATGGAAAATGGGATTCGTGTTTTCTGACAAGCAGGGGAACATGTGACAAAGGACAAAAGCATAGCCACATTCAACCAAACGCAAAGGCTGAAGGATATTGCGGCACCAACATGTCCCAACTTCAATTTAAACACAAGGGTCCAACATGTTACTGCGTGGAAGCACAAAGCTAGAAACGAGGTTAGAATCATAGGAAAAACCAAACTTTGAGTTTGGAAAAATCGTGTTAGAGGTTTGAGAATTGCTGAACCAAATAGAGCAGGTATTAGCCAGATGGCATATTTACGAGCTTCAAAGGAAATTGTAGGGTCTTGGCCTAAGAGAATTAAAATTTTGTCCAAGAAAATCCAAAGAACAGTGATAGGCATAGAAACTAAAGTAAGGGATATGACAGCAGTGTAAGTATATTGTCCAAATTTGTCATATTCTTGTGCTCCAAATGCTTGTCCACATAAAGTTTCCAATCCACCAGCCATCCCTGACTGCAAAATCCACATCAAAGAGTTCAGTGACTCATGCACATTGGAAAAACTTTTTTTTATAAACCACCATTTTTTCAAAGGATTGAGTAATTTTGTTTTTAAAAGATGAAAAATAATAATTTTGTTTTATATTATATTTTTAAGAATTAAATTTTTATTTTCATCTTTTAAGAATTAAATTATTTGATTCACGTATTTTCATAAATTAAAATGATAATTTATTTTTTCTTATCATTAAAAAAGACAAAAAAATATATATAAATCATGTGAAATTGATCTGAGGTTTTGTTATAATCATTTTTTATTCTTTCAAAATATAATAAAACTATCATGAAATATGAGTCCGAAAAAATGAGTGATGAAATTCTTTAAAAAAAAAATTGTTTCAAGAATATAAAAGAAAATTATATAACTGAAAATTCTCTTATTGATCATTGGTCTATCAGATGAATATTTTATTAAATGTTTTAATAATATTTTCAAAATATTTGAATGTATTATTTTCATTTATTTTTTATTAACTATTAAGAAAATTGTTGAAAAAAAAAAATAATGTAAAAAGCCAGCTGAAATAACTAATAATTCATCAAGATTGACCCGTATAGTTAGCCGTAACTTGGGCCCAAAACATAGAAAGAAGTTTGTGATGTAAAGTACAACTTAAGATACCTTTATTTACAAGTACCATAAGATTCCAAATTTTTAAACATCAAATAGTCACTTAGTTTGTCACTTGTAAATTTTATATAGATTGACACACATTTCAGTTTATAATAATTAAGTAAAATATAATAAGGTTTTGTCATTGAGGAATAGTATCCTTTTTTTTTGGTATACTTATTTTCTATTTTATGTAATTAGTTCTAAATATTTAGGATGTTTTTAGTTAAGCATTTATTGATTAAATGTCACTTTTAAAAACTAACAATGAATTAAAAACTAAAGATGCAATAATCTAAATGAAAGGACATATTATATGTCACTTTTACATGTTAATTTTCTTACATACATTTTATATCATAAAATAAATTCAAATAAACTGTAAATAAATTTTTTTCCCCAAAGCAAACCCTCTTAATCATAAACCAATTATAACAATGAATTAAAAACTAAAGATGCAATAATATAAATCAAAGGCCTAAGCTATATACTTACCAAAACACTAAAGCCAGAAACATTGGTGAGAGAGGTTGCAACAGCAACACTTGCAAATGAAAGCTGATTAAGATGACCAACCATTACGAATGACACAACTGACAGAAGATATTGCAACACACTTGCAACCGCCATTGGTGCTGCTATAGTACCTACCTTCTTCACTTCCTCCTTCATTTTTCTGCATATTTTCTTCTCTGCAGACCCTTCTTCCATCACTGCATAATCCTCTTTCTACAATATCAACTTGTACTCTCTTATATGTCACTAATTTCAACACTACAACATTAACTTTTTTTTGTGTCTCGTACCTCTTTGGCTCTAACTTTGTCCTCTTATATATTCTCACAAGTAAGACAACTTTTTGTTATCATTTTCAGTCACCTACCAGCCGTTTCTTTAGAAATAATAAACAAAGAAATATACAAATTAGTAAAGAGAATCTACACCCTCATTCTCACGTAATAATGTAGATATTCTGAACAACTAACACGTGAAACATATATATAATAAAAAATAATTGGTAGAAAACTGCAATACGAGACAACAGTTATAAAATATGAAATGAGAGAAATATGTATATGTATAAAGTGTGAAAAGAGAGAAATATGTATATGTATAAAGTGTGAAAAGAGAGAAATACACAAATATTCTGTGAGTGAGTTGACTGCATATTACATATATATAATAATTGATATACAAGGAAAATAATAATAAAAAAAGAACTTAACTTATTTTAAGACCATAATTTTGTAAGCATTTATATATACTTCTTTCCTAAGAATCAAAATAAGTTATGAACTGTGTAAAAATGCTTTAACTTAGCAGTATATATATATATATATATATATCATCATAGTTTAGAATATTTGAACACGCTACAATTAATGTAATCTAATTACAACTTGTACAATCAATGTATCAAAATAATTTTAAACAAACCTGAATAAATCATAGACTTGATCAATGTATACTATATATACATGATAAGGTGTGCAAGTTGGCTAGATAATAATATGTAATATATACTATATATACATGATCAGCATATGGGGACCCTTTTTGATATGCATTATGTAATAGCATATATACAGTAGGACCTTTAGCTACTTGGATAGTCATCTCCATTTGATATGGAATAATAATCTTTTATTGGGGTCAAGGGTAATTATTGGACATAATTTTCAATTGTGATTTTTATATACTATGGGTAAAATGTTTATTATACCTATAAACTTATGAAAGTTTAGAATTAGTGTCTTCATTTTTTATTTTTATTTTTAATTTAGTCCCTTTAAGTATAAAAATTATTATTATTTAATTTTTTCTTTAACTCTGTTAAATCTCAATACTAACATAATAGTGATGATTATGTAAAGAATTCAATAAAGACATTTGCCTTTTCATTCACTATAAAATTTACAATTTAGGGGTGTTTGTTTCGTGTATGAAATTATCTAATCAGGAACCATATTCTTGATAATATCACGTTGAAGAATAAAATATACACACTTCCTGTCATGAAAATAAAAAATAAAGAAATATATAAATAATTTGGATTCTTGGAAATTAATTAATTATTCCTAAAAACATTTCTTTAATACCTATAATAAACTCGGGCATATAATATTCTTACACGCATTTTCTCATGAATCATTTTCTCAAAAATAAACATTCTCTTAGAAAGATTACATTAATAAAAACACCAATTATGCATCTAGTTATTTTTAAATTTAGAAAAACTTCATTCAAATAAATAACTTAATAAATCTATATAAGTATTTATAGACGAGTTACTTTCTACCGTTTATCATAAATATTATAAAAATCATTCATAAGATTTTTTGAAAAAATTCTCCTGAATTTATTTATATTATGAAACATTGTCAAATCATGGGCATTGCAATAAAAATATATAAACTACTATTTTCTTAATCTAAATCAAAGAGTCGTATGGCCGGCCTGTCCCATTAGAGATATGTTTTTTTTTTTTAATATTCTCATGCATTATTTTAATTCATATAAAATCAAATTAACAAAAATTTAATAATAAATTACTTTTCAGTTTTTTCCTCTCTATTTCAAGATTTTTTTGTAAATTAATTTCTTGTCTAATAACTCTTCTGAACCCTCATTTATGCTTTAATTAATATTACTACATATACATGTGCACCACTAAACACTGAAAAATTCTCACTAATTTGGGTTAACGTCCATCTCATGTATCAATTATGTGTTTGCACGTAAAGGCATGAGGCCAAACTCACATATTATATGTTATGGAGGAGTTGTTGGTCCTCTTATACACATATATTGCAAAAGTTTCCAACAAAGAAGATAGAGCAAGTGGAGAAAGAAAATAATAATAATGATAAAAAACACTATATTTTGGGGGAATCTTCGTTAAGTTGGTATAAAAATGCTAGTAATACGTTTATGCACTCTTTGGTGTTAAAAAATTTGTGCCTACTCAGAAATTAATTATAACATGTGGGGTTTAGAATTACCTAGATACAAAGATTCAAAATATTTAATAAATAATTATAATACATAAATAATTAGATAATTAATTATAAAATATAAAAAAAAAATACACATATTATTGTAAATTAAAGTTACTCGATTTTATATGTGAAGAAGGCGAGAAAAGGAGGAAAGAATCATTGCTATTTTATTATTCGTTTTTGGTTAGATATCTAAGTCTCTCCCTAACCAACTTTTAGGAGAGACATAACTGACTTGCATCAATCTATGTAGTTACACCACTCACAGAATTTAAAGAATGTAAAGGAGCATGAGTCATATATTCCGTGAAATGGCATTCTTGCCAAGATTGTATGTTTTTTTTCAACCTACTCAAGTCTAAACCATTGGGTTCCCTAAGAGATTTTAACCAAGAAACACGCAAATCTCAAAAACGCATATGCATAGTTTCTTACCTTTCCCATGTTATTAAATTAATAGTGTTTTATAATAATAATAATAATTTCGATAAATATTAATAATATGATCACATAACTGGAATTAATAAAATAATATGATTTTATATTTTTCACATCATTATAAAATAATCCAACATTTTGAACACATATTTCATAATTGATTAAAACTTATTAAAAAATTTATATTTCCTGTAGATATTGTTTATTATTTAATGATTATCATCCTGTATAGTTTTCAATAAATTCTAACAAATGAGGTGACCTTAAATAAATTGATTGTGAATTACGTTAAGTTGTTAGATTAATATCATTTATTTATATTAAATAAATGAATTCAATTTTAAAGTTAGATATGATTATGTAAATGTAACAAAACTCAAGTTTTATAAACTCAATTTTACATTATTGAAGTATGGCTGAATTTGTATTTATTAACCAATGAGACCATACTTCCACTCATATTTATACGTAGGTTCCTTATTTTGATTTAATATTTCACCGAAATTCCACAAACATTTATAAACAATCCCATCTATAGTGATGTAAATTCAATCCATTGAGAAGGTTTGCAATAACTTCAATGAAAATATGCAAGAAAAATAAGATAGTTAGTGTATTACAGTGTTTCATTTGGTATGTGTATAGATTCTTAATATACAACTGAGAATATCAAACACAACCGAATCAAAAAGATTTTTAAATCTTAACACTCCCTAATACAAATTTCCAATATATATGTTGTGAAAAAAAAAAATTAAAAACAAAGCAAAAGGGGTGTACACGTGAAAATGAGGAGTTCTAATAGTAGTACAAGCATTGAAGCCCATATAGTTGAAGCCCATATAGTCGAACCCGGTTTCAAACTTTCAGACCCATTCCCTTTTGTTTCGCCGCTTCTAAACACGTTTTCCTTGCTTCTTCTCCCTCTCGCGCCGTCGTTACCACGTTCATGTAAGCTTTCTCTCTCTCTCTCTCACTCTCTGTTAACGCTACGCGCATCTTCATTCATTCATGTATGCCGAAACTGCATGTGGTTGTTATTTGCTGTGAATGAACTTCGTTAACGGCGTGACTGTGACCTTAACGGTTCCGAAGCTTTCTTAACGGAGTCGCGTTTTTTGTTGCCGCAGTTAGGGTTCGATACAAAATGATAAAGAGGAGATTCTACAAGGTCGATCACGGTGATCGCGATGCCACTGATCCATCCTCTTCGTCTTCCGACTCCGAGCTCGAAGTTGAACCTGAAGCCTCTGAAGAAGAAGAAGAAGAATCAGAGGATTATGCCATTGCTGAAGTGAAACCGAATGGTGTTGAAGCTGGTTCAGCCTCTTCTGGTTCGTTTATTCACATTTTGGTTTTAATTTTGTTAACTCTTTATAGAATTGCGTTATTGGATGTTACTTTTATTATTTCTGGAATTGTAGAGTTCAATGTTAGAGCGACAGAAATTAGTTCTTATTGTAATGATGTTTGTTATTTGTTATCGTTGTCATTTAAGTAGATTTTTTTTCTTTATTCTTATTTGGCACTTTCAGGGTATGAAAGTGAGGATGGTTCTGCGAATGATGTTGATGTCAACTCTGCAGGTAGGGTTTTGCTTGTATACATTAACGCATAAATTGTGTTCTATCAGTGAGGAAATATGTTATGCAAATATCCCCTTTCAGCTTATTTATATTCCACTAGGGTTTGATTGTGCTTGAGACTTAAGTCTTGAAATTTTGCGATGATTCAAAATTCATTTTGCTTCTGCATGTGAATAAGATTTATTCTCGGATAATAGCATAGCATCCATTGGAAAAATATTTGGTAAACAACTGGAATTACCAGTTATAAAATGCGAAGAGAAAAAAGTACGGATATGTATAAAATGTGAAGAGAAGAGAGAAATACGTATATATTTTCTGTGAGTGAGTTGGCTGGTTGACTGAATATTGCAGTTGGCTGGGAAGTAAAGTTGCATCCATTGTGTTGGTTATTTTTGTGACTTGCATGGGTATACTTAATTGGAAAGAACCCTTTCATGATTGTTTTAGCATTGATGTAGCATCAGGTCTGCTATCTAGTGAAGATGATGCTGAAGCTATAAATGAAAAACAAATGCTCATTAACAGGGAGTTGCCAAGTAAATGTGATACTGAAAAGTCTAATCTCTTGGCTGGAACGAATTCCTTTCCGACAGAAATGACATCCTATGTCTTACAATTCAAGTCTGTATTTAAGTGCAGGATATGTCCCCGGGTTGTCTGTTTGAATGAGAACACTCTGCAGGATCATCTACAATCAAGGGTAATGTGCCTTTTCTTTTGGTGGCTCAATATAATTTATGCTTAAGCAACAACTTTTATTATTCATTGAACTTCTTTAGTTTTGAGAAGAAATCCATAAACTCCTATCTTATTTATTTTCACAAAATCTATCAATTATGGGATAAAGGTAGACTGGCATTTCATTCAATTGTTGATAATAGGGTCAACCTGGAGAGGACAACTATTAACTTTCCCTCGTCCTCGTGTAAAGCTTGTTATTAATGTAGTGATGACTGTTGTTACTGTAGAGACATGCTCGATCTGAAAAATTGCTTAGGGAAGGTAGACTGAAGGCTATGCTCAACAGTGATGGTGAAATTGAGAACCAAGAGATTGCAGAGATCGAAACTAAAGATACTGAGGTTGGTTCTTCAACAGTTCAATTGCATTCTACTGCAACTCAGCTAAATACAAAATTACATGTTATTGAATTGAACATGCTTGGAAAACTAATTCATTTCTGAACATTCTAGGATAATGCTGAGAAGATTCACAAAGGGGAGAAACAGCATAAAACGAGATTTAGAAAGAAGGTAAAGAACAATAGTGTTTCACTTATCACACAGTTTAATTTGAAATTTTGAAACTGAGGTTTATGAAAATGTTTTGAATGACAGAAAAGTGACAAAGCAAACTCAAGGAAAATGTCAACAAAAGAATCAGCCAAGAGAAGACGAACGAAAAGTTAACTCTGATCTGTATTATTCAGCACTGTTGTAGAGAAAATTTTCCTGTCACTACCACTTGCTCTCGTGTTCAAAGTCTGCGTAGTTTGACATAATGCTCTACTGATGGTGTTTCTTGTGACGCCCTTTCCCCTTTTGTTCAATATATCTCTTGTAATTTAACTTGTTCAACATTGCGCTCTGCATCCGATAATATCCGAATATTTTTTTCTCCCCATTTCCCGTAGCATGCTAATGTAACCCGAATCAAAGTTGCTTTGTAAAGACTTGCCTAGTAAAAATTATGAGGTTAAATTTGGCTTTGTTTTGTTCAGAAGATTTTGAATTGTATGGCTAATTGAGCACTAAAAATTTGTGTGGGATTTAATGTTGATGGACGATTAATGTTTAATTTATAAAGTTATAGAAATTTTACTTTCACAATTATAATTTAGAAAGTTAAATTCTTTTAATAATCGTATGTACTAACGTGTCATTTGATTGATCCGACTAGAAAAAAAGAAGTGAAAAGTAATAACTCTTAATTGATTTAAGATTATAATAAAATAAAGTACATGAAATTATTTAAATTCAAGTTCTTGATTTTCATATTCACGGGGTTCCTCGTCAAAAATTGGAGCCCTAAATCCCCATGCATCGTGTTTGTTTTCTAATATATTCACGTCAAACAGTAGCCACCCTTTGCATGTTCTGCTACTAACATACCTTGACAGATGAATAAAACGTAGAGCTGAACATGCACATTTAAAAAGCCAATTTCCAAACGAGAACAGAACACCCTCCTTATTCGATTCCAATGTAATCAATCAACCACTCTTCCAACTTCCATGGAATCCCAAACCCTAAACTCCAGCGAGCTATTCCTCACGGCACTCCAAACCCTGAAAACCTCACCGTCTCCGCCACCGCCACCGTCAAACACCCTCCCTCCAGTCCCATCCACCGTCCCTCACTCAAAACTCATCCCCAACACACGATTCCTCGTCGACGCATTCCGCCACGCTGGGCCCCACTCCCATTCCTACTTCCTCTCCCACTTCCACTCCGATCACTACACCGGCCTCTCCCCCTCCTGGTCCCGCGGCATCATCTTCTGCTCCCCCACCACCGCCCTCCTCCTCCGCCGCGTCCTTCGCCTCCCCTCCCCCTTCATCATTCCTCTCCCCCTCCGCCATCGCCACCGCATCGACGGCACCGACGTCACCCTCCTCGACGCCAATCACTGCCCCGGCGCCGTCCAGTTTCTCTTTACCATCCCCCGCCCCGACGGCACCGCCCTCAGGTACGTCCACACCGGCGATTTCCGCTTCTCTACTTCCATTACCTCAGAACCCTCCCTCGCACCCTTCATTGGTGCTGACGCAGTGTTTCTCGACACCACTTACTGTAACCCTAAGTTTGTGTTCCCCTCGCAAGAGGAATCTATTGATTATGTTGCTAGTGTTGTAGAAAGCGTTGAGCGTGAGTGTGGAGACAGTGGTGATAGAGTTTTGTTTCTTGTTGCTACTTATGTCATTGGCAAAGAGAAGATTTTGCTTGAGCTTGCACGTAGGTTTAAGAGGAAGATATGTGTTGATGCTAGAAAAATGGAGGTTTTGAGGGTTCTTGGGTATGGGGAGAGTGGTGAGTTTACTGAGGATGGGTTAGAGAGTAATATTCATGTGGTTGGGTGGAATGTGTTGGGTGAGACTTGGCCTTATTTTAGGCCTAATTTTGTTAGAATGAAGGAGGTTATGGCTGAGAGAGGAGAGTCTTATTCCAAGGTTGTTGGCTTTGTTCCAACTGGGTGGACCTATGAAGTGAAGCGGAGTAAGTTTGCGGTTAAGTCTAAGGGTTCCTTTCAGATTCATCTTGTGCCGTATAGTGAGCATTCCAACTATGAGGAACTTAGGGAGTATGTGAAGTTTTTGAAGCCGAAGCGGGTTGTTCCAACTGTGGGTATGGATGTTGAGAAGAGTGACAGTAAACATGCTGACAAAATGAGGAAGTACTTTGCTAGGTTGGTTGATGAGACAGCTAATAAGCAGGAGTTTTTAAGAGGTTTTCATCGTGCTGCTGGTGAAGTGGGTTTTGAGGTTGAGAAGGGTGTTAGTGATGCTCTTAAACCGGAGCAAGACAAGGAGAAAGAAATCAATCCATCAGAGACAGAAAGTGATAAAAGTATTGATCCAGATGTGGCACAAGACCCTACTTTGCTGAGTGATGAAGAAAAAGAAAAATTAATTCAAGAGCTTTGTTGTTATTTGCCAACATGGGTCACCCGAAGCCAGGTGTTAGATCTGATCAGCATCTCAGGGAGCAATGTTGTTGAAGCTGTTTCTAATTTCTATGAGCGTGAAACTGAATTTCATGAGCAAGTGAATTCCTGTCAAACTCCTGTACCCACATACAAGTGCTGCTCACTAAATGGTGCTGATTCTCCTTCGAAACCATGCCTTAATACAAACAACACTGCCAAAAATATTGATATTTTTCCAAGTCAAGAAACGAAATTAACTAACCTGAGGCATGCGGTACCAAGTCCCATTTCTCCTGCCAAAAGGAAGAGAGGTAGTAAGGAAAGTAAGCAAAACAAGAAAGCCAAAGTCAAAGCAAAGTCTGAGCAAAGTGATTCAAAGCAGTCCACAATTACAAGATTCTTCAGTAAAGTAATGCCTAAGATGCCTGGTGTGACCCAAACTCAATCTGATAATTCCAAACCAAAGCTTGACCAAAGCTCTAAAGTTGAAGACTTCTCGCCAGCTGATGTTGGACAAATGTACAAGGATGAAATTGATCAATTTATGCAAATAATAAATGGGAACGAGTCATTAAAAAAATATGCCATCTCTGTAATTGAGAAGACAAAAGGAGATGTCAATAAGGCATTGGATATATATTACTGTAATTCGGGCAATCTTTGTGAAAATGAAATATCAGATCAAGTGGAGAGCAAAATTGATAGACCAGTAGTGAAAAAGCATGCGTCAGAGGAAATGAGAATTATACCTGACATCTCTGAGCAGAAAGTGTTAAAAGAAAATGTAGATGTTACTCATCTATCTCTACCACCTGAAAAATACAAGCCTAAAGAACATGGTTTGTTTTAATTTTTTCCCCCAGATATATTGGTTAAGTTGTTCAACCTGCTGCACATACTTTTATATCTATTCTATATACACATTCTGTCTTGTAACATATATATGCAACTGGCATAAATGAGCAGCTTGTTGGAGAGATGGACAGCCAGCACCTTATTTACATATAGCACGAACTTTCAACCTGCTTGAGGGTGAGAAAGGAAAGATAAAAGCTACTTCATTATTATGCAATATGTTCAGAAGGTTCCTTTGTTACTAATCACACATTTTTGCATTATTCATTTTCCCTCTCCTTTTTATGGAATATGAGACAGTTTTTCCCGTAATTGGCTGATTGAGGAACATTATTGCATGTAATGTTTCTATCACACAGTTTGTTGGCCTTGTCTCCAGCAGATGTGCTTCCTACTGTGTATCTATGCACAAACAAAATTGCTGCAGACCATGAAAATAAGGTAGGTTTATTTCTGGTCTTGACAATTTGGGTTTTTATCATCTTTATCCTTAATGAGAATGGAACTTCAACTGAGTAATTAAAAATAAACAAGTGACTTAATAAAAATAAAACCTTGATCCTGTTCCTTTGCTCTTTTATATTTACTGTATCAAGATTTTAAAAGTCTAGGACCTGAGTTCCTTAATGAACATATTGACAATTTGTTATATATTGCATTTTTGCCATTCCTTGTTGGTTGAGGGTGACTCTTAGTATCAAATTGGAAAATTGCCTAGTTTTAAATTAAAAAATTGCCGCTAAAACCCTGCAGCATATTGAAAGGTTACCTTATACGATAAAAATACCTTTCTGCAAACATATTTTACTGTTTCTGGTTATTAATTATTTATGACTTCAAGTAGGGGAGTCTACTTTGTGGTAATAAGAGTTATTATGCACTAACAAAGTTCCTTACATTATATTATACTTTAATGTCAGGAACTAAATATTGGTGGAAGTTTAGTCTCTGCAGCACTTGAAGAGGCATGTGGAACAAATCGATTGAAAATAAGGGAGATGTATAACAAATTTGGTGATCTTGGTTGGTTGATTGTTTTCATAGTTTTTTACTGTTTTACTAAACCTGTTCAATCTGTGAGGATTTTGAATAACTAAGAAATAACCTGTGATTGTTAAAGGTGATGTTGCTCAAGAGTGTCGTCAAACACAAAGATTGCTTGCACCACCTACACCACTTCTAATTAAGGATGTTTTCTCTGCACTACAAAAGATAAGGTATGAACAACCGTCCTGATTCTTATGGTAACTTGTGATCTTACAAATATAGTTTACCACCTAATGGTCTACTCTTCAAATATCTAATTAAAGGTTATTGCAAGATTTAGATTCATGGGAAACCCTATACGTGTGATGTGTTCTCTTTAATTAATTAAAAGATAAATCAAATGTTTCTATTGCTGTTTAGTTATTAAACTTTTAGTTTTGCACTACACGCCCTTATGTAGTGTTCATCAGTGTACAAACAGGAAGTGGAAGCACATCTCGGAAGAAAGGCATCATTGTTCATCTCATGCGTTCCTGCCGTGAGAAGGAAATGAAGTTTCTGGTTCGAACCTTGGTAAATATCTGATTCTTTTTTTTTTGGTGCTTAGAAGTTTGGTGGTAGGGAAGTTCACCACCATTTAAAGGTCATGGCATGCCATAAGGATCAATATTTTCAAGTTAAAAGACATTGTTATGGATATGATTATATGAATCTCTTGGATCACCATTTACTGTATGATTATATGATTACATGAGCAGTCATATTTGCTTAGATTGTATGGTCTGCTTGCTCCAAACATCGCATTTCAATATTTACTGTTCTGTACGTACATGCATAATGGTGGCTGGTGGTATGCTTCTCAAACGCCTTTATATATATAGATAAATAGATTTTTTCACTTATACTACAGTCCTGGTTTTAAACGTAGCTTTTTTGTAGGTCAGGAACCTAAGGATTGGGGCAATGCTTAGAACTGTTTTGCCTGCATTGGCTCATGCTGTTGCTATGAATTCTTGCCCTACTTTCCATCAAGAAGGAACTGCAGAAAATTTGAAGGAGAAACTTCAGGTCCATTCTGCAATCATTTGCTTTTACCTATGAAAAAGTTCATGTATTAATGTGCTATTTATTACCCTGCCTGCATTTTAATGGATGATATTATTTTCTGTCATAATCACTTTTCATCAGCCACTTCCTATGTGGAGAAACTTTACTTTAATAGCATAATAGGAGATTGTATTACTGACAAAAAGGAAATATATACTATTAAAGTATAAGAGAACCTTGTTGGAGAATGTAGGAAAAAGCACAAATAACATACAAAGCACCATTAGAACTGTGACTAGCTCATGAGTCACATGCTAAATGCATGTAATGTTCATGGATATTGGTTGCTAAGAAGTTGCATCACTTGTTATAATTCTAGGGAATAATCTCCACTAATTCCACAAAGAGTCTATGTACATGGACAATATGCAAGCCAGAACTTCATCAAATTCAGAGGATAAACCTAGATTTATAAGAACCAAGGGACCTATCTATCTTGTTACTAGCTCATAAATGATGCTAGAACAATAGCATAGTAGTTTTCAAACTTCAATGATTCATTGATTATAGATTTGGTTTCAATTCTTAGCATTCATGGTCCTGTTTTCAAACTTGGGAAGCTTACCCTTCAATTTTTGTGAGCCAAAATTGCTCTAATAGTAGAAGTGGCCATCAATATCCGTCACTAAATATTTTTCCTCACCTGTCCAGGTTCTTTCTACGGCAGTTGTTGAAGCATATAACATACTGCCAAATTTGGTAAGTGTTGAATATTTGAATACCGAGTTATATAGATCCATATGGCATTATTGCATTCATTAGGCTGTTTTCTACACTCTACATTACTCTCATATAGTAGGAGAGTGGTGGCTAGGAACTAAATGTTTCTTTACTTCAGAACAACTGTTGTTGAAACTGATGAAGTGCAATTGTTGTTGGTTTACATCTTCAGCATTGATAGTTGGATATATAGATATACAGCATTGATAGTTGGATATATAAATATAACTGTTTCCAGTAATTTCTGTGCCGTTCCAATAAATTTGTTTATGTCTAGTTGTTCTGATTCTCTCTTGATGATCTATTACATTTGTTGCTTTAATCTAGCTAGTTTTGACCCTATTTGAGCAAGCAATAATGCAGTCTAATGATGTTAAATTTCATTGTAATTTACTTTATGCAGGATCTCTTAGTCCCATCTCTCATGAACAAAGGCATTGGTTTTTCAGTTTCAAGTTTATCAATGGTTCCAGGAATCCCTATTAAGCCTATGCTAGCGAAGTATATACTATTCCATATATTGGCCATTCTTGAATTCTTGGTGATTAGATTTCTAGTTTCTAGAACTTCTTAACTTCAGGAGTCCCCACTTTGCTAACACCTACTCGATTATATTTTCCTTGTATTTTTCCTTTTCTCATAGGATCACCAATGGTATTCCCCAAGCACTGAAGCTCTTTGAAAACAAAGCATTTACGTGTGAATATAAGTATGTCCTATTCCTTAATTAGTTATTTACCTTTTATCGTTATGCTCTTCAGTGTCTCCTTTTTCATCTCATTGCATTCAACAATGGACATGGAGAGGCAAGTTATATAAGTATGAAGTATCAATTACCGTGGGTTAGTTGTTAAAACAATGTGGATCTTAATATAGTAATTTGATCTACATCACTTCAAAGTGCCTCAAAGTTGTATGTGAAAGCTATAGCAGTCGAGCAGCTTATTTGATGAATCCTACAGTTCTATGCAAAACTTGTAAAATCTCTTGGATAGATTTAAAATTCTTATCTTTTGTGTTTATTCTACTAATGATATCTTTTAATTTGGTAGTTTTTTTGAGTATTGAGATCCTCATTGGCATTACATGTCTCATTTGTACGAGAATGGATTGCATTTTTCTTTTACATAACTTATTTTGAATTGAGTTGGATGTAATCCCAGGTATGATGGTCAGCGAGCTCAAATTCACAAATTAGTTGATGGATCAGTTCGTGTTTTTTCTAGAAATGGGGATGAATCAACTTCTAGATTTCCTGATCTGATTGACATAATTAAGGAATCCAGCAAGCCTGTTGCATCAACTTTCATAATGGATGCAGAAGTACAAAAAGATTTCAAGCCATAATATTCTTCATATTTGTTCTTGTTAACTAAGCTCTTGTTATTCACTCATAATTGTATGGTTTTTGTATCTTTCAGATTGTTGGTATTGACAGAAAAAATGGATATAGGATTATGTCTTTCCAAGAGTTATCTTCACGTGGGAGAGGTGGCAAAGATATGTTAGTTACTACAGAGAGCATCAAGGTTGGACATTTGCATGCTTAAAGGAAACTAAAATTGACTTATGCTTAAAACCATTACTTAAATCAAAACCAAACAAGAACATGGAAATTAGTATGATGAGGTATGAAACCATTTATTTAATTATCAAGAACATGGAAATTAGAGGGGGAATGGAGAGAGCTATTGCCCTTTTTTCCCCTTCTGTTTTCTTCTTTGGTAATTTCCTTGTGGTTTGGTTCCTTTCTCGCTGTTAAGGAAGATTTCTTATCTTCCTCTGTACTTATCTAGTTCTCTTCTTCAACTCTGTTTGTTGATTTCTCTGGATTTGTTTCTGATATCTTCTGTTCATGCAGGTGGATATTTGCATCTTTGTCTTTGATATCATGTTCGCAAATGGAGAGCAGTAATTATCTTTTACTCAAGTTATATAAATTGCCAATGAACTTGGTAGAAATTCTCATGTAGTATGTACAAATGATTCTGTTAAAAAATGATCTCTTGAATACTTTGTCCTTGTTTGGTGCATTCTCCAGCTTATGGTTGTATCATAAAAACCAGATTGGGTAAAAATGTGGCATTTTTGCATTAATCACAATTCACATTGTGCAGTTAATCAATGATGATCAAGCATGTGGATCACTAGTTAGATGAACAGTAGGTCTGTGTAGGCAGTATTGAGTTGTTCTATAATATATAAGGCATTAATAACCCTTAAGGAGTTGATATTTCCTCCAAAATACAGTCTGTACTGACCCATTCAAGTTCTGTTTGCAGGTTATTGAGTTTTCCTCTCCGCCTTAGACGAAAGTGTATGCATCTAATCATCTTGTTGGATTGTAAATCTTGTGCATTTTCTGGCAAGACAAAAAAATGTACTGTAACTTGTAACTACACTCCTCGTTTTAATCCTTTTGTATGTCTTGGAAATTGTACAGATCTGAAGGATTTGTTCTATGATGAGAGACCTGGATATTTTGAGTATGCAAAAGAAACAACTGTAAGTGCTTCCGTTTATGATTACTATTTTCAAGTGAAATCTATTTAATGCAGGTATGTATATGAATACTTAAATGTAGATCGAAGCAGATGATGCTTGCTTAACCTGTGAAGCCACATTAACTAAGATAAATGCATTCCTGGAAAATGCGCTTCGTTCTTCATGTGAAGGAATTATGGTGAAATCATTGGATGTTGATGCTGGGTATTCTCCATCAAAACGATCTGACAAATGGTTAAAGGTTAGTATTTGTCTGTCCAACAGGACTTTGGCCACTTTGAAACACAAAAATCATGTATTAAATCCGTTCTATGTTCTGAGGCTTCATTTTGTAGGTCAAGCGAGATTATGTGGAAGGATTAAATGATACTCTTGATTTAGTACCAATTGGTGCTTGGCATGGAAATGGAAGGAAAGCTGGATGGTAATTTTCACCTTTGATATTTTTTTGTCTGTTGAAATCATTTAAGATGCTGTAATGAAACTTGCATCATGTTAAATTTATTTTATCTCACATTTATTAGGTGGTGGCAAAAGAATGGTCTAGTAATTCCATCTCTAGGGGTAAACATAATTATGGTTCGGGTTTGAGCGTTGAGCAGCATCTGTATGTGACCTGACTTTTGTTGGTCATAGTGAATTATTCTTCACAGTGCTCTGGTTATTTATAAATTTCACTTCTAACCTGGAATGGAGATAGTGCAGGACAATGATGTTGTTTTATGTTCAGATGCAAAGTACTAGTCACAAGATACACAGTAATTTGTTTTAGTATGGAAGTTTTTGGGTGAAACAACTGAGTGGCACTTCAGTTTGAAAAAGGTGTTTATTGGGATTATATATCATGTGATTGAAAAAGAATGAGCATGATTATTGACCAATAGGCTAGGCTTAGTAATTGTGATAGAATTTTGTCTTTCTGAAGTGAAATCATGAAGTTTTATTATCCTGCTCACTGGTTTATACACCATACATGATTACAAGAACTTTATTAACATACAACAAATGGAGAAGGAAGTGGCAAAGGGATATGCATTTTTCTGTGGCATCATAATGAATTTTATATGTATAATTAAGTGGTTTATAGCACTGTTGTGATCTGATTTTTTTACTGTTTCAGGTACAGTCCATTTCTTATGGCATGTTTCAATCCTGAAACTGAGGAGTATCAAAGTGTATGTCGTGTGATGTCTGGATTCTCAGATTCATTCTACGTAGAGGTATAAATTGTTTTGACTTCAAGTGTTGGCTAATGCCAGCTAACTCTAAAGTACCATAGACTATTTCCTCTTGTAAGTTAATGATGTAATTGTAATTATATTTTTCCTATCTTTGAAAATTGAACCCTTGGAATCTTCAATATGTCATATCTATGTTACTTTTTCTAACATAGTTCACATAGATAATTTTATTACCATTGACAAGAAATTCATTTTGCGGCGCAGATGAAAGAATTGTTCTCTGGGGACAAAGTCCTGTCCAAAAAGCCACCCTATTATCAAACAGGAGAGGCACCAGATATGTGGTTTTGCCCACAAGTCGTTTGGGAAATAAGAGGAGCAGACTTTACAGTGTCCCCAGTTCATCATGCTGCCATTGGTTTAGTTCATCCATCTCGAGGCATCTCAATCAGATTTCCAAGATTTATTCGCTGTGTCTCAGACAGAAACCCAGAAGAATGTAGCACACCTGCTGACATAATTGAAATGTTTCATGCTCAGACTCGGAAGATGGATGTCACAGCTGAAGATTGAATGTCGTTTTGTTTTCTATGTGTATATATTTTCTGTTAATTGATGTAAATTACTTCTAGGTATGGCAGATTTTAACGCTTTATATATGTACAGTGTAGAAATATTAACAGTAGATCTATTGACTTGCAGGCCTTGTATGTTAGACCACAAAGAAATTATCCTATTACACTTAAATCACTCGGCTTCCATACTCTGTGACTTCATGTCTATATTGATGTCATGCTTACATTTGGTATTCCAAAGAAACAAATCTTGATTTAACTCATATTTGGCCAATGGATATGTTTTTATATAGATAAAAATGATGTCCTTACTGTGTCTGCTGAAGAGAAAACCAATTGAAATAAGAACCATGTAACAATAACCAATTACAACAAAACCTCGCATGGAAGAACTGTTACAAATAACCTAAACCGTCATCAAGTAAATCAGTAAGTTATCGAGCCCATGTATCAATCAATACAATTTAATTCTAAAGTTTGATAGACAAGTATTATAAAACTTTTATACCAACGACACATGTATTAAACTGTAAATAAAAAAATAGGAAAAATAGGATTGATTTGAGAAGCCCGGATCCGAGAACTTGGACCCGAAGATTTACCCGGACCCGAGAACCCGTGCCTGAAGATTTACCCGGATCCGAGAATCCGTACCCGAGATTTACGTGAGAAAGTCACTCACTGAGTCATGAAAGATAGCTATCCTGCGTTATGCAGTGGAAGTGGTAGTAATAGGAAGAGGTCAGCACCAACATAATATTACTCAGTACAGACACATTTCGAAAACCAACCTATAAACTCTCTCTCTTTCTCTCTCTATCTCTTCAATGGCCGGAATCCGCTTGCAGCCGGAGGACTCTGACGTGTCTCAACAGTCCCGCGCGGTGGCCGATCTGGTCTCCGACGACGACCGCTCCGTCGCCGCTGACTCGTGGTCCATCAAGAGCGAGTACGGCAGCACTCTCGACGATGACCAGCGCCACGCCGACGCCGCCGAAGCTCTCTCCAACGCCAACCTCCCTCCTCCCTCCGATTACAGGTTCATTTCCTCTCTCACGCACACGCACACGCACGTCCCTTATTGTGAACTTCGAACGAGTAATTATTATATCGAATGCATTGGATTTTGTTTTTTATGAATTGCTGCTATTTGGACGTAAGGGAGTATATTCCTGATTTGTTGATTGCATTTGTTATGCTATGAGATTACATGTTCGTGAATATGCATAGGGTGAAAGTAAAATGAAAGTCGTCGTTTAGCTCTAAGAGGAATACCTAGATTTTGGATTTAATGTTAGGAGGACGAGGAAATGAGAGGAAGTGGAATGTTAAGGTCTGGTTCGTTTGGTTGGTGACATTTGATTTTAGGGCTGTGAAGGTGGTTTATATTTGATGTTTGCTGGAAATTTGTGGATCTGATCTGAATTTCTTGTAGCTTTGTGGATTTATGATTGGCAACCGATGTATGTATGAATGAATCATTGTTCTAGATTTTACCAGTGCTGACTGTTTTTTGTTATTCTTTATTTGTTTTTGTGTGCAGTTCTGACAAGGATGAACCTGATTCTGATGCAGCTTCATCCATGCTGGGATTTCAGAGTTATTGGGATGCTGCATATGCTGATGAGCTTACAAATTTTCATGAACATGGTCATTCTGGTGAAGTCTGGTAAATAGAATTTTGATTGCATATGTAAGATAATAAAATGAGTTTGAAATCTTATTTTGCATCATTTTATACCTGAGGTCTGAGTTTCTTTGATTTGATTCCACTCAATATGAATGAGAAATCTGTTTGTTGGGATCAATACTTCATATTTGCCCACTAGCCTTTAATTGTATCCCATTTTTCCTTTATAGTAAAGGACTACAGCTTCTTTTTTTCCTTTTATTATGGTTTACTTGCACTTCTCAACGTCTAGACAGTGATGAATGTTGACACTGTAAACAATTGTTGGAAGTGAAACATTCTTTGGGTTTTCACGGTAAAATGTTTAATTGTTATGTTTTCTTTTTTCCTTTGATTTTCCGTATGGCTAGGTTTGGAGTTGATGTGATGGAAGTAGTTGCATCTTGGACAAAAGCATTGTGTGTTGACATTTCTCAAGGTCGCATACCAAATGATGCTGATGATATTAAGGCTGAGAGTGGTGAACTAAGTGATAAACTTTTATCTAGTTGGAGTGTACTAGATATTGGGACTGGCAATGGTTTACTTCTCCAAGAATTAGCTAAACAAGGGTATGGTTTCATGTTTTGTCTATATTTTGGTACTAACATATGCTTTAACGATATAAAATAAAAATATATATTTCTAAATAACCACATAATTCATCTTGTTTCGTATTTTCCTCCAACATTATTTTGCCTTCTCTCTTGACTACCCAAAATTTGTGTCAGTGCCTTGTTCTATTTGTTGGATAAACAGAAAGGCATACTAATCTTGTACAAAATTAATATGTGAATACATAATTCCAACTGATTGATAATTTTGCCGTGGCAAAGGTAATAAATGATTTATATAAAATAATTTATAAATATATGAAGATTATTTAAATACTTGAATCAAATCAATCCATATATGTTCATGATCATAATTAACTTTTAAAAAATAAATTGAATGATAAAAAAAATGAAAATTTAGGGATGTGTGTCTGTAACCTTACTGGTTAAACTTTTATGAGAAAGTTTCCCGGGAAATCAAGCTTTATTCAGTCTAGGTTCTAGCAAATTCTGAATATTGGTAGTGGAGAGATTTTTGCATTTATTTATGTTGTTGTATTATGAATACCTTCTTAAAAAATCTCTTGGCATCTGTTTAGGTTCTCTGATTTGACTGGGACTGATTATAGCGAAAGGGCTGTCAGCCTTGCCCAAAGCCTTGCTAATCGTGATGGATTTTCCAAAATCAAATTTTTGGTATGTTCTAGTTTTACTGTTTGTGTATGTGCATGAGCATGTGCATCTCTAAATGCAGTTTTGTTCAATTTTTTCTTGTGTATCCCAAAGGTTGTATAGGTTATTCTAGTGTCTGAGATTGTTTAGTTACCATGCCAAATATACTTTTGTACATGTCTGAGTTTTGTTTCAGTTTAACTGGTGCATGTATGCATGTGTGCACAAACACACAAGTTAATCAGAAATTTCATTTCACTAAACTGAGAGAAAAAAAATAAGGAAACGCTGTAGGACTTACCCCTAAGTGTCTTAAGTGAAATCAGGTTAGACGATAATCTTGGTGGAAAATGCAAGTTGCTGTATCAATTATATCACCATATCACTTCTGTCATGGGAAGAGCAGCATTGCCAGGCATCATGCAACCTGACCCGTCTCAGGCTACCTGATGTGCCAGCTGCTAAGCTCAAAATTACCCTTGCCCCAAATTTTAACAACTGCATCATGTGATTTTGACAACTTGTGAATAAGTAAACTTTCTCAATTATTTATTTATATTATAATGAGGAAAAAATAAGACAGTTTTGTGATGAGTGTGTGCTGGGAGAGAAGAAATATTTAAGAAAGTGGTCTTGTGATGAGTATGTGTTAGGGAGAGAAGAAAGATTTAAGAAAGTGAGTCTTCAATGTAGACAATTAGCTATTTGTAAGAGTCCTATCAGTTAGATTTGTAACTATTCTGGAGTTAAAGGTGCTAGCTAACTGTGATTCTGATATAGTTAATAGACTTCCACAGCTAACAAACATTCTAACAACCGAACATTATAACAATAACCGAACTTCATTACATAATTAAAGTCACACAGGCTTTATAAGCTTAGCTACTTCCTAGCACTATTATCATATTAACTACTTCATTACATAATTCTAACACTTTTATCATATTTTGTTATGTTTTGTTGTGTTTGACAAAATTGCAGTGAGTGTTTACCTTTAAGTTGTTTCCTGCCATCCCTTTTTTGTGAACAAGATGTAATTATCTTTGTATTGTTGGCATGTCTAATGCGTAACACGTTGGCTATAATTGTTTTAAGGTTGATGATGTCCTTGAGACAAAATTGGACCAAGAGTTTCAACTTGTCTTGGATAAAGGGACACTAGATGCCATCGGATTGCATCCTGATGGCCCTGTTAAGAGGTAAGACAAATACTGTGTTATCTGTGGTTCTATCAGAATTCTTTTGGGAAAATGTTATTTTGCTTTATCAAACTATGTTTAACATTTCGTTCTTGCTTACTAATTTGTTCTCCATATTATAGTCTACTTGCATGGTACTAAGAAATTGCGTTATTGCTTTCTTAATTTCAGAATGATGTATTGGGATTCTGTTTTGAGGTTGGTTGCTCCTGGTGGAATACTTGTAAGCACTTTAAACTTTATTCAAAACCAACAATGAATGTTTAAATTTACTACCAATTTGCAACAGCTCTTACTACTTAATAATGCTTGTCCTTGTTGGTGGTAAGGTGATCACATCATGTAACAGTACAAAGGATGAGTTGGTACAAGAAGTAGAAAGCTTCAACCAACGGAAAATCGCTTCTGCGGAAGAACTTGAGGAACCATGCAGAGAGCCCCCATTTCAGTATGTAAGCCATGTACGCACATATCCCACATTCATGTTCGGTGGATCCGTAGGCTCGCGTGTTGCTACTGTGGCATTCCTTCGGAAATGAAAACTCCTCTCATTTTCACACATGATTTAGGTCTCTGGTCAAATGGGTTTGAAGTTGTGTCTGTGTGTGCGTATAGGTAGATGCATGTTCCTAACTTTTGTGTATCGACCAGTAAATATTTTTTAAAGATTTATGTGGAGTCCCGTTACCTACCTCCTTTCTTTTGGGTGATTAGTTAGTTATTTGGGTGAATAGAAAGCTATGTTACTCTGGTTCGTTTTAGTGACCCTGATCACAATTTTACATGTTTTTAGACTTTTGGTGCCTTTGCAAATGGCAAACCTAACATACACAATGAGGTCGAAGAAACTATACTTTTATCGCGTTAAGCTTCTTTTTTCTTGGTTGGGTGCTATTGTAGTGTGAATGTCAAATCTGTCGTGCTATTTGTCACAGTAAATTGACTCAGGATATACCACAATACTTGGATCTAACTCCAATATATACATTCAAAAGAAAAATTCTAACCAGATTAATTAGATTTTTTTAAAAAATAAATAATGGCACGCACTTCTTAAATTTATCTTGGTAATGAGTATTTAATTCCCCTGATTTTCGCAATATATATATATATATATATATATATATATATATATATATATATACATACGTGTGTGTGTGCGTTAAATCTTTTTTAATTAATCTTTAAAATTATTTATTAGAATTTGATCTTTCGATTAATTAAAAAATATATTCTAAAATATTTATTTATTAACGGTGATCGAGATAAAATTAAAACTTGGGATGTATATTTGCAAAAGAGACGAAGTACAATAGATTTCATTTTTACTTATTTTTTATATCAAATTCAATTTATATCAACTACATTTTATAATATACATATCATATAGTATTGATCATTTAAGTAATTTAAAAACATAATATTTTAGTACACCCTATTCAATTTGAATTAAGTAAGGAGCTGAGAAAGCAAAAAAAAAAACAAAAGTGGGGTTGGTCGAGGCTTTTGCGAAGAGAGGCAAGGATTGAGTGAGAAATCTTATCTTTTGTGTTTCTTTCAACAAAAACATAAAATTTAGTAATTAATACTATATTACTATCTCTCCATTTCGGTGCCAAACAGAGTGAGCTTCAGTTCTGGACTTGTAGCAGTTACGGTTATGGCATCAATTTTGTCCTCTTCTCTCGCTTGTCTTTCCCTCTCAAAATCTCAATCTCAATCTCAAAATCAATGTTGTTGTGTCCCATCATCTTTCCAACGAAGAAACATGCTTCTCTCTTCTCTCAGCATCGTTGCTGGAACCTTGTGCACCACTTCTGTCACTGATATTGCTTTCGCAGCTCAATTCGCCGATAGTAATTTTCTATCAAACTCAACCTCCGTCTCTATTTCCGTTGTATCAATAATACTTAGGGCTCCTCACAATTTCATTCAACCGTGTATTATTGAATACGATGCTATTGTTCTTTGATGATGATGATATCTACCATTGCATTGCATGTTATGTTTATGCTATTAAAACTAAAATCAAAAGGTTTAAATATATAAAAACATAAAATTTTACTTATAAGTCTTTGTTAAAAAAAAAAATTACTTGTGATTTTTAAGGAATTAGGGATTGCAAGTGCACTTCATTACTATTTGCTATGAAGACTTGCAATGTGATGCATGATTTGTGAATATAGTGCCAGCGCTTAGAGGGAAGGATTATGGCAAGACAAAAATGCGATACCCAGACTACACTGAAACTGAATCAGGACTCCAGTATAAGGTGATGTAGTAGTTGTTCTTAATACTTTTGTGTTAATTTAGCATGTTTTGTGTTTTTGTTGTTTTAATTAAGAAAAATATTTGGCAGACCACGCTTGAAGAAAGAGAAATAATATAAAATTTGAAGAGAGAGAAATACATATTCTGTATATATTCTGAGATGAATAATTAGCTGACTATTGCCGTCAGTTGCGAAGTAAAATTGTTTAATTAATCAATTTTAATTAATTTATGTGCATCACGAATACAGGACTTGCGACCGGGAAATGGCCCTACACCCAAGAATGGAGAGACTGTAGTGGTAATGTGCCTAATTGTTTATGCCTTTTTTTTGTTTTACTTTTTTGTTACAGTTGTTTGGTTGAAAATTAGAAGTATGATATAGGTAATTAGTGAAATGTTGAAACATTCTCAGGCTCAATTTTTTTGGTGCTCTAGAGTCTAGATAGCAAACTTTCTTGGTTCCCTGGAGTGATTTTGTATAGCTCTTGGACAGATTTGATAACTTTAGTGAAGAAAATTAGAGTAGCATGTGTTTCTCCAAGTGGAGTCAGCAGAAATCTAAACCCTTAAAATTTGTTCTTTGTTTAATAAAATACGGATAGAAAAAGAAAAATATTTGATAGACAATTGCAATACGCAGACAAGCAGACAACTAGTTATAAATTGTGAAGAGAGAGAAATATGTATATGTATAGGTATATGTTTTGTGAGTGAGTTGGCTGCTTGGCTGCGAAGTAAATTTGATATAAACATAGTGTTGGATAGTTTTGAATGGTGAAATTTGCAATTGCACACCCTACAGTTATTTTACAACTGCAGGGGATCCACATCCTGTTCTGGACACTATTGTTCTCCCTTCAAATTAAAATAACTGAAGCAACTTTGGGATTCCAATGCCATTCAGGTAGACTGGGATGGCTACACCATAGGTTATTATGGTCGCATATTTGAAGCACGGAATAAAACCAAGGGTGGTTCCTTTGAGGTATGAAATGATTTGCGTCTTCTGAATCTTGTAACTGGATACTGTAGGAGTAGTTGATTATTATACATTTGTTGTGCTGTTTTTCTATCATTCAGGGCGACGACAAGGACTTTTTCAAATTCAAAGTTGGTTCTAATGAGGTGAGATACCTTATCATTTAATGATTAAACTTGTTCCTTGCAACTTGAATATGATTTTTCCATTAAAAATGCAATTTCAAGAACAATGTGCTGAAGACAGATCTCTTATGTACTTTGAATGTTCAGGTAATTCCAGCTTTTGAAGAAGCTGTTTCAGGCATGGCTCTTGGAGGTGTTAGAAGGTGCTACATAACTGCATCTACATTGCTAGAAACATTTAACGTATTCTAGAGTTGTGTTATGTGCATGTTCTTTCCAGCCATTACCATAACCTGAACTTCCTTTCTTTTATAAAGAATGGTATTTTGTGTTGAGAATATGAATATGATCTTATTCTGATGATATTCATATTCTCAACATTTTGAATAACATGTAATTGGAAAATAGTGCCATGCGTACCACACCTACAGTTAGTAGTTGGAAGTCCATGGAGCAGAATATTATTTTATTGAAGTGCAACTTCTATCAATTCTAACTCTGAATTTGGGGAACTTAACATCTTGAATTTCATAGGCTGAAATTGTGAAAAACTGGGACTATTAATCCTTAAAAAATCTGAATAATAGAAAATTTTGGCAAATGTATTTTGAGTACATATACTGTGGAAAGAATCATAGAAACGTAAAGGGAGAGATATGCAAATTTCACTATATTTGTCAATGATGCAGGATCATTGTGCCCCCGGAACTTGGATATCCTGAGAATGATTATAATAAGAGCGGCCCAAGACCAACAACATTCTCGGTAAGAAATGAATGTCTATGTTTATCCACTATATGAATGGATTATGAGGAAGATGCAATGCCAAAATGTTTGACAGGGCCAACGAGCCTTGGATTTTGTGCTGAGGAACCAAGGGTTGATAGACAAGACTCTCTTATTTGATATTGAGCTGTTGAAGATTATTCCGAACTGATTGATCAAATTCTGAATTGACTCTCAAATATCACCGTCAGAACATTGAGGTTTGTTTCCCTGTCATCATTCATTGGTATTTCGTTAGTATATATTGAGCTCTATAAAGCTTAAAGAATCATAAGAGCAGGAAAAGTGGGGTACTAATGTAAAAGACTTCATTGATGTAGAACGGTAACCAAGAGTACTTCTCTTGTGCAGGTTTAGAATACTCCTTTTTGCCAAAATGCTCCACTTACTCGGTTTTAGGTACCTGTAAAAGCAATAAAATATCAACCATCAATTAGGCAAAATGTCTCAATAACACAAGGCATGAAAAGGATATTCATAGCCCTAATGTACTAAAACTCTGGCTGATGTATAATAAAATCCCTAAGAATAATGATTATTGAAAGATCTCTTAAATAAGAAGAAATGCTTTATCATACTTAAGGAACACAATAATTCATAACAGAAATGAGGTGATAAATGATTGAATGAAACATCGAACTCGGCCTCTAGAGAGGTGGAGAAATTACAGAATTGTGTATTTATTCCGTGATAACAATACCATATTTAGGGGTTAGTACCATACATTTAGGGATTAGAATCAATTATATCTTTAATTGATCATGGATGTCATTAGAATATTAATAAATCATAGATTTAACTTAAAATTATTTATAACCTGCTTGAATTCTCTTTGAATTATAAATTAAGGCTTTGTATTTATGATGATAAATGAGACTTGGATAATTTTTTTTATTTTTTTTATATTTTTCGTTCTCAATATTTGTATGTATGGTGGGCCTCTGTGTCAGCCCATCCAAAATGGGACAGGCTACACATTTCAACCCACAAATCATTAACGGGCAACTCATCCCACAAGTTGCGGGCTAATAGTGGGGCAAACCAGCCCATTTTGCCACCCCTAGGCCCAAACAAGAGCCCTAGTTAACTTAAATTTTTGTTTTTAGTGTCTTGTTATTTTCAGTAACTTGTGCTTTGGTTGTAGGTCCACTGTCCACCTAGTTAGAGAAGATATGAGGATGCTTGCAAACAACTGTCCTTTGGAAATTTTGTTAAATATTGATGTTTGGTTCATATGGCCTCAGGAGTGGATGCTATTAGTTGTATATAGATTATGGTCTTTGTTATTGGTTTCTCCAGTAATAATAACATATAAAGCATTCAAAGCAATTCTGCCCCAACTATATATGTAGAATTTGTTAACATACATTCATTCATATACATTATCAAGTTATAGTTTCAATTATCTTGGAATTTATCAAATTACTGTTGCTTATTTTTTTAGAAAGAACATCTTACTAAAAAAGAGAGAAGATTTTCCCACATTTGATCAAAACTAAATCTATTTTTGTAGGAGTTCAGTTTGTTCTGATAGGCTTTGAGATAGTTGATAGTATGGAAAAATCATAAACATAGACAAGTTTTTCACACATTTCATCAAAACTAAATCTATTTCTGAAGGATCCAATTTCTGATGTCTTTGTCTTTCAAATAGTTAAATATATAGACAAATCATAATCATAGATGTCTTAAATTTCTCCCAGATTCCCAAGTGTTGTTGTTGCCTGTTGGAATCTAATACGTGCGGTTATGTCTGCTGCATAAGTTAAGACGCCACTGTCACTTTTTTAAGCGAAAGGGCTTAAACTTCAAAGACAATAAAGGACAAGAAATATATCACAAAGAAACATGCACAACATTGTCGTCACACCAACTTCACCAATGCATTAGGGAAATTCTTTTAAACTTCGATTAAAGGTGCAGCCACAACAATGAACCCTGTGTCAATGTGTCATAAAGCATCATAATTTGCGACGTTGTTATTCTCATCACATGTGATTGATCAATGTACTAACTGGAATCGTACAATCATCATATTATCATTTTATTTTAATCTAAGTGATTTCTATCGCTATATATTGACGTGAGATGCATTTTTGTTTAGATATAATCTATCACATGCTATTTTAGAGTAATTATTGACATAACATGTTTAGATGTATGTTAAGTCATTCATTAATAGATGATAAAAAACCAAAAATACGCATAACAAGGTTGGAATATTCTGTACAATTTCCTTTACAGACTGGCCACAGCAACAAAAGCATTCTTAAAACCATGTATGAAGCAGTGGAAGTATTCATGGGAACTTGGTTTAGGGATTATCACGCGTTAATAACTTTAGGCATGTTCTGTACCTTAACTATCAACTAATGTTTGTCCTCAGCACCTTTTTAGACAGTATCAAGCCACCCATCCATTACAAGGAAAAGTTAGCTATATATATACATACATACATATATATACATATATATATATATACATATATATATATATATATACACACATGATTTGTTAATTTACCTCTTTCAATATTTTTTTAAGTATAAAATTTTATATCATTTTAATTTTTTAAAATATATTATTTAGCCATTGATATTTTTATGTATATTTAATATCATGTTATATATTGAAAGTAAAGTGATTTTAATATTATATAAAATTTTAATAATAATATCAAAAACCATTCATTAAGTTGGAATAATTCTAAATTCTTGATAAATTTGCATATTTTTCAAAGTTTGAGCTCTACACTTACTAGTATGAAAATATGAGATCTTAATCTTATCTGATAAAAAAAACATAAAACCTAAAAACGCATTTTCTCTCAAAGAAAAACAATAAAAATTAAAAATCTTATTTATCATATTTCTTCTAGTTAAACATAGAGTTTAGTTTTTATGTATTGTTAGTAAAAAAAATCCGTTATCAACCAACCAAAATCTATAATAAATATGACTTTTAACAAAACTGCTATAAAAGTCAAATAACCTCTTTTTAAACAATGTCAACTAACCTGTAGTATATAACAATTTATTATTTGATCAAAATATAAAATCTTTTTATATTATATTATTAGTACATCGACTATTTCCACAAAGATTAATTAAAGCTACATTCGAATTGGAGTTTCTATTTCTTTGACCACGTCTCAATCAAATTCTCAACGTTAAGTTGTTGAAAACTTTTTCTTTTCCAATTTTCTCTGTCTTATTAGCAAAACTCATGTTTGAGTCATTAAAGAAGAAAATATTGTCTTTAGTATATGGCTACTACCTACTAGTTGAGGACCCGTGAGCCATTAAACATGAGTTTACCTCAAAATTGTCGTTTAAGTAAACGAATAGGCATTGCCCACAGAAAAAGAAATCCAAAAAAAATAAAATTATTGGCTGTATAAATGTTTTGAACTCTTGCATTTTTTTAAATTTGGTACATATGATTAATCTTATAACTTTTGTCTCTATTTAAACACTAATTTGATGTCATTTTGTTTGGATTTCAGCAGTTAGCTATCCATTTGCACCAACAAAGGAAATAGCAAACTTTCCGTACAAAAATAACTTTACTTTTAAAATTAATTTTAATAAGCAATTAACCCATCAAAATATTCACAAAATATATACATATGTATATATTTTATTAATTTTTCTTTTTCTGCATCTTTCATAATATTTGTCTACTAAATATTTTATTCATAAGAAAAATATTAATACGTGAATATTTATATTTATGCAGTGTATGTTTCTTAAGAAAAATAATTGGTAAAAATAATTATCCTATCTTGAAAAAGTTAAACAAAACGTGAATGAAAACTACAAAAGGTGTTAAATAAGGCAGGTTAATATAGTACTAAAAATCGTTTTCGGGAGATAATACATATGAAAGATTGAAAGTTATCATTGTTTTTAGAAGAAACACACTTAAGAATAATGACAAAGAAGATAGATTATCACTGCAACATCACTAATCAAATAGATGACAAGTTTATGTGAAAAAAATTATCGCGCAAACGTAATTTGACAACTTGATAGTAATGGCTGAGGGCCTTATCTACAAGTTTTGCAGTCTAAGGCAAGTTTTCTCTTTTATTATGTAAAATTTTGAATTATTATTTGTTAATTAAAGTTTAATGATAATTTTTTTTTAATATTTTACTCTACAGTAATTTATTTAATCAGTTGCTTGTAACATAATTATCTCAAATTGAATGTAAAATATTAATTTTAAAAAAGTTTTCTTAATAAAGACAATAGTGGTAGAAAATATTAATGCTTTCACTAAAAGTAATAATTTTTTAATATAGTTAATATTTCTAATATGAGATTGATTTCTTTTATTAGTATTTCTTTTACTAAATTTATATATTTAATATTTCTAATTTTAATATAATTAATATTTCTAATTTTATTAGTTTTTTGGGGCAATCACGGCGAACTTATTAATAATTAATTCCCACTAGAAAATTTCTTAGATTTTCAGTGAAATCTCTCTTAATAATTTTCTTATTTATGAGAATTAAATCTAACCTTATTCTAGTAGACATGGTAATAAATTAATAGTGAAGTTCTTATATTTGTAACAATATATATATATATATATATATATATATATATATATATATATATATATTATAATTATAAATAACATAATTAAATTTTGTTATCCAATAATTTAAACTAAAAATATATATATAAAAAATATTTGGTAGCTAAAATGAAGCCAAAGATGGTTGTCTTATTGACCTGAATTGGCTTGTGGCTGCTATAAACAGCCAATGCACACAATTCACGTGTAACAAATTTTCAATGGACTTTATAATTTTTTACTTTCTTTTACCATCCATACAATTCATATTTTAGGTATTAACGAAAATGGGAAGAGCAAAATATTTGACCCAAAATTTAAAATTATAATATTTTTCCTAATATCTCATGTGGTTAGTCATGGGTGTTTCTCTGGTAATCTGGACAATCATTTATTAAAGACTAGAGAAATCTAATTCTTAAATAACTTAGTTAAAAATACAAGTCACACTCACTAGTATCCATCAATATCTGTAGATTTTTATCCTATATCTAATAAATTAAATAAAAAAACAATGCTTAAGGTTTTATTTTATAATAATAATTATTACTCTCTTTTCTTAGAGGCCATTGTAGTTTTTTACTCGGAAAAAAAAATAAAAAATGTGTTTGGTTTTTCCTTTTCATATATTCATTTCCACTTATAATAGAAAATAATTAAAAAATATATGTTTGATTTAATTTTAAAATTATTTTTTTAAAAAAATATTTTCAAAATAAAGGCTGAATTAAAAAAAAAATCATTTTCACTATTTTGACTAGAATTTAGAAAATTAAAAATGAGAATAATAAATATATAGAAGCATCATTATAATTGCATTAATCCACTCTCCATTTCCATCATACAATAGAATTGATGGATCAAGATGAAAGAACAAGGAAAAAATATTTGAGCTCTATCTATTCATAAAGGGAAAATATAGATAAAAAAATCTTTTAAAGTTATAATCGCAAATGAACAATAAGAGAAACAAGGTAAATGAAGAGTGTTCCACCAAAACAAGTAAGACCAAGAGTCCTACAAACTATACCCGTAAACTCCATTAAGGTCATGAACTCCTCTTTGTTTCTTTTAGTTTTGTGGTCAGAAAGTGGAACATAATTCCAACCATGTTGAGAAGTGCAACACTTTTCCAATCTCTCCTTCACTCTCACCATCTCTATCCTCTTCTTTAGAACATTTAAATTCTCATCTACCATGTTGGTGGATCTCCCTATTCATTCACCATGAATGCAAAACAAAACCAATATAAGCAACCAAAAAAAAAAAAAATCACTATTGTATCTAAATAGTTACATGAAATTAACATGAATAAAAGTAAGAGATTAAGGAATTGATCATCACCTTCATCTTGATAATTTTGAACTCTTATTAATTGCCGTCCTCTATGTATATTGCTTCTCTTGATATATGCTCCTCTTGCTTTCAAAGATAAGAAAGAAGGCATAGAAGAAGCCATCTATCTCACTTTGAAACTTTAGTTTTTGATACAATTAAATATATGAGTATCACTAACTAAACCAAAATGATGATGAGAAAGTAGCTAGCTATATACCTAGCTAGGGCTATATGGTATAAAAATATTGGAGTAGCTTCAATAATTTGCAAGTATTTGGGTGATTAGTTAGTGTTGTAGGTTTGATGGGGTTCTCTTATAGGACATGGGAAAGGGTGTTTTAGGGGTCAAGAGTCAAATTGAAGATACAATCCCATGCTTTGAGGGGAAAGGTTTTGATTTTATAAGAATTCAATATTGTAAGAAACGCGTATGTAATGAGGAAAATCCGTTGCTAAAGTTGTGATTCTAATTATTAATTAATTATAACCCTAACTTTGTTGTTATCTCTTCATGTATTAGCTTAGGTGACCGGCTTCTTTTTTTTTTTATCATTTTCTCTTCTCTTCCAACTATTCACTGTTATTCATCCCATTTAATTAATAAATTTTGAGAAATATTTGATAGACAATTAAAATATATAAATAATCAGATAATTAATTATAAAATATGAAGAAAAAAATACGTATATGTATAAAAAAAATATGTATATATTTTATGAATAAATTATCTGACGTTAATTTCAAATTTTGATTTTGATCCCATATGATTTTATACACACAGCTAAATTATTCATTGTAAATTTAAATTTTAATATAAAAATATTTATTATCTGTAATACATAGATTAAAAAACTGGTTAATGAAATCATTCTTGATACTTTATGTTATTGAAGTTGACTTAATATATGGTTCCGTTTTTATATATGTATAGAATCAAAGCCAAATTAGATGAGTGGCGGCGTCAGATTTCTTGATCAAACAAATTAATGGTCAATTCAATGCATATGAATCAGGGAGTTTTATTATTAACCACCGTTTTTCTTTCTCATTAATGGTTAAATTAGTTTTTTTCTTTTTACAAGAAAAAAATTATTATTCAGTTTTGGTCTTACATTTTTAGTTCTTATCAAGAATTTTAGAAAAACTTGACTTTGGTAATTTTGAAAGACTGAAAATTAACATATTATAATTTTAATATAGGAGTAGATATGAAGTAATATAATTGCACAACTATTATTTTAGCACGTATAATATACATGATAAATATTTACTTTTATATATTTAAAATTTATAGTATATAATTATTTTTTAATACATGAATCATATTATAATTAAAATCTATGATAAATACGTATCTTTGAATATATAAAAATTATAATTTGAATTTATAATAAACAATTTAAATTACGATATAAATTTATTTTTAACTCTTGATTTTTTTGAGAAATGTCAAAATATAACTTAAAAATAGAGAAAAAAAGATAAATTGAAAGAAATAAATAGTTAAGAAAATAAAATATACAAATGAAAAAAAAAAGTGTGTGTAATGATATATAGTGGTGATATTTTTTACAATTTTGTTTTTACTTTTTTTCAGTAGTTGGCCTTTGAGTCCTCTAATCACCATTTAATTTTTAGTTAAATAACAAAAGACAGTTTTTGACCTATTCAACTTCACTTACCAAATTCATGATTTTAAAATAAATATTTTGCAAGCTGTATTTCTTGCAATACTTTAATTTCGGTTTTCTTTTATATTTGATTAGGCATAAATTTACTAAGTCCAATTTGTTTCACATAACACTATCCATAAAAAAAATATATCCCATTGATAATAAGACATTTTTTCATTTATGAAAGTTAAGTTAAAAAATTAAAAAATGTCAACATGTGTGGTTATTTTCTTTAAAGAAAAAAAAATCATGATTTTCTAATTTCTAGATATTTTATACACACACATAACTTTTTTCTTATTCTTTTTATTTCACTCACTAATCTTCCTTAGCATATACATGAACCGGCCTTGACACAGTCTGAGGGTGAGTCCTTGTTCGGAAGGGTCCAAATTTTTTTTTTTAAAAAAAATTATACATGAGCATGTTATATTTTTTAATATTATTTTATATTATAGTTGTAATAAATTTAAATTGTTTAGTTTTATAGATTTTTTATCTAAATTAAACCGTATCATGTGATTAAAAAAATATTATTTTGTTGGTGGCTAAAATTTTCTAATATGTTATATTTGTGAGTATATATTGAATAAATTATTAACATGTAATGTATTTATCATAATAATATTTAAATGGTTTTCTTAACAAGATAAAAAATATAATCGAAATTAAAATTATAAAAACATTAATTAATAAAGAAAAAATACGTAAGTTTTATTAATAATTTTTTTAAGGATGGGAAGTGAATAATGAACAAGAATATAAGAATATATTGAATAAAAATGTGTCTTATTTATTAAAAATTCTATCAATTTTAATGCCTCGTCAAAACTTAGACCTAAAGTATTTCGATTACTTATTATGCTTAAATTTATAACATAAGCTCTCCAATGATAATAAATATACATTAACTTAAACTGTTTTGTATTAAAGCTCGTAAGTTATATTGATATTTATTTTCTTTATACTCATTGTTTCTAACCGTTGGTACATGAAATTCGTTAAAGAACATTCAATGTCATAGAAAATGAATATGGGCCTTATTCCATCAATGGGCCAGACCCAACCCAACAAAGTTTTAGACATACCCGGATCCAATAAGAATAAGGCCCGTAATCATTGTGTATTTTTCAAACTAAATAAAATAATAAAAACATATATCCTTTTCCTTTGAACTCTTAGAAAAAAATAATAATAATAATTTACCTTAACCTACGTAATAAGTAGTAGATATTTTATTATTCACATAGATATTTTATTTTAGATGACTACGTGGAGGTTCAATCATGTGTGATGAACGGCTGCAAGAGGAGGTGTGAGAAAAGCGGTGACAAAGTCAACATGATGAAGGGCCAAGATTAAATCCTAGTCAAAATTCTTGTGTCAATATTACTACCACAAAATATAAAACCTCAACAACCAACACAAATTATCAAAATTATAATAATTTATTTTATCATTACCAAAATTATATTATAAATATTAGAGAGAGAGCATAGCGCCGCCTCAACATCTCAAAACTCTATCCCTAATTCCTATCTTGCTCTCTTCGTTGCTCTCTCCGTTGCTCTCTCCGCACGCTCTTTTCCTCCGATCTCAGGTACCATTTCTCGATCTCTTTTCATCTTAATTTTATTCGCTATGATCTACTTTCGAATATCTATGTTTTTGTTTCGTAATCGTAATGATAGGTTTAGTAATTATTGCGCACTTGTGTTTGATGTTTTTCTTACTAACAACACTCATCGCACATGGTATTCATCTTCGCTGGATACGGTAATTTTGTCTGGTGTAGTTTGAATTTGAAGCACCACGCATTTTGTTGTTAAATATTGTTCTAGGTTTTCAATGATTCTGTTATGTTTTAGGTTTAGGAATAATTATTTTGTGCTTGGTTTTCCTCAGGCCTGATATATGACTTGATTGTTGATTATTTGTTTTGACTTTTGACTAAGTTTTATTATTGATTTGAATATAGTATTTAGTTAATTATTGATGTTTAGTCTTTGCCTTCAGTTTTGAAGTTGTGTTGTAATTTTGACTATTTGTTATTTTAATTATGGATTTGAATTGTAGGTGTTGTTGAAGTTTCCTGTTGTTGGCTTGGTATCGGTGCAAGTTCTGCTGAAGCAGATTCCAAGGTGAAGGTGTCACGTCAAAGTTTCTTTCATGTTTGAACAGGCTACTATCCATTTGGGAGCAATTGAGCTGCTTGGAGACTATTTTTCTTCGTCTAGAAAAAATTACAGACCCTCACCACAGAGATTTAGCTGTATGCATCGTGAGACATATCAGAAATTCACTCAGTTTTCTGGTTGCGGTTGGCCACCTTCCATTATCCCTGAAGGAGGTTCTTCAAGGGTACAAGCTACCTTAGAGACTGAAATTGCTGCTGCTGCGTGTAACTGAATTCCAGCATTTAATTGCCTCTGAATATCTTTTGAAGAGTTTGTAAGTCAACATGGCTTTACAGAACATTGGCGCTGCAAACAGTGATGATGCCTTCTACAGGTATAAGATGCCTAAGATGATTACCAAAATTGAGGGTAGAGGTAATGGCATCAAAACCAACATTGTCAATATGGTTGATATTGCGAAGGCATTGGCAAGGCCAGCTTCTTACACGACCAAGTATTTTGGTTGTGAACTTGGAGCCCAGTCAAAATTTGATGAAAAGACTGGCACTTCTCATGTCAATGGGGCACATGATACTGCAAAGCTTGCTGGCCTTCTTGAGAACTTCATTAAGAAATATGTTCAGTGTTATGGTTGTGGAAATCCTGAAACTGAGATCTTAATTACTAAGAATCAAATGATCCTTCTGAAATGCGCTGCTTGTGGTTTTGTGTCTGATGTTGATATGAGAGACAAGCTAACTACCTTCATCATTAAGAACCCTCCGGAAGTGAAGAAAGGATCCAAAGACAAGAAGGCCATGAGGAGAGCTGAGAAGGAGAGACTGAAGGAAGGTGAAGCAGCTGATGAGGAACAGAAGAAACTGAAGAAAGAGAAAGAGGTTAAGAAGAAAGGCTCTTCAACTTTGAAGGATGGCACTGCTAAGTCTACCTCTTCAAAGAAGAAAGCAAGTGGTTCTGATGAAGACCGAACATCACCTACTCACAGTCAAATTGATGAGAAAGAGGAGGCTCATGATGAAGATGATGATGATGATGATGTGCAGTGGCTGACAGATACGTCACTTGATGCTGCTCGTCAACGTATCCAAGAACAGCTAAGTGCTGTGACAGCTGATATGGTTATGCTTTCTACAGATGAACCAGAGAAGAAGAAAAAGGCAGCAAGTAATGGAAATGGTGGTTCTCAGAATGGCAACTCAATGCACCATAAGACCCTGGTTGGTGAAGTGAAAGAAAATTTGAAGAAAGGTGTTGGGGCAAAGGAATTGCTATCCCATCTTGCAGCACTTCCTGCACCTGCTCAAGAAAGGATGAGTGCTCTGGTTGAAGCTCTATTTGATGGAACAGAAAAAGGTTTTGCTAAAGAAGCAATTAAGAAGAAAAACTATCTAGCTGCTGCTGTTGCTGAGGAGGGATCCCAATTGTTACTGCTTCATTCTTTTGAGGAATTCTCTTGCAAGTCTGCTAATGCTTTGAAGGAGGTTGCCCTGGTTCTGAAGGCACTCTATGATGCTGATGTGTTGGAGGAGGAAAACATAGTGCAGTGGTATCAAAAGGGACTGAAGGGTGATAACAAGGACTCTAAGATTTGGAAGAATGCTCAACCTTTCATTGATTGGCTTCAGAGTGCAGAATCAGAATCAGAGGAAGAATAATATGTGATCATAATCTTGGAGGAACAATTGTTTTCCCAAATTATCAGTCACTTACGTGTGTTTGCTTGCTTTCTTGTGTTTCCATTTTATTTCCAATAAAGGGTCTTGTTGGTCCCTTGTGTTGCTGAACTCCAATATTATGTAAACTTTTATTCATAGGGTGCATGCTTGTCTGGACTAGTTGCAAGTGCACCTCTGTGACTTGTGTGGCGTGGTTTTAATGTATTCTGGTTGATGATTGTTATGTTTTAATGTTTCAAAATAATGTCTTCATGTTATGATGCTGTTTGTTCAAACATGTGACTGATATGAACATCCACTAGCTAGGTATGGAATAATTTGAAGACAGGTTATGAAGTTTTTTTTCTTTATCCTTTAGTTTTGTTGGATTGTGGGGAAGGTTTCTGAATGGGGGAGACTTACGACAACGGTTTCTGCCATTATGATCAAAGTGAAGTGTGCAAGTATATTTTTGGCAAACTACTTGCAGTTTTATAATATTTTATAATATCTTTTTCTTTGCCCCTTTTAGTTTCGTTGGATTGTTGGGTGAGGTTTTGAACTTTCTTTTTTCTGCCCGACAATAGTTTTTTATGATTATGATTATTAACTGCTTAAGGCAATATTTATGTGATTTTGATTCACATGCTACCATTAAATTTGCTCCCCGGCTCTATCTCCGATAATTGGGATGTGGGTTATGTGTACAGGCTTTGCTGCTTAGGTCCAATTCCTCATTAGTTTAGGTGTGTCTCATGCTACCAATGAGGTGATGACAGATAACATACTTAGATACTGTCTTAAATTTGAAAACGAAAAATAATTGAATTTTCGGTTAACATACTCCATTTTAAGTCTTGTTGGTCTGACTTTGTAAACATAAGATTTTTTATGAAGCTTCAACGAACGCCATACGAAATAACAAGTGTTGAAATATCATAAATCTTGTAATATACATTATAATATTTAGTTTTATTTTTTTAACTAAATTCTGTGATGTGTCCGTCTGTATTTATATGGGTGGACCAGTTGTCATCGGTATTATGCCATTGCATTTTTATAGGATATGAATTTGATCATCAATTTTTACGGACTATTTTTAAAATGTACTAGTTACATATTTGCACATGTATGTATATTAGAACTTTAGTATATAAGGTATTGACTCAATATTTAATAATTTTCAATTTTTATGGACTCAATATTTCTAGCTTTTATAGACAGACATTATTATGGATGTTCTAATGGGGGAAAATATGTTTTATGTTCGTTTGTACATACTTGAGTACAAAGTTTATTTTCCCTTCCCTTTTTCTAGAAAAATAAGTTGAGGTGTAGGCCTAGGTATTCATCAACCAATATTTTGTTTGAAATCTAACCAACATCTAAACACTATAATTATGATGTTAGTTCATCTAGTCTATTAG
Organism: Hylodesmum podocarpum; assembly: GCA_026586105.1. NCBI lineage: Eukaryota > Viridiplantae > Streptophyta > Magnoliopsida > Fabales > Fabaceae > Hylodesmum > Hylodesmum podocarpum. The sequence goes on along the minus strand of JALJEV010000014.1, from coordinate 825,090 downwards.
TTATGTTTATAAATCAATGTGTCTTAATTTTCACAAACAACATAATTGAGTTGTTAGGGAAACAATAAAATCAATAAAACCGAACTCTGACGTGAAAAAGAAATAATTCACTGTTGCATTATCATTACCAAAATCAGTAAAGTGAAGTTCTCAATTGTATAAAATGTTTAAAAGATTTTAACCAAGCTCGCATGCTCCTGAAAATTTGTAATGTGCAAGCAATTATAGATTTATTTAACTTTCTTCCTAACAAACAAGTGTATGTATTGTTTTTCTTTCCTCATATTTTTAGTAGCTGAAATTTGGATAATATTTTATAACTGTTATTAGATAAAATTTAAATTAAAAATATTTATTTTAAATTTGATAAATTAAAATTAAATTCACTCCAAATTTTAAAAAACTAAAAAAAATATATTTAAGTCCTTTTTCTATAGTTTCTCAACTAAAATTTCTAGAATAACAAAAATAATTTGTTCGCAAACTTTCTGCACTAAATTCAACCAAAATTTATTTTGCTATAGTTTGTGTAGCTGTGATGCAGTATTTCTAAGTATAGAAACTATAAGAACATGTTAGTATTATTCTCTTTATTATTGATTGAAATTTGTAATAAATACATACTCATTGTAAATATGCAAATTAATTAAATAAAGGTATAACTGACAAACGTAGTCCACATGAAACTTTCGAACATTTAATTTAAGGGATTGTTTTATATTATGAAACTATATTATGTAAAGTATCAAAATAAAAAATAAAAATACTCCATGTACATATCAATTTCTTAGTGGTATATTTGATGATAACACCAAAATCGTTCGCTGGAAGGACAATACCATAAAAGTTACTCCATGTTGGTGGCAAATAATCAATCAATACATAACCTCTATTATAGTAACAACTTGACATAATTATTTATGAATTTACATGAATCATGATTTGTAAAACCTAACTTTATTAGTTAATTTTCTTTGAAAAAAACTTTTAGTTAATATAAATCGGTTATTTTTCTTACAAAAACTGTTAGTTAATATAAATCGGTTAAAAATCACTTATAATTAGAATATATATTTTGTATAATAATCTATAATATATGAATATGAATATCAAACTCATAAGATTAGATCTGATTCATAAATTCAAAACAGAAATGATTTAGAAAATCAAATCAAATGAAGATAAATTTCATGGCAAAATATACTTTTGAAGGGGGAAAAGAATACTCTAGAGTCTAGACCGGTTGAAATAAAATAAAAAAAAAAAAAAAAGGGTTGCAGTTTATGCATTGTGAGGGCTTTCATGGATTGCTATATATATAAATAGAGACACAAGGGCATTGGTATTTCTCAGCCTCGTCTCCTTCACAACCTCTCTATAGCCGCTCACACACATTCTTCACTTTCCTCTCTCTCTTTCCTTTCGTTTCACCTGTGTTACCTTTTCCACCTTCTGCAGGTATCTACCATCACCGGAACCTTGTCTTTTCTCGTTATTTTACTTTTCTCTTTCTATTTTTCCATTTCTTTTTGTTTTTATTATTGATTTATTCATTGATATTGTTGTTTATTTCGATTCCAAGTTTATTCTGGAGAAACATAGATCGTGTAATAAGTCTCGTGTTTTAGCTTTATCTGTTCTAGATTTAATAGATTTATTTGTTGGCGATTTTTAATTATTATATTTGTTGTTGTTCTTGTTGTTGCGGTCAGATTTAGATACGGTTGTGATTTGAATATTTCTAGATGATAATCTGGTTAGGTCGCTGTGTTTAACGATCTTGCTTTATATTCCTGCATTTGGCTATAAACCTTAACCTATTTATGTGTTTGTATCAAAACTATTTTGTATTAGATGATTGATTATTAAGATTGAAATTATTGTGTTCTGATTGATAGTTAGGGTTCTGACTGCGTGTTTGGATTGATTTGTTTTATATTATTATGATTGATGAAAACTATTTCGTGTTATGAGGATTGATTGTTATGGTTAAAATTAGTTTGTATTAGGATGGTTGATAGAGTAAGGGTTTTAACTGCATGGTTGGTTTAACTTGTTTTTGAGAAATAGTACTGTCTGAGATTTGAAAAAAGGAGCTATTATCCTTCAAAATAATTGATAGCCTAATGTACATGCCTAAACCTGTTGGAGGTGTTTGCCATGTGCTTTGTGATGGATTTTGTATTAATCTGTTTCAACGATGGTTATTAAATTAAGCCAAATGGCATCCAGTAATCTATGTTTCATATCCCTGCCTGGGGTTAGGGTTTGTTGTTGTTGTTTTATTGATCTAGTTAATGTTAAATAGAACAATTATTGATCATTCAAGCCACATTCAAGTTTCTTTTGGAAATAGATTTTAATTTGTCTTCAGGTTTACCAAATATGCACTAATTGTTAGTTGTTTTCCTTTTGTCGTTTGTGGCAAGCATTTATTTAATTATTCGACGATCGTTGTGATTTGCGAGCTTAACTACCCGTTTTTCCGTTATAATTATTACCAATTTTTATTCCTTGTCGTATGCGGAATTAATTTGTTTAAGTTTTATATCAGGAGTTATGCTGTGAATTTGACTACCTTTTGTTTTCCATTTAAATATTGTATCCTTCTAGATGCATTTACAGCAAGTGTTTTGCCCGATGTAATTGACACAATGTAGTTTCTTGCTCTTGATTCAGGACCTCTACAAGTTCTGCTGTAGCAGATTCCAAGGTGAAAGTGTCACGTTGAAGTTTCTTTCATGTTTGAACAGGCTATTATCCATTTGGGAGCAATTGAGTTGCTTGGAGAGTGTTTTTCATCTTCTAGAAAAAAGAACAGACCGGTGCCGAGAGGGCCTAGCTGTATGCATCGTGCACCATACCAGGAACATTTTGAGCTCTGTAGTTGCTGTTTGCAGCCCACCATTTCTGAAGGAGGGTCTTTGTGATTACAATTTGCAGATCATCATTGCAACTGCATAAACTTTGAATTTCAACATCTTCTTCCTGTGACATCTAGTGTGTTTGTTTGACACTTCGAGTATTTGAGTCATCATGGCCTTGCAAAACATTGGTGCTGGTAACAGTGATGATGCCTTTTATAGGTATAAGATGCCTAGAATGATTACCAAAATTGAGGGCCGGGGTAATGGAATCAAAACAAACATTGTCAACATGGTTGATATTGCAAAAGCCTTGGCAAGGCCAGCATCGTACACAACAAAGTATTTTGGTTGTGAACTTGGAGCCCAGTCAAAATTTGACGAGAAAACTGGGACTTCTCATGTTAATGGGGCACATGATACTGCAAAACTTGCTGGTCTTCTTGAGGTCTTCATTAAGAAATATGTTCAGTGTTATGGTTGTGGAAATCCTGAAACTGAGATCTTAATTACTAAGAGCCAAATGATTCAGCTGAAATGTGCTGCTTGTGGTTTTGTGTCGGATGTTGATATGAGAGACAAGCTAACTACCTTCATCATTAAGAACCCTCCAGAAGTAAAGAAAGGATCGAAAGACAAGAAGGCCATGCGGAGAGCTGAGAAGGAGAGACTGAAGGAAGGTGAAGCAGCTGATGAAGAACAGAAGAAACTGAAGAAAGAGGTTAAGAAGAAAGGAACATCATCTTCTAAGGAAGGCTCCACAAAATCTGCCACTTCAAGGAAAAAGACAAATGGCTCTGATGAAGACCGTGCATCTCCCCCTCACAATCAAATTGTTGAGAAGGATGAGGCTCTTGATGAAGAAGAAGAAGATGATGATGTACAATGGCAAACAGATACATCACTGGAGGCTGCTCGTCAAAGAATCCAGGAACAGTTGAGTGCTGTGACAGCTGATATGGTCATGCTCTCCACAAACGAACCAGAGAAGGAGAAAGAAACAACTAAGGCAAGTAATAACACTGAGAATGCTAACTCCATGACCTACATGAAACTGGTCGCGGAAGTCAAAGCAAATTTGAATAAAAATGTCAAGGCAAAGGAGTTGCTGTCCCATCTTGTGACACTTCCTGCATCAGCTCAGGAAAAGATGAGTGCCCTGTATGAAGCCCTTGTTGAGGGTGTTGAGAAAGGGTTTGGAAAAGAAGCAATTAAGAAGAAGAGCTATCTTGCTGCTGCAGTTGCTGAGGAAGAGGGGCAGCAGTTGTTGCTGCTGCGTGCAATTGAGGAATTTTCTTGCAAGTCCGCATCCAATGCGTTGAAGGAGGTTGCCTTGGTTCTGAAGGCACTCTATGATGCTGATGTGTTGGAGGAAGAACACATAGTACAATGGTATCAGAAGGGATTGAAGGGCGATAACAAGAACTCTCAAATTTGGAAGAATGTTCAACCTTTCATTGATTGGCTTCAGAGTGCAGAATCAGAAACGGAGGAAGAATAATGTGTGCTCATTATCATGAAGAAAGAATGATTTTCCAACATTCTCCATAACTTATGTTTGCTTGCTTTGTCATGTTCTTTATTTCCAATAAAGGGTCTTGTTGGCCCCTTGTGTTGTTGAACTCCTATCCTATCCTCTCTAAACATTTGTGCGTAGTGTGCATGCCTTGTCTGGACTGGTAGCATGTACGCTTCAGTGGGTTTTGTGGTGTGATTGTAATCTGTTTTGGTTGATCATCATGTTTTAATTAAACGTTTCTTGATATTATGATACTGTTTTCTGTTCTCTCATCCTCCTTTGTTAGTTATGTTTCATCTAGTCATGCTATACCGATGGCACATTGTATTGTTCATTTCTTTTTTCTTTTTCCATCTTGATTGAAATAATAAATTTATAAATCAAGTTAACTGGTTTCATCTAATATATATATTCGATTTTAGTCGTCTTAGGTTCAAATTCAATAAATGGCCTAACAAAATTTTGGAGCGACAAAATAGCAAGTTATATTCATAGTAACTCATCTAATAAACAAAAGTTTTACTGAAAGAATTAAGAAATTGGTTGTAGATTGGGTTTCTATGACGATATTACACTTTCGCTATGGTTAAGAGTGATAACATATGTGATGATAAACAGTAAAATATTAAAGATTTTGCTTTGTTCATCTATAATATTAACCCTCTCTTGCTTCCTTTGTATTACTCTTGGAAAAACCATAGAATTCCGTCCTTTATTATTTGGTTGCGAGAAGCATGTGAAAGACTGACTTAAAATGTTATCAAAATAGAGTAACGAGTGGTTTATAACTATTAAAGGTGTGGTTTGTAGTAGTTAAAGAATAAATAGGTCTCAAGAAAAATAGGAACCAAATATGATTATGTATAAATACGTAGATAAAGACACATTTTATTTTTCTGTTATCAATTGGTCATGACAAAGTATATTGTACACATAACATCACCAATGCTTTTGCCCTTTTTTATCTTTAATTTTGTTCTCCATATCTTTTCGTACTGTGTATACAACATCATCTAGTTACATAGATGGACCTTCAAAGACGAGGAACTATGCTCGTTTCCTCTTCAATTCGGTCCATTTCTTCCTTCCTTGCCACATCAATTTGCCTGATTTATCTTTCCAACATTATAAAAATTTCTTCATCCAAAGTTGACCATGTGATCACTGAATGTGAATGACACGCAACTGAGATTGTCCAATTTCATTTTCCTCATGTGCTTGCGCAGGGGAAGAATGATGATCCTATAGAAGCAAAAAAAACAAAAAAAGAAAACTAATTTTCCTTGCCTAAAGATAATTTGACCAAAGAAAACCATCACCTCGTGCAAATGTTCGAGAATAGAAACTGAGTTTTCTAACCTGGTATTGAAATCGTTTGATTGAGATAATAGCTTTAACCATCATATAAACTGGTGCAATCATTCCAATGATTCTCAACACTAGTAACTGCAATACATTGAAGATTTCATTTAGATTGAAGTGTCAAAAACTTGTCAATTGTGTCTATTATATATATACCTATGTTCTCTTACCATAGACACCAGCAATGAATACCCTCTTGCTTCATTGAATATAAATATGATTGGAAGAGTTTGACGTAAAAGAAGAAGAACAATAAACTGCATTTAACGTGAAAATTGATTAGAACCACGTAGTCTTGGACCATGCCATATTTTTTCACCTACCATTTTTTTTATACATTTTTTTGACAACATGCGAAGCATATACATAAAGAAGGGAGAAAAAGGAAATTACAGCAATGGCAACAATGCGGCAACATATCAGACTTGTTGTAGAGAGTGTTGATGCATATTCAAAGTCAAGGTCGAATTCACGGTTAGCATTAAACATTGCTATGAACTGATGGTTATGAAGATCCCAGCTTGAAATCTCCCAGTTCTCTCTGAGATAACAATCTTTTGATCATAGAAAGAAAAAAATATATAAAAGTTAGACAATGAATTCAATGAGTAATCAACATGTACCCATGATTTATTGGAGAACCATCGTAATAGTGTAGAGAAGGGTGTAGAGGTGCAGTGTAGCCAGGCTTAAATTGCTGCACTTACAAAGTGGAAAAAATACATGGGCAGTTTCTCATTAAGTTTGAATAAATTGTAATTACAACATAAATGTGTGAATAAGATAATATCATAGAACAGACCTGTAGGCAAATTTCACAGGTAGTATCACCTTTCTCATTGCACCATCTTTGAACACATTTCTGGTGTGCATACTATAATGATCAAAAGAAAAAAGTGAGCTTAAATAATTAAAAACAATCTAACATAATCACATGCACATGTACGTGGAAGTTAATTAGCTGATACTGAACATCAAGAACCCCACAGATTATTCTACAGCTTCAATAACTTGGCAAGTGAAGTACATCGAAAGTTTGAACAAATTGTTGGAAGTCGGACGTTCCCCTTAGATATGATCCGTTGTATGTACATAAGTGGAGAACAATCCTCATCTTACAAGCCGATTTTGTAGGGCTAAGTTAGACTTATAACCCATCTTTCTACCATGGTATGGTATAGACCGGTACAATCCCATCAATATTTGAGATGGTATAAACCGAAATGCAATGCGAATTATATTAGAACATTATTCCAAAAGCAATTAACAAGGCATGCAATCCTACCTTCAATGTGCCACAACACGAACAAGGTGCATCCATGTTTGAGTCTTCATCCTCATTATGACATATTCGACACTGCACCAATTTATTAGGAGTTGGTATAATTTGCTCATTTATAGAGTTGATCATATATAGAGTTGTTTTTTGCAACCTCCTTTAGATTTGAATGACAATTTCAAGAGAAGATTCAGCGTGTAGCTGATCAACCAACAGAACAAACTGATCTGTGATCTATAATCTTTTCAGCATTAAGACATTTATCTTAATTAGAAATTACAAGCACAATATAAATCAACTCCATTCATGTTTTGGTTCAACTATTTTCGCTTTATAATTATGATGATGGGTACGTAGATTAATCTTATTTTGGTTTGGCTAAGGTGTCACGTTTCACAAGAGGTAAGGGAAGAAAGGAACTTTCACGTACACAAGGAAAGAATAGTGTTAGCATGTTTACAATTCAAAAAGAAAATTCAGTGCAAAACACGTAAATGAATCTTGACATTGCCTACCAAAGATGAACACTCACGCGCATTGGCATTGGAATATCAAAAATTTTAAAACCAAATGTTGTGTTGGTCAAAACCTTCCTCTCAAGTCTCAATTTTCCTTCACTTTTTCTCCTATATAGGTTTGTATAAGTAAAAAAATTATTATTATTGAATGAAGAGGAATTTCACATGAAAAGTTATGAATTATACAATAGTATATTTTATTCTTTTATTATCTCATTTCCATGTAAGCTTTCTTTTAGAACTAAAAATTATACACTGACAATTTAAAATGATTTTACACAATTAATTAATTATAAATGAGATTATGTATATTTTTTAAAATTTTATTCTATTTTAACTTTAGTTTGCAAGTGCACTGAAAAAATAAATTTATAGGTTAGGTAAATTTGCATACCAATGTGAATTAGAGTATTAGACCTAAACTGCACAATTTTTACTTATTTTAATAAAGTTTTTTCTTTTTAGCTTCTTAACTAATTTTCTTATGAAACGAGACACTTGTTAACATTTGCTTAGTGCAACGAGAATTTGTAATATTAAAGGTGATCAATATATTTTAAGTTCCAAAAAAGCATGACATTTTATTTTTTATTTTAGTTTTTACAAAATATAATAATTTGGTTTTTTCCCTTGATTTTTCTTTTTAATTCATTTGATTTAAATTCTTGCCAATAAATTTAAATTAGAAAGTGTTTTTTAGAATTTTTTAGGTTCTAAATAGATACAAAAAGAAACTACGAAGAGAAACAATTTCAACATTTGAAGTGAAGAACCATAAAATCGTCCCTTATGCCACTCATTGTTGCCTTGATAAAAGATTCAGCATAGCTCAAGTAATGAAAAGTCATAGTTGAATGAACTCCAAGATGATCAATTACAAGTCCTCCTAGAGAACAACCAACTGCATTACAAACAAATTATAGACTTCTGGGTAACAGATTAATGTGTAGTCACATACCTGTTTTACATGTGGAAAACATTTAATTTTTCAGAAATAATTTAAGGAATCAATAATTTTATACAAGAGTTTAGAAACTATATATAGCTAAATGAAACCTGAATGGAAGAAGTGAATCTTATATTCATGAATGATGATGAATGGCATTTACATCAATCATCATATGAGGTATGAGGAGCAGCAGTACAACCAGGATCAAATGCATCTTCAGAACCACAGCAATGCCAATACTGCAAAACTTTGCCAGAGTCTGGAGTATTCATGGTGCCCCCTTCATACACACTCTCAAACTTTCTCTTAGTTTCTCCTGTGGTAGAGGACGATAGAAAGAGATGTGAATCAAGGCCCCAAATGAACAAAACATAATACTGAAATGCACAAATTTTAATCAGTGTAACGGTTAGATGAAATTCCTAAGATGTGCATTTTGTCCCCATAACACAGGATTTGCTTTGATCTTATACACACAAACTAACCTTCCACTAAAGTACTTAAATGAGAAATGAGCCTTCTAATTGCATAACCCATATCCGAGTTTGTGGTCTTAAACTTTTCATAAAAGATTCTTTTTTAAACTCGGCTATGCTAGTAGTTTAATTTAGTTTATTGAGACTCACATTATGACTGTGTAACAGTAAAAGAATCCATGTTTTGGCTAGCCTTTTTGGCACAGATAACACTATTTTAACAGCAAAATCACAGCTCAATAAGGCATGAATTCTAATATGAGAAGTGCTTCCTCATGAATGTCAACGAATCTGATCAATTACTCTTAAGAGCTTTGTCAGCAGGAAACACAAATATGCTACCCAACAGCATAGGCTCTAAATAATAAAATCATAAAATTTTTAGTCTCCACCCCAGCAGCATTAAACTACATATATAATATGTGTAGTTTATTTCATTCGGAGCAGATCACAGACTGAATTTACACCCAACATGAGTAACACTCAGACCTGCATACTGAAAAGCTAAAGATTATGACAAGCTTTGTGAGAGGGATATGGTGATAAGAAAGGCCTCAAATATCTATATTCCATTTCTAAAACAAATAGGACATGTCAGGAACTGAAATTAGAAAATAGAAGAAAGAAAAGACAGGTTGTATTTCTTGATAGCAAAGCAACAAAGAATTGGAGAGATAACTCTCCTCCAAGGGTTTCCCCTTCACAGAGGATTTCTCCTTTCAAAAGAGCGGAAGCTCAATCTACGAATGAACAGATCTGAATCCTTCTATACTTCTTCTCCTATTTATATCTAATTAACTCCTCTAATTAATGAACATCCTAATTGCATTGATTAACTCCCCCTTCTCCTTATATCCTAACAGGAAATCTCCCCCACATGGAGTAAATGAACAGGTTTTAGAGGCGTATGCTATATGCCACAACTAATTAGTTGAGTCATCTTAAATTTTATAGTAATATTCATAGTCCTATACAAAGGATGGAGATGTTTTCACCAATTTTCTACGGATATAAAGAAGTAACTTTCAAGTGAACTAGGAAATACATTGTGATAGCTTTAAAAAGGGTTAGAAGATAACTATGGCTATTATGCTCCATGATCACCAATGCAATTAGTTGAAGCCCTCTATACCTCTCAAATCTATATTACATAACAAACTCAGAACTTTAGCTAATCAAAGGAGACAGAATTTCAAAAGAGAGAAAAGATAGAAAGAAAACTATCTTATGGTAAATTAACTTAAGGCCATATTGGATAAACTTTTATAGAAGGACTTCTAGAATAAAATTTACTTCCCCAAAAGTTAAAATTAGTTTTTCAATACAAAAGTTCTTTCTTTTAACTTTTCTAATAGTTGAAACTTTCTTAAGATTAGCTAGTGGGAAAAATAAATTTCATATTTTTCTTCTTTTACAAATCTCTCGTGAAAAAAAAAATACTTGAATTGAGTCTTAGTCAGATAAACCAGTGTGTTTTAACTTAATTGAGATCAACATAATCTATCGAAAATGCGAATTATTTTGGCTGGGGTTAAATGAAATGATTTGAGATAAACATAAAATTAGTGGAAAGGCAACATGAGCACGAAAGTGAGTGAGAAACGAAGTGGGGTACCTCCAAAATGAGCAGTGTGAAATCGACAAGCAAGAGGGTGATTGAGTGCAGGGTCGAATTGAGTTTTGCAGTTCTTGCAAGTTCTGAGGTTGACGCTGTTTTTCTGATTCAAACATCGAATAGATTGTTGTGTGTACGTGTAAGTGTTGTTGGGCTTTGGTGTTGTTATACGTTGAGATTGCACAGTGAAACAAGGTGTTTTGTTGTCACGAAGAAGAACAACAAAATGTTGAGAAAATGAAACAGCCATAGATGGATCTATCACAACACACAGATAAGAATTGTGTTGCCACTTTTCTCCATTGCTTTCGTTTCGGTTAATGTTTTCACTGTTATGAAAAGTAAGAATTATTAATAATAATAATAATCTTGTGTTTTTTAATTTTATAAAAGTATTTATCACATTTTAATAAATTATTTTAAAAAAGTATTTATTCTTATGAAATATTTTATTATATGTAATTTAATTTATTATAATCTTTTAATTTATTTAAAAAATTTAAATTATTAAACTTATTATCTTTATTCCTTCGATACATGAAAATGCAAATAATCTATTTAAAAATGCAACCGCACATGTATTTTTACTAGTTAACTACAAGGAAAGAAAGTTAATCAAATAATAATATTATTTATTTATTTGTTAGGAAGAAAATATTTATTTATTTAAATAAATGTAAAAATTAGTTGATCCTATCTGAATTAGTTTTGTGAAAATTATATAGGTAAAGGATTGATACTCTATAAATTTGATTATAAGAAACAATATTTCAAAATAATTTATTAATTATATTATAAAATCAATTTTATTAACTATATGACAAATCAAATCTTCTATGTAAATTAAACCTTTGATCGATACAAGTTAAAATCTTTTATTACTATATATTTATATATATCATTGATAATAACCACATTTTATTCAATAATAAAATTATCTAGAATCTAGAATCTATAAAAACAAACAAAATAATTATACTATCCATAATAAATCTGCTCTTAAAAATACCTTTCCAATTCAAATTGACTATTTCTTTTGTTTGACATTTTAAAAATAAAATAAAATAGTGCAATGTAATAATTTATAATTTTAAAATTAAAAAATGAAAATTTTTTCAATTTTTTTTTATATATTATTTATAAAAATCATACTAGAATTTATGTCCATAAAGAAGATTAGTGTAAACTGTAAACATAACAGCTGCAAATAATAAAAAAAAATGTGAAAAAAAGTGTGAAATAGTTGGGCCTGAAGAGTAACAGTTGAGCCCAAATGTAAACCCAATATAGATTGATGAGAAATTAAGCATGAAAGAAAGAAAAGGGTCACAAGGACATTCACCTAAAACAAGAAGAAGAAAGAAGAATATGGAGCTGAGTTTATCCTCAACTTGGTGTATATCCCTAAACTCCAAGTTGAATAAAAAGCATGGTTTTTTCCACTCTCAAATTCCCATTCTGACATCTTCAAGCAAAATTACAAGAACCAAACCTCTTTTCATCGTTAACGCTTCAAGACAAACCTTGTCCTCTAACTGGCAAGTTTCTCAGCACGATTTTTCTGCATCCACCACTTCCCCATGGCTTCCCAGATTCGAAGAACTCGACACCACCAACATGCTTCTCCGTCAAAGAATTATCTTTTTGGGTTCTCAGGTTCTCTCTCTCTCTCTCTCTCTCTCTATCTATCTCTCTCTCCACATATAATATTTTGGAGTGGATTCTGTTGTTGTTTTTTTCCATGTTTTAAGAATACCCTTTGTCTTCCTGGTTATGTTTTTAAGGGAAATTTGCAAACTTGTTCACGTGGGTTCATTCACAGTGGCATAAGATAAGAATGAACAAACAAGAGAAAGAGAGAGAGAGAGAGAGAGAGAGAGAGAGAGAGAGAGAGAGAAATTGGCATGATAGTGTTGAATTGCTGAAGAGATATTGCTTGATGCTGTTGAATTTTTATTTTTGTTTTGCTTGTTAACGTGTGTTAGTTCTGAACTATGGGGTGACCTAATAACAAAATAAAGGGAGAAAAACTATGGGGGAATTGGAATGGAACATAAGAGACAGTATTTGATGTTGTGTTTTTGAATTGCTTTGTTTGATCAGGTGGATGATATGACTGCAGATTTTATCATTAGTCAGCTTTTGTTTTTGGATGCTGAAGACTCCAAGAAAGACATCAAATTATTTATAAATTCGCCTGGTGGTTCTGTTACTGCTGGTATGTAGTGAACAAATGTTGCACTTCACTTTTGAGCTAACTTTTGTAATTGGATTTGTATGTTAACTTTCTTAATGCCAGATACAAGCTTTCAGCCTTTAATACTTGAGTATTCACTGTGACATTATTATGTATCTATAAGAAAAATATGATTAAGAAGTAACTGAATTTTTAGTCTGTGTTATACTTATACCCTGCTGTATTTACCGATAAAACAAGAAATTGTTGATCACACTGAGTCACAAACTAATTCCGTGAAAACTTGAATCTTGTTGGAGCATTTAAAAGGTTCTCTCAATAAGAGATTGAATGAATTGAATCTGTGATTATAGGAAAGGAGCCCACTATTAGTGAACTTTGGGGCATTGTGCAGTTCAACGAATCTCAATTATGTTTGTCTTCTGCTAATTGCTTTTTGTTTATCATTCCACTTAGGAATGGGAATTTATGATGCAATGAAGTTATGCAAGGCAGATGTGTCAACTGTTTGTCTTGGGCTTGCTGCATCAATGGGTGCATTTATCCTGGCTTCTGGTTCAAAAGGGAAGAGGTATTGTATGCCGAATTCAAGAGTCATGATTCATCAGCCACTTGGAACTGCTGGTGGAAAAGTAAGATTGTCCTCTTCTATCTTTTGGCTTTGATTCTCGTCAGTAGAAGTAGGTCTGAAGTTTTTTGTGGTTATTTTCGTTTGCATTTATATGATCAGGTTAAAGGTTAAGCAAATTTTAGATTTCAAGCATATGTTAGAGAAGTATAGGATGTGGAAGGCTTACAATTCCCTTTTAACTGGAAGTGCATTTGTTGAGTCAATTCCAACTCGAAATGGGGTGGGGTGCATTGTGGGAACCAAAATCCCCAAATGCACTCCAAACTCCTTAGCTCTTGTGCAATTTTAGTTTTTTTTTTCCCAGTATGGAGGTATAAATCCATCTCATGGGATGGGTAAAACTTGTTTGAGGGTCAATATGTTTTGTTAATTATACACGATTCATGGAAATAGGCCTTTTTCATTGAGAACACATACCTTACTTTGACTGCTTTGCTAATATTGAAGTTGTCATTATGAACTTTCGATCTGAATATGATACTTTGTGATTTGTAGTTCTCCGAATTCTTTTAAGCATAAACAGTATAGCCATCACTTTCTTTTGATTACTAGACATTTAGATGCTTTTGTAAGCCTTTTGTTTTTGGTTTCTACATTGTATGTGCAAGTTTGAGGTTGCTGTGTGGTGGATTGCATCCTAGATTTCATTGTCACACTCTGGTCTCGTATACTTTGGTAAGTGCCAGTTGAGGTTCAAGCTTATTAGCTAGAACCTGGAAGAGAAGTTTTAGAAGTGATGACTCGGTTGGAAAGCAACTTTGATAGTTATTGAAAGGTCAACTTTTTGTTGGCATGCCTATTTGTGTAGATGCATTAGTATGATGCTCGTTTGGTATTTCAAAAATATTTTTGCTGAAACCTAAGCTGGTGAATATTTTCTTTGCAAAAAGTCAGCTTTCTGATAAGTGATAAGTACTTTGATAGTTAGTAGAAGATTTTTCCCTGAGTTATTTTGGTATCTATTATGAATTCATGATGTTTGGTGTGATTACTGATCTAATATGCAATTACAGTATGTGTAATAAGTTCATTTGTTAATCATCTTGTGTAATGGTTCTTCTTGTGGTGGTTCTGAGAAAATTGCAGTCTACAGAAATGAGCATTCGAATAAGAGAAATGGCTTATCACAAGATTAAGATAAACAAGATACTATCAAGAATTACAGGGAAACCTGAAGAGCAGGTTAGAAATCAGATGGACCCTCTTTTATCTAAATATCTCAGTAGTTTGCTATCCAATATGATGCACATGTTTTACCCCTTTAATTTATTTTTAACTGCAGATCGAATTGGACACCGATCGTGATAATTTTATGAATCCTTGGGAAGCTAAGGACTATGGTTTAATTGATGGTGTTATTGATGATGGAAAACCAGGGCTAATTGCACCAATTGCAGAAGCAACACCACCACCAAAAACTCGAGTATGGGATCTATGGAAAGTTGAAGGAAGCCGGAAAGCAAAGAAAAATTTGCCCTCAGAGCACAAGTTTTTGCAGAATGCATCTGAAAGACGTGATGGTGATAAGGGCACTGGAAAAGAAGGGGAAACACCCGTTGCCGTATGAATTAGGAGATCAATTATTGTACTGCTTTTATGCTCAATAGATCAATCTATTTTAATTTCATAATCACCTCCCCCAGAAGATAAAAACGGGTTTCTCACTTAGACATAGAGGGTCATATTTTACGTAACATCCATACTGTATAATAGTAATCCCAAATTTCATCATATGCTTCCATTGTTAGATGCTTTAAGAAGGTTATCAGATCAGGATTCAAATGGTGAATGGTTAAGTTAATTTTTGAATCGTAAATCATAACTTTTATTGAATTGTAAGTAAGGGTATGAAAAATAAAGAAAGAAACAATCATACTGATCCAAAACCAACTGATTCAATACAAATTGAATCATTTTTTATACAATGGATAGGTTAAGTTTGGTTCAATATTTTGTTTTTTAGAAAAAACGATTTGCCACGGCCCTGAGCACATGAGTATATATGAACTCAGGATGGGATCTAATGCCAAATCATCTGGCCATGAAAATCTAGTAGCTCTTCTCCACAACGCACCATTGCCCTTATGATATGGTATACAAAACCCTGAAACAATTGATTTTCAATTTTCTTATTATCACAGAAATTTAGCAAGCTCTCGTTACTTACATTTTTTGGCATATCTTGAATTGTACAAATCCAAACATCCCTGCATACATTGAAACAATGAGTATTCTTTTATATTCCCAAAAGATCATCAGTTCTCTGTTGTGAAACAAAAATTTATCGCAGGGGACATTCTATTCGTGTGTATGGGTCCAGTAATTTTATAATAAAGCGTTTATTTCCGAAACAGGACAGTATTATGTTCTTAAGCAAAATAGAGAATACAAATTCCTGATGTGCTAGCCATGGCTCGCTATGCATAAATCAAATAATACATCTGTCTATAGTGCTATTCAGTTCCTGTAAAGAGAGGTGAAACATCTATACATTAACAAAATTGAGATCAAGCACAGCAAAGCTGTAAACTTTCAGCTTCTGACACTCATCGTAAGACAACATTCAATTTACTCTGCACCTGTTCTCTCACTTTCCACTGCATTGACAGAGGGAATTAATAAGTTTCAAAACAAAACATGACAGAGGGAATTAATAAGTTTCACTAGCATTTCTAATTATATTGAATACCTGCAGGTCGTTAATTTCCTCATCTGTAAGAGAACGTTCCATAGACCTATACGCGATCCTATAGCAGTGGCTGGTCATTCCTTTCTTGTTTGTGAAATTGTCTATTAATTGCACCTGCAGTTTCAAGAAGCAAAACAGAAACAGAAAAAGTTACCAAACTTAATGTAGCACTCAGAAAAAGAAGGGAAAGGATATCATAATCCTGTTAAAAACTATATGGTTAATCTAAGAAAAATAAGAGAAACGAAAGAATACAAGGGTAAACAGTTGAACTTGAAAAGCCAAGAAAAGGCGAAGAAAAAAGCTTCCCTTTTCTGCTCATGATTTTGTTCATGGCAGTTAAATTACAGGAAATATCAAAGCAGCTAGTCAGTCATGAATATTTTAGTACATGTCCATATGACAGACATTGGAATGTGGTGGCCGCCATGGGATTATTGTGTGAAGACAAAGGTAATACACAGGTGATCGGTTATGCTAATACAGATTGGGGAAGTTGTCAACCCCGGTCAATGATACTAAATGAGCTCATCTTATGCTTTGTTGCCATTGAATATTAAGAAATCACCTTGTGAATCCAAACAAGTAAAATGTCAAAAGAAGTTTTGCCCAAGTTATTCAAAGATCGTACCTCCTCTGCAAGATCCCCAGCTATTCCTCTGACAACTTCACACAGATTGTTTTCAGTAAATGATTCACTGATCCAGAAACTCATGTCCTTGTAACAAGGAGGATACTAAAAAGGTAAAACACAGAAAAATTAGCAATGTGTCACCGAAATAAAAATATAAATTCCTCAAGAGTCGAGACTCAAGATCAATAAGACAGTCACACATGCAGAAAACATAATTGACAAAATGTTTGAAGGTTTGCTTAGTTAAAATGCCTTCTGGTCTGAGGTTTACACAGAAGACGAGTGAATAAAACTAAAATGCAGAACATGTACTCTAAATTTTTTAGTTTAAAATAACTAACTGTATCCAAATTAGACCATGAAAGGCATTTAACATAGTGAAACATCGAAGCCATGGACATATGCAGGTCCAAAACTAACTGTAACTTGCAATTTGATACCAACAAAACTAACCATATTTTCTCATCGCACAAGTAATATTCAGAGTTTTACATGAATTATGGACCACCTAAACTTTCAGTCACATGAATTGTTCTCATCTAGCTTTCAATTGCAATCATATATTGTAAAGAATAAGAGATATTCTCAGACATTGACATACTCAGAAAAATGATAACAAATGTAGACACTCAAGTGTAGGCACACATTTAGATATGCAGATGTTACCTTTGAAAACGGCTTAAATTTGGCTCCCAACTGACCTTTGGAAAACTGTATATAAAATAACGCAACCACATATAATACATTAGGGATGAGATCACAAAAGAACTAAACAGATATTATTGTGATTCTCAAGATGACTAAATCATAAATTCTTTTAGTCACATAACATATGGCAACCAGGAAAAAACAAGAAACAACAACAACATTGAAGGATGCTTGTTGAACATAACCAAGAAATACCTGGGAGGTAAATCGCTCATCATTTGACCAAAAGAGGCGAATATCTGGTATGTCAAATAGAACCATAGCTAACCTCTCCAACCCTAGGCCGAAAGCCCAAGCAACATTATTAGTTTTCCCATTTCTTTTCAGAATCTCTTGCTCTGTCACTCCACACCCCAAAACTTCCAACCACTTTTCCTGCCATAAAAGATATATTAAACATTACTTAATTTTATTACAAAATTAGAATCAGGAATTTAGTCAGAAAAAGAAGTAGATGAAGAGAAATAAAACAAGCATGGGAGTAAATAACTCTGCCTGTTAAATCATTCATTAATGATGCTTACAGTTGATTAAAGGCATATGCACTAACTAGCAATGACATAAGTAGTGGGGTGATGCAAATGTGATTTCTTACCCTCCAGATTCCAGTCCCACTCTCAATTAATGATAAAAAAACTTCCTAATCTTACTATTTGGGAGCACATGCTTGACTTTAAGAAAAACATGTCAATCTGATTTGGATTCTGGTATAAGAACAATCTATTGAAGAAACTTTTGAACCAAAATCGTATCCTTCAAGAACCAAAGATAGGACATTTTGAAAAGTTCTAGCATTGCAATCCAACAATTGAACAATATGAAAGCAAAGACATTATAGATCTTCACGTAAAGCCGGGATGAATTTAGTTTACTTATTATATAAGGATTTTTTGGGCAAAATAGTTAGATATTATCCTATCCAGTTTTTTTATTTATTTATTTTTTATTATTATTATAACACAGATATCCAATCCAAAAATAGTATATAAGTTTTCCAGGTAGATTGCTCATCCCATAATCAAGTAACTTAGTGACCCTCATCGTATCAACCTTATAGTGTCCAAACACGTCTAAGGTGATAATCCCTGTCCACCAGTGTGCTTTTGGAAACAACATTTAGTGGCACCATGATTTCAGAAGAAAAAGCCAGTAACAGGAATTATATAAACACGGAATGTTAAAGAGAAAAATATGCCTAGCATACCTTGAAATATATTTCAAGTTCAAACGATGGGTTAGTAAATGGGAAATAAGTATCCACCCAGCGCATTTCCACAGCACCTGAAAACGTAAAAGGGAAAAAATTATAAATAATCAGTTTTGCGAACTTTACTTGGTTTCAAAGGAATATCACAAGTTCGCAAACAACTTCAGCATTTTAGCATTACAATGAGAATATCATCATAAAATATTTAATATTTCCACTTTCCGGTTGGCAGTGTTTTATTTTAGCTCAAAACTGTGCAATAATAGTTCCAATTTTAAAATAGCTTGCAGTTGAAATATATTTATCCTTTTAACCTATAAATATTGCATGAAGTGCAAGTGACTATTTTAAAAAGAAAATCATTTACATAATGTTCAGTTGGTGAGAGATGGAGAGGAGAGGGCTAAAATCCCTCCTCAATCAATTTTGGTTCCCCTCAGAATTGGGGAATGTGGAGGGGAGAGCTTTGCTTCACCGTTCTAAGTATATAATATTATCAAACAGTGCGTTAAGGAAGAATATATAAATTAGGAACATATATTTTGTTGATATTATTGTGCACAATTTTCTTTTTATAATTTTGGAACAACTATGTTGTAACATAAAGGGCACCCCAACACATCAATGCTCCTACCATTGTGAGGTCTACAGAGGTCAGATGTAAACAACCTTACCCTCAAAGAGGATATTTCCACAACTTGAGCCATCACCACCAACTCAAAAGTCAGAAAGCAAATTTCTCCTCTACATAATTTTATAAAGTGTTTTTATCTTGCCAAAGAAAGGAAAATACATGTATTGATATGTACATGCAACACAATAAAGATGAAGTATCTAGCAATTTTAGATTGTTCATTTTCTTTTCTTAGACTAATTCATCTTACAAATCCTCATTAACTATGAAAATAAAGCAACTGACAATGAAGTGCATATTGGCCATTTGGAAATACCAAATAAATGACGTGCTAGACCCTCAAGGCATTTCTTTAAGTCTGTTGCTGCAAATAATGTCGCATCCACTCCAGATGCCTCCCATTCTTCTGGAACAAAAACCCGAAAGCCTTCCATCTACATAATAAAAAAGAAGAATTATATAAGTTAATTATTATTAGATCAAGCCAGTTACTGCATATTGGGACATACTTGATGGAAGACAGGATAATGAGTTGAATCAATTGAATCCCTACGGTAAACATCTCCTGTGACAAGGAAATGAGTGTATCCACTTCTCAATAATTCAGCCTGATGTGCACTGGTGTGGCACCTTAAAACCGTCTGAGGGTCTATGTAGTAAGTATCATTATAGCTCCTACTTACATGGTCTTCAGGGACCAAGACATCATCAAAATTCTGCAACAAGAAAAAGATTGAAAAGATAAATAGGGTCTAAGAGATTTCTAATCTGATATTACACAAATGTTTTTTACCTGCAGAAGAAAATTAACCACCAAATTACTCAAATAACATCAAATGACAGAGAACTTCCTTGGCATGAAAAATTCAAAATAATAATCAGCATAAATCTAGAAGGAGCTAATTGCAGAAGTAGTCAATAGTGTATCAACATATCTGAAACAAAGTAGCACCAATGCTTCAATTTATTTTTTCATCAATTTTTGTTTCCGTACCTCCTTCACTGAAACAATAGGACAAAGATCATCAAACTTGTTGAACTTATTTGAATAATTTGTATCAAAATACTCGTATATTGCATTCTTCAGTATCCCAAGAGGGTGATGATCCCTCCTGTGAAGCTGCACCCCAAGTTTTGAAAATATATTGTCCGGCACATTATTTGTAGGATCATCCTTCACCACATCTAGAAGACCATGAATCAGAAACTATAACAAATTTATGAACAAAAGAACATCTTTCAAAAGCAGCACTGCAAATATAAAAGCATATAGAAAGTAAACAATGTAGAACAAATAAAGCATGCTATATGCCAACCAAAACATCCCAGTCACTTGTACAATAGCAATTATATCAAAAAGTGAAAATTAAATAAAATTACTCCAATGTCAGTCACTTGCAGAAATTGTTGAAATAGGTCTTAGTCATGGACATTCTCCTTAAAAATTACCACAAAGTTAATGGTGGTATACAACTTCCCTCATCCTATGGGAAAAAAATGAGAACATTAGTGCATACCTAATCAAGTTTGAAAGTTTTCACCAAGGAGCATAGTATGTGATTACAGCTCAAATAGTATTCATATGACAATAAACATTCAGATATAAAAGAAAAACAATATGCAATATCCAAAGTACCTTCTCTGCTTATCTTGACTCCACCAAGATCCAACGCTGACAACACCGGCTGCCTCCATTTCTTGCGCGAAAGATTGCCAGTGGAAACAGAAGCAGCTGAAGTAGAGAAAGGTAAACACGATCTTAAGCTTCTTAGGCCATTACTTTGGCAAAAGAAAGAGGCCCTTGCAAATAGTGTAGCATGAACAGAAGAGATCACCATAGCCATGCCCCCAAGTAGAGATTCTTAACCGGTTAATTCTTGAAGCACTTGACAACAGACAAAAACAGATTTTACAATAAAACTCTACTCTCAATAACCTCTTATCCTACAGAATCAGGTGCCTCACTCACTGGATGGGAGGCTAACCAGAAATAACTCAATTCTGCAAAAATAAATAGGAAAAGATGAACAATTTGATCACTTGGCTATATCAGAATTCAAGAGAAAAAAAAAAAACTTAAAATTGCCAAACAATTCAACCATGTTTCTATTGAAAAGTGATCAAAGTTGTGTTTTGAAAAGGGTGTTGCGGAAAATAGAGACTTTGGGCAAACCCCAACATTATGCACACAACATGTATGATTTAAGAATAACTAGAATGAAGAGAAATTACACCTAGTAACAGAGTGTCACACAAAGCACGACAATTAATTTGAATCCTATAAAGTTGAAGCGAATCAAAGAAGTCCACGAGCAAATTTCATGTAGCAATACTTACATGGATTATAAAATAAAAATTAGTAAGAAATTGAGAAAAGGAGCGAACCTGTTGAACAAAAGTTTTGTTTTTTTTTTTTATAAATCGAAGTGAAGGAAGAAGAGAAGAGTGTGTGAGTGACGATAGCGTGTTTGGGGTATGTGAGTGTGTTACGACAAACACCAGCGTTTTTTTTTTTTTTTTTTTTTGGGATATATGACAAAAACAATAGTGGACCTGAGAAGAGGGAATGAAATGTTAGGATAAAGTGTGAGAGGGATAAGAAAAAAAGTTTCATATTTTATTCAGTTTTTCAGTGTCTTGTGTGAATTTTTTTTACCAATAATGACTATAAAATTATTTATAACTTGTTGAAAATAAAATATTTTATGTCTGTTATTTAAATTCTTCACTCTTAACCTAATTTTCCTAGCTCAACTTATGAATGTGAAAGCATTTTTATTTTGATGCATTGTGAAAGTATATATGTGAAGACATTTTTACTAGTTAAATGAGAAACACTGAATATTTATGTCATTCTTACTAAAATTTGTGAGTTTTCATCATATTAAAGTATATTTATATTTAATTTTATTCTTTCACATGTATATTTTATAAAGTGTTTCTCGTTTAGGTTTATAATATGTTCTTATCATAAAAATGGTCTTCAAGTGATGGGTCGGGGCCGAGTAAGCTAATGTTTAAGTTTATAATCTATTCTTATCAGAAGAATAGTCTTCAAGTAGTGGGTTGAGTATGTTGACGATGTTGTGAGCTAAACTTTTTGAGTTAGTGTTAAACTCCTAAGTTGACCGAGTCAAGAGGAAATATCACTGTAAAAACATTCTAATGCTTAAGTTAACTATATATTTGACAAGTATAAAGCAAGCTAAAGTAACATTAGTTCTAGAGATACTCTCTGTGCTTCTATTTATAATAGAAGAGGAGAAGACTTGTGCTTTTCAGACACACTACTTTCTGTCGGGTAGGTACTTTACTATGTTGTCTTAAGTACGTTGACATGATTAAGGACAGACTTCTAGTGTCTTTCCATGTGAGACTTCCTAGGTATGGACGATTAGATGTGATCTTGGCCACGTGTCACTTATTGAATGGTTGACCAAGGATCTTCTTTTTTATGATGAGATAGATCTATTCACACATAATGATAGTTCTTCTCTTGACGGGATTTAATCTATAAAATTTCACATAATAATAATTACCTAGCAAGTGTAAAATAATTGTTTGCAACCTAGTAAAACAATAACAAATCTCACATTCACCGTTCCATTTTTCTTTTGTTTTTGACTAATTAACACCTCTTTAAATAATAGCAAATATCACATTCAGGTAGCCTTGATTTAGAAGCTTCCAAGTTCCATCCAACAAATGGGATTGTAAGATGCAAATTGGAGCTGTGAATGAGAAGCCCTTGATCCTATTGATTTACAATGAGTTAAGGATGTTTAGCATAAATTGTTTTTACTTGTCCCACAAACCATTTTGAAGCATAAAGTGTTTAACCACATGTTTAAATTCTGAATGGAAAATGGGGGCCAAAGCTAAGTCTTAAAATAACATGCATTTGGCAGCTAAGGATCAATCCAAAACCAAATTAGATTGTCATTTCCAACCCTCCAAACAAAGTTCCTTTTCTTCATCATCCCAAACATTGCACACACCATGCCATAAATTGGAGGCTCTCACTCACTTGTTAATAATGGGCTTAGGATTATCTCCACAGTTGAACTTCTCTAACCACCTTAACCCAAAGACCATTAAGCCTAAAGGTTAGCTTCCAAGATGTTTTCATAGAAAGGGCCTATTCATAACCTTGCTTGCATTAGGCCCAATGGAAAAAACAAAAACAAAAATATGTTATTAGACAAGTTAAAATAAGAGAAGAAAATGGGGAAAAAAAAAGAAGGAAATTTTTCTACTCATTTGGATGCATGAAATAAATAGATTATATAGTTTTGTAGAACAATAATAAATTGAAAATTTTCACTACAATATTTTTCATAATAAAAAAAATTCTTTTTTAACTTTTGTTATATAAATATTTTAAGCAATACAAAAAATGAGTGATAGAAATCCAAAACTTGGAAGGAATGCCTACCAAAGTGAGAGAGAAGAAAAACCAGAAGCACAAAAATGTTCTGAGTCAACAAGGAATTTTGTTCCTTGGGCGGTGGTTCTGTTCTGTTCTGTATGTGGGGTTGCTTAATGCTTTTCTTCTTTTGGCAGTATTTTTTAGGCTTTGAAAGTTATAGCCACTTTACACTTTAGGTAGGTTGCTGAACATAAACACATTGGATCAATTATTCTCCTCTCCCATTGGAGGAAAAATAATATAATTGACTTTGGAAATTTAATTTTGACTCAAATATGATATTTAATCCTGTGTCTGCAACATATATTAACCAAATTTGACATATCAAACACTTGTTATCATAACCATAAAATTGAGTTCAACACAATATGTACAATTCCTTTTATACAACTCCTTTAATTTCAAAATTATTTCCTAGGTATTTAATTTAGTCTTAACATTGTTATTTCACTGATTAAGCCAACATAACTAGCATCCATAGGTAATTGGTTAAAAATGGTTAATAAGTGGCATAGATTAACTGATATGAGATTATTTTAGTTTAATTAGAGGTCTTGAATTTGAATCCTGATTCCTGAATATACAATTGTGTTGAATGTATAGAGAAATTTTTTGTCAATAATAGTAATCCTGACCGAATAAAGAAACTAACATAAATATATTGAGGAGATCTCAAAGCATATTTATTAGCCAATATGAAACTAACCACTCTCACTTAATTTTCCAACAAATAATTTATCAAAATTATTTTATTATATGATAAATAATATTTTACCTAGTATACACTAGGTACCCTAGATCAAAATAATATTTTTAAGGATGTATACGTTACATTGAATCACAACGTATGATTTTGAATTGGAGGAAATATAAATAGAATGTTGGAAAGCAAGCATACTCATTGACAGAAAAGAAAGGAAAGACAACCCAAAAATCACTTTTTATAATTCTTTGAAGATATTAAACATATTTTTTCCAATAAATTAATTAACATGGCACCACAAGACCTTAAAGCATATTTCTGTCATGTTCTTACAAACCACTAATCTTTATGGGCACATATGTCCACTTCAATTATTTCTTACATAATATTATAATAATATTATAACTTACAATGTTCTAGAGAAGTTCAATTCTCTCTTTGTAGCTGTGAATTGAATCTTTGAGGTTCCTATATAAACACCACGCCCTCATGTTTGATTTGTGCCTGTCTTCTCCCTCACTCACTCACTCATTCTCAAAGCCTTTGGCCTTTGCTTTTTGGAAAAGATCAAAATGGGTGCACTTAAGTACATCATCTCCAACTTTTGCACAGTTCCACGTCCAAAGAACAAAGCAATGCAGGTAAGTTAGGCACTCCCTTAATTATCACAGGCCACAGCACCATTATTCATTATTTCCCACGACTTTACTTTGTAGTTAATTGCAATATACAACCAAATCAGTTAACATACTCACAAGTATATATGTATTTATTTCTTTTCACATTTTATACATATATTTATTTCTCTCTCTTCACATTTTATAATCGGTTGTTTGCGTATTCCAATTATCTACCAAACATTTTTCTTTATTAATCTACACTTCTTTCTTTATTATTATTATTTTAACCTTAGTTTCATTCCTCTAGCTAGCTACCTATATTATGTATTATTTAATATTCCTCAAATCTTGGTCTTTGTTTTAGACAGTTGAAATCAAAGTCAAAATGGACTGTGATGGCTGTGAACGCAAAGTCAGAAATGCAGTGGCCACAATCAAAGGTTAATCATTTTCTTCCATTGCTAAGTATCTATATTTGTCTTTATTGTGATGATTAGCTAATATGAAATTATTTATATGTCTTTACTCCATATTTTAAGTTTTTGGATATTTATATTATATGTATGATGATATATGATCAAGAGGTTTTAATTCAAATTCTTTCCTCTTCAAGTTGAATTTTCTATGGAGAAATTGTTGAAATTTTCGTAGAGAGACTTAATACAGAGCGGTGTAAATTGGGGTGGATATATATTAAACACAAGAGATATATCATTTAATTGGTTTGTATTTTTTTGGATAATATATAGTCCAATTCACACTTATATTACTCTATTAGACCTGTGCAAAAATTCTGACAAATATTTGATTTGCAACAAACAAAATAAGTATTATCAAAACCACAATTAAAATTAATGTGCATTATGCATGTAATAACATTTTATTTGAAGCTGATGAGGCATGCATGCATGTGTTGCAGGGGTAAAATCAGTGGAGATAAACCGAAAGCAGAGCAAGGTGACAGTGAATGGTTGTGTTGATCCAAATAAGGTGTTGAATAGGGTAAGAGCAACTGGGAAGAAAAGAGCTGAATTTTGGCCTTATATTCCACAACATGTGGTTTCATATCCTCATGCTGCTGGTGTTTATGACAAAAGGGCACCCGCTGGTTATGTTAAAAATGTGCAAACATTTCCAACATCTAGTGAAGAAACAGAAGAGAAATACATGTCTCTCTTCAGTGAAGACAACGTAAATGCATGCTCCATCATGTGATATGTAATGTAAGCAATTAATACTTATTCTTCAAACAATTTTACACTATCATTTAATTATAAATTAGATTTTATATCATTTGTACGAATTTTTTTCCATCATAATCGACTAGAAGAATGTTTAATAGACAATTCTAATCAACAGCTAACATGTTAATTACCTATAAAACTTGAAAAAAAGGAAGAAAGAGAAAATTTTAATAAATAAAATCCAAATATTATAAGTTTCTTGACTTAGTTGATGGTGCATTTTAGTTGTCCATCAAACATGTCTGAATCGACAAACTCATTTACATAATGAAGTCGGGTTTCATTGTCTATGATCGTATATTCTTTCACTAATACGTATAATATCACATTTTTTAAATTAATGAAAGAAATACATATCTGATTGGTTTATATTAGAATTATTTCTAGATCGAGAAATTAATTTACACAATGAATTGAGTTGTGGTGATAAATTGACTGCATAAATTGTTTCATGGCTCATAATCATATATTCTCTCTTAATATCACATTTTTCAATTTATATTAAAAATGTCATATGAAAATTAATTTGAGAGTATAATTTTGGAGTATATGATAAATTAGTTCTGGCTATTGTTCCTTTAGATCTATATGACAGCTTTTGCTTTACACTTGATGGTTCAAGAGTGATGGAGAAGGTAGCTAGAGTGAGTGAATCTACTCTCTTTTTTCTACTTTTTCTTTAACAAAACAACGAATTGCCATGGTAGTGTCAATTATTGAACCTTCGTGGAAACTGAAAAACGCTGGAGTGCAATCAAACTTTAGAAGGTATAATGTAATAAAATAGTAGAAATCGTTTTTGAAAGGTGTTGTGAGGAATTTGATTCTTGTTGCCTACCACAGACAAATGGAATAACACGGTGCAAATAAAGGACCACAGTTACTCCTAACCCCTTCATTAAGCCAATGTGGAACACTTCATTTATACTATATTGTCTATTATTTTATAGTTTTATTACCTTCATAAGAACAATTTATAAGGGAGGAATTGTGTATTAGCAATTGGTTGAATTGCTGAATATTGCCTCACTTTTGGAATAAGACAACATATAACTTTTATGTAAACAAGAAAATAAAAATAATGACAGAATTTTATTTCACTTTTGTTGGGAATTGTATTGCATGCTCTATATATATATACATTGACCTGTACACCAAACTGATTAGCTGTGTATGTTTCCTCTTTATCTCAAGAACTTAATCATTTGATCATAATATTTCCTTTGCTGTGAATTCTCAATTTTATACTATTTATGTAATTCCCAAAGCAGAATAATAAAAAAAATATTTATTGATCAATTTTAATACAATTGCATCAGCTAATTACCTCATAAAATATATGATACATGTATTTTTTTTTTTGTTGAAAATACAATATTGGAGAAAAAATCCAAGAATATAAAGTCTCACATCGCCTAAAAACATGACCTGTTGTATGAATATAAATGGGGTACAAACCTCACCCTATAAGCCAGTTTTATAGACTCATAACTCAACCTATAATTTTAACATTTTTTTCTTTTTCTTCCTCTTTATGAAATAGTTAACTAATTAATTTACAACAGACTTAACCACCAAATATTTCTCACGCCAAAAACAATCTTATCTCCGACTCTATATCTACTCATGCATAAATACATACTTTCTTTGTATTATATTTAAAGCATCAATGAATAATATTATACACATAAGTATAAAATTGATTTGTCCAAATTTAAATCTTAGATAAACATTACAGTAAAATCATTTTGCAAAGTTATTCTTAAAAGCTAATATTAAACTAATTAGCTTATGTTGTAAAATAAATATAACTAATTTGTTAATATTTAATTTTAAAATATAAATAAATAAAATAATAGAAGGGATGATAGCAACTATTTGATGCTATTAGTGTTAATCATAAAACTAGAAGAATACATAATTATTTTTCACTATATATATATATATATATATATATATATATATATATATAAGGTTTTGAAATTTAGTCGTTAAAAATTATCTTAAATAGGCCAAACAGCTCTGTAAATATTAGTGTTACAGTGGAAATGGAGAACGGAACAAACGATCCACGTACGGTCCGTACGGATAAGGTTTAGGTCAAATTTATTATCAACTTATATCAACAAAAATATACTAATTATTCAATATTAAAGATAAACTTTTGAGGAATCACAAACAAAAAAAGTCATTTATTTCTCTTGTTACTATAAATATATTATACTTTTAGTCGTATTTTTTTTTCTCTTTAAAATCAATATGGATTATTACACGTTGGTAAGGTTTTGCACACAAAAATCATTAATGTTGCTTAAGTAATACACAAAATGTTGTGGTGATAAAGTTGTTGTGATGTTGTAATACTTTGCAAAAAGAAAAGTGTGCAAGTATACATACTTATTCTACATTTTGGTATCACTTTTATCCGTTGAATCCCACAACCTTCCTTTTCTCTCTTTCACTTTCTTTCCCCCACCTACGTACCCCTTATTCTCCTTTTTCTCTAAAATATTTATTTACTTTACTCGTTTTCAACCTATAATGCATATTAAATTTCAGGCTTCAATGTTTTTAGCCTTTTAAATTTGGGATAAATTTATTTTTCCTCTAATATATTTAAACAACTTTATTTCGCAGCTAACTCTATTATATAATCATTCAGTCAACTCACTCACAAAATATATACGTATATATATTTTTTTATTATTTTTTTTCTTTATTCATATATTATAACTAATTGTCTGCTTATTATTATTGTCTTTTACCAAATATGGTTGCAAGTAAAATTTTCATCAATGATGTACCGTATGCAAAGGGCTAAGTTAAAGTTTTGATCCTGCAATTAGCTTAATTAAAAGTTTACTTCTCAATTATTGAACTTATTTTATGTAATGAAAATGTACATTCTTTTTCAAAATAATTATGCTAAATATGAACTTAATTATGATCTCTAGCTGGCGAAAAATTTAATTTTTTTTTACCTGTTTACCTATCTTAATTAAGTCCAAATGGAAAATTAGATAGAATTCTCTCTAGCATAATGCAAATGACTTTGTAAATGGTAAGCCTTATGATAAAGTGTATTCTCATTAAGATTTCTAAAATCCAAAATGAAACTACATGGCAAGGGGTTATTTTTTTTATTTAAATACTTTTTCCAGAATGTTGTTGGAAGTCTCACATCATCCATATATATATATATGGTTTGTTATATATATAAGTAAAAAATAATCTTCATTTTACAAGCCGATTTTGTAGGGTTGAATTAGACCCATAACCCATATTTAACTTATATGTTCATAAAATTACCTTTCTAACATGGTATGTTGTTAGAAGTCTCGCATCATTCACATATATGATTTATTGCACGTATATAAGTGGAAAACAATCTTCACTTTATAAGTCGATAATATAATATAATTATGATACAAACCTTAGTTATGTAATATATATATATATATATATATATATATATATATAATCACCAACACTAATTATAATTATTCAAAGTTCAAATTTTGACTTATAGACATAAAAGAGAGCATATTATGTTCATAAATATGAAGTCTCATACAGAAAGAGATGATTAATTGTAAAGTCAAAATTCAAATTCAAATTCTTATATCTGATTTATTCATGATGATCAGTTAATAAAAAATTCTCAGTATTTAACTCCTTTGAATTTACTTTTATGATTTAAGGATGGAGGTGACCGATCTTCAACTCCTAATAATCACTCATATAAACACAAAGTGTAGAACGCAGATCAATACCCATCATTGAAATTTCACTTTAATATGCAGTTGGCATGAGTTAGATTATAGAGTAATGAAGAAATAAGAAGGGAACTGTAGTTGAAACTGATGTTGTAAGTGGTAATCTTATCTGATCGGGGCCATTTAGTTGATGAGGACCAGCCAAATTTAAAAGAGAAGGGTAAAGAAACCTTTATTTAATGCTTTGCTTTGGTAGATAGTAAGCAAATATATTCGAGCTTTTTTATATATAGCCTTAGCATGCAGCACAATCAACCAAGGCCACTGAGCATGACTATAAACATATATTCCAATTTAATCACTCTCCCTTTTGACCATTTTTGTTCTCTCTAGGGTATTGCATTATTGCATCATTATAAAGACCAACGCATGGTTACTTTTTTTGATAAGTAATGCCAAAAGGTGACGGAGGAATTAATAATAAAGATCACTTGCACCCTTCAAAGTGGAGGATTTTTGTTGCACCAGAGATGTTCACAGATAACTCTAATAAGTAGGAAATAAGTTAATTATTTATAACATGTGAAAAAAAATTAATGAAAAAATATATATTTTATAAGTTAATTAATTGATTAACTTCCTATCAAATTTGTATATTAAACATTTTTTTTTAAAGAAGCTTATGCCTTGGATGAATATTTTATAATAAGATGATTTTGTTTTACTTTGATTGACATGTAGTTATATATTTAAATCCACTAACAACCTTGTTTTACTACAAGTTAATATATTTATATTCTAACCAATAGAAACATAAATTTGTCCAAATATGGTCAAACTAGTTGGTTTAATTTTATACATCAGAAAAGAAGTCAGCCAGAAGATTAATGAATATATATATATATATATATATATATATATATATATATATATATATATATATATATATATATTTGGCAGGGATAAATTGTTTATTCCTTGTTGGAAAAGTGTCATTTTTAAATTGATAATTTCTCATCTCCTTTTTTAAAAAAAAATATCAAAATTTGGTTTAATTATTAACTTCATTGGCACCATTAAACGTTTTTACACCAACTTTATTAATAACTGACATGGAGTCTATATTTAATAATTGATAAAAAAAAATTAATTGATATAAAAAATTAAAAGTCAATGAATTAAAAATAATATATCAAATTTTTTATAATTTATAAGGGAAAACAAACATATATAAAACATATTCGGTATTGACTAAAAAGATGGAGATGTTATATTGCTAACGTGGTGACATACATAAATTAATGATGGACTTTCTTGATTCTTCTCTGATTACTGCAAAAAAGTTATTACGCTGAATAGATGGGCATGAAGCTAATTCATATTCTTTGTCGCAATCACAGGACCACGAAATTAAAATTTAAAGAAAAAAAAAAGAAGCTTTCATTTAAGTATATAATTAATAAGGCCTCGTGCCTCAATTAAACCCCATATTTTTATATGAAAATAATAATCACAATAATAAATTTAAGTATTTTATAAATTTTCAAGACTATCAAATTGACACAACTCTCAAGTTTCCCAAATTGATTTGTTGTATTAATAAGGCATCATGTTTTAATTAATTCATTACATGTGTAACTAATTTTAAGAGAACCAGTACAACTACTAATTGAGAAAATGTGATTAGTAAATACTAATTAATTATACTGAGCTTATTTAAATCAATAGATTGTTTTTGCTTTAATTGATCCCTGCCATATTTTACACAAAATGATAACAAGTTTTTGAGCAACATTTCTTTAATGTCATTTTGGTTTTTAATTTTTAAAAATTAACTAAGTCATTATGAGAATTAATTTATCAATTTAAAAAAATATTAAAGACTACAATATACTTCACTCAAATATAAATAAATAAAGAAAAACAACTAAACCAGTCCGGGCCCGAAAACTCAAAAGAAGGAAAACGGGCCCTGAAACCATCATTATTTCTCCATGCGAATAAAACGGATTGGGCTTCTTCAACGTTCACACGGGCATTTTATAAGCCCAGAGGCGAGAATGGAGAACATGTTTTTCCACTGAATTAAAAATAGAGGTGGAAATGTGTTTGGTTAATTTTTAAAAAATATTTTTATGAAAATATTTTTTAAATTAGGTGAAAATAAGAAAATATTATGGCCTTATTTTCGTAATTTTCAAAAAATAATTTTTAAAAAATGAAAAATAAAAATAGAAAATAATTCTAAAAATCAAACATTGCCTAGAATTTTATGAGCTGATATTGTAAATTTGACTATGCACTATATGGTACTAGTGTAAGAAATGTTGCTTAGCATATTGGGATTAATGAGAATACCAATGACATAAACATTAGTTTTTGTTAATGTGTTGGGTAGTGATGGAGTGATGCTATGGCTTGGAATGTGAATGAAGATAATTTGTAAAAGAGGTGTACAAAAAGAGCAACACATTTCTTCTTAAAGCTTTTAACTGACCAACATTCTCTGTACTATATATAAACTGTGTTGGGCTACCATTTCTATTTTCTATCAACATTCTCTTTACCAAATGCTACATTTTGTCTTCCACGTGTGTATTTGCTACTTCAACTTTTGCAACTTGCAACACATTTTTTTTTAGGGTATTCTTTGATAACAGTAAAACAGCTAGAAAGGCCAAATTCATTTATTCAAAGTAACATCTCATGACTTTCAACACTACTCCTTTGTTAATTTATTTATTAAATAGTTTCAGTTGCTTGTATAATAATTGGAACTTTTAAATATATTTTTTCACCTTAGTTAAAGTTTAAATTGGATCATTCAGAAGACTGTATCATTTAAAAAAGCTTTCAATGATCATCAATGATAATAATTTATTGTTAATATAACTTTACATTAATTGCCTTTGGATCAAATTTAGTATATATCATAGCAAAAGAGGTACACTTTAGACTAGAATGGTATACTAGATTAGAATTTTATAAGATTTTTTAATTAAAAAATCCTGAAGATATGAAAATAATTTTCAGAATTTTCATGACTTTTAACAATATACACTAAATGTTGGAATCTATCTTAAAATTTGGAACAGTAAAAATCAATCGCTTTACTTTTGGCTTCTTTTTTATTCTCTATAGCATCTGCTACCAAGCTAAATCACTTTTTTTTTTCTAGTAGAAGATAAATCACTTTAAAGAAGCTCTAAAGAAAATTCTTTTCTTTCTAGCTCAGAGAAAGAATCAGTGGCAAAATTATGCTCAAAAGTTCTAAACCTTTCGGAAATTTCCTCTTGGGGTGAGGGTGTCATCCATCTTCAATCATAAACTTTTTAAAAACTTTAGCTACATATATTAGTCTACACTGAATCCCATTGTTCATAAAGAAATTAATAAATCATCCCTTCTCTTTATTTCTCTAGTAGTTAATCTTTATTTTGCACATGCATTCAAAAATATTCCAAACTCATGCTGGGCATTAATCCTGCAAATATGGTATGATGCAATTGCACTGCATGCCCAGTTATTTGCAAAAGTCTTGAAAATAGGTCATTGAACTTATATATTGAGGATCATACAATATTCAATTATGTGGCCGATTTATATTTATATTTATTTCTGCATAATAGTTAGAATAAAGATGTAGAACATTGATTTAGTGGTTAGGAAGAGTGATGAGAGAAAAATTGCGGTTTTGAATTTCGTTAATAAAATTTTAACTATTAATAGTTAATATTCATTCATAAAAATAAAATGAAATACTGAAATAAATAATTATATGGAACTTAAAAATAAGTATACATATTTATAATAATTACTATGATTAGCAAATAATTTTCTTTGTTGGATACATGGTTAGAAATCTCATTCATGGTTGGTAGGTGTGAAAACACATTTAATTAGTGAACTATTCTTCATATAGTTACTATGATTAGCAAATATTTATAATAATTACTATGATTAGCAAATAATTTTCTTTGTTGGATACATGGTTAGAAATCTAATTCATGGTTGGTAGGTGTGAAAACACATTTAATTAGTGAACTATTCTTCATATAGTTAGTGGCATTAAAGAGTAAATAGGGTCTTATGATAGGTAGTCTTCTATGACCAGATTTAATTAATGACATGAATAATGATTGATGGAAACCTCTTCAAATACCTTTGTTAACATTTTTATATATATATTCTATGGAGTTATACATTGTTTCTTTTTGAATAGTAATAATATTACATGGTTGTGTAAGATTGTATATAATATGCTACTTACATATAATTAAGCCAACCCTAATATTTATATGGAAGAATAAGATGGAGAGCCAACATAATGTTGTCATGTTCTTTATTAGGTGTCAGCAAAAAAGTTGGAATCTTAAGAAGTGGTCCCACATAACCTTATCTCTCTCATTGGAATTCCATGCCAAGTGTCCTTGTTTCAATCTAGAAGGATCTGTCATGTTTTATGTTTATAAATGTTTGATGGTCCAATTTTACAAACTTCTTGGGAGAGCCAGTGAGGATTCATACCAATAAGATGCCTTGTGTCCCCATCCTAAAAGGTAGGGTTTTCTTTTTTCTTGGTTTCTAATAAATGATAGGCAAATGAAGACGGTGTAATTGCCTATGCACATGTAGTGTCTTTGTGGCCTCTATCCTATGTCTTGTTTGAATCATTTCATTTCATAATGTTTGTGTTAAATAATTGTTAGTTTCATTATGCCTAAGCTAGAGGTATTTTAATATTGCATTTAATTGTGTGCTTATTAATTGAGAACCGTTTACTTTTAGTTTTATGAATATTTGGTTTTAGTGTAGATGTAGGTTTAAATGAATTGTATAATTATTGATATACATATAAAATTGTAATTCACCAAAAAATTAAAAAGAATAGATATAGTTGTATATAAAGTATTCTTGATTATGTGTATATTAAGTTTTTGTTAATCTTGAATTAGAACAATTTTAAAACGAAAGAGTTAGTGATTGTTAATTAATTGAAATGTTTTATACTATTAAATGGGATTTGACCCTTCTTCTCAATCAACATAGGAAAATACATTAAAATTGTTTCAACTTGTGTTTTGACATGAAAACCGTTTCAATTGAATGTATATTTTTAGCATAGCGCAATACTTTGATAAAGTCAATGTATTTTATTTAGTAGTTCTTAAAATCTGCATAGAATTGTTAATAAATAATTATTTGTAGAAATGATAAAATGAATATCAGATTTTTCATTTTAAAACTGATCAGATAATCAGTGGTTCATTAAGCTTCATTAAAATGATGTTGAAAATCCAAATAGCAGAAAAACTCATTAGAAATATTCACTTATATTCCACAATAAATAAATAATATATATTAAAATCAAAAATAATTTATATAATTTTTATTAATTAATCTTAATAATTAATTTAAAATCAATATGCATAATTTTCATGTTAAAATTTATATTTAACATTAAATATAATCTTAATAATATTAAGAAATTTTATACTTTGTGTGAATGAATAATTTTTAAGTCAATCAAAATTCATTACAAGTTCAAGGTTGGAAACATCAATTTTTACATTTATCATAAAATGTAGCCATCTCACAGGTTCTGAGCAAATTTATCTGCTATATATAATACTGTTATAAATAAATTTTATATAAAAATATAAATCACATTTTAGGTCATTTTTATTTTTATGCATGACATACTAATTATTTTTGTTGATAAATTCACTGACGACTGGTTAGATTTTAAAATCATCTCATTACATTTACAATCAAATGAATAAAAATGTATTCTTTTTTTCATAATTATATATGGTTTTTTAAAATTATAAAATATTAAAATCAAATAAAAAACAAATATTTTCTGATTTTAAAACAATAAATTTCATCAATAATTCGATATATTGTTTGCTCTGAAATTTAAAATTGTGAATGAATGAATAATGATAGCCCAACGAATCATGGAATCATGTAAGATTCTGAGTTTTGTTTGCTGTTGAATTGCATGACAGATACACTACACTATTTATGTATCTAATCTATACATTACTATAATAATTACTATGATAAGAAAGTATAATGAAACTTTTTTTAATATATATATATATATATATATATATATATATACATACATATATATATATATAAATATTTATTTGAAGTATAATTTGATATTAAATATGAATATTCTTTTATTGATATTTAAATCATAGTACACTCCTAATTTAAACTTATGCATGTACGTCGGAATCAAAACAAATTCTGTCAACAGGGAAAACGTACTCTTAATACTCTGAAAATTGTACACTTAAATATAGCTAGTATTGTTTTACACCTTTTTTTTTTATTGCTTTTCAATACTACCATTATAGTTTAATATATTTAATAGATAATTGAATTATTTTTAAATATATTGTTAGAGCTATGACTTTTCATTATTCAAATAAAAAATTGTATTAGAAGTAATTGTATAAGAACTTGAATGATGGTAATTTAATTCGAGTTTCATAAGGATTAATTTTTTCTTAGTCTTATTAATTTAATAATTAATTACCTAAATTTACAATATCAAATATATTAATATATTATTAAATCAAACTATTACTCATAAATTTATCCCATTTAATTTAATCAAACTATTTAAATCATAAATTAATCAAACTCTTAAATTAATTAATTAAATTAAACTATTTATCCCATTCTCCCCCTTACCCAATTTGGTTTGGTCCACATTTGGCCCAAACCATTCAAATGACATTTAATTGTTTTTTCCAAATAATAAATAACATTTAAATGTCTTTTTCAAAGTAATAAATAAATAAACAAATGGAGTAGGCCTCAGCCTAGCAATAGTTCCGTATCATTAACTCTTTATATACATAAATTGCTTGTTAATTTAAGACCAGCACACATTATGCACTCTTTATGTACATTAATTATTGGCTAATTTAAGACCAACACACATTAATTATGCACGGTTATATGTAAT
Organism: Hylodesmum podocarpum; assembly: GCA_026586105.1. Taxonomy (NCBI): domain Eukaryota; kingdom Viridiplantae; phylum Streptophyta; class Magnoliopsida; order Fabales; family Fabaceae; genus Hylodesmum; species Hylodesmum podocarpum. Next base: position 788,108 of record JALJEV010000014.1, on the reverse strand, counting down.
CGATCAAATAACTAATAGAAGATTATTTCTACAAGAAACTTATTCAAAATTTTCTTCTATATAAATTATTTAAATGAAGTAAAGTACCAAAATGCTAATAATAAAAAAAATAAAAATTTAAGTGTACTATTTAAATAGTTTTTACATTAATCTACTGTCAAAATTGAAAATTTACTTATTTTCCAAAGTAACATATTCTCCACTTTAAGTTATTTAACAGGTTGCTATCATGTATGTTAACAGATATTAATCTGTTATTAACTTTATCATATTATATTGAGATAAAATTGTTACTTTAATTCTAAAAAAATAAATTAATTGCACCTAACAAATGGTAACTTCGTTTTTTTGATTCAAAAATTGTAACCAGATGTTGATGTCAAGAAAATAAAAATCATCTAAACTTATAAAAAGATAAATAACAATTACAAAAAAATTCACAAATGAATGGGTCAAATACAATTGCATTTGAAAATTAATAATAAAATTGTAACATCATAATAATATTGCTTTAGTATTTTCAGGCTTTAAATATCTCTCAATATATGATAGGTTTCCTACATGCAAATGTGAAAATCTTCTCCAAAATAAATTTTAACCTAAACTTTTTCATATTATCAATATTGTATAATAAAACCTATTGTTGTTCTTAGCAATTATTTATGAAAGATAGGTCTGCGTGTAATTGAGGGAGTCTTGATTGTGGAGTTGGATCATTTTCAGTCTTATCCAAACCATTCATCAATCAATCAAAATCCCTTTTTCTTCAAACCCTTTTAATAATTTAATTTAGAGTGACTTGATTTGTACGTTGTTCTACTTTGTAAATTTACAAAAATGTGTCCATGTTTAGATCTTTGACTCTTTGCTCATAATTTAAATAGTAGACCTGAAAAAAAATTGTAAATGTTTTTGTTTTACACAGAAGAACTAACATGATCACTTCAATTTAGATTTTCTTTTACTGTTACATAAATATCCAAATCAACTTACATAATATCAACAAATATATCATGATAAACTAAATCAAATTATTTATTTTAATATATATATATATACTATTTTTATGTAAATATTTTAAAAACTATATTAATTACAAATGAATTTTAATTGAGTTGAATAACACAATTTGATTTATATTATTATATAAATTATTTTTAGAATATATTATATATAAGTTAGATCATTCATGTTTATGATAAAGGTGTTGCCCTTGTGCAGTTGTTAATATCTATTTAGTTTGAATTCAAATTAAAATAATACCAGAAAATTGAATATTATTTCCAATTTTCATGTTTTCATTGTATGAAGGTCAGTATCAACCTCCTAGGTCAACTGTTTAACAAAAAAAATTGGTCATTTTTATAACGGATCTTAATGTTAGCTTTTAATTATTCAGCATTGGATATAATAATATATTTATAAATACATGTTTAAATAGTATTTAATTAATTAGAATATTTTTAATATTGAATGTTTAAAATGGTTGATTTGATAAAGGTTAATTTTATATAATCATGCGTTTGAGGGGAAACTATTATCAATGTTAGGTGAAAGTAACTTTCTATGTGATATGTAAGCCACAAATCATAACAGTTTTATGAATATGTCGTGAATTCATTTTCTCTTCCTTTTCTTATTTTGTGTTCTGTTTGTCCAAAATTGACATTTTTTTAATAACAACAATACTTTGCCTGAAAAAATAAAAAAATGAAAAGTCTCAAATGTTTATATTTCATACAAACTTTATTTTTTCTTATTGATAAATGATTCTATTAATTAAACAAACGATTTTAAACATTATTTTTTACACTAATTTCATTTGTACAGTAATTTGTAGGACATTCTATTTTTTTTCATACTTGTATTATAATGTTTAGAACATATATTCTTATTTGTACAAAACATTTGATAGTTCACTGTAATTTAGCCAGAGAATTGATCCAGATGCAAGAATGATGATGGGATTATGATATATAACTAATCCTTTAAACACAATCATTAATTATTTTTTCTTCAAGTGTATGATTAGTTACATATTATTGAGTAATTGACAAAGTCAAATTGTTTGAGGGTTGAACAAGAACGATGACTTTTCCTTCAATTTGACATGAAAGAATGGAGTACTTCATACGCATAGTTTTCCCTAAAACGAAACTATCGTCACCTAAATGCATTGATAAGCTTCGTTATTTTTTTTTAATTATGCAGCAACTAGCATTTAATTCTAACAATATTATATATATGTACGTACGTTCCAAATAAATAGTCAACATTTGAAGATACACACAATAGCTGTGAAATGTGTGGACCAATAGCTTAGTTAATAAAATTGAATTTAAAATTTTAGCATGCAATTACATCAAATAATTAAAGAAAAACTTATTGTTTATGATAATTATACTTGATTTGAACAAAATTGCATCATATAAAAAGATATGGTCGTGATGTTTTTTTTTTTACAAAAAAATACCCACTACAAGAGGTGAATAGTATATATATATATATATATATATATATATATTAAGTTTTAGGTTTTATCTTTAATTCGTTAAACACTAAAGAAATGAGAGTTATCTTAATTAGTAATAGAAAAATTTAATGATTTAGATGCATTTTTTAACAAGATTAGTAATAGAAAATTTGAATAATTTTAGATGGGTTTTTGAATTCAATTCTTGTGAGTATGTTTTAAGGTTGTTTGAGTTAACTTGTCAATCAAACTAGCATATTTGATTTAAAGGAATAAAGTCATTAATTTAATTAGTGAGTTGATCTAATAAAAAATTAAAATAAAACCATAATAATATATTAAAAAAAGCAACTCCATTTTTTTCTTAAAATGACCCACAATGACTAATTAAATAACTATATTCACATACCATATACTTCCAAGATATAATCAAATCACCTCTAATGATGGTCTTCTATATTTGTTAAACATAAGTGCATACAAAGCCAGATTTAGATCATTAAGGAGACAGATTATAAAAATATGGTGTTAGAACTTTTAGATGATAGAGAAAACCAACTACAAAAATCAAAAGAAAAAAAAAAATCAGGTTGAGTTCCTTAGATGTTTTAGATTCTTTTTTCAATATGGAATAAAAAATTTGTTAAAATACATTCATAAAGTATTAAATACCAACATGATTCTAAATGAAATATGAATTCTATAATATTATTTTAAACCAAAACATATATATAACATTATAAAATTAGTTCTTCCAATAATGTTGTCAAATAAAATTTTTCTTTTTTTTTACAGGGTAGTATATAAAATGTTAGTTAAAGAAACTAATCACTCTCTATTTACAATTGATTAATTTATTACTTAAACTAACCACTCTTTTTTATTTATTTTTACTTTTTTTATTTTGTGTATCTGCCAAACAAACAAGAAAGGTATCCTCTCCAAGTAACAGCAAGGGTAAAGTGGTCATTTCACTCTACAAAGCCTTTTATATTGTCTTCTTTCTCCGACCAACTCGCCTTCCAATCTTTGGGGTTTTCATAAGCAAAGGAATCGTTTTTCCATTTGCCATTCGACCTTCTTCATCCCCTTCAGATCGAAAGGCCAATTTTCTTTTTTTCTTTTCATTTTTTGTTTTTAATTCCATATTAAATTCCCTTTCCAATTCTTCAAAATTTATCGAAACTAAATTCACGTCATTTGAAACACGGAAACTTAAAAAATTTAGTTTTGCATTTTTTCGATAGAAACGAAAACAAAAAATTTGAATTTTTGATCCGTTTCGGCTAATTGAACCGCGTGTTCAATTGGGTTGTCGAATTTGAGGCACGGGAATCGTGGGTGTACGACGAATTTCGGTTCTGTTCTATTGTTGTGGTGGTTCGGTGGCGATTGAAGAAACGGTGTCGTTGAAGCTGGGGACTTGGGGTGGTCGAAACGACGTCGTTAACGGCGGAGGAATGGACTGCAGGGTTTGCGTGGCCGCCGCCGGTGATTTTTGGGTGAGAGTTAGCGGTGGTGGAGGCGGTGGTGGCCAGATTGGTGGTGGTTTCAGCCACGAGAGCGAGCATGATTTGGCGCTAATGGTTAGCGATTTTTTAGAAAATGGAAGTAGTGGCGCTGAGTCTCTATGTAGCAGTGATAGCGAGTCTGGTCATTCTGATTTCGCTCAACTCGCTGATAAGATTCAGGTAATGCTTCAAATTCAATTCCCTTACCTTTTGTTTAATCAATTCTGTTAATTGATTGTATAAAAATTTAATTTTTTTTTCACCTTTCGTTTGGGGAAGGAATTGAAATGAAAACTAGTGTTCGATAATGTTTGGATTTCCATTGCAAATGTTTTAAATTATGGTTTGAGTGGAAGTTTTTCTCTTGTAATATTTTCCTTTAAATTTTGGATTTTTCGTTCCTGCTTTCATGATATAAGTTATAGCTTCATTTTGGAATCACCATCTTCTGTAGATTATGAATGTGTGTGTGCCTTGATTGATTCTAAATTTATTTCAAAGGCAATTTGAAAGGCCCCTATTTGTGAATTTGGTGTTGATTGTTTGCGATGATGTCTGTAGAAATTCATGGTTTTTGTCTATTGACTGATATCTGTTGTTTCTTTCTGGTCAAATGAGAGTTTATTCATAAGGTTAACAATGAAATTCGTGAAATAAGCTAGAACGAGCTTATAGCAAGGTTATATAGGTCACTTTCATAAACTCTTTCAAATGTCTCCTAGAACTAGTATTTTGGGGGTCATGTAAGTTCTCTTTGCTTTCTATAACACTAGGGGGTTGAGTCTTGAGTTTTGAAACACGTTACTATTTCGTGTTCTCGTTTGAGTTTTGGATTTCATTGAGAAATTGCAGCATGTAATCTCCTATTTTTCGTTACAGTTGGAAGCAGTTTCTACTCCTTTCTTGATTATTTTAAAGCTGAAAGACATTGACACATTGGGTTGTTACAGGGAGAAAAAAAGAAGAAGAAGAAAGAATAGACAGAATAAAATAAAAAAAGTAGAATTGACTTTTATAGTTTACTATACAACCGAGTGTATTCCTACTAGTAAATAAATATTTATTTAGGATAAATGATATTGTTAGATGATCCATTTAAGCGTGCCTTCATGTATTTTATGTTTCAATGTAATTGGGTGTTCATGGATATTATTAGTTTGTAGGAAGTTGCATCACTTATTATAATCTCAGGAATAGTCTCCACCAAGAATATCAAGAATGATGATATGGTGAACCTATGCGCTGCATATTCTATTGAATATTAAAGTATTCTCATTCTCTTGATGCTGTCTAAAGTATTCTGTTCTATCTTCCTCTAAGTCTTCCTGTCTAAATTCAACAGATATTTTAATAACTTCCCTGACTCTCTTTCATGTCTCATGGCACAGATCTGTAAGCTATCTGTGGCTCAACATGAGAGTGACTTGCTTTCAGTTGTTCATTCCCTCATACGATCAATGAACGAGACCAACCTTCAAGTCATGAATTCTGGTCCCTGTTATGCTAGCTGTATCAGATTTTATCTGGTGAAGTTGATGAGACTTTCTGGCTATGATGCTGGTGTTTGTGCATCTAAATGGCAGGGTAGTGGCAAGGTCCCTGGAGGTATGTCATAGTACAGTCTCATATAATGCTGTACTTTCTATTGTTCCACAAATCCATGCACAAGTTCTGCTTATGCTTTTATTTTAGCTGATGTTTGCTTGTTGAAACTTGTGGCACAGGTGATCATGAATATATTGATGTAATGGTTGACAATAATTCTGGAAGCTCAGAGCGATTGATTGTTGATATTGATTTCCGAAGCCACTTTGAAATAGCTAGAGCTGTTGACTCATACGATAGAATACTGAAATCCCTTCCAGTTGTCTACGTGGGTTCCTTTACCAGGCTGAAACAATTTCTTGGAATAATGGAGGAAGCTACTAGATCTTCTTTGAAACAGAACTCTATGCCTCTTCCTCCATGGAGATCTTTAGCATATTTGCAAGCCAAGTGGCAATCACCATACGAAAGATACACACATTCAGAAGGTAATAATATTACTGATGTTGATTGCTTCAATCACAAGCAATGCTGTGGGCACCTGAAGAGACTGCAATCTTGTCTTCAATCAGGAATGGAAATAGAGCGAATGTTGAAGCCAAGAAACAGTGAAAGCAACTGGAGGATGAAGCCTGATAGATGGAGGCACCCATTGTTCAGGCCTATGTGAGATTGTACAGATTTTGGCTTTGAGGTTCTCAAGAGACTGAAAGAAAAAGATACAGAATTTTTGCGGCTATTTTTTCCCTCTATAAAATCTTCATCTTGCTACTTAATAAGTCTGATCAACAAACGACAGGTCCATACAGGCAACCTTAGCAACAATAAACCATCTTTCAATGCATCTGTTCTTTGTTTCTTGTCCATGTTTGAGGTGTCACAATTGCAGAGTCAAAATTTTGGTTGGTGCTCAGTGACAATGTGTACTGAGTATCAATTTAATTATGTCTGATGATTATTCCTTGCCTCGTATATTTGTTGGGTCTGGGAATTTTTGGTACCATATGTTCTGTTCCCCTATCTTTCAATACATATTCTTCTTATGATTAATCTTGAGTGATGAACAATAATCTTTAGAATTTCTTATCTGTTATATCATTAACTACAGATAATGATTGTTCATGAATATTAACTCAGCACACAATAATAAAAATATCCAACTCGAACAGCCCAGCAAAGAAAAGAACAAAGATAATTAAAAGGATGTCTCTTAATTTTTTAAGTAACAATAATAAGGAAAATCAAAATTTAAATTAAATTAATAAAAAAATGACATAAAAGAAAAAAACAATAATGTGAAAGTAGTAGGCAGTTACTATTGTAGATTAAAAAGAAGAAAAACGGAAATTTTACTGTTTTTCTTTGAACATAAAAAACACTAATGATTTAAAGATAAATTTGTTTGTTAAAATGTGTATGTTAAATGGAGATATTCTCTTTATTATTAATAATAATAATGTAGATTATACACTCACATTATTATTATAATTATAATATTCGTTTTATATTTCTTCTATTTCTTTTTGGTTTCAGTTAAAATGAACAAAAAAAAGTTCAGAGTTAGAAGAATCTTTTTATAGTGTGTTTGTGAAAAATCAACGGATTTGAACGTGAATCCACAAAATATTTTATCTGCTCTCGTTATTACTACCCAAGAATGTGTGCTATTGATAAGAATGCTATATGTTCACTTATATTCTGGTATTATATTTAGTAGAGAGAAAAAAAAAATGAAAGAAAAGAGAAATATGCAAGCAATAAAATAAAAATGAGGATATTTAATAAGAGGGAAATAGAGAAACTAATGAAAATAATAATAAAAAAAGGGTATATAAGAGAGGAAAGAAAATAGCTGTAAATATATAGTAAATAATAAAATATTTTAATGTAAATCGCTTCTTTAAAATCTTAATAAAAAATATTTAGTAGATAATTATAATACAATTAGTTATAAAATATGTAAAAAAATAATTATTAAAAAAAATAATATACAAATACATCGGTTAAGCTAACTTAGTTAATTATATATATTAAAATTAATTGCGAAATAAAATTATGGTGCTTACACGTTGCCTACACTTTCATGAATGTTCTCATTCTGGTGCTGAGGTGAAGATTATTGTTTTTCTTTTATTATTTTTCTTCTTTTTCACTCATTTAAACTTGACTAAATAGATTCACATCTTAACATTTATTTAATTTTTCTTCTCTTAGACAAACTCTACCGAGGTGTTGGAAAAGGACATGGGATGTGTAAGCAACATTAATACATTGGCATAAACATTACGTAATTGTATCATACTTTATTCTTTAACCATTGATTGTTTATTGTACCATGGATGCATGAAACATCATCTAATTTGCTTGATTTGGATATATGTAAAAGATAAAAGTAGATGCATTACATATGCTCTTCAATCAGTGCTATCAAAGAATACTACCTGTACAACAAGTACACAACTATGAATGTATATCGAACCTTTTGCAAACTAATTAGAAGAAAAACATGGAATTGAGTAATTAAATCGGTTAATTTAATGGGATTTTATTAATTATGCAATTTGTGTGATGTAATTTTATTAAGTATAATATATATTTATATGTAATATTTCTTATGTAACTTTTTTCATTTTATTATTTATCTTATATTTAAACTAGAAATTATAAAATTAGTCATTTATCAAATTAACCGTTAATCAAATTAGTCATCATTAAATATATTAGTTAGTAAAAATTTCTTTTTTATAAATATTGTCGGTAAGAAACAATATTTTTCCACATATTTCAACTTTTCAAGTAACCTTCCTAATTTTCTTAAAATCTCTCAAAACTTTAACTCTAACCTTTTTCTTTAGCTGGTTTTCAATAATTCACCCTAGGAAGAAGAGTATAATAAAATAATTCTTTATTGGATTCCTTAAAAAAAAATACTTTGGAAAGAATAAAAACTGAGTAATATATAAAGGTGAGTTCCATTTTAAGCCCTTCTAACTAAGTTGATAGATTAGAGACACTCTTACACGCTACTTCTTTCTGCCTTATTCACGAGGTGAGACATTTGTGTTATGAAAGAGTTCAAAACAACCTGCTTTTTTAAAGGCACCCTTTAAAAAAGGATCTTGCTTGAATCTCTATTTGATTTTGTCAAATAGTCTAAAATAGCAAAACAGAAATAACACTGCTTTTGCTCCTGATTTTTCTTTTTGTCATCAACTATACCCAAAAACTAGTTGTATTCATGTACCAAAAATGTTAGATACAGGGATTACTTTCCTCAACATATGTCTCATAAACAATGAATTTTTGGGGTATATATTCACATGTGTACTAATTTGTTATATTATTAGTATATATGTTATATACTAATAATATGTTGAAACATTATCATATATATATATATATATATATATATATATATATATATATTTGTTACTATGAAATGCATGTATATTATGCTGTCCATTATTAGTTCTTTTACATTTTTGCATGCAGGCTTTTTAATTTTCAAAAAAATGTAATATGTAGTACCAATTTCCTATGTGTGTTTGTTTTAAGAAAAGATTGAGTTCTTGAAGCAATTGTTTCTGAATTCAGTTTAGGGATGGGAGGTGTTATTGAATATAGTATCTAACACATATATATTCTTTTATTACTGATAAATAAACTTTAAAAAATGTAAAATTGTATTGATTTCGTTTCTAATTCATTGAGTCTCACTGGTAATTTTTGTCTTGTAGTTTCTAAATCTTTTTCAAGCATAAATAGAAAACATGTTAAAAAAATTCTGGATATAAAAGAAGTTATATACAAGCATTAATTTTGATATAATGAGAATGTATATAAATAAAAAAATTACGCATAGAAGAAATGTTCACCGTCAGAAGAGTTCATCGATGAATATACTAGAGTTAGAAAGTGTTTCTTGCCATAGATTAGAACAAATGTTGGTGAATACCTTCAAAAGGAGTGTTCGTTAAAAATAATTAAAACGATTCTTTTGTGTCAAATATTATTAAGAAGTGTTCATTGAAAAATTATTCAAAGAATTGTTCGTCACCAGATATAGCTAGTTAAGAAACCTGGTTCACAAATACCATTAAAAATTATTTCGTTATTGAATATAATTAAGAAAACTAAATCGTCATTGGTGTTGATACAGTGACATTTTTTAAATATGTTAAAATAATTAACTGACGTTTATAAAATAATAAACCGTCATTATGTAAAAAATAAGTAAAAAACTAATGACGTTTATAAAATAACCATCATCATTCTTGATATTTTTAAAGACAACAACAATTATAAAACAACCATCATTAATTTTGCATAAAACCCACCACACTAATCTCTTGTAAAAGGCATACAGATTAATAATTGATGATGCAAGACTAAATGTGATTAAATGCAATTAATCCAAAACACTGGTGTATTATAGCAAGGTTGTTTTAGAGATTCAGATCACAAACTGAGTACAAATCAAAATCCAAAGACATAAATTCATAAAAGAAAAGTTCCAATAAAAACATAAAGAGATAACTAAATTAACTTCAACTGGTCTTGAAACTGGGACGAAGAACAAGCACTACTCCGATAGATGCACCACCACAACACAGATCTATTGATAAAAGAAAACATCAAAAGGAATTCCATTAGCAAAAGGGAATAAAATTGATGGATCTAAATGCATGCACAAATCATAAGAACAAATCAATTACATATGTTACCTCTTAATCTATTTATCAAGCACAACAAGCCCCATTCTCTCTAAGGTCTGTATCACCTCACGCTGGCTTTTGTAGAGATTTGCTTCTGGATCATAGTAGTGCTGCGTGCAAGAAATTTTGTAAAATAAGAAGAAAAAAACCACAATCACCCTAATATTGAGATACTAGAGTAACATGTTTAGAATCTTAATTTTGATTTGTAAGGTTTCATTAAGGAGAGGAATTAATAGTATAGTAAATGATATAATAAAAAATAATGAATTAGGGTAAAATGGACATACTATACATATAGATATGAAGTAATTAATTATTATCATCTAAAGGATCTTTCTGTTAAATTAATATTATGGATACGAAGAGATCTTATATTATAGAAATAGTCTTTATAAAAAAGAAATAATTTTTATTATATATGTGTAATTAATAGCTAAGGAAAGTGTCATGTTCATGCAAAAATGAATCGATTAAAGAAGAGTGATATTTTACCCTATAAATCCTTCCATTCCGAACTTGGCGTTCTTCAGCCACCCATCCAGGGAGGAGCCAGCCATAGCCTTGAGACTTCAAGTCATGGTATTTGACGGTGGTGGCGCTACCGAGGCGGCGACCTTGACGGTGTTCTTGTTGGCGATATCGATTCTGAATTTTTTCCATTGTCATTCTGGTTAGGGTTGCTATTTCTTCAGGATTCATTTTTTCTCAATGCTCTTCTATTGCTGCTGCTACTACCCCTTTTTGTTAGTGAAATATGTGAGAATTATACACAGGCTAGAGAGGGTGAAAATGGTGAAGCCGTTACATGATATGCTTTGGAACATGAGATGATATGCTTTGGAACATGAAATGGATGTCTTTTTGTGGAGAATAGCACATGCAATGCACTGTGCTTAGTTGTATTCTTCGGTTACTTAGTAATGTATAGTTAAAGTAAATAAAGTTATAAATTTATGATGTCACATCTTGGTACTGAATTTGAGAAAACAAAAAAATTTGTTGTGCACAAATGAAATTTTACACAGAAAGGAGGGAAAAGCAAGGTCACAGGTCACTTACGTAAACTCTTTCAAGTGTCTTTTAGAACTAGTATTCTGGGATCATGTACGTTTTCTTTGCTTTCTAAACCACTAGGGGTTGAGTCTTGAACACATTTTTATTTCGTGTTCTCATTTGAGTTTTGGATTTCATTGAGAAATTGCAGCATGTAATCTCCTATTTTTGGGTACAGCTGGAAGCAGTTTCTACTCCTTTCTTAATTACTTTAAAGCTCATAGACATTGACAAATTGGGTTGTTACAGAGAAACAAAACAAGAAGAAGAAAATAGACAGAATAAATTAAAAAATGTAGAATTGTCTTTTATAGTTTACTATACAAACGAGTGTATTCCTACTAGTGAATATTTATTTAAGATAAATGATATTGTTAGATCATGCATTTAAGAGTGGGTATTTTATGTTTCAATATAAATGGTGTTCATGGATATTATTAGTTTGCAGGAAGTTGCATCACTTATTATTATCCCAAGAATAGTCTCCACCAAGAATATCAGGAGTGATAATATGATAAACACCTAGTTAAGCCCATTACTCGCACGCAAATGTAACATGATAGGATAGTAACGTGATATTAGAGTCTATTTTATAATTGTTATTTTGTTATTGGGTATTGTTTGTTTTATTGTATAAGATTATTTGTTGTTGTTGGGTTTATAATATTTATATAAAGATAGAATCTGTTACATTTATATAAGTGAGAAATTATATTTATCTTATTTTATAAACAAATCAGTTTTATAGTGTTGAAGTAGATTCGTAATTCACGTTACTGACATGTTGACATGTGTTACATATTCTATTGAATAATAAACTATTCTCATTCTCTTGATGCTCACTAAAATATTCTGTACTATCTTCCTCTAAGTTTTCCTGTCTAAAGAAACAGATATTTTAGTAACTTCTCAGATTCTCTTTCATGTCTCACGGCACAGATATGTAAGCTATCGGTGGCTCAACATGAGAGTGGCTTGTTTTCAGTTGTTCATTCCCTCATACGATCAATGAATGAGACCAACTTTCAAGTGATGAATTCTGGCTATGTTAGCTGTATCGGATTTTATCTGGTGAAGTTGATGAGACTTTCTGACTAGGATGCTGGTGTTTGTGCACCTAAATGGCAGGGTAGTGGCAAGGTCCCTGGAGGAATGTCATAATATAGTCTCATATAGTGCTGTACTTTCCATTGTTCCACAAATCCATACACAAGATGTGCTTATGCTTTTATTTCAGCTGATGTTTGCTAGTTGAAACTTGTTGCACAGGTGATCATGAATATATTGATGTAATGGTTGACAATGATTCTGAAAGCTCAGAGAGATTGATTGTTGATATTGATTTCCAAAGCCACTTGAAATAGCTAGAGTTGTTGACTCTTACGATAGAATACTGAAATCCCTTCCAGTTGTTTACGTGGGTTCCTTTATCAGGCTGTAACAATTTCTTGGAATAATGGAGGAAGCTACTAGATCTTCTTTGAAACAGAATTCTATGCCTCTTCCTCCATGGAGATCTTTAGCATATTTGCAAGGCAAGTGACAATTGCCATAATATACACTTTCAGAAGGTAATAATACTACTGATGGCGATTGCTTCGATCACAAGCAATGCTGTGGGCACCTGAAGAGACTGCAATCTTGTCTTCAATCAGGAATGGAAATTGAGCGAATGTTGAAGCCAAGAAACAGCAAAGCAACTGGAGGATGAAGCCTGAGAGATGGAGGCACCCCTTGTTCAGGCCTATATGAGATTGTACTGATGTTGGCTTTGAATTTCTCAAGAGACTGAAAGAAAAAGATACAGAATTTTGCGGTTAGTTTTTCCCTTTATCAAATCATTGAAGATTTCATAAGTGGTGATTATGAACAATTATACACACGAGAATGAAAAGGCAAATTCAACAATAATTGGCCATGTGTAGACGCAGACAAATTAACATAGAAAGGAGTTGTGAAGAAAGTCATGTCCAATTGTTTAATTACTTCTTTTCTAACAATTTAGTATGCACAGATGAAGAATTCCCATAAAGACGTCGAATACAAAAAGATGTCTTCCTTTATTATAAAAGCCTTTGGTAGTCGTGTATATTTCCAAATGAAAGATGATGATATAATTGGAAAAAGAAACCTCTCTTCATGGTAGAAGTGCACTACTACTATCCGCACAAAGACATATTGATTGGAGGCTGATAATGTTGATGATTATACAGTAGTGACGTACTGATAGCTAATGATTTTGCATAAAGTGACAATGAAGAGTATAAATTATACAAAATATTTTCATTTTCCAATTCGATACACTTTCGTTTATTCAGGAAACTATTTACTCGATTGCTGAAATTTATGGAATACCTCTAAGAGGGACAAATAATCTATTTTATGAATCTTGCTAATTCAGGAAGGAAGAAAGGTAGATGATGGATACTAGATAACATACGTATCCCATGCAACACCACATTTGTAAGAAATTAACAAAGAAATTGACATGGCTTACACCGGCAGTGGAGTATGTGATTTAACTTGATACAAAGCAAGAACTCCCCGAATCTTCTTAAAAGAGACAGGTGTCTTTGAGAACTTAAACATGAGTGAGAACATAAACATAAGTGATGCATGACTGTCATCAACCGTACCTTACTTAATATTTGAACATGAATATTTGAGAAGGCTTAAGAATAATAACATTCAACATTTGTTTTAGTGAGGGAGACAAGTTTTCTAAGTATGTTAAGCAATATTAATTGTATGTAGTGGAAATGGAAATAATTGAAAGTGTTAGAGAGACAGTTGTTTCTTTTCAAAATTCAAGAAATAATATTTTTTTCATATATAATTATATAAAAAGATATTTAAAATTTAAAATTTGGAAAAATATAAATGAGAGTTTCATATTATATTATAAATAATAAATTATATATTAAATTGTAAGGTTAAAAGTTATACACCGATAGTATAACATAGTTTTACAAATCAAATTTTATATAATTGATAAAGATTTTATTATTAAAGTTAATAAATTTATAATACATAGTTAATTACGATTGGTTCGCCGTATAAAATATTTAATATGGTGAGTGCATGAGCATTTTTCCTCACGTATATGTATTACGAACATTATTCACGTTAGAATATTATGTATATTATAAAAGATAATTGTGAAAGTTTATAGGAAAGGAATGGAATAACTTCATTGACAACAAGATGGTATATATTGTTGGTCTCTAAGCCACAACATTGCAAGATGAATAGGTGAAGTGCAAGTCCAAATTGTTGCTTTCACTTTCCATATAGCATCCTGACCATCGTGCCACTTCAGAATATTCAATGGTTTCTCTTCATATCTCCACTTCCAAACCTTGTGTTATCCCATTTGTTACAAATATGGTAACTAAGTAAAATAAAGAAGTGGTTGTCTACACAATTTCTTCAAGCTTTTAGCCAAATTTTTCCAACTGAGAAACATAATTTCATGTACATGATGACATGTTAGAAGAGGACTTTTCTTTTTTTTGCACTTTTGATATTTCTTTGCAAGCTCAACCAAACCATCTGCATTGAAAACAAAATACTTATTTTCTTTTACATGAAATGTTTTAATTGGTGTCATGTATGAATTGCATCTATTGTATGTTACTTTGATTGGTGTTATATATGAATTGTATCTTCAATATGTATTTGTTTTCAGAGATTTTGTTAACTTTTTTTTTTTTATCAGTTTTGAACTATTTTCATCGTTATTTTAAAATTACATTTTAATATATTTTAGTTGATTTATCAATGATTTTACTAATTTATATCAAATATTTTTCATGAATTTTTAAATATATTTTACATTTAAAAAATAATATATTATTATGAATTTTTATCATAAAATAATTTTTATAATCAAAATTATTTACTTATTATAAATTTCATTATATAAAAACAACTAATATATTCGTTTTTTTTATCTAATCTGAATATTAAAATGTAGCCATTATATTTGGAAATAAACATTATAAAAGTTAACAATTTTATCATACATACTCATTTGTAAATGAATTTAAAAAATATTTTAGAATGATAATAAATTTCATTTAAATTCAAACTTGATATCATGAATGAGTTTTTTTGGTAAAAAAATAAAGCACAATAATACTTTATTACAAATAGTAGATATGTTTTTAGATACTAATTAAAACTTTTAGTAGAAATTTTACACATTCCGATATATAAATCCAAAAGTTAATCTAAATGGAATATTGAAAAGGAAAAAAAAAGGAAAAGAAGAAGAAGTTAGTTACATTCAACACTATTTTTTTTTCAAACACACGTTAGAGACTTTGAATTTGTAACTTCTCAAAAACTCTTAAAAAAAATCAAAGCATACTTATAAACAATCGGAATTAGTTAATAATTACAACATATAATTAATCAGGTATAAATTATATATATATTTTTCATCATATTTTATATATATACGTATTCCTCTTTTTTATAGCAGTTACCTATCAAAGGAAAAGATTAAAACTAAATTTTGTTGTTTCTAGAAAAAAAAATATTTTTGGGAACATGTACTTACACCAAGGGCTAAATGTTGTTAGAGCCCAAACATAAATAGATGGAATGACCCAAATCTCGTTGAAAACCGCGTGGCTGGCACAAAGCAACAAACACAAAATTTCAAAGCACAAATAGCACGTGAAAACGCGTTAGACACTGCACTCAAAGACAGCTAGATGAGTCCCCAAAGTACAGCAGGTTCTTGTCTCACCCCTTTGCATAGTACACAGTTTAGATGCCTCTTGTTCTCACTTCCACACATTGGATAAATAAATCTATCAATAACCAAAACAATGAAATCCTGAATTTACTTTTTGACTAACACCACCTTGTTTGGCCCACCATTAATTTCATTAATGTTTTTGTTGAATTTTGAATCTGATTCCCAATCCAAACCCTCCAAATAACCCCCACAACATTGCAATCATATAGCGTGCCCCTCTCTTGCGTGCTTGTAATATGTTCCTTCCTTTGCCTCTCATCGTTAACATATTCAATTCCGTGAACGTTCAAGCAAAGTTGCTACACTACACGCCTTCTTTCCGTTTTTTACTTTTCTACCCACCTCCTCATGTCAAACTTGCGCCAATCACGAATCAACATAATTACTAACTACAATGTAATTATCACAAGATTCTTTTAAACACACTTTTTTCAAAATAATTTAGAATGCAAATATTTAATAATATACTAACGGTAACTTATAAAAGAATAAAATTTTTAATATAAAAAAGAATACTTATTAGAGAAGGAATAATAATGAAGTTTGTGTTGGAATACTGTATTAAATTAGTTCGTTGAATTATTTTTGTTCGAGAATTCTAGTCTTAAAGTAAATAAGTGAGTTGAAAATTTAATATTAAATTAAGATATGACGATGTGAAATTTGATGTGATTCCATGAGAGTTAAACTCAATCAAAGTTAAAAATTGTAAGGAAATTTCAATTAACTCTGTCACTAATTTCACTACTATTAGTATTGCCAAAATAAATGACGTCATAAATAGATGTGATTTTCCAATAATAGCCTCACGCAATTTTCAGTCGCCTCATATTCAACGTTTATCCCTTAGAAATTTTGATTAGTGACACGTTCACCCGTCGTCATTCTTTTAAAATAGACAGATTTTGAATGTTTTTTTTTTTCTTCTAATAATCATATTATCAGTATAAAATATTTTACTATACAAATTAATAAAAAAAATAAAAAAGAAAGACAAAGATAATACAAGTGTCACAAAAAAAAAAGCGTGTAATTAATTATACACGGGCTATTTTGACCAGAGTCCAAGAAAGTCCACAATTTCTATTGAATCTCTCACCTATTTATACACACAAATAAAACGAGAGATCATTGTCTCTGACATTCTAAAGCCATTCATCCGTTACAACAAAACCATCAATGATGGCTACAAGCACACTCTCAGCTTTCTCCGCACTCCTTCTCTTCCTCCACCTCGCCACGGCGGCGCACGCCATTGGAATCAACTACGGAACCCTCGGCGACAACCTCCCACCGGCAGCCACGGTGGCGAACTTCATCAAAACAAAGACAACAATCGACCGCGTGAAGATCTACGACGTGAACCCGCAGATCTTGCAGGCGTTCGCCGACACCGGAATCCCGGTGACGGTAACAGCCCCAAACGGCGACATCGCCGCCCTGAGAGAAATCTCATCGGCGAGACAGTGGGTGGTAACTCACATCAAACCCTTCCACCCCAAAACGAAAATCAATTACATTCTCGTCGGTAGCGAGGTCCTTCACTGGGGTGACGCGTCAATGATTCAAGGCCTCGTCCCCGCCATGAGAACTCTTCACGCTGCACTTCTCGCCGAGGGCATTACCGACATTAAGGTTTATATATAAAAATTTAAACTTTCTTCTTTTTTTTTTCTTTTTTTTTTATTAAAAAATGAAATTTTTGTTTTCAGGTTACTACCGCACACTCGTTAGCGATAATGAGGCAATCGATTCCACCGAGTAAAGGACAATTCAGACCTGGTTATGCAAAGCACGTGTTGGGTCCAATGTTGAAGTTTCTGAAAGAAACTAAAACTCCGTTTATGGTTAACCCATATCCGTATTTTGGGTATAATGGTAAAAACACGAACTTTCTTCTGTTTAGGCCGAACCGGGGTTTGTATGACAGGTACACTAAGCTCAGCTACACGAACCAGTTTGATGCTCTCATGGACGCGGTTTACTCTGCCATGAAGGCTTTGGGCTATGCTGACGTGGACATTGCTGTTGGTGAAACGGGGTGGCCCTCCGTTTGTGATGGTTGGGACGCGTGCAGTGTTGCCAACGCACAATCGTTTAACGGACAACTCATTAAGCACTTGGCAACGGGTAAAGGAACGCCGTTGATGCCTAATAGAAGGTTCGAGACTTACCTTTTCGCGCTTTTCAATGAGAACCAAAAGCCCGGCCCAATTGCTGAACGTAATTGGGGCCTGTTTCAGCCCGATTTCACTCCCGTTTATGATTCTGGAATCCTGCGTAATGGACAGGTTTGGTTTTTTCTTTTACTATATTAATTATTACACTATGTTTTGTCCTTTTTTAAAATGTGCCCCACCCCTGGTTTTTATAAAGAGAATATGGTCTGGTTTGTCACATGGCATGTTTATTACTAACATTATTTTATTGTAACAAACGGTCATATGCTAACACTTTTTAAAATACTAGGTTAATTAAGGAAAGTATCTGATTATTGAGTAATTACATTGTAATGATTAGAAATTTGAAACTGCTTACTGGAAAGGAGAGATGCATAGTAATTATGATTGGTTATCAATGTTCAAATTTTTTAGCATAAACTAGGGACCAATTTGTTACATTTATAGAATTTTTTGAATACAACTGTAAGACGCAGACACATGTAGAATGTTTACGCAGACATATATATAACTGTAATTCGCAGAGAATTTAGATAACTGTAACAAATACACGGACAATTAGACAACTATGATAAGGAGATAATACAACTAATTATTAAGTGTCAAGAAAAAACACACGTAGTACGAATATATTTTGTGAATGAGATAGTTAAAATGAGTTAGTTAATTTGTTAAGCATTGCACTTGGTGGCAAAACAAAGTTATTATTATAATGTTAAGATATGTTTGAATGAATGATGCAGAAACCAGGAAGACCTGCAACACCAGGAACGCCTTCAACACCAGCAGTAGGAGGAGGGAAATGGTGCGTGCCTAAGGCGGGTGCTAGTGATGCAGCGTTGCAAGCTAACATAAACTATGTTTGCAGCCAAGGAATTGATTGTAAGCCAATTCAACCAGGTGGGAATTGCTTTGCTCCCAACAATGTTAAGGCCCTTGCAACTTATGCCATGAATGCCTACTACCAAGCCAATGGTCGCCATGATTTCAACTGTGACTTCTCTAACTCCGGTGTTATCACTGATGTTAATCCGAGTAAGTAAAAAAATGTGTTTTTTCTTCAAATGAATTAGTTTATATTCATGCATGCATGTCAGCATGTGGCTTATGATGTTTGTATTCTGTTGTTGTCATTTTCAGGCCATGATAATTGCAAAATCTGAGATCAGAGACTAGCGAGGAAGATAGAGAAAGTCCATTGTTGTCATTGTCATGGTAGTGTCAATGTGGGTTTATGTTAGTTAGTCTGTTTTCCATTATTATGAACTCATTATTTAGTTTGTATATTGTTCTGAAAAGAGGATCTTAACTTGGCAAGTTGGCATGGCATTTCATGCTTCAATTTGACTTCAATATTATCGTCCATCCATGGCTGTTTGATAAATCATAACGTCACCTTAATTTTTTTAATTGAAATTAAGGCATTTATTAACTAAAAACGTATAGAATACTGATAAACAAAGGACTTAATAACCTTTATTAAATGTATATAATTATTAAAAGAAATGTACCGTTGATCCCTCATCATGAAAAATTATACGTTGCTTTTGCAAGCTGTACTCAATTAGCAGTCATGTGCTCGGCTATTTAGGCCTAGTTGGGTTTGAATTTTATATTAAAATTTTGATTTTTAGAAATTAGATTGAATATATAATTATAGTACTTAGTATTTTCTATTTTAAACATTATTTTTACATACTTAGGGTGTCGGAATAATGTGTTAGTATAATATTTTTAAAAATTATTAAAAATTAAGGGATCAGTTTAATGCATAAAAGGGACATTAGAGGAAAATCTTGTAAGTGAAATTTACTCTGTTTTATAATTTGAATACTAAAGTTTAAAATATATCACCCAAATTTTAATTTTATAGTTTATCACTCTCTAGTGTCAGTAGCGACTATTTTTTTGATCTTTCAGGCAGGGAAGAGTGCCTGTGTGGATCTTAATTAAAATGAGGAAATTGTAATGATTCGTATTTTTATAACTAAAACCTGAATTTCATGAAAGTAAAGTATTAAAACTTACTACTGCTACATTTCAAACAGCCTATTTTGCATATATTAATCAAAAAAATAAAATATTAACATCGGCTAGACATTTAATGCCTCATTAAAATCTATGGTCGGTCAATGGGAGTTTTTCTTCTTTTGTTTTTGTATAATGGTCTCGTTGAAGTTAAAATTACAATTATATACATATTATCTAAGCTCCAAGAAACAAAAACAAACTACACCAACATGTTTAAGGCTGAGACATCGGTTCTCAGAAAAAGCAAAACAAATTACATTTCTAAATATAATTGTCAAGATTTTGGAAAGTAGTAATTTATATGAAATATTTCTTATAAAAAATAATTATTTGAAATCTTAAGTTGAAATTTGAATGTACCAATCCAAGGCAAATAAAGCCTTCTAGATTCAAAGAGTGCTTACAATAACCGACATTAAATAATTTACATAAACCAGAATCAGAAACGATTCTCTACCACAAATTTCTTTTGTGCCTTTTCCTTTTTCTTTTTGTTGTTTTGTTTTACAGCCTTGCTCTTATTTTCTTAAGGTTCTAGCTCAAGATGTTGATCAAATATTTCAACTGCTAAAATTATTTATCCTTCATAGCCATTTATACAAATTTTGTAATAGAATTTTTCATCATGTTGAATCATGGATGAACAACTAATTTCTTGGCCCATGTCATTGATGTAATAGATTATGAGCCCATCCTTATTTCAATGCACAAGCCCATCTCCACATGCCATTCTAAAAGAAAATCAAACAAGCATATCTAAATTAATTTTAGATTCCAGCCAATTAGAACACAACAACCAATTAAAATATATAATTAATCAATTATTTCGTTATATGACATGACGTCAACTAATTGAAATACTTAATTAATCAACTATTTTGTAATTAATCAGTTATTTCATTCACATAATAATTAATATATATATATATATATATATATATATTTATATATACATATTTTTCTTTTTTACATCTTATAACATTGTCTGATTATATGATATTGTATTGTCTCCTAAATATTTTTCTATCTAAAATTTTATTTTCCAAATTCACTATGACTCAAAATTATTATGATTGATTTTTTCCTTTCTTATTTATTTTGGTACTATTCACATAACACATATTCCACATATTCCCAAAATAACCACAAACGTCTTTAACAATGCCATCTATCGATCCATTCGTAATAGTAAATTTTGTTGTCTGTTTGGTAAAGCACTTTAATTGATTCTTTCGTTTCCTCAACAACAGACAAACTCAATAAAGAAGTTTCAATATATTGCATTTTGTCCAAAAATGAGAAAGGGATAATTTGGAATCTCCCAAAACAATTAAATAAAATTAATAACCTTCACTATGAAGTCCGACAATTATAGAATTTTATGTTGATCATCCATCTTTTCAACAAAATAAAACCATTAGAATAAATATTTCATATTTAGTTGACTTTACTCCATATTGTATTCTTTAGACATTAAAATGAACTACAAGTACTATTCACACAAAGCCTTTCTATATTTAGTTTATCACTAGACATAATGAATGTACTTGCAAAATATGTATAACTTTTAAAACTGTTATACATATTTTAAACCTTCAAAATAATATATATATATATATATATATATTAAACCTTCAAAATTTATTAATAAAAATATCGATTGAAAGCTTGACAAGTGTATCGTTTCTTCATAAATAATAATTTAAAAATGATATGAATTTGAGGTAATTATTTCTAATTTATCATAAAGAAGATGTATTTAATTTAAATGAGAAATGAATCGTCAAAGAAACCCAGTTTAATTAGTTGAATAAAATGTCTGAGTTATTATAAACTCTTTAACACTTGTATTTTTTCTTATATATGTTTATCCTGGCTGATTTGGTTTTTAATTTCCTAATCCTAATGCAAGATAATCAATCAATACGTATAAATAATAAATGGAATTAGAGAAGCTTAACACTTGAAACTCCAACTTGATTTATGAAAAAAAAATTATTTTTTAAGCTTTAACCCATTTATTCAAATAAGTTAAACTTAAAATTTAAACTAACTTTTTTTCTTTGAAATGAAGTTTAAGATCAATTATTGTTTAGTGCATTTTACTCCGTATATCAAATATATTTTGTAAAATGATGAAGGAAAAAAGTAAATAAAACAATATTTAAACATGGAAATTAAGGTACGAAATGAAGAATTTTAAGAAATAGTTACATTACTAAATACATCATTTTTCATTTAAATTAATATAAGCATTGAGTTTGATTAAACTTGTCATTACCTAATTTTATGTCTATGTATGATTGGGACCACATAACGATCATATCATAAAGTGAGAAAATTGAGCTGTAAAACACTTAAACAACATGATTGGCATTACAAACTTTATTATACTTATTATAATAAAAAATTATAATTTCAATACTTATTAAACTTGAATTATTACTATAGTGGAATTAATTTAAAATCAAGTTTAAATTTATTTCACCTTGTGAAAAAATGAGTTTGATCAAAATTAACAAATCAAATTCAAATATTTCATAAAATTCAACTCTTTTATCTCCATTTAACAACTTAATTAAGTGAAAGTTTTTCAAAGTTACACACTTATTGATAGAGCTTGAATAAGATTTTGTATGATTTTTTACATATTTTGTTCTAAACTCAATAAATTTGATATATACTCTCAATATTATGAGTTTTTTTTTTGTCTAATTAATAATGTTATCTAACATTATATTCTCACAATCTATATGCAGTGTATCCTTTAGGGAAATTAATCTTTGAACTTTCCTTGTAATCTTTTTGAACATAACTTTTTTGAAATAGAACATGTTCCTTACCTGCATCTTATGGCATTTTAAAATATAGGTCAACATCAGTTGTTTGATTGCGTTAGATACAGGAAATTCTGCATGTTAGATTATTGATCATAATTAGAAGTTTTAATTCGGTTCAATTAGAAGGATGTAGACACATTTTTTTTAATTACAGAATTAGCCCCTTTGATTAAAAGATCAAGAGCTAACTTTTTGTTGAAACCTTATGTCAAAGTACCTATCAATTCTGGTGTTTGAAATTGATAGACCTTTCAACAAAATTTGCATGATCCACATACAATTTGTAGCAAACCATAATAAGAAATAAAAAAAAAAAATAGAGATTGAAGTTTCTTATTCCATTGTCCTTTTTGCTAAAAATATTAATTAATTTGAAATTTGAGTAAATAATTATTTTAGTCTTTGAAAGGAATGAAATATATATATATATAAAATCTAAATTACTATGTCATAATTCATTTTAATCTTTCTAAATTACTGAAAATAATTTTCAATTATTACAAACTCTTTAAGATGAATAACATAAAAGCTTTAGTATGTTATGGGATTGAAATATGATTATTATTAGATAACTAGGACCAAGTATAAAGTTGTTGTTGCAAGTTGTCTCTGTTCATGTTCTATCAATTTTAATTATTGTTGAAGGCAATGACGATGTCTTTAGAAGGAAACACAGTGGTAAGAGAACTTTCGGGTTGTCAAATGAGGTAAGCCTAACTCCTCATTCCATTCTCAAAAGATCATCAAATGCATATATATCAACAACCACTATGTTTTCTCTTTTTTATGCGTAAATAATAAGAATGCTTTGTTTAATTTACAGTTATATCTCAGATCCTAAACTGCTCACTGTCGCATGATGTATTTCAGTTCAAATGCAACCATTTAAGTTAAACATCAAATTTCTTTATTATTCTATTAAATTTTTTTTTTTTTGGAATTGTTCTGACCGGACATTAAGTGACACAGACCGAATTACTTTATAAAAGATATGATGAATCGATTTTTATGAGGTGAGAGTGTACCTTTAAATGACACTCTAATAATCAAGTTAGTGTTTTGTTAATGACTCATAGTGAGAGAGTATTATATAAAAAAATATACGAGTTTAAGATATAATTTTCTTTAAGTACTTCCTAAAGTGTATATATAAGTTGATCAATATAAAAAAAAAATCTGATGTCTCATTACGACGAATATTTATATAAAAACATAAAAAACGATAAACTGAATCTATTGTTAACAATGATTTTTCTTATATTAACCTCTTAGGATACTCAGAAATTTCATCTAAAAAAAACTATTTTTATCAAGTAAATGTTAATATCACTATTTATTATAGAATCATCAATGTAAAATTTAAGAGTTATATTTCCCTTGCGGTAAAAAAATTATTACCATAAGTCTTACATGTGACTTGAATTTTATTAGCCGAATATTTATACTACTTTCTATATTTTCAAGAAATAACAATTAGTAATTTCCTGTTATAATATATGGATGCCCACACCATTAGCAATTAAAATAGTGTTAGCGATTAATCCCATGAAAAAGAAAGAGCTTTAAACAAATGGGTGCTATTATGGTTGCTAAGAGCAGCTCAACCTAATCACTCTTTAAGATCATCATTATGCGGTCCCAATCTCTATTAGCGAACTCATTTGCTGAGTAATTATGATTAATGAGTACAATCCCATGGCTACACATGATGTTCTTCTAAATTAATCTACTTAATTTGGTCACCTAAGATACGTGTCGGTGCTTAAGGTACATTGACAACACAAAAGGTTCAATATCCTATTCTGATATGCAACACATCTTCCACATATTTAATTGCATTCACACATTGGCGTGTGCAAAAAAACTATCCCATTTTTCAAAAAATATTTTTTTAGCTAAACAAGACCTCCAAGATTTCCAATAATGCATTTCCACTCAATAATATAACTTAATTAAATCTGGCATCACTAATATATGTGAAAAAAATAACATTGAAAACTAAGGACGATGCATGAATGTACTTTAATATATTAGTATAAGTTTTGAGAAAAAAATGATGAATGTTTTCAAGCAATAATTAACTCATTAAAAATTAAGTGTAAGCTAAGTATAAAATTTTCAATGTATGAGTTGGAATGACAAATCTATTTATTTTTTCGTGACATATGCAAGTGGAGAAGAATTACCTTTCATTGGTGGATGGATTGGTTAGGTTAGATGATAAGAACAAGTGATAGTTTTTTGTTTTTGTTTTTTGTATGTACTATTTTTTTTATATGTAATGATAACTTTTTGTTTGATGCGAAGATCACAAGTGACAATAAATGCAACACATTTTTTTTTCTCTTTTTATCTCAAACTTTACACACATTAGTGCAATAGATTAATAGGATTAGCTTGAATTTACATAACATTTTATTTAGTGAAGCTGTAATTAGAAGGAAAGATTTTAAGAGTTTTATGGTATAGTACATAGATAAATTCTAATATATCTATCTTCATTATCTCTTAGAGCAAAAGTTGGGGCACATTGCAAATACGAGTGGCAGAGATTCTCTGCTTAGATTGTCTCAGTATTGTCCTGTTTTCAAGCTTTAAAAACCGAATAATTTCCACCTAAAATCTTACACAAGAATTCAATATAGAACAAATTTTTAATCAGATCAGTAATTAAATTCAACAACAAAATTTATATCTAGTGTTTTCTTTCTAAAAGTAGGGGGGCTCTAGTTGCTGTTTGTGTAACTTTCTCATCCGAAATTTCCAATATCGTAAAGGATACACAATACATAAATTTTTCTTACAAACTTGAAGTTGAAATTTAAATTTGAAAAAATAGACAAAAATTCTTATGCAGCACATGTTACATCCCTATTAAACTTTTATTTTAATTAGATGGAATATTTTAATTTGTGTACATAACTAATTTTCAAGTTAGAAATATGTATAATAAAATAAAAAATATTTAATGAGTAATTATAATATGTATTTAATCATTTAACTCATTTATATAATATATGTACACACGCACATATTTTTCTTTTTATATTTTATGATAAATTATTTGATTGTCTCCGTATTATAGTTCTGCACTGAAATTAATAAAATAGTAAAAATTTCTTTTCAAAATAAGTAAAATTTATGTAAGTGTTGTTCACCTTTTTGACTGCATTCAATTGTTCTAGTATAAATAAATAAATAACTAAATAAATAAACCCACCAAGAAAAATCCATGTACCACAATACTACTCCATAGTTGAAAGCCTTGTAGATTGGTCTATGCTATGATATGAATCAAGATAGATAACCAACTAGTTTGTGTCCACCAAAACAAAACCCTCATCAATTCCTCAACCACTACTAGCCATTTCATCCATATTCCATGGGAGAAAAAGAGAAGAGAAACAAGAACAAGAAGCCAAAGCACCAACACCCCAATGACCAAACCACAAAGCAAGCCTCTGATTTCTCCTTCAAATCAAGCTTAGATGTAAAGGGTATCAAATTTGGTGGCCAGTTCATAGTGAAGTCCTTCACAATCAGAAGAGCAAGACCCTTAGAACTTCTCAAAGTTCTTTCTTTCCCTCCAACCAACACCACCAACAAACCAAAAGACAAGCTTCCTTTTCCTTCCACCACAGCATTCTTGCCTACAAACTTCACCATCTTAGCACACCATGCTTGGCACACCCTCACACTTGGCCTTGGAACCAAGAAGTCCAAGGTTGTCCTCTTTGTTTTTGAAACTGTAGCCATGAAGGGTGCAGTTGATCGAATTTGGCCTCCTGAAATAGCACTTGGTGATGTCAACAAGAAGCTCATAAAAGGCCTCAATGGCTGTGAGATGGCAAGGTTCAAGTTCAGAAAAGGATGCATAACTTTCTATGTCTATGCTGTTAGACAAGTTGGAAGCTTTGGCTTTTCTTGTGCTGAGGATCTAAGAACTATTTTGCAGTCTGTGGTTGAGCTCAAAGATTTCTTGGATCATACTGCTATGCTTTCCATGCCAAACCAGAGAACCATAAATTACTCAGAGTCACACCCCCAGGTAGCAATGGCTCATTAGACTAAGTTGTGAAGTGTGAATCAATCATCATATCATATCATATCATATCATCAGAGTTTATATATATTTGTCTAAGTGCTTCCTTCCTCTTCTCATTAACAACATGATCATTATTAGGGTCTTAAGGATATATATTTTGGCTTAATTTGTTAACTTGGTTTCCTAGTCATTGGAATTTTGGGAGGTTTATTATTGGTTTATTTGTTGATGATCTTGTTCGATCTGTATTTTCTTTTGAATTTAGGGGAAAATGAAAGTGTAATGTAGCATGAATAATTGAGCACTAAATTGAAGGTTATACAGTGGATGACTGAATCCATGTTGCATTTGTCCTTTTTGTTGACAATTGCTAATACAAATTTGTCAAGGAAGCGCAGATTATGCTTACTTTTTTGTTCTTATTACTAGCTAGAATCTTACAATACTCCGGGCAAGACATTTTTCAATAATAGTACACTTGAATTGAATTGTTGACAGAATAAGTATATGTTCATAATTTATTCACCACTAGAATCTACAACTTTAGAAATGAAAGTGATTCTGTATATATATCTCTGCATATATTGTAATCGGAGAAGAATTCACTTCTATTATATTTGGCGCAGAAAATAAACTTTTTCTTTCTTTACAGCAGAAAATAAAGTTCAGTAGTTGTAGCAGAAAATAGACTTTTTTTTTTTCTAAACATTGTTTTCTGTGTAGATTATAGCATGTTATAACACATTATAATGAAACCCAATGTTTCCTGAAAAGGGTTATTAACTAGCAAATGTACTTATTTTGCATTAATTTATTAAAATGTTTACAATGGAATGTAAATTTATAATTCATGCAAGGTGTCAATGAAATTAATGGAAGAAAGAGTTTGCAACTTGTGAATAATCTAGAGACAAAATCTGCCCAATTCATGTTTTTCCCCTGCAAACTGTTTTCTGGTAAATTGTGCCATATCCAACCCGTGATCCTTGAATCACCTTAATATTACAAAAATATTCGACAATGCAAAATGCCAAATAATTGATCCTAAAATTTTAAAATTACACAGCATATTTACATATGGAAAATATTGGGATTACAAATGTGTCTGTGTAGATGTACTATGAGATTAAATGAATAAATTATCCTTAAATTATGATAAAATATTAAGGAAAATATTTGATAGATCGTATTACATGCATATATCAATTATATACGTATATAACAAAGATAATTAACGTAAAAAGAGAAAAATACATGATTAATTAGTGTAAATTTGAAATATTAATGTCTGATTCAGCAGAATAGTCTAGATAAGATCCTTGTAGAAGGAATAATGGACAACCTTTGCCTCTCCGTAAAGTTTCTAATGGCTCAGAAAAGTGAAAGGAAGAAAATAAAAGAAAGAGGGTACATTCCTTTTTCTCTTGTGCCCACTTGTGGCTTTAATCATGGCATGGAAGGACCCATGTCAAAGTGTGACCTTACTTTAATCTTCACAAGAATAATGGACCTTTGTGTCTGTCAATACTTGTTGCAGCTGCTACAAGCCCAAGTCCTTTACCTTTAGTGATTCATAAGTTATGTGTGGGGTTGAGGGGTCATGAATCCTTTCAGATTCAGCCTTTGTGGATTTGAAGTATTGACTCAATAAATGTGTAGACCTTGTAGGTGGTGCCATCACACCACTAGTCCCCATTATAGAGTGTCACATGTTCAATCTGATAGTTCTATGTGTTTATAATATGTGGTACTATGTGTTATATATGTGGAAATGTACACCAAAAAACAATTTTTTTTTCTTTGTTTGAATGTTTTGTACATTTCTTCTTTTACTAATTTATACAAATAAATGATACCATGATACATCACACATTTATGACATGTCATAAGACATAAATAATAAAAAAAAATCATTTGATTGGAAATTAATGTAGAAAGTATAGGTGTTTTTCTTTATGATAAATTTCATATTTAGAAGGATGAAAAATAAATAAACACAATGCCACTTAATGAAAAAAATTAGTGACTAATAGAGACCATTTGTTGAGAAAACACACCATAAATGAAGTAGTAGTCGTTTGAAAAATAAGAAATTTATAGTGATAGCCGAAAATGTATTTTATAAAAAAAGAAATAGTGTATTCAAGTGTTATTTCACACTTTATTTGTTATCTATGGAATTATAGCTCTTTCCTTGGAGAGTGATCTATGTACTATCTTTTATTGAATGACATATATATGTTTTTAATCTTAAATTCAATTTCTTTAAAATAATTATACATTCTATATCTTCAAATAACTTTAATGTATACTTTTTTTATATATATTTATTTCAATTGTGTTGAATTTATAAAAATATATTTTGATGCTTTAATTAATTTAAAATATGCATATTATAATAAAATAGGGTTATTTGAGTTTTTATCCCCCATTTTATTTATATTTATATTTATATTTTTTAAAATTTGCTTTTTATGTTTTTAGTCACCAAAAAAATTTCATCACTGTTTTCCGTATTAACTATTTTGTTAAATAACTAAATTAATACTAATTTGTCAAGATTAAAATAAATTTTTGGTAGTGAAAAAAAATTATAAAACGATAATCATTTAATTAATTAATGAAAATATAATAGAGGAGATAAAAATTATTTTTTTTTTTGAGAAACTAAAAGCAGAAAAAAAAATTTAAATGGATAAAATAAATATTTAAATAAAATGAAGGCGACAAACTTCTTTTTATTTTTGGTTGTAAGTTAAAAAATTAATTAAATCTGTAAAAATATTTATTAATTGATATATAATAATGTAAATTTTATGTCAAGAATATCAATATTTTCAAAATATGACCACTTCAATAACTTGAGTCTATTTTTTGCTCGTATAATAACATCAATGGTAACAATTTTCAAGCTTCTTGGGCCTGTGAGCCTTACCAAAAAGGCCCATTTCGTAAACAACTTTCAAAAACATTTGTTGGAGTTATATATTTGGGCCTTACTCTTATGTAGTTCAGGCCCGCATATAAAAGCAAAAAAAAAAAATTAATGCAATGAAGAAAATCGAGCGTTGCGTTGGGTCGGGTTGAAGTGTTGATCGAAGACGTTGAGCATTTTCTCTTTCTCTCTCTCTCTCTCTCTCTGTTCAGCTCAATCTGGTAATTCTTTGAATTTCGTCTCTGAATCTTCGATTCACTGTTTTCCGTTTTCTTCGTGCACTATTTTTGTTAATATGTATTTCGAAAATTGATAACCGATTTGGTTTGACTCAGTTCTGACCATCACTGTTTCTTCAATTTTTATCTCATGACAATGATGGAATCAGTGTTTTGCATTTAACAAAATGTTATTAATTTTCACTTGTTTTGAATGCACGTGTGCACGATGAATTGCTTGATTCGTTATCTGCTATGTTTTGTTTACTGTGAATAATGCGTGAAAATTCTATGTGCTTCATTACAGGAACTGAAAATTGGAAACTGATTGTAGCTGCAGCATCTAAATAGGAATGGAGTTTATGTGTCTTTTTGTCACCTTTGCTGTGACTGCGGTCTTAGGGTTTGTCTTTGTAGTGTTTTTTGAAGCATATAAAAGAAGAAACAACCATCAGTATGTCCTTGTTTTTTACTCATCTAATATATGCTCAATAATGTTGTATGTATATTGAGTGGGATTATTGGTTTGATATTTCCATTTTGATTTCAAAAGGCATATTGAAGTTCCGGCTATTTTTGAGGATCCTAGCTCGTTGAAACAGGTGAATTTTTTCCTTTCCATTGTGTTTGAGCTTCTGCAGATATTCAAGATTTTGTGTGCAAGATTTTGTGAGCAATCTTAGATATCATTAATGCCGCAACTGTTGAAGCTGCTAATTACTGTGTTCTGCCATAAATTTAAGATTTTTATGCTTCAACTATTTAAATTTAAAACTAGGTTGCAGCAGTATGAATCTTGACTAGCTCCACATCATGATTTGTATTTCTCTAGCAGATTTTGATCGTTTGCAGTCTTGATCTTAACTTAATGAAACTATTCAAATTTCACATGTCCTTCTTGTTTATCGGCAATATCTTCTCAATAGTAAGCTGCAGTGGTTGGCCTTTTATGGAGTCTCCTTAAACTCTAGTTTTATAATTCAGTTCTAATGTCAATTTTATGAGGAAGATCTTGTCATCACAAGTGCATTTGATACACATCACTGCAAACCCTCTGCCCAAAGATACATCCCAATTTTTAGCATACCATGCCCTCATATTCTCTTATTTGGCCTTCATTGTTTGTATTGATTAACTCTTGTAGAAACTGAATAGAAATGCAATTTCAGTTACGAATATTTGTATCTTGCACATGCATGCTGTTAATTTATTTTGACTTGTGAGAGGTTTCAAGGCAATGCACTGCTAAGGAGATATCTCCCTTTATGAATTGGTTTTGATTGATGATGCTCTTGCATATTTAGGTTCCTTGCCCACATATTGTTGATCCAGCCACAAAGTATATTTCTTTAATTATTCCTGCATTCAATGAGGAGCATAGGCTTCCAGGAGCCCTTGAGGAAACTATAAAGTAAGAGAAAGTGCACTGTTCTTTAATTATTTTGTTGTTTACATTGACTGATGACAGATGCCATATGATATGTTAACATATTTAACCTCCCCTTCCCAAAAAGAGAGAAAAAGAAAAGAATAGAAGCAACCACAAAAAAAGAATGGGAAAATCCAAAACTTCTATGGATTAGCAATTGTCTTATAAAATAAAATTTAAAAACTAAAAATAAAAAGCACAATCAAACACACCCTTAATTTTTATGAACTTTCTTCATGGTACCATTTATGTGAATAGCAGAACTTCATATGCATAGAGTAGTGACATAACTAGTTACTTAACTGTTGCTCTTGTAAAATGTAAAGTAGTGTAGCATCTATTTTTAAGGTTGGTACTATGAGCATAATTTTATTTATTCCTTAATTTGTAGTTATCTTCAACAGCGCACTTCAAAGGATTCTTCATTTTCGTATGAGGTACTTCTAGTTCCTTTTATCCCGTTGCATATGATTTATATCTATGTAACCCTAGTTTAATTTGATTCTCTTGGGACTTTGATTTAGATTCTTGCAGTTTGTCTTAAGAATATTAATATAGATTTGGAATTGGAATGAAGTTCTGTGTTACACAATGAGTTTTTGGTGGACATGCATAAAAATAGGCTGTATTTTACTCATGAACTTTACTAATGTATTGTGAAGTCAGTTTGGTCTAACATAGCATACCTGAATCTCTTTTCTCAACTTTCTTCCATATGCATTTGTAATTTTCTGTGGATGTACTTTTTCATTCTCTTATCAATTGGGCACTTGAGCAGGTTGTAATTATTGATGATGGAAGTTCTGATGAGACAAAAAGAGTAGCTTTTGAATTTGTAAGGAAATACACAGTAGACAAGATAAGGGTCATCCTTCTAGGAAGAAATCATGGCAAAGGAGAAGCAATCAGAAAAGTGAGTCTAATTTAAACTATAATATTTTAAAAATCCACTCATGTCGAATGCCTGTGTCGCACTACGCTTATTGATAATTAATTAAGGCTTTCTTCTTTCCTTGAAAGCATTGTATTACAGGGGATGTTGCACTCACGTGGTGAACTACTACTTATGCTTGATGCTGATGGAGCAACTAAGGTCACTGACCTAGAAAAGCTTGAAAATCAGGTTAATGGAATGCTATGTTGGTGATTTTCATAGATCTTACGATCAAATCTTAGTTTAAACATCTGGTGCCAAAAGTTTATATAAACTTTGATGTTCTGCTGTCAGATTCAAGCTGTTGCCAAAAAGGAATATCACCATGGAGATTCAAGCAATAGTGATCCTAGTTTTAGAATGTCTGATATCCCTGTTGCTGTATTTGGTTCAAGAGCTCATCTAGAGGAGAAAGCTTTAGCTTCAGTTAAGTGTGACCTTTTTCATTCTTTGTTTACTGTTGCCTTATGTATATTAACATAGAATAATGCTTTCAGAGGAAGTGGTACCGCAATTTTTTGATGAAGGGCTTTCATCTGGTGGTTCTCTTGGCTGCTGGTCCAGGAATTCGTGATACACAGGCAATTTCCTACTTCAATTATTTTTGGCCTTGCATTTTGATTTGATACTGTGATTGGTATACAGCTCATGTCTATATAGTGACCAAAGCTTCACCAGATGTAGTAGTTGTGTCATGAATGCTTGTTGACATTTAATATGATTTGTCTTTCAGCAGTTTTCTGCTTCTGCCATGCTCGTACTTAAAGATTTGTATTTGATGTTGGTTTTTTAATGTGTCTGACATTGACCTTGTACTTCCACAGTGTGGTTTCAAGATGTTTACTAGGGCTGCAGCCAGGAAGCTTTTTTCAAATGTCCGCTTAAAAAGGTGATTGCTCTTAGATCTCTACAGGATTCAATAATTTCTTAAACTTTGAAAAGAAATTACTTAATTCAGAAATATTAGAAAATCACTTGTTCTTCCTTATTTTGTTTGTACAATCTTTATGTCACCCAGGAACAGATTCAAGTTTGTAATTTTCTCTAAATAGTGTGTGCCATTCTCTGCAGGTGGTGCTTTGATGTTGAATTAGTCTTTCTGTGCAAGTGGTTTAGGATCCCAATTTCAGAAATATCTGTGAATTGGTCTGAGATTCCAGGATCCAAGGTGAATCTTCTGAGTATACCTAACATGCTTTGGGAGCTTGTGCTCATGTCTGTGGGCTACAGGACTGGTATGTGGAGAATTTCTAATTCTACCTGACCTTCCATGATCAACTTAACTCAGGAAGAAAAGCGGCATTTTCCTATCAAAAGAAGAGTCATTTCTCATATACGAGAACTTACACTCTCATGCGAGCTTCAAGGACAATAATCCAATATTTAAAGTTTGTAGGACTAACCATAACCTTCCGGAATATGCCATTCAGTTCAGGATCGTGGAGGATTACGTCTTTTTTTTTTTTTTTTTTTGTTGTTTTTAGCATTGCCATTTCAACTAGGTAAGAATATATATTCAAAAAATTATGATGTTACTGTTGACTGGAATAGTCTCTAATCGCATTGGCTTGTATTTTCATTACTTTAATCAAAATATTCATATAGATCACTTGTTATTCCTTTTGTCCCACTTCTAAGTCATTATATAACATTGGAGAGTTGTTGATGCTTTCACATCCATTGCCAATCAAACGTGATGGAGTTGTACTAGTACTTGAATATCATTATTATCTGTCATATATCACGATTGCAAGGTTCATATTTATAATTTCCGTTCCTTATAATATGAAAGAGTTCTCACTTAATACATTTCTTCTTTACAAACATATAAACCTTAATCAAATTCAAGACCACATGTAAATTCCGTTCATTCAAACTGATGTAAATTTCTTCCAATGACTGTTAGAAAACTTTATCTTAAATGAATAACAAATTTTCTCAAAAAAGAAAGCACACATTGATATTTTTCGTGTAATCAGAAGTTTCTACACCCTCGTACACGTACACACATAAGTTTTGCGTATAACTTTTTAAGCATCAAGCAGATTTTAAACAATACTTGTCAACCATAGATTGAGGAATTGAGATAACAGTAATATACAATTAAGTTCACCGGGTCAAAAATTTCTTTGGTCACCAGTGAGAAGTTTAAGGCACTCTTCTAAACGACACGAACTTAAAGACAAAGACGCTTAAGAAAAACTTGCCTTGGAATTATCATACTTACATTATTCCTCATGTTTTCCTACTCACAAGTTAGGCTTATTCAGTTATTTTACCTCTCATTGCATATGCAACTCCACTTTATGTAATATATTAGTGCTTTTGGTAATGGAGCAGTTGCATATGTTACGTATACACTTACGGAAATTATAGATTATATAATAAAACTAGTCTCAAAATCTTATTATCCTCAAAAATCATCCAAAGAAGATTGCAAATATGAGTTCTCCTCTCATTCATGAAATCAAAGGGCAAGCATTTCGGTTCTTGAAGGAGAAGATTAAAACTGCAAGGCTAGTTCTCACAGATGTTACACCAGTACAATTGTAAGCCTTCCTTTACTTTTTCTTACCTGTCATCTTAAACTCAATTAATCATTCTTTAAGTTATTAATTATTTGAAAAGAATAAAAAGAAATCCTTCTCCCATGATGATCAGGGTAGCTGAAAAACTATGAACTATGAAGTTCTTTGACATGGAACTAAATCATGCATGCTTTGAGTTATCAACTTTATTTTGCACCCAACCAGCCAACTTCCTCACAGAATATATACATATTTCTCTCTCTTCACATTTTATAATTGATTGTCTGGTTGTTGTTGTCTACCAAATATTTTTCTTATGTTATTTGTTGTTTATAAAATATATATATTATATATATCATTTTGTAGTAGAAGTTTAAGAAACCTTATATTAGTACAACTATCTTATTTATTAATGCCAAGAATCTAGATAAAAGGAATTGGTTAAAATATGTGAAAGTATTTCTAAACTTTTTTGTGTGAATATCTTATTTGTTTTTGGTACAATCAAATGATTGATTTTTACATGTTTGACAATGAGTTTTTTTTTTTCTTTTTTGTGATTTATGCTTAAGAATGACAGAGGAAGCCACAAATGAGATTCCATGGCCACCAGACACACGTACCACGAGTATAATATCGCGAGCTGCCTTTGAAGTCGATGAATATGATAGGATTGTGGAGATTTTGCATCAAAGGTTTCTGGTCTAATTTCACACTATGTCTTGATTTGGTTATACTGTTCTTATCTCATACTCTTTTTCCTGAAGTGTAATAATTGTGTTTAGTTTTGTGGAGAAAACAGGTTGTCAAAATTTGATAAAGGGTATTGGAGAGCTTCATATAAAGCTCTTATATTACTGGAACATCTTCTTACTCATGGACCTAAAAGAATATCTGAGGAGTTTCAATGTGATTTAAATGTTATTGAAGAGATTGGACTATTTCAGCACATTGATGAGAAAGGGTAGGTGCTATCTCAACTCTCAAATATTGTTTGTCACCACAATTTTGTTGCATGAATCAAGTTATGACCCTCGTTACATTATTTCTTTATTTTATAGGTTCAACTGGGGTTTGAGTGTTAGAAAATTAGCAGAAAGAGTATTAAAGCTCTTACGGAACAAGGATTTTTTCAGAGAAGAAAGATCAAGAGCACGCCATCTTTCTCATGCAATCAAAGGTTTTGGAAGTTTTAACCAACGATGCTCAGCAATAGATGAAAGATTAAGTGACTTCCCTTCCAAGGTTTATGGCAGATGTAATTCTTACTATGATCATCACCAATATGAAGAATATGATTTCACAAGCTTAAGAAATAAACTCAATACTGCGGATGGAATTAAAAGAGAGCTACAAATTCATGAAGACATTGACAATTCAAAGCTTCTAAAGCAAGAAAATGATTCAAATTTGGTAGAAGACACAGAAGAATATCACCCTTTTATTGATCAAGAGAAACTGTCTACAGCATCCCTACTTTCTGTGTAATGAGATGTTTCTTTGTGGAAATTGCTTGTAGACAACTGCAATATGCAGACAACTAGTTATATAAAATGTGAAGAGAGAGAAATATATATATATATATATGGTCTGTGAGAGAATTAACTGGTTAGCTGTGTATTGCGGTTGAATGCAAAGTAAAGTTGTTCTTTGTGTAAGTTTGGTGAAGAGGGGGTTATGGACTTTGTAGAATCAAAGAAAGGGTGTGTAAAATATAAATGTGTGCAGACAACACCAGTTAAGTTATAATGTAGTTTTCAATCCTTGAAGTGATTGTAAATATTAATATTCTTAATAAAGCAAAAATAAAATTAAGGTAGAGTAAAAAAACCCAGGGAAAAAAAACATACAATGAGAGATAAAAGTAAATAAAGAAATAAAAACTCTTTATCAACATTTCTTCAGGAAGAATGGATGTAAATGGGAGTGGAGAGAATAGACTTCTTTGATGACAGATAAATATTTTAATATAATTTAATATAGAAAAAAAAAAACTTAGCTACAGTCACTTTGTCACTGATTATTGATATATTAGCTTTGCCATGGAGTAGTTGTACTAATAACAACATTCTAGGGTCATCTAATTGATTTTTCTGACTCTTTTTCACATGAAGTTCAATTATATGCAGTAGCTGCATTAATATTTTAGCTGTATTATTATTATATGTAAAATGATGGCTTTTGGTTTCAGTTTGTTAGATAGTCAATTAATTTTCATGTGCTACTTTTGTCATTGATATACAACTTGTTCCTTTTTTCTATTTCAATTTATCATACAAAACTTGTATTGTGAAATATATAATTTCATAAGGATATGTTGACTTTCTAGTTGCTACTTGCTAGATATTCATATTCTCAATCTCTAAGTTGCTGCTACTGGGAAATACACTGTTTTGATCTGTTGGTGGGTTTCAATTATCCACTTTTAATATTTTTTTGGTAAACCTTTATCAATCTGTAACCATTCGTACTAGACTGGGGCAATTTAGTTTAATTGATTCTTCTATTGAAAGGGAACAATTGGGTTTTGAAGGAATCAAAACCCAATTGTTGAATGATAACTAGTTTGGGAGAATATCCTGTAACTTATATTTCAAGTGAGCATACAAAACAATAATATATAATGTAACTTATGCTTGATTCATTAAATCTTATATTCAGATGAATATTCAAGGATATGATGATGCTATTTTTGCTAAAAATGTACTTCAAGAATTATGAACTTTTATGTGAATGTCTATCAGGCATTCTAACATGACATTGCTCCCCACTCTTGCAAAGGATGGGATATGAAATTTTTTAAATCCAACCATATTTCTATTGAGGTTGAAATCATGTATAAAGTACACTATAATTCAAAATAATATATAAAATCTAATGTATAACAAGAACCTTAAAAAATAAGTTGAACTAATTTTTTTTTTAGTAAAATATGCGATTTCCACTTTATTACTTGATTATTGTAATTTAAATTATTTAATTATTATAATAATTAGTTTGTACTTTTACAATTTTATAAAATGAAATGGTGAAAATAAATCCTAACTGTTATAATTTTATAATATTTTTGAGTGTTATACTTTATCCACAATTTAAGATAACTTATAATTTCATTTTTTTTCTGAAAACATTAACTTACAATTTTACAAAAATTGATGGTATTTTACTATTAAAAGATTTAATTAGATCATTCTCTTGAAAAAACTATAAACATTTTATTAAAAAACTTTAGGAGTCTATAAATTTATGTTCAAATACTATGCAGCTGTAAGATCCCAACAATGTCATGATTAAAAAAAAAATAAGACAAGGATTTATAAATTGATTGAACATTCTTCAAAGCACAACAAATCTTTCGTAATGCGGGATCATTTTGATTAATGTGTCTCTGCTATAAAATTGGACACAATAAACAATTACAAAATTCACAGAGCAAAGCATACACATAAAACTAAGAATCAGAAAGTATACGTACTAATAGTAACTATTACGATACTACTATGGTTATTGTATGATATGTAACACTCGAACTTTTCAATGGTGCGTGACACCCTTATCCACAACATCATTTGTAATAACATAAACAAACGAGGCAGAGAATAGCAATAAAATATTCTTGTGTTGAATTTCAACAGTTAAAATTGGAAGTTCAACCGATGAAAATGGATTATAATTATGCATACCAAAGATACAAGCGTAGTTTGATAACAGCTAATTCATACGAAGAATGAACCAGTCAAAAACTTATCAAAGTGTATGATGAAAAGAACTGGACCACTTTGAAAAACAAAAAAACAACTCTCCTCACCTGCAAATAAATGATCACTCCAACAAGAGAATAACATAAACAGATAACAAAAAGCTAGAATAGTGAAAAGGGCTACAAGCTGCATTGCATTGCTTCGAGACAAGAGAATGGCCCTATTTCTCTTAGAAGCACTTTCTGTGAACAATTGATGGACCAGACTCATCATATTCTGCCTTTGCAATCCACATCTGCACTCAAAAAACAACAGTTTATGTCATTAGCATAGAGCATGTCACAATAACATTACATGAAGCAGATAAGAATGAAGGGAGAGAACAAAAACAAACCTGCTGGAAGGTGCTGAGGGATGCCAAGATAGAACCACCAATCCAGACACTGTACTTTCTCTCAGGTGGTGCAACAACCTTGATCTTCATGCTGCTGGGTGCCAATGCAGAAATTTCCTTGCTCATTCTGTCAGCAATGCCAGGGAACATGGTTGTTCCTCCTGAAAGGACAATGTTACCATACAGGTCCTTCCTGATATCAACATCACACTTCATTATGGAGTTGTATGTTGTCTCGTGAATGCCTGCAGCTTCCATTCCGATCATGGATGGTTGGTACAGAACCTCTGGACATCTGAAACGCTCATCCCCAATAGTGATGACCTGACCATCAGGCAACTCGTAGCTCTTCTCCACAGATGAGCTGGTCCTGGCTGTCTCCAGTTCTTGCTCATAGTCGAGGGCTATGTAAGACAGCTTTTCTTTCACATCCCTTACAATTTCCCGCTCAGCTGAGGTGGTGAAAGAGTAACCACGTTCAGTCAAAATTTTCATCAAGAAATCAGTGAGGTCACGACCAGCAAGGTCAAGACGGAGGATGGCATGAGGCAGGGCATAACCCTCATAGATGGGGACAGTGTGACTGACACCATCACCAGAATCCAACACAATACCTGTAAAGAGAAAGCCAAAGTGTGAAGTTTAGAGGTCATTCATATGATATAATGGAAACTTCATAGCAGTTTTCTACAATCACAGTTTTCAAATGCATCCCAGTTCAAAGATTTTGTTTCTTGCCCATTTAGTGATTTGTCAAGTGAAATAATTCACAACCAAAAGAATCAGTTTTAATTTTACTCTAATGTATCTGAAAATAGAATGTTTAACATTTGTTAATCTCAGTTTCAAAACTCCAAAACAAGTTCAAACAACGCAACCTGAACCTAATCAAACAACTCAAAAATAACTTACCAGTTGTACGACCACTAGCATAGAGTGAAAGAACAGCCTGGATGGCTACATACATAGCAGGGGTATTGAAGGTCTCAAACATGATTTGCGTCATCTTCTCACGATTAGCCTTGGGGTTGAGAGGAGCCTCAGTCAACAGAACAGGGTGCTCTTCTGGGGCAACACGCAGCTCGTTATAGAAGGTATGATGCCAAATCTTTTCCATATCATCCCAATTGCTCACAATTCCATGTTCAATAGGATACTTAAGAGTCAAGATACCCCTCTTAGACTGTGCCTCATCACCAACATATGCATCTTTTTGGCCCATGCCAACCATCACACCTGTGTGACGAGGACGACCTACAATGCTGGGAAACACAGCACGTGGGGCATCATCTCCAGCAAATCCAGCCTACAGAGATTCACAGAAGCAACAATGATGTAAAATGATATTCCCGTAAACCAACAGTATGTCAGTAAGTTATTTTATTTAACAAATTTTATAAAAATAAAAGGACTCATCCTGTACCTTAACCATTCCTGTTCCATTGTCACAAACAAGAGGTTGAATATCCTCAGCGTCTGCCATCTTCTAATATCTGCAGAATAAATGATAAATATTCAGTAGAGGTGCACTATTTCAGTAAACAAGCTAACAAAGCATTGGAACGGAAATTTCTAGTCAGAAAATCCCTTCACTAATCTTCTCTTCTCCATTTCCATAGCATACTATCAAAAAGTGACATAGAAATATCCCAAAACAAGATTCATCGATAAGAGTTCACAATTCAAAAAAAAAAATAATAATTGTTTTAAATTTCGTATCCCTTTAAGCAGATTAGTCATACAGCAGGTCATTTCAAAATAGCATTCATCAACTAGACCTAAAGACCAAGGGATCGGTACATCATGAACAAAGCATCATGTGACAAAATTATTAATAAAGGCAAATGACTTTCAGACAGATACTTAACCTTGAAAAGAAACTTTTAGCTCAAATTGCTTGTTACACAATGAAAAGAAACACATGTCCCGAATTGGATGATGCACATAAATGTGTTCCAACAAAGTAAGACCCAAATAAAAGTACATACTATACACATACCTTTACAACATACATCCCACATCCTTCAGACAAAAGCAAAGGGGTTGATAAAAATAAAATAAGTTGATTATACATGCACCATAAGCCATAGTAGTTGGTTGTTAGAAGGGTAGGGAACACTCAAACAGAACATTATAAGTATCCAAAGAAAGGGTCCACAACCAAAGCAATGATTACATTTCCTTTTCAGTATCTCTTTCTTCTTTCAATTTTATGAGAGTGGGAGGTTCAACACACTCACCAACATTTTAAACATCGCTAATTAATTGCATCAAAGCAAAAAGTAAACAATTGCAAATCATTGTGTTCTCTCAACCTCAAACAACAATTCAGATTCGTTCCCAACGCATCAGAAAACAACAACTTTCGACAGAACCAAGCTCAACAACGACAGATCCATCCCTATCGACCACAAATCTCAACAATACAAACACAACAACGCATGATGTATCCATCTAAACCAATCAAAATCGTTTTTTTCTTCAAAATAAAACCCATTCCATACCCATCATCCAGATCGATCAATTAAAAACTACCCAGATTCAAAAAAACTGAACAAAAACATAACAAAACATCAAACAAACAAAAAAATCTAGCAACAACCCAACCCACACCCACTTAAAGAGTCAGGAAAAGGGGAAAAATCAAATTTTTCTCATACCCAATGGACAAAATCTAAATCCAACAACAACCCAATTGCAATCCAGCTACCCAACAACGAATTAACCGAAAATCAACAACACCCACATTCGAATTGAAGAAAAAACCAAAATTGAAAAGCTCAATTGAAAAACGAAAAAAGTATATACAGATCCAAACGATAGAGAAACAGATCGAGAAGTAGAAATGGACCTTGGGAATGGAAGGCAGAGAGCGAGAGAAAATGCAGAGCTGCTAGCGATGAGGAAGGAAATGAGAGAGAGAGAGTAAACAAGAGAATTTGGAAAATTGGAATTCAATATAACAAGCACAAGATGCAATCTGGACCGTTCGATACAATTTTAAATCAAACAACGATTTCCACTGTGTTTGGTTTTTTCCTTCCTATTTTTATTATTCTTTTCTCTTTTTTCCATATATTTTTTCCCCTTCTTCTTTGGACTCATTCATTCTTGTCCTCTCCTTTTATCCTTGGTTAATAATCTGTGTTTTACCGGGAAAATTGTTCAATTTTTGGAATGTGTTTTTCTTTTTAAATGCTAATATGTGTTTTTTTTTTTAAAAAAAAAATTCTTAAAAAAAGTATGTGTTTCCTTTTAGGTAAGAGATTATTGTTATTTAAGATGCTCCTTTTTATAATGTGTTATTAAAAAAAATTGTCTTCACTTTGAGATATTTGAAGTTTGAACTATCCTTTCTTGCTGATAATTTATTTTCTACTAAATTTAACACTAATATTAACAATAAAGGTTGTTTTACGATAATTCCTCCTTAATTATAGTAAACACCATGCATACTTCAGTTGTTTTTCATTACATTTTTAAAGTTTGGTTATTACAGTTGTTGTTTGATAAATCATTTGAAATTAAAATTAAAAACAGCAACAACAAAGATTGTAATACAAGTATCATTTGATTTAACAAACAATTATGATAGTGTAGTTGAGTACTGCTTCAATTAAACTCGAGTTCTTTTTTTTTTTTTTTTTTTTTTTTTTTTTTTTTTTTTTTTTTCTGGGGCAAGAAATGTTACTTCTTGTAACAATTGGACAAAATGCTTCAGAAGTTGGAATAGTATTGATAAACTATTATTGGTTTGAGGATACTTTTAATAATGTCTTTCTGTGAATAAAATTTTGCACCAGCATCAATAATTAAAGTTCATTTTAGTAAACAAGAAAAAAAAGAAGTATTAAACAATGAGAATTTTAAAAATAGTTATTGTTCTCATTTACTGAATGATTATTGTTTCTACTAATGGTATCTTTGTACACTAAGTAAAACATGATGATCTTTTTCTTTAACTTTTTTATTTTTTTTTTATTAATAATTGAAATATTTATAATTTTAATATTTAGATTCCGATTTATTATCCTTCTTGTGGACTATTAAAGTAAATTCTCCTTATGTTAATTTCTACATTTTTTTTATTAGTCTTATGATGTTAATTTGAGAATGAGTAGAATTAGCTCGAGTCAATAGGTGTGATAATAGCCTAGTCTTTCTACCCAACGTATAAAAAGGAATGGACAAGAAAAAGATAAAATAGCCCTTTCCTCTAATTTTGGAGTGGC
Organism: Hylodesmum podocarpum; assembly: GCA_026586105.1. Taxonomy (NCBI): domain Eukaryota; kingdom Viridiplantae; phylum Streptophyta; class Magnoliopsida; order Fabales; family Fabaceae; genus Hylodesmum; species Hylodesmum podocarpum. The sequence goes on along the minus strand of JALJEV010000014.1, from coordinate 744,573 downwards.
AACCATGAAAGCTTATAGGGATACCATCCCTTTAGGATATGCAAACTTTTTCATAAGATTAGTTTTCAATTTAGGATCCACTTTACTATAAAATAAGGCCTAATGCTATTTGGGGCCCTATTATGCAACAGCCAACCATAAATAGTTGTCCAGCACTAAGAACATCTTCCATCCTAACTCAATATGCTCTGTCAAGTCCTTGTAATGTAAGATTGCCAGCAAATACTTGAAAGGGGAGGAGAAAGATGGCTCTTATTATAAAAAGCACTTATTGCCAGCAAAGCATTCTCTGCATAATAGAAGATGGAATAAAAGAAAGGAGAAAATAATTTGATAATGAACAGTATTAGTGGTTGAGGTCTTCTTACAAAGGGTGAATCTTATATGAACTCAGTTAATTGTTGAGGCTTTGATTGTGTGTAGATAAAAAGGATTTATTAAAGATTAAAAGGTTGAAAACATTGGCGTATAACCAGAAGTGTTTCAAACTTTAATTACACGCCATTTTGGTACTGATAGTGTTTATAATGAGTATGTACCAAACAATAAAGTGAACCAAAAATAAAGAAAAAGGAGTAAATTCAGATGTATTTGCTCTACGAATATAGATACAAAGTATGAAGATTCGTAGTCAAATCATGATTTTTATTGTTAAGCAGGATATCATCAAATCTTACAAGACATGGATCGTAGATACAACTAACTAAGTCGACCTGTTCTTTAAGGTTTATCCTCTTTGTTCTCATACATTAAATTAAATTAGGACTTATTTTGTGCAGTAGATAAAATAAGAAAAGTTGGTAAACTCCCAAGGTTCATTTGCACATTAGTTAGATCTTATTGTGGATGTTTATAAAATAGAACACCATCTTATAGGTCGTTTGGTGCAACATTATATTTTATAATATCTTAAACAGCAAAGCAAATTTATATTTGATAAATGGAGTAGAACCTTAAATTGGTCTCTCAAAGACCAAAGTTACCAAATTGAAATATCAATACATTAGTTTTCCAAAACATTATGGTCACCAAATTAGTCTCTAAAAAATTTAGAACATACTTGGCTTCCAAATATATTACAACCACACAAACAAAATTCCAATAAATTAAATAATAAAATTAATGTTCTCATGTAAAATTAATCCTTTCTAGTTAGTGTATTAGACTTGCATAGATAGTTGACGTTGAAGCCAAAACCTATTCATCTTCACAATAATAAAAGAAATTCCCAAAGGGGATGATCATTCTTTCTCATCGCTTTTCTCCTTGGTCTTATCAACTCCATCATCAACTGGAGGCAGTGTCTACACAGGAAAAAATGAGTAAACATTACAGAAAAAAGATCTATTACTCCCTAAGCACTTTAGATAGTATAGAAGCAATTGATAACAGATGATAAGAAAATGGAGTATAATTGTTAAATATCCATGACTTTTGTTTATCAAGAAAAAAAAAAACATATCCGTGACTTTTTATTCTAGAATTTGTATTTTATAAAATTGTAGACTTTACTATTTCATTCATGGTTTTGCACTTCACTATCTAGGATGCAATCTAGTGAAAAATTAGATTCACAGTGAAAATCAAGGACAGGATAAGGATTAAGGACTTGTGTGTGTGTGCACGCCCACACGCATGAATGTACTACCACAACTAAAATATCTTCATTGCAATACTTGCATAGAGTGGCTTGAATTTAAAGCAGCATGGACTAATGCATAAGATCAATTGTCTAGATGGTCAAATCACAAATGGAACTAGCATTTAGGAAATGATACAATTTGAACTAGATGGTCAAATGGATCTAACATTTAGGAAATGATACAAGTTGAACTAAGTTACTGGCTTCACAGTATGCTGCATCGATCAGTGCAATGTCAAGAAAAGGTACGGGCTATATATCTTAAAAAAATAGTTAGCAATGACCTCAACTGTGCATTTTGTTTGACAATTTGAAAAGAAAAGATATTTCAAATGGCATAGCACATTGGCTTCCTATGTGTTATAACAAATACCAAGCATTGAAAAGTTCAACTTCAACAAATAAAACACACATATCTTGTGCATATTGCCATATCTAACTCAACACTAAATAAAAAAGGTACTACATAGAGAATGCCATGAAAAAGTTATAGAGAAAAACTTACAAGATTAGGCTTATAGATATTGTGAACAACAGAGGCACCAGCAAGAAGAGAGACAACAACAACAACACAGGACCAAGCCAGTGAAGGAGTCCCAGTTGGCTTGCTTCCACCTCCAAATTTTCTATTCATCCTCACCAAAAATTTCTGATTTAAATCAAAGCTAGGATCACGCGAGAGCTTAAAAAATTCAGAGACACAAAATGCACAAGTAAATTGGCAAATGGAAACACCAAACTTAAAGCAATTCTAAAAATATCCACACAAAATCAAACAGTAAGAAAATTGCCACAAGAAATCCACACAAAAAACAAATTGCACACACAATTCCAAGTTAAATGAATAAAAAAAAAAAATAAAAAAATTATCAGCACAAGCATGCAGTGGTTCAGGCATTATAACAAACAGGTAGTGAGCATTGTTTAAGAAAGTAGAAATTGTATAGTGTTAAAAACTCAGTTAGAAATTTCATCAAACAGATGGTGTGTAACACATGTATCTAATCATGTCAGATAAACAATACTATGTTTGTGTGAGTGTCAATTATATTCTGGATAATATGAAAATAATGGCAAATTTCAGAAAGTAAGAATAAGAGGGAACTAAACTTATCGTTTCCTTGGAGATTCTTCGATGCTCTTTCGGTGAAGAAGATCCCAATTCACGTTCCAAGTATCTTTTCTATGTCTAACTTTTAAACACATTTCTAATATAATTTGAATCTGCTGATTTTTTTTTTTATGTATGTAATAAGAATGTCTTTGGACGAAATCAATATTCTATTTAAAACTAGAAATGAAATATAAATAAATAAAAGAGAAATATAATAAATATTGATTTATTTGAAAACTATAATTTAAAACAAAAAAACTGCAGAAATTTATCTTCACTTGTTTGAATTTGAATAAGTAGAAGAATGGATAAAGATAAATAAATAAATTGTATGATAATTTTTATTTTACTAATTTTAAAAGTAAATTGAAATAAAAATAATTCAATTTTTCAATATATAATTATATATTTAGTTGATGTATACGGATAATATAAATTTTTTTACATAATTATTTAATTTAAAAACCATTATTTGTAGTATATTTTGTTAACTTTTTACAGAAATATTACTATCTTAAAAATTATATCAAACATGGATCTTGATTGAATAATAAAGTAAAAAATTATATAATGATAATGCATGATTATTAATCTGCTTAATTTTTTCTCAAGGTAAAATTATTTTATTACTTTTTATACTATAAATATAAACAAGTGTTGATATTTTTGTGTTTATGACTTTTTTATACCAACTTTATTTTACATCTAACTGTAATAAGTCATCAATTAGTCAATTTAATCATAATATATATATATTTTTTTTTTCTCTTTTTTCATATCTTACACAAATTTTATTTTTTTTATTGTTTATAATTGATTGTGTATATATTAGAATTATTTACTAAATATTTTTTTAATTTGTTGTCCGAGGATATTGTTGACATGTTCATCTCTTTAACAATATATAATAATCAGTGATGGATTCATATTTGAAATATCTTATTAATAATGAATATTGAAATCACATGACATTGAAAATACGAACACATTTTATTGGAAACTTACATTATATTTACTCTTCATTTAATATTGTATGCATGTTTTTTCTTGAGAGTAAAAGAAAACTGAAAACTGCAATGTATTTATTAATAATAAGCATTAGCTTCTCGATGTAAAAATTAAATACAAATAGAATCCTGATAATATAATCTAATACATGATTGCAAAATTTAAATGGTATAAATAGAAAAGATTAGTTACAATATTTGAAAAAAATCAAATTAGAAATTATATATGTATACTCGAAATTTCAAAATTAATATCACTATAAATAGATTGAAAATTTCTTTAAGTTAACTTCTTAAAAAATTAAAGAAAAACACTTCATTCTGTTTATCCTAACTAAATCCACTAGGGTCGTGAACAATCGATTATACTTACCACTTAAAGAAGGAAAATTAGTGTAAGTATTTTATTAATTACATCACTTGAAGAGGTACAGATTTTTCAGTTTTCCTAGCACAGTTCACGAAGAGAATAATATTTAAGTCGTGATTTTCAGTCTCCCATATTTAACAAAACCTCAAGTCATTTTAAAACCTATATACAGTTCTTGTGTATCTCAGTTTTTATTCTTGTGAAAGAGAATGGCCAAAGAAGATAAGGGATTTGGCATTGGAATCGACCTTGGTACAACTTACTCGTGCGTTGGAGTGTGGCAAGGGCAACACAATAGAGTAGAAATAATACACAATGATCACGGCAACAGAACCACTCCTTCTTTTGTTGCTTTCACTGACCATCAAAGGTTGGTTGGTGATGCTGCTAAAAATCAAGCTGCTGTCAACCCATCAAACACTGTCTTTGGTATATATATATATTTTATACTTTTACTACTATCTTCTTGTTTATCATGTCTCTGTAGACTTTAGCAACACAAATGAACATGAAACATGTTTATAATTTTTTTGCAGATGCTAAGAGATTAATCGGTAGGAAATATAGTGATCCCATTATTCAAAAAGATAAAATGCTATGGCCATTTCAAATTATTGCTGATATAGACGATAAACCTATGTTTATTGTCAAGTACAAGGGGCAGGAAAAGAACCTTTCGGCTGAGGAAGTATCATCTATGGTCCTCAGTAAGATGAGGGAAACTGCAGAGGCATATTTAGAAACATCTGTTAAGAATGCAGTGGTTACTGTGCCTGCTTATTTCAATGACTCTCAGCGAAAAGCCACCATAGATGCTGGAATCATTGCTGGCCTCAACATTATGCGCATAATCAATGAACCTACTGCTGCAGCTATTGCATATGGCCTTGACAAGAGAAGTAATTGTGTTGGAGAGCGCAACATTTTCATCTTTGACTTTGGTGGTGGTACTTTTGATGTCTCTCTTCTGACAATTAAAGATAAGGTCTTTAAAGTTAAGGCCACTGCTGGAAACACTCACCTTGGTGGAGAGGACATTGATAACAGAATGGTAGACTACTTTGCAAAGGAGATTAAAAGAAAAAACAAAGTGGACATCAGTGGTAACCCAAGTGCCCTAAGGAGGTTGAGAAATGCATGTGAGAGGGCAAAAAGGATACTCTCCTTTGCTGTTACTACCAAATTGGAGGTTGATGCTTTATTTGAGGGCATTGACTTCTGTTCTTCAATTAGTCGTGCAAAGTTTGAAGAAATCAATATGGATCTCTTTGAAGAATGTATGGTGACAGTTGAAAGGTGTCTCAATGATGCTGAGATGGATAAGAGCAGTGTAGAAGATATTGTCCTTGTTGGTGGCTCTTCCAGAATTCCCAAAGTGCAAGAGCTATTACAGGAGTTTTTCAATGGAAAGGAATTGTGCAAGAGCATCAACCCTGATGAAGCTGTTGCTTATGGTGCAGCTGTGCAGGCTGCCTTATTGAGTAAAGATATGAATAATGTTCCAGATTTGAAATTGGTTGATGTTACACCATTGTCACTTGGTAAACATGTTAAAGGGGATCTCATGAATGTTGTAATTCCTAGGAACACTGCCATTCCTGTAGAGAAGACAAAAGAATATATTACGATAAATGATAATCAATCTTCTGTCCTAATTCAGGTCTACGAGGGTGAGAGAAAAAGAGCCAGTGATAACAATTTGTTGGGCTCTTTTGTTCTTTCAGGTTTTCCTCTTGTTCCTCGTGGCCATCCGTTCGATGTGACCTTTGTTATAGATGAAAATGGTATCCTATCTGTTTCTGCTGAGGAAAAAACCACTGGCAATAAGAAAGAGATTACCATAACCAATGATAAAGACAGATTATCAACAAAAGAAATTGAAAAAATGATTGAAGAAGCTAAGTATTATGAAGCTGAAGATAGAAAGTTTCTTAGGAAGGCAAAATCAATGAACGCTTTGGATCTTTACATTTACAAGATGAGGAATTTTTTGAAGAAGGATAATACCAGCTTAAAGCTTAGCTCAGAGGAGATAGAAAAGATCAACGCTGCAATTACTAAAGCTACCAGTTTGCTCGACAACAGTGACAATCAGTATGAAGTAGAAGTGTTAGAGGATTATCTAAAAGAGCTTGACAGCCTTATTGAATCCATCATGGCCAAAATTAGCTAGATCTTTTTGAGTTTTTTCTTTTTAGTGTGCTGATCAGTCATTTTGTTTGTGATGATAGCAAATATGTGGTTCAATATATTTGTTCTTTAGCATGTTGTTTCTTTGGTTGCATCATCCTTTGGAATTTATCCTTTAATTAATTTCTCTTTTTAGCTTTCTTTTTTCATATACTGTTGCTTTATCCTATAATACATTGATTTACTTTTTAAGTTTATTTCATTTTTTTTTTATATTTTTAATCTTATTTCATGTATAAAAATGAACCAACGAAATAGATTAAAATAATAAAAATATATAAAATAAAATTAAAAATAATAAATCATCACAGTCTGAGATATGTGGACCAATCTTGCCATGATCGCGTTAACATGCTGTAAAATACGATTTACAATATACGTTTAAAGATAAGTGTTGAGAATAAAAGAGTATTAGGGTTATGGGAGGAATAAACAATAGTAAGTAACATTGCTCTAACCTATGCTATAAGTAGGATCATACACATTTTACATTGGCATGGATTCTACAGTTTAGTTTTAACAGGTTAATTACCAATTAATTAAAAATAAAATTAAAATAATTTTAATATATTTACTTTTAAAATTGAAAAAATTGTTAGGATTATGTGAAAAATATTTACACCATAAAAATTTTGGTGTCGTACGTCGTTTTCATTTTGGACTTTAAATTTTATGCAATGATAATATAATATTTACATCTTATTTTTATTTTTATATTATTTTATTCTGTTCTATTAATCTTAGAATTAGGCTAGTTCAAATAGAAAATATATTCTTATAGTCACCACTCATGCACCACGTCTTTAGTAGTGTTTGAAAAAATATATTATTGAATGTTATAGTTTCTGAGAAGATAATAACATGTACTATAACTGAATCTATTGCAGACAGATGTAAATTACACTTTTTTTTTATTTTAAAATATATTTTAATTTTTTGAAAGATATTTATTATTAAATCATTAATTTATTTCACATGATATATTAATTGGAAAAAATATTCAGGTGATCAATTGTTTTTTGCTTTTATTCGAGAGATGTATATTTCTATCTATAATATAATCTAAGATATGATTGGAAAACTTAAAATATCTAAATTGAAAAAATTAGTTATAATATTTGAATAAAATCAAATTAGAAATTATATATGTATACCAGAAATTTCAGAATCAATACAATTAAATAGATTTAAAAAATTCTTTAAGTTAACTTGTTAATTGATTAAAGAAAAACACTTAATTCTGTTTCTTGGACGATAAAGTGCGAAATGTGGATGAAGATTCTAGCCTAATTAAATCCACTAGGTTCTTTGACCAATCGATTATCCTTACCATTTAAAAAAGGAAAATTAGTGTATGTGATTTATTAGTTACATCACTTGAAGAGGTTCAGATTTTTTCAATTTTCATATTCCTGCGGAGATGAGAGACCCTTTTGAGGATAATAATTAACTCGTGATTTTGAGTTCTACGGGTCACAGTATTAAAGAAATCATTTTAATATTTGATTATTAATTAAATTAGAGAATTTAATATAATTAAATGATTAATTATTTCTTTTTTATAGAAAATATTATTATATTTTTTTCTAACATTAAAAATATAAATAATACGAAGATTTAGTGAAAAAATAAAAATAAACATTGAATAATTTTTTATTTGAAATGTAGGTTAAAAGAATGTTAATGAGTTAGTAATAAAATATAATAGAAAATAATATATTTTTTATCTATAATAATTTTTGATTTGATAAGAAATTTTATTATTTTTAGATTAATTATTTCAATTCTAAATTATTAATTAGTTAACAATAAAATATAACAAAGAAATAATATATATTTACTAACAATAATAGATTTAATTTGATAAAAAATTTGATATGTTGATTATTTGAATTTTGAATTGTGGTTAGTAATAAAAGATAACAGAGAATAGTATATTTTTATCAATAACCAATTATATTTTTCTCTCGTATCACCGTCATTGTTGACGGACAGATGTCAATTTCATTGATAAACGTAGGGTCTTATCACTGAAGAAATTTTGTTTTTGTTGAAGAGGCTCATGACCTTTGCATCATTGAAGAAATTTTGTTGAAGAGACAGGTACACATTTAACATGTATTGTGTATAAATATAATTTAAATGCAAAATTAAATGTTTACGTGTTTAAACACCGTAGATCCTATCATATTTAACATTAAGTCATTTTAAAACCTATATACAATTCTTGTGTATTTCAGTTTCTATTCTTGTGAAAGAGAATGACCAAAGAAGGTAAGGGATTTGCCATTGGAATAGATCTCGGTACAACTTTCTCGTGTGTTGGAGTGTGGCAAGGGCAACAGAATAGAGTAGAAATAATACACAATGACCAAGGCAACAGAACCACTCCTTCTTTTGTGGCTTTCACTGATGATCAAAGGTTGGTTGGTGATTCTGCTAAAAATCAAGCTGCTGCCAACCCATCAAACACTCTTTTTGGTATATTTATTTTCAACTTTTACTATTATCTTCTTTTTTAATCATGTCATTCTAGACTTTAGAAACACAAATGAACATGAGACTGTTTATAATTTTTTGCAGATGCTAAGAGATTAATTGGTAGGAAATATAGTGATCCCATTATTCAAAAAGAAAAATTGTTGTGGCCATTCCAAATTATTGCTGGTATAGACGATAAACCTATGTTTATTGTCAAGTACAAGGGGCAGGAGAAGAACCTTTCGGCCGAGGAAGTATCATCTATGGTCCTCAGTAAGATGAGGGAAACTGCAGAGGCATATTTAGAAACATCTGTTAAGAATGCAGTGGTTACTGTGCCTGCTTATTTCAATGACTCTCAGCGAAAAGCTACCATGGATGCTGGAACCATTGCTGGCCTCAACATTATGCGCATAATCAATGAACCTACTGCTGCAGCTATTGCATATGTCCTTGAAAAGAGAAGTAATTGTGTTGGAGAGCGAAACATTTTCATCTTTGACCTTGGTGGTGGTACTTTTGATGTCTCTCTACTGACAATTAAAGATAAGGTCTTCAATGTTCGGGCCACTGCTGGAAACACTCACCTTGGTGGAGAGGATATTGATAACAGAATGGTTGACTACTTTGCAAAGGAGATTAAAAGAAAAAACAAAGTGGACATCAGTGGGAACCCAAGAGCCCTAAGGAGGTTGAGAAATGCATGTGAGAGGGCAAAAAGGATACTCTCCTTTGCTGTTACTACCAATATCGAGGTTGATGCTTTATTTGAGGGCATTGACTTCAGTTCTTCCATTACTCGTGCAAAGTTTGAAGAAATCAACATGGAGCTCTTTGAAGAATGCATGGTGACAGTTGATAGGTGTCTGAGTGATGCTAAGATGAATAAGAGCAGTGTAGAAGATATTGTCCTTGTTGGTGGCTCTTCCAGAATTCCGAAAGTGCAACAGCTATTACAGGACTTTTTCAATGGAAAGGAATTGTGCAAGAGCATCAACCCTGATGAAGCTGTCGCTTATGGTGCAGCTGTGCTGGCTGCCTTATTGAGTAAAGGTATGAATAATGTTCCAGATTTGAAATTGGTTGATGTTACACCATTGTCACTTGGTAAACATGTACAAGGAGATCTCATGAGTGTTGTAATTCCTAGGAACACTGCCATTCCTGTAGAGAAGACAAAAGAATATATTACGATAAATGATAATCAATCTTCTGTCCTAATTGAGGTCTACGAGGGTGAGAGAAAAAGAGCCAGTGATAACAATTTGTTGGGCTCTTTTGTTCTTTCAGGTTTTCCTCTTGTTCCTCGTGGCCATCCGTTCGATGTGACCTTTGTTATAGATGAAAATGGTATCCTATCTGTTTCTGCAGAGGATAAAACCACTGGCAATAAGAAAGAGATTACCATAACCAATGATAAAGGCAGATTATCAACAAAAGAAATTGAAAAAATGATTGAAGAAGCTAAGTATTATGAAGCTGAAGATAGAAAGTTTCTTAGGAAGGCAAATTCAATGAACGCTTTGGATCTTTACATTTACAAGATGAGGACTTTTTTGAAGAAGGATAATACCAGCTTAAAGCTTAGCTCAGAGGAGATAGAAAAGATCAATGCTGCAATTACTAAAGCTACCAGTTTGCTCGACGGCAGTGACAATCAGTATGAAGTAGAAGTGTTAGAGAATTATCTGAAAGAACTTGACAGCCTTATTAAACCCATCATGGCTAAAATTAGCTAGATCTTTTCGAGTTTTTTTTTTTTTTTTTGGTGTGCTGATCAGTCATTTTGTTTGTGATGATAGCAAATATGTGGTTCAAGTGTTCTTCTCATGTTGTTTCTTTGGTTTCATCATACTTGGAAATTTATCCTTTAATTAATTTCTCTTTTTAACTTTCTTTTTTCATATATTGTTGCTTTATCCAATTATACATTAATTTACATTTTAAGTTTATTTTATATTTATTTTTCATTTTTAATCTTATTGCTTGTATAAAAATAACTAGCCAACCAACAAAATAGATTAAAATAATAAAAATATATAAAGAAAAAATTAAAAAAAATAAATCACAGGAGATATGTGGACCAATCTTGGCATGATCGCGTTAACATGCTGTAAATACGATTTACCGATATCAATAATACGATTTATCGATATCAACTTTACTTCACTATACTTAGCTAACCAGCTACCTACTTATAAAATATATATGTATTTCTAACTCATCATATTTTATACATATATTTATTTTTTTCTCTTCACATTTTATATCTAGTTGTCTAGTTATCTACTTATTAGGTAGTTATCTACCAAATATTTTTCAATGAATATTAGGTTTATAGGAGGAAGAAACAATAGTAAGTAACATTGCACTAACTCATGCTACCTCTTTGTGTCGTCTTTTCAAGAAGTTGACCTATATCCAATGCAAAGGGGAATTAAACAAGCTTATGAGTCTGAATACCATCTTATTATATGAAAAAAATCCAAATTGAATAATTTTAATTTAGCACCATAATATTGGATATGATCTAATAGAGTGTTTAAAATTATTGATAATAGACAATGAAAATTGTAGAAGAAAGATAATATCGCATAAATAATTATTCATTATTGTTGAAATGTTCATTTATGTTAAGAATAATTAAAATATAACTCATTCATTTATATAAGTAGGATCATACACATTTTACATTGGCAAGGATTCTACAGTTTAGTTTTTACAGGTTAATTATCAATCAATTAAAAATAAAATTAAAATAATTTTAATATATTTACTTTTAAAATTGAAAAAATTGTTAGGATTATGTGAAAAATATTTACACCATAAATATTTTGGTGTCGTACGTCGTTTTCATTTCGGACTTTAAATTTTATACAATGATAATATAATATTTACATCTTACTTTTATTTCTATGTTATTTTATTCTGTTCTATTAATCTTAGAGTTAGGGTAGTTCAAATCGAAAATATATTCTTATAGTCACCACTCATGCACCACGTCTTTAGTAGTGTCTGAAAATATATATTATAGAATGTTGTAGTTTCTAAGAAGATAACATGTACTATAACAGATGTAAATTACACTTTTTTATATTAAAATATATTTTAATTTTTTGAAAGATATTTATCTAAATCATTAATTTATTTCACATGATATATTAATTGGAAAAAAATATTCAGGTGATTAATTCTTAGATCATGTTTTGCTTTTATTCAAGAGATGTATATTTCTATATATATAAGTTAAAGATATATTTTTTAAACATTTTTAAATTTTGATGTAAACTAATTATTATTATAATAAAAATTATAATTACACAAATTTTAAAACATATTTTAGTTATAAAATTTCTTATTTTAAAATAAATATTTGTATGGAGCAAAATTTAAAAATTTAGCAAACTGAACAATAACCACCACACTTGAAGGATATCTAGAAGTCTAAAAAGCATTCAAATCATGAACATAATAACTAAACAAAGCAAATATTATTTTCACACTATCCAAGTGATTTAAAAAATTAATAAATGTGATACATGTTTTGGATTGAAAAATAAAAAGATATAAAAACTAAAATAAAATATAGAAACAAAATTTACCCCTATTAATTTAACTCGATAAGATTATTTTGATAGTTTTATTATTTTTAATATATTCTTTAAGTTAACTTATTAATTGATTAGAAAAAAAAAACAGTTCATTCTGTTTCTTGGACGATAATGTGTAAAATGTGGATGACGATTCTAGCCTAAGTAAATCCACTAGGTTCTCGACCAATCGATTATCCTTACCACTTAAAGAAGGAAATTAGTGTATGTGATTTATTAGTTACATCAGTTAAACAGGTTCAGATTTTTCAATTTTTATATTCCTGTGAAGATGAGAGACCCTTTTGAAGATATCAATTAACTCGTGATTTTGAGTTCGACCGTCACCAAAAATGTTAAAGAAATTATTTTAATATTTAATTATTAATTAAATTAGAGAATTTAATATGATTAAATGATTAATTAATTTTTTATATGGAATATTATTATATTTTTTTATTATTAAAAATATAAATAACATAACAGGTTTGAAATAAATATGGAAGATTTTTTTTTTGTTTAGAATTAGGAAATAAAATATTAATTTGTTGGCAATAAAAGATAATAAGAAATAATATATTTTCTATCAATAATAATTTTTGATTTGATAAAAAATTTTGTTATCTTTCGATTTAGTCTATTATTTCATTTATGAATTACTAATTAGTTAACAAGAAATCAATGTTGAGTTTGATTTGATTGAAAAATTTGTTAAATTATTTATTTCAATTTTAAATTGGTAATTGGTAATTGGTTAACGAGAGAATATAACAGAAAATAGTATATTTTTATCAATAGCCGATTATCATCTTTTCTACAGATTGTTGTTTGACCACATTTTTATCCATAGCCAATTATCATCTTTTCTCCCAATTGTTATTTGACCAATGTTGACACATAGCCTTGAGTAATATATTCAAAGTCTTCTCCTCGTTGAAAGAATTTTTTTAACTGAGGAGTTTTTTTAACAGGTATACATTTAATATTATGTCTTCAGTATAAATATAATTTAAATGTAAAATTAGATCTTTGTGTTCCTGTTAACACCTTAGATCCTTTCATATTTATTAAAACTTAAGTCATTTTAAAACCTATATACAATTCTCGTGTATTTCAGTTTCTATTCTTGTGAAAGAGAATGGCCAAAGAAGGTAAGGGATTTGCCATTGGAATAGACCTCGGTACAACTTTCTCGTGTGTTGGAGTGTGGCAAGGGCAACAGAATAGAGTAGAAATAATACACAATGACCAAGGCAACAGAACCACTCCTTCTTTTGTGGCTTTCACTGATGATCAAAGGTTGGTTGGTGATTCTGCTAAAAATCAAGCTGCTGCCAACCCATCAAACACTCTTTTTGGTATATATATTTTTAACTTTTACTACTCTCTTCTTTTTTATCATGTCTTTCTGGACTTTAGCAACACACATGAACATGGACTTGTTTATAATTTTTTGCAGATGCAAAGAGACTAATTGGTAGGAAATATAGTGATCCCATTATTCAAAAAGATAAATTTTTGTGGCCATTCCAAATTATTGCTGGTATAGACGATAAACCTATGTTTATTGTCAAGTACAAGGGGCAGGAGAAGAACCTTTCGGCCGAGGAAGTATCATCTATGGTCCTCAGTAAGATGAGGGAAACTGCAGAGGCATATTTAGAAACATCTGTTAAGAATGCAGTGGTGTTGAAAGTGCTACAAATTTCTAGAAATAAAAGGAAACAACTAAGCCTTGTAAAAGAAAAATCTAGAAAAACTAGAAATAAAGAAGATAGTCTAGATTATTCCTAGGTAGATAAATCTAGAATATTAAGATCTAGGAAAGCCTAGAATATTCCTAGACTAGAAAAATCTAGGAAGATAAATCCAAGAAAGTCTAGAATACTCCTAGGCTAGAAAAATCTAGATAGGACTACTATCTACCATGAAAGCCTATAAATAGGCAATTGTATCACCAATTGTGTGTAGTAGAGAAAAACCAATCAAGTTCTACTTCTCAATATTAGAGCTACACGGCCAACCACTATATCTACCTTTTCCTACTACATCTATTAAAATTTTCCTCCAACATAACATACTTACTATCACACTACAAATCATCCCAACTTCTATCTATATCTACCACAAAATACTAACAGTGGTATCAGAGCTACGTTCGATCATACATTGGGCGTAGTTATATTTTCATCTATTGTTCCAAAAATTTCCCAAGTACTTCTAAACATTTCCCTTGTTCTTTTTAACCCACTTCTATATATTTCTAAGCTATGGCTAACACCTCACAACCCTCATCTATCACTGTCCCTATTTTTAATGGCGAAAACTATGATTTTTGGAGCGTAAAAATGAAGACATATTTTTGCTCCCTAGATTTGTGGGACATTGTAGAAGAAGGATTTACTACTCCTACAGAAACTACAACTCTTAATGCAGCCCAAAGAAAAGAGTTGAAAGAGAATAAACAGAAAGATTCCAAGGCGTTATTTACTCTACAACAAGCAGTGTCTGATGCAATTTTTCCAAGAATAATAGGAGCTACAAGTGCGAAGGAAGCATGGGCTACACTACAGGAGGAGTTCCAAGGAAGTGACAAGGTACGTGTCGTTAAACTTCGACTCTAAGACGAGATTTTGAACTATTGAAGATGAAAGAGTCTCGAAACTCAAAAGATTATTATTCTAGAATTAAGGAAATCGTAAATCAAATGAGAGCCTTTGGGGAAACTATTCTTGATAAGAGAATTGTCGAGAAAATTTTAATTACTATTACCCCAAAGTTTGACCGATCGTGACAACGATTGAGCAAACGAAAGACCTATCTACTCTATCCGTGACAGAATTAATGGGCTCTCTTGAGGCATTTGAGCAAAGATTGTATAGGCGTGATGAAGATACACTTGAAAATGCCTTTCAATCTAAGCTCAAATTTCGACCTCAAAATAAAGGTGATGGAGGAAAGAAAAATCATGGAGAAACTTCTAGAACAAGAGAATCTTCTAGAAATTTCTTCAAGAATCGTCAAGATAGAAATCCTCCATGCAACATTTGCAAAAAGTCCTGGACACGCGGAGAAAGATTGTTGGTTCCGTGAAAAGCCACAATGTAACTATTGCAAGAAGTTTGGGCATGTAGAGAAAAATTGTCGCAACAAAAATCGACATCAAGCAAACTTTGTCGAAGAGCATAATGACGAACATCAACTTTTCTATGCTACTCAATATTCAACCGATGACGAGGAGGAGGAAGTTGGTACTTGGATAGCGGCTGCAGCAATCACATGGCCAAGGATGAGAGTATCTTCAAAAGCATTGACAACTCACAAGGTGAAAGTTCGATTGGGAAATGGCACCGTGGTAGAGTCAAAAGGCAAAGGCACCTTGTCATGGTGGAGACAAAGAAAGGGACGAGACTCATCCATGATGTTTTGCTAGTTCCAAGCCTAAAAGAAAATCTTCTAAGCATTGGCCAAATGATGGAGAGAGGCTATGTTCTTCATTTTGAAGGAGATGTATGCCAAATCTATGACAACCATAACAAAATGGTTGAGCTAGCCCAAGTGAAGATGGAGAAAAGTAATAGAAGCTTCCCGCTAAATTTGAAATATACAAATAACATGGCCATGAAGGTACAGGTTGATGATTCATGGCTTTGGCATAGAAGATTTGGCCACTTCAACACACACGCCCGAAGATATTATACGAAAGAATATGATGAGAGATCTCCCATGCTTAAAGGAGAATAACGAAGCATGTGAAGGATGTCTCCTTGGAAAGCAACGCGGATTACCGTTCTCTTCTGCAGGCAAAACGTGGCGAGCAAAAGACGTGTTGGAGTTAATCCATACTGATGTTTGTGGACCGATGAGGACACCAACATTCGAGAACAACAAGTATTTTATCCTTTTCATTGACGACTTCTCTAGAATGACATGGGTCTATTTCTTGAAAGCAAAATCAGAAGTTTTTGAAATATTCAAGAAGTTCAAGGCCCTTGTTGAAAAACAAAGTGGAAAACACATTAAAGTACTTAGAAGTGATCGTGGCAAGGAGTACACATCGCACGAGTTTGACAAATTCTGTGAGGATGAAGGCATAGAGCGGCAACTAACAGTTGCCTACACTCCACAACAAAATGGTGTGTCCGAAAGAAAGAATCGCACGGTCATGGAGATGGCTAGATCGATGTTGAAAGAGAAAGGGTTGCCTAATATTTTTTGGGCAGAAGCAGTCTACACTGCTGTCTACATACTTAATAGATGTCCAACAAAGGCAGTCCCAGATAAGACCCCAATTGAAGCATGGAGCGGGAAGAAGCCATCAGCAAAGCACCTAAGGGTCTTTGGATCTATATGCTACATCCATGTTCCAGATATGAAGAGACATAAACTAGAAGACAAGACAATTCGTGGAATCTTCTTAGGATATAGCACACAGTCTAAAGGCTACCGTGTCTACAATCTACAAACTAAGAAGCTGACAATCAGCCGAGATGTTGAAGTTAATGAGAATGCTGCTTGGAACTGGGAAGAAGAAAAGGTGGAGCAAAAGATTCCTATATCAATACAACTACCTCAAGGAGAAGTAGAAGAAGCAGTAGAAGACCCAGGTGAGCCTTCTTCACCAGACTCTACTTCGAGACGAGAAAGATCATTGGCAGATATATACGAGTCTTGCAATTTAGCCATACTTGAACCTGAAAGCTTTGAAGTAGCATCAAAGCAGGAAGTATGGGTCAAGGCAATGGAAGAAGAGATAAAAATGATTGAGAAGAACAACACATGGGAGTTAGTTGATCTTCCACATGGAAAAGATATTATTGGGGTTAAGTGGGTCTACAAGACAAAGCTCAACCCAGATGGAACCATACAAAAACATAAAGCAAGACTAGTAGCAAAGGGTTACTCACAACAACCCGGGATTGACTACAACGAGACATTTGCTCCAGTTGCTCGTCTAGATACGATAAGAGCTCTAATAGCTCTTGCGGCACAAAAAGGTTGGAGCATCTATCAACTAGATGTTAAATCAAAGATTCCTCAATGGTGTGCTTGAAGAAGAGATATATGTGGAACAACCACAAGGGTTTAAGTGCGAAGGCAAAGAAAACAAAGTATTAAGACTGAGAAAAGCACTCTATGGCTTGAAGCAAGCTCCTCGAGCATGGTATAGCAGAATTGATCAGTACTTCGTTGATCGAGGATTTAGGAGGAGCAAAAGTGAGCCTACACTATACATTAAGACCCAAGGTCGGATGATACTCTCATAGTCTCCTATATGTTGATGATCTTATATATACGGAACCAATACAAATATGATGGTGGAGTTCAAAGAAGACATGATGAAGTCCTTCGAGATGACCGACCTTGGCTTGATGAGTTACTTTCTCGATAGAGGTAAATCAAAGAAATGATGGGATATTTATCTCACAAAAGAAATACACGAAGGCTTACTCAAGAAGTTCAAGATGTACGGATGCAAGCCTGTCACTACTCCGCTAGTAACAAATGAAAAACTACAAAAGGATGATGGAGCACCAGAAGCCGATGCATCACGCTACAGAAGCTTAATTGGAAGCTTGCTATATCTAACAGCTACACGACCAGATATAATGTATGCTACCAGTCTCTTATCCAGATTCATGCAAAGCCCAAGTCAAATACATCTTGGAGCAGGAAAAAGAATTTTAAGATATCTACAAGGAACAAAAGAATTTGGCATATGGTACACTGTCACAGCCAACTCAAGGTTGCTCGGCTATACTGATAGTGATTGGGCAGGCTCAGTGGATGACATGAAAAGCACCTCCGCTATGCTTTCTCGCTTGGTTCAGATTTTTCTCAGTTGGGCATCAAAGAAGCAAGCAACAGTTGCACAATCAACAAGCGAAGCGAGTATGTAGCACTTGCGAAGCAACAAGTCAAGCTATATGGCTACGAAGAATACTACATGATATGGGCGAAAATGAAAATGGGCCTACTACAATTCACTGTGACAACAAATCAGCTATCGCAATAGCAAAGAATCCAGTGCATCATAATAGAACAAAACACATAGCAATAAAGTATCATTTCATTAGAGAAGCAGAGGCAACTAAGGAGATCAAACTTGAATATTGCAAGACAGAAGAACAAGTAGCAGATATATTCACAAAGGCATTACCAAGACCAAGATTTGAAGAACTGCGCACAATGCTTGGAGTTAGAGAAATTTGTATCAAGGAGGAGTGTTGAAAGTGCTACAAATTTCTAGAAATAAAAGGAAACAACTAAGCCTTGTAAAAGAAAAATCTAGAAAAACTAGAAATAAAGAAGATAGTCTAGATTATTCCTAGGTAGATAAATCTAGAATATTAAGATCTAGGAAAGCCTAGAATATTCCTAGACTAGAAAAATCTAGGAAGATAAATCCAAGAAAGTCTAGAATACTCCTAGGCTAGAAAAATCTAGATAGGACTACTATCTACCATGAAAGCCTATAAATAGGCAATTGTATCACCAATTGTGTGTAATAGAGAAAAACCAATCAAGTTCTACTTCTCAATATTAGAGCTACACGGCCAACCACTATATCTACCTTTTCCTACTACATCTATTAAAATTTTCCTCCAACATAACATACTTACTATCACACTACAAATCATCCCAACTTCTATCTATATCTACCACAAAATACTAACAAGTGGTTACTGTGCCTGCTTATTTCAATGACTCTCAGCGAAAAGCTACCATGGATGCTGGAACCATTGCTGGCCTCAACATTATGCGCATAATCAATGAACCTACTGCTGCAGCTATTGCATATGTCCTTGAAAAGAGAAGTAATTGTGTTGGAGAGCGAAACATTTTCATCTTTGACTTTGGTGGTGGTACTTTTGATGTCTCTCTACTGACAATTAAAGATAAGGTCTTCAAAGTTCGGGCCACTGCTGGAAACACTCACCTTGGTGGAGAGGATATTGATAACAGAATGGTTGACTACTTTGCAAAGGAGATTAAAAGAAAAAACAAAGTGGACATCAGTGGGAACCCAAGAGCCCTAAGGAGGTTGAGAAATGCATGTGAGAGGGCAAAAAGGATACTCTCCTTTGCTGTTACTACCAATATCGAGGTTGATGCTTTATTTGAGGGCATTGACTTCAGTTCTTCCCTTACTCGTGCAAAGTTTGAAGAAATCAACATGGAGCTCTTTGAAGAATGCATGGTGACAGTTGATAGGTGTCTGAGTGATGCTAAGATGAATAGGAGCAGTGTAGAAGATATTGTCCTTGTTGGTGGCTCTTCCAGAATTCCGAAAGTGCAACAGCTATTACAGGACTTTTTCAATGGAAAGGAATTGTGCAAGAGCATCAACCCTGATGAAGCTGTTGCTTATGGTGCAGCTGTGCAGGCTGCCTTATTGAGTAAAGGCATGAATAATGTTCCAGATTTGAAATTGGTTGATGTTACACCATTGTCACTTGGTATAGTGACCACCGGTGACTGCATGTGGGTTATGATTCCTAGGAACACCACCATCCCTGTAAAGAAGACACAAGTATATTCCACGCCCGATGATAATGTAATTTCTGTCTTAATTAAGGTCTTTGAGGGTGAGAGAACAAGAGCCAGTGATAACAATTTGTTGGGCTTTTTTGTTCTTTCAGGTTTTCCTCTTGTTCCTCGTGGCCATCCGTTCGATGTGACCTTTGTTATAGATGAAAATGGTATCCTATCTGTTTCTGCAGAGGATAAAACCACGGGCAATAAGAATGAGATTACCATAACCAATGATAAAGACAGATTATCAACAAAAGAAATTGAAAGAATGATTGAAGAAGCTAAGTATTATGAAGCTGAAGATAGAAAGTTTCTTAGGAAGGCAAACTCAATGAACGCTTTGAATGATTACATTTACAAGATGAGGACTTTTTTGAAGAAGGATAATACCAGCTTAAAGCTTAGCTCACAGGAGATAGAAAAGATCAGATCTGCAATTACTAAAGCTACCAGTTTGCTCGACGGCAGTGACAATCAGTATGAAGTAGAAGTGTTAGAGGATTATCTGAAAGAACTTGACAGCCTTATTAAACCCATCATGGCCAAAATTAGCTAGATCTTTTTGAGTTTATTTTTTTTGGTGTATTGATCAGTCATTTTGTTTGTGATGATAGCAAATATGTGGTTGAATATATTTGTTCTGGGCATATTGTTTCTTTGGTTGCATCACCCTTGGGTATTTATCCTTTAATTAATTTCTCTTTTTAGCTTTCTTTTTTCATATACTGTTTTATCCAATTATATATTGATTTGTTTCTTAATTTTATTTCATATTTATTTTCATTTTTAATCTTATTTCATATAAAAATGAACTAATCAACCAATAAAATATATTAAAATAAAAAAAAAAATAAACAAACACAATCTAGGATGTGTGGACCAATCTTGGCATGATTGTTAACATAACATAAATAACTTTACTTTGCAGTCAAGAAACCAATTTAATTATAAAATATTTACATATACAAATAATTATAAAATATATATTTTTCTTTTTTCACATTTTATAATTAATTGTGTGTCTTGTCTGTTTACTGTAGTTATTTACTAACTATTTTAAAATATGATTTACAATATATGTTTAAAGATAAGTGACGAGAATAAAATAGTATTAGGGTTATGGGAGGAAGAAACAATAGTAAGTAACATTGCTCTATCTTATGCTACCTCTTTGTGTCAACTTTTCAAGAAGTTGACCTATATCCAATGCAAAGGGATATTAAACAAGCTTATGAGTCTGGATACCATCTTATTATATGGAAAAAAATCCAAATTGAATAACTTAAATTTAACACCATAATATATGATATGCTCTAATAGAGTGTTTAAAATAATTAATAATAGACAATAGAAATTGTAGAAGAAAGAAAATATAACATAAATAATAGTCATTACAATTGAAATATTCATTTATGTTACGACTAATTAAAATATTATTTTCATTTATATAAGTAGGATCATACACATTTTAGAAGAAAAGGATTTTTTTTTAAATTTAAATAATTTTAAATTGAGAATGATATGATGCACTCTATTTTCTTTATATTTTTTTACAATAAGATAACAAGGCAAGGATTCTACAGTTTAGTTTTAATAGGTTACCAATCAATTAAAACTCAAATTAAAATAATTTAATATATTTACTTTTAAAATTGATAAAATTGTTAGGATCATGTGAAAAATATTGGCGCCAAAAAATTTTTGGTGTCGTACATCGTTTTCATTTTGGACTTTAAATTTTATGCAATGATAATATGATTTTTTTTATTACATAATTAACTCATAAAAAATTATGATAGATATTATATATTCCTTCGGATATAATTTATAAGAAATAAAATAAAATAAAATATTTTTATCCTAATTATAAGAAATAAATGGGGGTACTTATGGTTCAATTTCCTTTTTATCTCTAATTAATTTTGCTCCATTATTGTTATATATCCATTTTTTTAATGAGAGTGTGAGCTTTATCAATAAAATAAGATATATTTATTGGTCGAAATATTATTTTTATAAACATAATCCTCTCTTAGATCATTTAATGTTTTAGGTAATTTTTGAATAAAATTAAAATTTACTAAATATTAACTGATCTACTATATTTTATTAGTCTCAATGAGTTATGTATTTATATAAAGGAGTATGAAATTTATATTACCGTAACCATATGCAACCAATACGATTTATCATACACTCCTACATTTTAAAAGAAAATGGATTTTTTTTAAAAATTAAACATTTCTCAAGAGATGAAAATTATTATCACTCTCAATTCAGTAATCAAAAGAATTATCACACCCTAACTGAAGTGAAGTAATCAAAAGATTACCCAATCATCTTAATTAATGAATTTAACATATACTATCACATTTTGGTTTTTATTAGTCTTTTCGTCTTCCAACTTCCATAAACGTTTACTGTGCACGAAGAGACACTGTTAATGGTGGGATAATTAAGTCGATTTTCGATTGCTGGGATGAATGAATTCATTTTATCTTTGAAGTGCTTGTGCTCATTTGGATTTACGACGTATACAAAATCTGTCCGTGGTAAAGATTGAAGTGTTTCAAAGCTTAAATTCATTCATTGTGTTTCTATACGCAATCTTCTATATCTTGAAAAATAATGGCTAAAGAAGATGAAGGATTTGCCATAGGAATTGATCTTGGCACAACTTACTCATGCGTTGCAGTATGGCAGGAGCAGCACTGTCGAGTAGAAATCATCCACAACGACCAAGGCAACAACACCACTCCTTCTTTTGTTGCTTTCACTGACAATGAGAGGTTGATTGGTGATGCTGCTAAAAATCAGGCTGCCACCAACCCAGAGAACACTGTCTTTGGTACATTTTCTACTTTTTATTATTTCTTTCTTGTTTTTCAAATGATTTCTCCCTATACTTTTGTCGGAACAAATTAATGAATGAAGGGCCTTCTTATGACTTCTGCAGATGCTAAGAGATTAATTGGTAGAAAACATAGTGATCCCATTATTCAGAAAGATAAATTGTTGTGGCCATTCAAGGTCGTTGCTGGTACTAACGACAAAGCAATGATCCTTGTTAAATACAAGGGTGAGGAGAAGCATCTTTATGCTGAGGAAGTATCATCTATGGTCCTCGTGAAGATGCGGGAGATTGCAGAGGCCTATTTGGAAACATCTGTAAAAAATGCAGTGGTTACTGTTCCTGCTTATTTCAGTGACTCTCAGCGTAAAGCCACCATAGATGCTGGTGTTATTGCTGGCCTCAATGTTATGAAGATAATCAACGAACCTACTGCTGCTGCTATTGCATATGGCCTTGACAAGAGAACTAATTGTGTTGGTGAACGAAATGTTTTTGTCTTTGACCTTGGTGGGGGTACTTTTGACGTGTCTCTTCTCACAATTACGGGTAAGGTCTTCCAAGTTAAGGCTACTGCTGGTGACACTCATCTCGGAGGAGAGGACTTTGACAACAGAATGGTGAATTACATGGTACAGGAGTTCCAAAGGAAGAATAAAGTAGACATTAGTGGCAATCCAAAAGCCATAAAGAGGTTGAGGAGTGCATGTGAGAGGGCTAAAAGGACACTCTCCTATGCTTTTACCACCAACATTGATGTAGATGCTTTGTTTCAGGGCATTGACTTTTGCTATTCAATCACTCGTGCGAAGTTTGAGGAAATTAATATGGAGCTCTTTGAAGAGTGTATAGAGATAGTAGATAGGTGTCTTAGTGATGCTAAGATGGACAAGAGCAGTGTAGATGATGTTGTACTTGTTGGTGGTTCTTCTAGGATTCCCAAAGTGCAAGAGCTATTGCAGGAGTTCTTCAAGGGAAAGGAATTGTGCAAGAGCATCAACCCTGATGAGGCTGTTGCTTATGGTGCAGCTGTGCAGGCTGCTTTGTTGAGTGAAGACATTAAGAATGTTCCAGACTTGGTACTGTTGGATGTTACACCACTGTCACTAGGTACATCCACCAAGGGAGATGTCATGAATGTGGTGATTCCTAGAAATACTACCATTCCTGTGAAAAGGACAAAAGAATTTTCCATAGTTAAAGATAACATCACTGTTGTTCCAATTAAGATTTACGAGGGTGAGAGAACAAGAGCCAGTGATAATAATTTGCTAGGTTCTTGTAGGCTTTCTGGGTTTCCTTCAGCTCCTCGTGGCCATCGTTTTGTAGTGTGCTTTGACATAGATGAAAATGGTATTTTATCTGTTTCTGCTGAGGGAAAGACCACAGGCAATAAAACCCAAATTACCATAACCAATGACAAACAAAGACTGTCAACTGAAGAAATTATGAGAATGATCCAAGAAGCTGAGAAGTACCAGACAGATGATAGAAAGTTCATTAGGAAAGCTAAAGCAATGAGAGCTTTGGATCATTATGTTTACAAAATGAAGAGTGCTTTAAAGGAGGAGGATATTTGCTTAAAGCTTTGCTCAAATGAAAGGGAGATTATTAGTTCTGCAATTACTGAGGCCAAAAGTTTGCTTGATGGTAATAACCAGCAAAATGGAGCAGAGGTGTATGAGGATTATTTAGAGGAGCTTACGAGTCTCTTTGAAAGCATCATAATTTGATTAGTGTTTTCTTAGTTTGTGCTCTTTGTAGTTTTGACCTGTTATTTTGTATGTGATGAATGCATGCTTTCATAGTGGTTATTATCTGATAATTATTTAACATTTTGTAGTTAACGATTGGATTTATCAACTTGTCTGTTGACAAAGATCAACTCTTTAAACAAACGTTGTCTAAAGAAAGATATCATCTCAAAGTTTTAACTCACAAGAAAAGAAAGATATCTGTTATAAGATCGATGAGGCCAAAAATTTGTTTGACCATAATTACAAGAATAATTGTTAACTTATAAAAATACATTACTTTTATATTCTCTGTAGCATATAAATTATCCATTAAACACTCTTAAATTTAAAAGCATTAGCAGTATAGAACAAACTTTAAAAATTTAAATTTTAGCTGAACAATAGCTACCACACTTGAAGAATATCTAGAAGTCTCAAAAGCATTCAAGTCATGAACATAAGAACCAAATAAAGCACATTTCATTTTCACACTATCCAATTGATTTAAAAATTTAATAAATGTCATGCATGTTTTTGATTGAAAAATAAAAAGATATAAAAACTGAAATAAAATTTAGAAACAAAATTTACCCCTCTTAATTTAATTCGATAAGATTAGTTTGATAGTTTTATAATTTTTGATATATTCTCTTTTGATATCCACACTGGTAAGCTTATAACAACTCAAAATTAGAAATGTAAAATAATATTTGAAAAAAATCAAATTAAAAATTATATATGTATACTCGAAATTTCAGAATCAATACAAATAGAAATAGATTTAAAAGATTCTTTTGAGTTAACTTGTTAACTGATTAAAGAAAAACACTTCATTCTGTCTCTTGGACGATAAAATGGGAAATGTGGATGAGGATTCTAGCCTAACTAAATCCACTAGGTTCTTTTTCTTGACCAATCGATTATCCTAAGCACTTAAAAGAAGGAAAATTAGTGTATGTGATTTATTAGTTACATCACTTGAAGAGGTTCAGATTTTTTCAGTTTTCATATTCCCAGCGAAGATGAGAGACCATTTTGAGGAAAACAATCAACTGGTGATTTTGAGTTGACAAAATACGTGTTAAAAAAATTATTTTAATATTTAATTATTTATTAAATTAAAGAATTTAATATGAACAAATTATTAATTAATTTTTTATGTGAAATATTATTAATGTTTTTAATATTAAAAATATAAATAATAAGAAAGATGGAGTGAAAGAATAAAAATAAATATGAAGGATTTTTTGTTTGAAAATTGGGTTAAAAAAAATGCTAGGCCAATTAGCAATAAAAAATACTAAAAAATAATATATTTTTTTTTTGTTAATAATGATTTTTGATTTGATAAGAAAATTTGTTATATTTTGATTTGGTCTATTGTTTCAATTTTAAATTTGTCAATTAGTTAACAATGAAAAATCATAGGAAATAATATATTTGATTAATAATGGTTTTGATTTGATACAAAATTTATTATCATCAATTATTTCAATTTTAAATTACTAATTAATTAGCATTAATAAAAGATAATATGAAATCTTATATTTTATCAATAGCCAATTGTCATTTTTTTTCTCATATAACCGATTATTATTTTCCGATAGATGTGAGACTCAGTGTAGATACATGCACTAGTCTTTACATTGAAAAAATTATATTTTTGGGTTCAAGAACTCACCAATATGTTTTCTGTTAATTGAGATGCAAATTAGATGTTTGTGTGTTTTTGAATACCTTAGATTCTTCCTATTTAACACAAAACGTAAGTCATTTTAAAACCTATATACAATTCTTGTGTATTTCCGTTTTTATTCTTGTGAAAGAGAATGGCCAAAGAAGGTAAGGGATTTGCCATTGGAATAGACCTCGGTACAACCTACTCGTGTGTTGGAGTGTGGCAAGGGCAACAGAATAGAGTAGAAATAATACACAATGACCAAGGCAACAGAACCACTCCTTCTTTTGTGGCTTTCACTGACGATCAAAGGTTGGTTGGTGATTCCGCTAAAAATCAAGCTGCTGTCAACCCATCAAACACTCTTTTTGGTATATTTATTTTCAACTTTTACTACTATCTTCTTTTTTTTTTATCATGTCTCTCTAGACTTTAGCAACACAAATGAACATGAGACTTGTTAATAATTTGTTGCAGACGCTAAGATATTAATTGGTAGGAAATATAGTGATCCCATTATTCAAATAGATAAAGTGTTGTGGCCATTCCAAATTATTGCTGGTAAGGACGATAAACCTATGTTTACTGTCAAGTACAAGGGGCAGGAGAAGAACCTTTCGGCTGAGGAAGTATCATCTATGGTCCTCGGTAAGATGAGGGAAACGGCAGAGGCATATTTAGAAACATCTGTTAAGAATGTAGTAGTTACCGTGCCTGCTTATTTCAATGACTCTCAGTGAAAAGCCACCATGGATGCTGGAACCATTGCTGGCCTCAACATTATGCGCATAATCAATGAACCTACTGCTGCAGCTATTGCATTTGGCTTTGACAAGAGAAATTGTGTTGGAGAGCGAAACATTTTCATCTTTGACCTTGGTGGTGGTACTTTTGATGTCTCTCTACTGACAATTAAAGATAAGGTCTTCAAAGTTAAGGCCACTGCTGGAAACACTCACCTTGGTGGAGAGGACATTGATAACAGATTGGTAGACTACTTTGCAAAGGAGATTAAAAGAAAAAACAAAGTGGACATCAGTGGGAACCCAAGAGCCCTAAGGAGGTTGAGAAATGCATGTGAGAGGGCAAAAAGGACACTCTCTTTTGCTGTTACTACCAATGTTGAGGTTGATGCTTTATTTGATGGAATTGACTTCAGTTCTTCAATTAGTCGTGCAAAGTTTGAAGAAATCAATATGATGGTCTTTGAAGAATGCATGCTGACAGTTGATAGGTGTCTTAGTGATGCTAAGATTGATAAGAGCAGTGTAGAAGATATTGTCCTTGTTGGTGGCTCTTCCAGAATTCCCAAAGTGCAGCAGCTATTACAGGAGTTTTTCAATGGAAAGGAATTGTGCAAGAGCATCAACCCTGATGAAGCTGTTGCTTATGGTGCAGCTGTGCTGGCTGCCTTATTGAGTAAAGATATGAATAATGTTCCAGATTTGAGATTGGTTGATGTTACACCACTGTCACTTGGTATATGGGTTAAGGGTGACTGCATGAGTGTTGTGATTCCTAGGAACACCACCATCCCTGTAAAGAAGACACGAGTATATTTTACGACAGTTGATAATCAATCTTCTGTCCCAATTAAGGTCTATGAGGGTGAAAGAACAAGAGCCTGTGATAACAATTTGTTGGGGTGTTTTATGCTTTCTGGTTTTCCTCTTGTTCCTCGTGGTCATCCGTTCGATGTGACCTTTGTTATGGATGAAAATGGTATCCTATCTGTTTCTGCAGAGGAAAAAACCACTGGCAATAAGAAAAAGATTACCATAACCAATAATAAAGACAGATTATCAACAAAAGAAATTGAAAAACAGATTCAAGAAGCTAAGTATTATGAAGCTAAAGATCGAAAGTTTCTTAGGAAGGCAAATTCAATGAACGCTTTGGATAATCACATTTACAGGATGAGGACTTTTTTGAAGAAGGATAATATCAGCTTAAAGCTTAGCTTTCAGGAGATAGAAAAGATCAAATCTGCAATTACTAAAGCTACCAGTTTGCTCGCCGGGAGTGACCATCACTATGAAGTAGAAGTGTTAGAGGATTATCTAAAAGAGCTTGACAGCCTTATTGAACCCATCATGGCCAAAATTAGCTAAATCTTTTCGAGTTTTTTTTTTTTTTTTTTTTTTTTTTTTTTTTTTTTTTTTGGTGTGCTGATCAATCATTTTGTTTGTGATGATAGCAAATATGTGGTTCAATATATTTTTTCCTAGCATGTTGTTTCTTTGGTTGCATCACACTTGGGAATTTATTCTTTAATTAATTTCTGTTTTTATCTTTCTTTTTTCACACACTGTTGCTTTATCCAATTATACATTGATTTACTTTTTAAGTTTATTTCTGTTGTAAAATAACATGTAAAGGAAAAGAAAGGAAAAGAAAGGAGAAAAGTGTTTACAATGTATGTTTGAAGATAAGTGACGAGTCTCTTTGAACGCATCATAATTTGATTGGTGTTTTCGTAGTTCGTGCTCTTTGTAGTTTTGACCTGTTATTTTGTATGTGATGAATGCATACTTTCAGAGTGGTTATTATCTGATAATACTTTAAAATTATGTACTCATCGATTGGATTTATTAACTTGTCTGTTGACAAAGATAAACTCTTAAAATAAACATTGGTCCGGTGAAGGCTTAATTTTTTATTCCCAACAAAAAAATACCTCATTCCTAGCGATTGGATTTAGCACTCATTTCTCGGTTAAACGCTGTGTCAAAATTTTCATTCAATGTTTTACATGTGCTTCTTAACCTCCTTAGGGCTCTTGGGTTCACTCGTATGCCCACTTTGTTTTTTCATTCTAATCTCCCAACTTTACTTTACAGCCAACTGCAATCCGTAATCAACCAGTCAACTCTCTTACAGTTTTATACATATACGTATTTCTGTTGTCTAGCAAATATAGTTTTATACATATACGTATTTCTGTTGTCTAGCAAATATTTTTCTTAATCTCCTCGGCAAAATAGTTTACCATTTTGTTATATCCTTTCCACGAAGATGAGTGTTTCCTGCAGTGGCCTTAACTTTGAAGACCTTATCCATATCTGAAAGGAGACATCAAAAGTACTACTGCCAAGGTCAAAGATGAAAATGTTTCGCCAATCATGCACCACGTCTTTAGCAGTGTCTGAAAATATATATTATGGAATGTTATACATGATTTTGATTGAAAAATAAAACGATATAAAAACTGAAATAAAGTATAGAAACAAAATTTACCCCTCTTAATTTAATTCAATAAGATTATTTTGATAGTTTTATTATTTTTGAAATATTCTCTTCTGGTATCCACACCAGTAAGCTTATCTATAAAAACATAACAAAATTTAACTAATTAAATAATTATTATTGAATTCCGTTATAAATGGGATGAAAATGGTAACCATATAGCTTAATAGGTTGCACAAGCTCATTTTGAAATTAATTTTAAATTCACGCCTACTAATTTTCAGTCTCCAGTCTTGAAATTATGCCAAAATCACTTATAATATAAAATTTCATTTCTTACAAGAGAGTTAGGAATTTATAGGTTAGATTTTTTTTTACAGATACATGGATTTTTCCTGCGCACGAAGGAAAGAAAAAACAACAAAATTAAAATATATGGTATAATACAAAAATTTATCAACAAATAAATTGAAAAATAAAAAAGAAAACTTCTGATACATTGATGTTTGGAACCGAGAAAAAGTAGATTACTTGAACTGTAATAGTCTAGCGTTCCTTTCTAGTGATTATAGTGGAATATATTGTTCACATGTTCATCTCTTTTACAAAATATAATTATATAAATTCATATTTGAAGTAGCTTGTTAATAATGAAAATTGAAATCACCTGACATAGAAAATACCAATGCACTTTATTGGAAATCTACATTATTTACTCTTCATTTAATATTGTAAACATTTTTTCCTTGACAGTAAAAGAAAATTGAAAACTGCAATTTATTTGTTGTAAGCATTAGCTTCTCGATGTAAAAATTAAATACAAATACCATCCAGTTTCTCGAGACAAAATATGATTATTGCTAGTGAACTCAAAGAGTAGTTGTTGAATTCAGATTATTATCTATGTAAACAAATGTGTGCAAATGAACAACTCCTTTTTAATTTTATTTCTCTTCCTATCTCCTTGTCATAGTAGATATTTACGGTTTCTATTGATAAAACCAAAACAATCAATTCGTCTAATAAATTTTCATGATGTTTTCCATTCAATTTTACTAAAGTAACTTACTCTTCCATTGTAAATGTAATTAAATGTCATGTAATAGACATTTAATATAATCTAAGATATGATTGGAAAATTTAAATTATATAAGTACAAAAAATTAGTTATAATATTTGAAAAAAAATCAAATTAGAAATGATACATGTATACTTGAAATTTCAGAATCAATACAAATAGAAATAGATTTAAAAACTTGTTATTTGATTAAACAAAAACACTGCATTCTGTTTCTTACATTTCAGAAGATAAAGTGCGAAACTGTGGATGACGATTCTAGCCTAACTTAATCCACTAGGGTCGTGACCAATCGATTCTCCTTACCACTTAAAAGAAGGAAATTTAGTGCATGTAATTTATTAATTACATCAGTTGAAGAGGTTCAGATTTTTCAGTTTTCCTAGCACAGTCAACGAAGAGACCCTCTTGAGAATAATATTTAACTCGTGATTTTTCAGTCTCCTATTTGTAACAAAACCTCAAGTAATTCCCAAAATCTAAATTCAATTCTTGTTTATCTCAGTTTTTATTCTTGCAAAAGAGAATGGCCAAAGAAGACAAAGGGTTTGCCATAGGAATAGACCTTGGTACAACCTACTCGTGCGTTGGAGTGTGGCTAGAGCAACAAAATAGAGTAGAAATAATACACAATGACCAAGGCAACAGAACCACTCCTTCTTTTGTTGCTTTCACTGATCATCAAAGGTTGGTTGGTGATGCTGCGAAAAATCAAGCTGCTGCTAACCCATCAAACACAGTTTTTGGTATATATATTTTATACTTCTACTACTATCTTTTTTTTTTGTTATTATTTCCTTCTAGACTTTTAGCAAGACAAATGAACATGAGACCTGTTATAATTTTTTGCAGATGCTAAGAGATTAATTGGTAGGAAATATAGTGATCCCATTATTCAAAAAGATAAATTGTTGTGGCCATTCCAAGTTGTTGCTGATATCAACGACAAACCCAAGTTTATTGTCAAGTACAAGGAGCAGGAGAAGTACCTTTCGGCTGAGGAAGTATCATCTATGGTCCTCAGTAAGATGAGGGAAACTGCAGAGGCATATTTAGAAACATCTGTTAAGAATGCAGTGGTTACTGTGCCTGCTTATTTCAATGACTCTCAGCGAAAAGCCACTATAGATGCTGGAACCATTGCTGGCCTCAACATTATGCGCATAATCAATGAACCTACTGCTGCAGCTATTGCATATGGCCTTGACAAGAGAAGTAATTGTGTTGGAGAGCGAAACATTTTCATCTTTGACCTTGGTGGTGGTACTTTTGATGTCTCTCTACTGACAATTAAAGATAAGGTCTTCAAAGTTAAGGCCACTGCTGGAAACACTCACCTTGGTGGAGAGGACATTGATAACAAAATGGTGGACTACTTTGCAAAGGAGGTTAAAAGAAAAAACAAAGTGGACATCAGTGGGAACCCAAGAGCCCTAAGGAGGTTGCGAAATGCATGTGAGAGGGCAAAAAGGACACTCTCCTTCGCTGTTACTACCAATGTTGAGGTTGATGCTTTATTTGAGGGAATTGACTTCAGTTCTTCAATTACTCGTGCAAAGTTTGAAGAAATCAATATGGAGCTCTTTGAAGAATGCATGGTGACAGTTGATAGGTGTCTGAGTGATGCTAAGATGGATAAGAGCAGTGTAGAAGATATTGTCCTTGTTGGTGGCTCTTCCAGAATTCCCAAAGTGCAACAGCTATTACAGGAGTTTTTCAATGGAGAGGAATTGTGCAAGAGCATCAACCCTGATGAAGCTGTTGCTTATGGTGCAGCTGTGCAGGCTGCTTTGTTGGATGAAGACAGCAAGAATGTTCCAGATTTGGTGTTGTTGGATGTTACACCATTGTCACTTGGAATACCTGTTAAAGGAGATGTTATGAGTGTCGTGATTCCTAGAAATACAACTTTACCTGTGAAGAAGAACCAAACATATGGAACATTGAAAGAGAATTTAACTTCTCTGCAGATTAATGTTTATGAGGGTGAGAGAACAAGGGCTAGTGATAACAATTTGTTAGGGTTCTTTACTCTTTCTTGTCTGTCTGATGCACCTCGGTACAATCCTTTTGATATATGCTTTAATATAGATGTAAACGGCATCTTAACTGTTTCTGCTGAGGAATTAACCACTGGAAATAAGAATGAGATTATCATAACAAATGATCATGGGAGACTGTCAGCAGAAGAAATTAAAAGAATGATTGCAGAAGCTGAGACATACCAAGCTGAAGATAAAAAATTTCTTAAGAAGGCTAATGCTATGAATGCTTTGGATGATTATGTTTACAAGACGAGAGATTTGGTGTTGTTGGATGTTACACCATTGTCACTTGGAATACCTGTTAAAGGAGATGTTATGAGTGTCGTGATTCCTAGAAATACAACTTTACCTGTGAAGAAGAACCAAACATATGGAACATTGAAAGAGAATTTAACTTCTCTGCAGATTAATGTTTATGAGGGTGAGAGAACAAGGGCTAGTGATAACAATTTGTTAGGGTTCTTTACTCTTTCTTGTCTGTCTGATGCACCTCGGTACAATCCTTTTGATATATGCTTTAATATAGATGTAAACGGCATCTTAACTGTTTCTGCTGAGGAATTAACCACTGGAAATAAGAATGAGATTATCATAACAAATGATCATGGGAGACTGTCAGCAGAAGAAATTAAAAGAATGATTGCAGAAGCTGAGACATACCAAGCTGAAGATAAAAAATTTCTTAAGAAGGCTAATGCTATGAATGCTTTGGATGATTATGTTTACAAGACGAGAGATGTCTTATTGAAGGAGGATATCAACTTAAAGCTTAGCTCTCAAGACAAGGAGAAGATCAATTCTGCAATTACTAAGGCCTCAAATTTGTTAGATGGTAATAACATGCAGGCTGAAGTAGAAGTATTTGAGGATTATCTGAAGGAGCTTCAAAGCCTCTTTGAATCCATCGTTGGCAAGTTTTGTTAGGTGTTTTTTATGTTTGGTTTATTAGTTAGATGGTTAGTATTGGAGTTTTCTATTAAACATTAGTTTATTTTTTTTTATTTTTTTTTAGTATAGTTTGATTTTATGATTTCAAGCTTTTTAAGCTTGAATTTTGTTTTTCTTCATTTTGGTTGAAGTATCTTAGTCTTGATTTTCTTAAATTAGATCTTTAGTACCGCTAATTATCAGCATTGACATTGTAATTTTTTTTTTTAAAAGAAGTAAAATCTACCAATTTAATCCTTATTTTAATAGAGCACTATTTGATTAGTTTTGAATATTAAATAATTAATAAATATTTTAATTATTTTAATTTCTTTTACTTATTCCTCTAAACATAAAAAAAACAAAAACAAAACTATAAAAATTAAAGATCTTAATTATAATTAAATTATATATATTAATGACTAAAGTAAAAATAAACTATAAAAACTTTTAAATTATAATAATAAAAAAATTATTATAGTTTTAAAATATTAAATACTAATGTAACATCTCAAAACAAAAATTTAAGTTTAATTACTGTTAAAATCATACTTTAAAGTGAAATATTAAACTTTTTTTTTTGTGGAACACCTGCCATACACTGCTTTACTGGTTTGCTTGCCATATATAGCGCGAGCAGAGTAGTTGCGATGTCACCCGAAAATAAACAGAGCAGTTGTGAAACTCTTTTTGTCAATCAGCAGCCCTAATTTTAAGGGACTAATTTTTTTTTATTACTTATTAGCCTCATCTAATTTAAATCTTTTGTATGTATGTATGCTATTCTAATGAAATAATGTTTTATATGAATTTTATGTCACCACAGTTGTGCTTTTAATAAATAATCCGAATTTTATGTCACCACAGTTGTGCTTTTAATAAATAATCAAAAAGGATTTAATCGGTTACAAAGACGTCATACACAATCTAAAAGGTTATGGC
Source organism: Hylodesmum podocarpum (assembly GCA_026586105.1). Lineage (NCBI taxonomy): Eukaryota > Viridiplantae > Streptophyta > Magnoliopsida > Fabales > Fabaceae > Hylodesmum > Hylodesmum podocarpum. Next base: position 710,200 of record JALJEV010000014.1, on the reverse strand, counting down.
TAGAAAATATGAAGGAAGTGCTGTGGGAGTTGACCTTGGCACAACCCATAGAACACTGTGTTTGGTAGATTTTCTATTATTATCAGCATTCTCATCTAAATATATGCCATATTGTTTTCCCTGAGAATTTTAGCAGGCCAAACAAATGACAGGAAGTCATATGACTTACGCAGATGTGAAAAGGCTGATTGGTAGGAAATATAGTGACCCCATTGTTCAAAAAGATAAGTTTTTGTAGCCATTCAAGGTGTTGCTGGTATTAATAACAAACCCATGATTGCTCTTCAAAACAAGGGTCAGGAGAAGCATCATTCAGCTGAGGAAATATCATCAATGTATTTTGTTAATTTAAAGTTTCACGTCCACAGATTTTAGAAAGAGAGAGAAGTTGAACACTTGTATAAAAGATGAGTGATATGTTTTATTCATTTGCATCACACCTTAGATCTATATAATGTTTGTATTTAGATTATAAATTATAGGTAATGTGTGACCATTAGTGTATTATTGAGTATAGCGTTTTTGTGAGTTCTTTTGTAGAAGTTTTTTTCTGTACTTTTTGACTCATAATGGATGAATTTCTGTCCTATGTCCTGTGGTTTTTGTCCCCCGCAGTCTCCTGCATTCTTTACTGGCTCTGATACCACTTGTTGAAAAAGGTTGGTGTTGTCATTCATTTTGTCTGTGCCATACGAATTAGGGTATTATTCAAAGTTCATTTTGTGCCATGGAAACATGTAACTCTCTCCCCCTTGTTTTGGCGCTAACAAAATCATGCGATCCAGGATTTTACGCTATTTCTTTTGTGTGGTTGAGTATTGTGATTAGTGTGTTTGGCATAGGGGAAGTAAATAAAGTTGTGAGTGGTTTAATTAAGAAAAATGATGTAAATCACTAATTTACCCTTTGTTCTTAATACTATTATTATTTATTTTTTCTTGTGCATCTCTTATACACCCTTAGTTTTCTTCTTTTTTAGCTTGTTTCATGTGGTACCCCAAGCTTTTTCAGGTATGGATTCAATCAAATTGATATGATTCTTTGATGCATTTTGCACACAGTTACTGTGATGAAAAAAATACAAATTTCAACTATTAAAAAGAAAAATAGCACTAAGTGCCTAGAAAGAGAGGTAGAGAGGGTTAAGTTGTACCTAAAAAACCAAACTGTTGCATAATTTTTCTTTGAATGAAATTACTTTAAATTCAAAATAAAATAAATAAATAATACTAAAAGAGGTTAAGGAAAATTAAGAGAAGATAAAAAATATGTAAGATAAAAATAAACTTTACGACAAGAGAATGAGAATTCAATTATAACACGAGAGAATGAAGTTTAACATTTCACTCAATCGGATGAAAAATTGATGCGAGAAAGAGAGTAGCAAGAGTAACATTCTGAGTGCAATTATTTATTCTAAGCACAGATATTTTTCTAACTGATTAAATTATTTTCAGTGCGTGGAGTTTATTTAAATAACTTAAATCCCAAACTTATTTAAATATTATCATCGATTTCATTTGTAACATTTTTCATATATTCTATTTGCTTGATATCTGCCTGCAGACAGAAATAGATGAATTTGAAGATTATTATTTTTATTCACAAAGGTTAATTATTAATATTTATTAGTTTTTTGCTGGTAAAATGAATTTGAATATTATGTGAATAACCTGAAGGGCCTCATTTATATCCTATATTTTGTGAAAAATGCAAAACTTTATTATGAACCATGTTATCTGAATTACCAATTTTTAATATTTGTAGTTTCCGAAATCAATTAATACTTGAACACGTCTTTCGTCCACTTCTTGCTAATATGAAATTGAATATGCCTATATATATAACTGGCACGTAACAGTCAAACCTATTACAAAAAGAAAGTCAAACGTAGAAAATGCTCCCATCAATTCGTATAAGCAAAACGTTTATTTTAATAATACTGTAAATTTAATATGCATTATCCCTATACACAACCTATGACTTTTGTTTATATGCATTTGTATTGCACTTTGTTAAAGCAAAGGTGTAGATATGGATTAAACACACAAGTTTCGTTATTTTATATAATTTGAAGGCGACGTACTATGCTTCCTCTATCGGATACAATTATCATCTAAAATGAAAAGCATAATTTTAAAAGATAAGAAGTTGAAACACGCGTAAGCCTGTAGTATTAAAGAAACTGAAGAAATTTCCGACTTTTTTCTGACCAATGAAGTAGAACTCTGGAATCGTAGCAAAAACATATGAAATTAATGGGGTCCTATATATCAAGAAGGTTCATGGTGATAAAATATACATATATATGTAAACCAACCATCTTGAATTATATAAAACAATTAAATTAATCATCTTTGATAAATTGTTTAATTCCTTTTTTATCCGAGGTAAATTAAACAACCTCTAATTTTATGTATTAGTTAGTTGTAACTTTTACATAATCACAATCATTACTTAATTTTAATTTCTGTGATTCAACAACATTCTAATTAATTCGTTGACTAAGTTTAATTTTTGTGAGTAAAAAAAAATTTTCAATTTTTGTTTCAGGTACAAAACTTACGTACACATACGTCATGTACATTGTTATGTTTGTTTTTGTCTCCTTATACGTATACGTGCGAGTCCAATCAAAGGAAATTTACCATAAAAAACGTGAAATAATAAATGTAGAAAGGGTACTTAGAAGGATCAGAAGCAACAACGAGTTGAGCTACGCGTTTGTTATGAGGTTTCTAGAAGATAAGAAAAATCGATTGAATTTTCAAGAAATAGTATTGTACCGGGCTGAGTTGGAGAGGTTCAACCTGCTCGGACCTCGGTAAAAATAACTGTTCCCAGTAAAAAAGAAACTTATGAACTTATTTAATGGACTTATTTAACTACCTCTGCGAGATTCATGAAGAAAATCCAAAAATAACTCTATAAATAACATGAACTAATCAAGTAGATGAGGTTAATCAATAATATACTCTCGAACAAGCGAAGAACATACTTATGAAGGGAGAATACCAATCCTCTCGTCACCCCAAATAACACCGGCCGAGCTCACCTCGGTCATCCCCAGATTCTACCAAGAACATTTAGCGCCCACTGTGGGGCGAGATAATCACTCATCCCGCGATCACGACAGAGATGGTTCGCACCCACAACCATTCGAATACAGCAATGAACCCCGCCGTCAGAGAGATGATCCAACAACACGTTGATGCAGCCTTGGCTACAACGCGCCAACAAACGGAGGCGTGGTTGGAAACCCTACGGTTGCAAAATCGAGAGATAACTCGAGAACTACAAACTACACAGGCGGACATGCGTCTACTCCGCCGCCAGAGAGACGAAGAAGTATTGGAATTACAAGCCCTCAGGGAGAGAATTCAGATGAACTCCAATCAAATTCCGCCTAGCCTGAATGAGGATGGAAACCCTAGAAACACTGAACCAACTCGTGCACATTCGCACGTAGGTCCCTCCCACCGTCACCATATCGGCGAGAATACCCCCGGAGCCACCTCTGTGCCTCATCGTCAGCCTTCTCAGGCTCAACCCTTTAGGGACCTACATCCTCCTCCCCGGGGTTGCGGCTATGGAGCATTGGTCGCTCTTACTCCGTTCACTCCAAATATCATGGATGTGAGCGTACCGGAAACTTGGAGGTGGTCAACACATGACAAATATGACGACACCACTTGCCCGACCACCCATATTTAAGCGTTCTTGACCCAAGCCATGAATCTGACCAAGGACGATCGCGTCCTCTGTCGAATGCTACCGGCTACCTTCAAAGGAACGACATTAAACTGGTATTACGCGCTGCCTTCCATGTTGATAAATTCGTTCGAGACCTTTTGCGATCACTTCCAAGCTCGGTTTGCTGACGCCAAACCTACCCCCGCAATTGCTATTACCCTATATCACTTAGTCCAAAAAGAAAGAGAACCTCTCTGAGACTATATAGCGCGTTTTGCGGAAGCAAGCAGAACAGTTCCCGATTACCACCCTGCAGTGGCCTTGGAAACTATTCAAGCCGGACTCAGATCGGGCTCCTTTTCGAATTCACTATTTACGGAGCCGTCGAGAGATATGAATGAACTGAGAAGGAGAGCGGCTAGATTTATAGCCATTGAAGAGAATACGGAGGCCAAGCGCCGAGCTGAAGGCCGGGATCGACCTGAACCGGCCAAACAAAAGGAGACCTCAGCGAGGAGATTCGAGAAGAACAAGCCTCGCCAGTCAGCTCGGTATACCTTTTACACCCCTTTAAACTCGTCCAGGGACAGAGTCCTCCGAGAAGCATATGCCCTAGACCTGATACGACCGCCCTCACCCACCCATACGCCGACGAATGCCGACCCCGCCAAGAGGTGTGCTTACCACCAAAATCAGGGTCATACCACGGAACAATGTAGAAATGTGCGCGACCTTATAGAAAAATTAATCCGCAACGGAGAATTACGTCGTTTCATCCAGGATGAGCAGGGCCGGCGTGACCCCAAGACCGACTACACACCTCGTCATCGGGAAGATAATACTAACGAAGATCGACGTCCATGGAAGAAGCGAAAAGAGCAAGATCGCAAACGAGAACCCGACCAAGTTCGCGGAACTATTAATAGTATCGCGGGAGGATTTGCGGGGGAAGAGCATCTCCTCGGTAAGGAAAAGATATTCCAGAAGCGTCAATCATGTGGAGCTCTCCAAGAAAAGGTCGCTTCCGACCATCACCTTTTTCGATTCCGACTTCAGTACCGAAGATCCTGATCATACCGACCCGATGGTGATCTCTGCCACAATCGCCAACTGGCGCGTTCGAAAAGTGCTCATAGATCAGGGGAGCTTAGCGGATGTCCTCTATTGGTCAGTATTCAAGCAACCAGAGTTACCTGAATCCATCATCCTACCACACCCCGAGCCACTGCTCGGCTGTGCTGGAGAGAGAGTCCATGCTCGGGGATACGTCGAACTCCTCACAACCTTCGGGGGGAGCGGCGCGTATCGTACAGTCAATGTCAAATACATCCTGATAGACGCCGATACGTCGTACAACGTCATCATCGGGAGGCGCACACTAAACCAGCTCGGGGCAATAGTATCAACCCCTCACATGGCGATGAAATTTCCCGACGGAGGCAAGAAGATCGTCACCATCAAAGCCGACCCCAAGGTCGCCCGAGTATGCTATGCTAAAAGCCTGAAGGTAACTCCCTACTCGGTTTGCCCATCCAGTGAAACCGAAAAACAGTGAACCACGACTATATGCTCGGTACAACATCTTGAAGACTACGAGATTGACATGGACCCGAGAATAGAATTCCAAGAAGAGCGCCCTTCCTTCTCCAAGCCGCTATTGGATTTACAGCTCGGCCCCTTACCTCACCAGACGACCAAAATCGGTTCATCTTTGACTGGTTCCATCTTAGAACAAGTGACTGAAACACTCAAAAGTAATGCCGACCTATTCGCCTGGAAGCCGTCCGATATGCCGGGCGTCGACCCCGCCTTTATGTGCCACAAGTTATCTCTCTTCCCTCACGCCAAACCGATTTCCCAGAAGAAACGAAAGTTGGGTGAGGAGCGTAGGGCCGTGGTCCAAAAAGAAGTGAACAAATTACTTGAAGCCGGTTTCATCCGAGAAATTATATACACCACATGGCTCGCCAACGTCGTCATGTTCAATAAGGCAAATGGAAAATGGAGAATGTGCACTGACTATACGGACTTAAACAAGGCATGCCCCGAAGGATACGTACCCGTTACCAAGCATAGACCAGTTGGTTGATAACACCGCCGGGTACGAGATTTTCAGTTTCTTAGACGCGTATTCGGGGTATAACCAGATACCGATGTACCTCCCTGACGAGCCGAAAACTGCCTTCATGTCGGCCACGACCAACTATTGTTACAAAGCCATGCCCTTTGGTTTGAAAAATGCAGGGGCCACTTACCAAAGATTGATGGATAAGGTGTTCGAAAAACAGATCGGGAAAAATATGGAAGTATATGTCGACGATATGGTTGTTAAATCAACTTCCCGAGATGCTCACCCACTCGACCTTCAAGAGATATTCACAGAGATCAAACGCCACCAGATTCGTCTTAACCCAGAGAAGTGTGACTTCGGAGTAGGAGGAGGAAAGTTCCTCGGCTTCATGATTTCCCAAAGAGGAATCGAAGCAAATCTAGACAAGTGTGAAGCAATCCTCTCCATGCCGAGTCTGACCTGCCTAAAGGATCTCCAACGCCTGAATGGTCGGCTGGCGGCCTTCTCGCGATTCTTAACAAAATTGGCAGAGTATAGCAAACCCCTCTTTCGACTCTTAAAATAGTCAAAAAAGTTTGAATGGAACGAGGAATGCGCGGTCGCCTTTACAAGTCTCCGAGAAAGAATATCGACTATACCGACGTTGAGTAGTCCCTCCCCGGGCCTACCTTTATATATATATCTGGCAGTCTCCAACAATACCCTGAGTTCGGTCTTAGTTAAAGAAGTAGATAAAACTCAAACACCGATCTATTTCGTAAGCAGAACGTTACAACCCGCAGAAACACGTTACCAAACGATCGAAAAGTTAATCCTCGGCTTGATCTTCACAGCTCGGCGACTCCATCACTATTTTCGGAGTCACGACATAATCGTACGCACTGACCATCCCATTTGTCAGATTCTTCAGCGACCCGACCTAGCGGGGAGGATGACGGCTTGGTCGTTCGAGTTATCCGAATTTGGACTTACTTACGAGCCGAGTGGTTCAATGAAAGCTCAGTTCCTGGCCGACTTCCTCACAGAGCTCCCTGACCTCGGTGACAGGGATACCTGATGGACCTTACGAGTTGATGGCTCCTCCAACAAGAAGGGGAGCGGGGCCGGGGTCATGTTAGAAGGACCCGATGGCTTGATACTGGAGCAAGCCATAAGATTTTCATTTGTAGCTCCCAACAATCAGGCTGAGTGTGAGGCACTCTTAGCCGGACTGAGGTTGGCCCGAGATATGGGCGCGCGACACTTACGATGTTTGAGCGACTCTCAACTCGTCACATCACAGGTGAACGACGAGTTCCAAGCCAAAGAGCCACTACTTCAACAATACTACCATCGAGTAAAAAACTGCCTAGCCCACTTCGACAAATTCGAAATATCACATGTTCCACGTTAATAGAACGACCAGGCTGACTTATTATCCAAGTTAGCAAGCTCGCGTAGAGGAGGACAACATCATTCTATAATCCAAGAGGTATTGTCAGCACCGAGTTGGGATAGAGATGAGGTACATTTCTTAACAAACGATCCGACCTCATGGATGACACCCATAATTACTTACCTCTGCGACGGTGCCTTACCCACTGAGCCCAGTGAAGCCTGTCGTCTTCGTCGGCAAGCATCGTTCTACGTCCTGCAAAATCAAGAATTGTACAAGCGCAATTTCTTCTCTCCATTGCTTAAATGCTTGACCAGAGATCAAGCGCAATATGTCATGGCCGAGCTTCACAACGACATATGTGGTATGCACTCGGGTGCTCGGAACATGGCGGCACGAATAATCAGAGCCGGATACAATTGGCCGACACTTAAAGAAGATGCCAAGTGTTTCGTCCGAGCATGCAAAAAATGTCAGGAACATGGCGCGTTGCCTTCCTTACCTCCAACTGCCCTACAAAGCATAACATCTCCCTGACCGTTTGCCTTATGGGGGATGGACATCCTCGGCCCCTTTCCCCCGGCTACAAGACAAGTTAAATTCTTGTTGGTCGCGGTGGACTATTTCACAAAATGGATTGAGGCCGAGCCCGTGGCCACGATTTTAGCTAAACAAGTTCAGCAATTTGTTTGGAAGCATATCATTTGCCGGCACGGGATCCCTCACACTATTGTAACTGACAATGGTCGACAGTTCATCGACAAAACTTTTCACTCCTTTTTGACTAAGCTCGGCATCCTACACCGAACCTCGTCCGTTGAGCATCCACAAACGAATGGCCAAGCCGAAGCCGCTAACAAAGTTATCTTGAACGAGCTAAAGAGGAAGGTCAGCCAGGCGAAAGGTTCCTGGGCTGAGGAGATACCGAGTATTCTATAGGGGTACCACTGCACTCCTCAGTCATCCACCCAAGAAACTCCTTTTTGATTAACTTATGGAAGCGATGCTATGATTCCAGTAGAGGGTGGGAGAGCGAGCATTCGAAGAATAAATTTTGACGAGGACCAGAATGAAGAATCCCTCAGAGAAGAGCTCGCCCTCGTCGAAGAACTTCGAAATGAAGCTCAAGTACGTGACCTCGTCGCTAAAACCAGGGCAACAAAACGTTATAACTCGCGAGTCCGCCACCTATCCTTTGTCCCTTGAGATTTAGTGTGGAGGAAAACCGGGGAGGCCAGAAAAGATCGGACTTGTGGAAAACTCGACGCCAATTGGGAAGGGCCATATCGCGTTTCTGAAAACCTCGACAATGGCTCATACAAATTGTAAGAATTGAGTGGCCGACTACTGCCCAATACTTGGAACGCCACATACTTGAAGACTTATTTCAGTTAAATAGATCCCGACGACGAATCGGGTAGTTAGCTTAATTAGGAATTTTAATTTTCGTTAAATTTACATTTCCTTGTAAGCCGGTGTACTCTTTTTCCTCAAGTCAGGTTTTTCCCTAAGGAGGGTTTTACTGATTGAGTTTTTAACGAGGCACCGACAAAGGCCATCAATAAAACTTAGTTTTCATTAAATTAATTTCAAGAGAAGATCAACATGCTAAGGAACCAAGAGTTCCACAAATGGTACTCGGCCCCTACCGAGTTAAGGAACCAAGAGTTCCATGAATGGTACTGTAACAGCCCAATTTTTAGTAATAATAATAATAATAATAATAATAGTAATAATAATAATAATAACAATAATAATTGAATTATTATGTCTCAATTTAATAATATTAAAGAACAGATTTTATGTTGTTTCTATATATTATTTTAAGAATGAATACAATATGATTTATAGACTAGGTACAACTTAATTAAGGAAATAAGAAATAAGTAATTAAGGTGATACAAATCAAATCACCACAAAATCTGTCCTAAATCATCACCAAATCTGTTAGAAAGCAGAATCTGCACTAATTAAGGAAATAATTATCTTCAAAATAATGAAAATTGATTATGTAACGTTATAATTTTAATGGGTAGTAAATGTCTAGGGTGGTTGAGCAGCTCTAAAAGGGCGAGTCTGCTGCACTTTCTTAACACACATTCTTCCTCATTCTCCATTTCTTTCCTTTCTTTCTCCTGCGCTCTAGCATTGTCTTTTCTTTGAAAGGAGATTGAAGTTCCCGACGAGAGGGTGGAGATCAGAACTCTACCAATTTCCTTTTCTCCTTCACATAGAGTTGTCTCGAATTCAGGTTAGGGTAGTTCTTAATTTGATGATAATATTGAGTATGAGTGATTAATTGTTCCTAAATACTGTTTTGTAATTTTGATGATTAAATTCATTGGGTATGATGATTATGGTTCTATTATTGGATTATTTTTATTATGAGTACCTGAGTATTGTTAGTTTGACAATTGTGATTAATTATGTGATTGTTTTATTGAATGAAATTGGATTATTGTACTCTAAAGGTAGATTTTGTGATGGGATTGGTATATTGTGGATGAGTGAGCGAATGAGGGTTAGGAAAATCAGATAAATTAAATTATAAAATATGAGACTTCTAGGGATTGGAGATTGACTTTTGAATTACAATAATTTTATATTAAGAAACCTTTGTGAGAAGCTTGGTTAATTAGACAATCCAGAGGATAAGTTATGCTTATTTAGAACCCTTTTAAGTGAGAGTAGTTATAAGAATTCAATGATACTGAGTATGTTGAGAGTGATGATTTCTTTATGGATAATTAAGTGACTGACGTGATTATTCAATGTAATTAATTTTTTGATTTCGGTATTAGATTTCCATGATATCTTATTACTCATAGGGTTTGAATAGGGTTGAAAGGAATACAGAACTGTCAATGTGTTCCTAGCATTGTGATAAATATGTTTAGTACAAAGGTAAAGGGTATTTACTGGATGACTGGATCTTATTTAGGATAAAAGGATATGGTTAGGCATATATATAAGGATGGCAAAATGAGGAAGACCGAATACATATGCACAGTTGTCACTGACTATATTGATGATCTGATCTAATAGTGTTTTAATTCAAGGTTATTGTAGCGTTCCATTTGGTGAGTGAGACATTGTAATAAGTGCTAATAGATTGCCTAAATGTATGAGGGTAAAGAAATAGTAAGAGAAATTAGGACAATAACTAGGTATTTGGACTTTTGAGGTATGAAGGTTGACTTTAGTAAATTAGGCTTGGTCAAACATTGGTCAATGTGAAAATAAATAAATAAATAAAACGATAGGTTGGATTTTGATTCATTAGAATTGCACGAGTTAGTATTTGGGTTCCTTTAGTGTATTCCTTCTTCTTTGTATTGTTGTTGGTGATAAATTACATTACATTTGTGATGATGTGTGAATGACATGTGGACTACATTTATTAATGTAAAGGGAAATGATTGATGTGGATTGAGAGATTAATTTTGCGGGTCATATTGCATTGATGAGTCGTTTAGGTTCATGATAATCAGTTGAAATTGTTTGAAAGTGAAAGGGATGGATGCCTACTCCTATGGACGAGGAGTGATGTTGCCCCTGGTGAATATGCTTGTAAAGCATTGTGTTTTAAAAATGAGATAGATTATCATGAACGCTAAATGAACGGAAAATGTTTTCGAAAGGTGGGGATGAATGGAACTAGTACGGTTGGTCCCTGACGGGTCGTTGTAATGGCCTAGGACTTTGAGGGTATTCGCGGTGGGGAAAGCTTCCACTATGGCCGATCACCATGAGTGGAAAGTAACTCCTATTGCAAAACTGGTTGCCCTGACTGTAACTGACTAGTGTTTCTAGTGAGAGTGTCAGATGTGGCATGTACTCCTAGCATCGCCCAATTGTTTTGATGGTACCACATGGCATGAGATTGAACTATGAGTGACATGCATCATATTGGGTTGCATAAGTAATTGTGATGAGTTGTAAATTGAGTTTTCCATGTCTCCTTTATATTTATTGTGTGTATTGTTCAAGTAATCTTATTATTATCATTAAATTATAAGCTAACCCTATGTTGTGTCTGTGGTTGACACCTGTGATGACCCCGCGAACGGGCGAGCAGATGAGCAGTTTCTTGAAGATACAAAGGACATAGGCTAAAAGAGAACACGATTTTCTGAAGACGTTATAATGTTATTACTTCTGTGTTTGAGAAATTTCTATTATATAGGAATGTAGTAGTGTAAAACATTTTGTTTTAGGAGAAATTTATATTTGCAGTTGTAGAAACCTTACTTGAGAAATTACTCTATGAAATAAGTTTTGGTTTGTTATCGAATGATGTATTTAATTACCATGGAGAAATTAGAATATTTAGGTGGAGAAGTTGAGGGTGTTATAGGTACTCGGCCCCTTCCGAGTTAAGAAACTTCGAGTTCCACAAATGGCACTCGGCCCCTCCCGAGTTAAAGAACCAAGAGTTCCATGAATGGTACTTAGCCCCTACCGTGTTAAAGAACTTCGAGTTCCACAAATGACACTCGGCCTCTCCCGAGTTAAGGAACCAAGAGTTCCATGAATGGTACTCGGCCCCTACCGAGTTAAGGAACCAAGAGTTCCATGAATGGTACTTGACCCCGACCGAGTTAAGGAACTTCGAGTTCCATGAATGGTACTCGGCCCCTACCGAGTTTAGGAACTTTGAGTTCCACAAATGGTACTCGGCCCCTCCCGAGTTAAAAGAACTTCAAGCTCTACAACCGGCACTAGGCCCCTACCGAGTTAACGAAACTTAGAGTTCCATGGTTAGTCCTTTATAAAATCAAATTTCGATTATTAACTCGGCCAAGCAACACAAGTGAGATCGATTAGATTAAAGATCAGGAAGTGATGTTATGGTATGAAATCGGCACAGTATTATAAGAAAAGTAACATAACAAGACAAGCAAAATTGGTGCAATAGCAAGACGTCAATCATCTATGGATAGGATAAAAAAGCAGTAAAATAGTTTATGTTTAACAGAAAAAACAAAAAGATTACAACGGCACATCGACCTCACTACAAATCAGTCACGGTCCACCAATTGACCGTCCTTCACATCCTTCAAGTAATGGAAGGAATCCTCCTCAAGATCAGGCACCAAGAGACGAGCTTGACGCACAGCAGTGTCAAACCCGGCATAGAAGCTTGCCGCGCACCCTTCCTGCAGTGCCTCGATTTGCCCTTCTTGTGCGACAACGGTGGACTCGGCCTGACCTAGCCGATCTTTTGTTTGTTTCAACTCCTCCTCAACACCACCCAGTCTCGTCCCCAGTTGAACGGCCTTCTCTTCGGCTTTGTTGGCCCGTGCCCCGGTCAACTCGACCTTGTCCTCCAGATGTGCCATCGTGTCCCGCATCTTCTCATGGCAGCAACGTTTTGCTCGGCCTCCTCTCGAGCCCGGTTCGCCCAAGATATCTCAGCAGCCATAGCAGATATCTGCGCCTCCATCTCCGAGGCCTGAGTAGCCAGAGCGGCCTGTTGACGGAAAGTCCAATGCTTGGTGTGCAGAGCTACGACAAGAGCTCGAGTCAGCATGACCTCCATTCCATCAATACTCTTGTCGATCCCGATAGCATTCAGAATGGAGACGTCATAGGGATGAGGAAAGGGGTCTCCCATGTGTATATCCTTGGCCCCGAAGTTCACACCCCACATAGATTCTTCAGGGGGAACCTATGCATTCATGCTCTCCAGACTGACATCATCGCCTTTCGATCCTACCCAACTCACCCCAGCAGGGAGGTCAGGTCGGCCCTGCAGCACAATGTTAGGTTGTTGTGAAGAGGGAGGAGGAGGAGGATGCGGAGGAGGAGGAGGAGAAGAAGGAGTCACCTCGGGCATTTCCTCGATGTCGGTCTCCATGCGCACTGAAGGTTGAGGAGGAGGAGTCGGTTGAGGAGTAATGCCTTGGGGAGCGGTCGGCACGTTAGAACCCCCAGAGACGGGAACTCGGGTCCGTCCTCCAGAGATTTGCCCCTTGGCAAACTTAGGGTTGTTCAAAATGGCAGTAAGATCAATGTTGCTAGCCATGTATTTTGCACAAAGAAGAGTTAGGAGACCGACGTATGATAACAGTGAAGCAAACAATCAACAATTACCTATAAATTTACCCCTCGGATCTTTATCCTTAGCAGAATGCACCAAGGCCCGAGTATTGAGCGGCCGGGGGAGCCGAGAAAGGACACTAATAATATTTAAATCCACCGAGTTGAGCTCACCTCGGGGAATGGAATTGTATTTACGAGGAAGGCACCAATGAAGAGGAAATTTGGGAGAGGAGTCCCGCTTATTATAAAACATGGTTTGTAAAGCCTCATAGGTGGTCGGGATCAACCAAAAATACCGATGTTTAAAGTTTTTGAAAGATTGAGCATACAAGGTCAGAAGGGATCCCTCGACCTGGGGAGAACTACTAAGAGAGGCCCAACCGACCTTATTACCATACTTTAACTGGAAAAAATAAAGGAAAGACCTAGAGGTCGCCTTTATACCGAGTAGCTGACATATGAGCTGAAAAGCTAATAGAAAAGCCCAGCTATTAGGGTGGAGCTGACTAGGGGCAACGTTCAAAAAAGACAACACCTCACGCTCACACCTTGTCAAAGGGAATTCCATATTAAATTCCCCCACCATATATTCATATACAGAAATGGCCGACCGATGATTAACAAAAATTTGCTGGTGTACTCTATGAGTAGCCGCGACCGACCCGAACTTGATAACGTCCACATAGCGTGGACGAACCATATTATAAGATTCTATGACTCGGGATAGCTTACTCAGGTCGTCATACATGGACGCCTGATTTGAAACTTCATTTATGAGCCAGGAAACGTCGGGCCCGGCCGCCCCGGAAGGATTACGACGAGAGGAACAAGCCTCGTCATCCCTTCCAGAAGTTCCTACTCCACGTCTTCGAGGAGTTCCAGTCGCCGTAGCAACAGGAGCTCGGCCTCGTCCCTTGCGGGAAGACGCTGTCGCCTCGTTCGCGGCCCTAACAAGGGAGGCTGCGACGCGTACATAAACCGCGACGGCCTCCTCGGCAGAAAAAACGTCGCGAGAAGGCAACTCTACCATCTCCGACGATTCCACCGAGGAAGCTTCATGGGACACTATGAGCAAACTATCAGTATCGTGAGTAGCGGCGGAGTGAGATGAAGAAGACATACCTAAGGAATGAGGAAACGAACGAGAGAGAAAAGGAAAGAACGCTGAAGAGAAGACTTTGGAAATGGACAAGGAAGAAGAAGAAGAAGCAAGAAACTGTCTCAAGAAGCAAGAGGCTGTGTTCACAAGAAGCAAGAAAGTAAGAAATGAAAAGGGACAAAATACCCCGTATTTATAGGGTAAAAAACCGTTTTCGGACAGTTAAAAGCATTCAAAGAAAAACGAAACGCCCAAAGTGCAGTTACCAACGTGCAATCATGGCCTATAACTGCCACTTATTTCAAATATCGAGACAAGAATACTAACCGTTTGAATTCCAACTCCACCTCGGTCCTCGGTTAGTTAAAAACTCTTGAACTCAAATCACAAGTCTAGGCTTCGAGCTCGGGGGGCTGGTGTACCGGGCTGAGTTGGAGAGCTGACCTCTCCAACTTGCTCGGACCTCGGCCAAAATAACCTTTCCATGAAAAAGAGGAACTTATGGACTTATGGACTTATCTAATGGACTTATGGACTTATCTAACTACCTCTGCGAGATCCATGGAGAAAACCCTAAAATAACTCTATAAATAACATGGACTAATCAAGCAAAAGAGGTTAATCAATAATATACTCTCAAACAAGAGAAGAACATACTTATTCTCATCACCCCAAATAACACCAGCCGAACTCACCTCGGTCATCCCCATATTCTGCCAAGAACAAGTATTATTTCAAGGAAATGAAGGCATTTTGGTCAATAAATAGTATTATGCTATGAAGTAAAAGGCATATTATAGACGTTTTGCCTACAAAAAGTAGCATTTTTGGTTCGTATTTCACGTAAATTTATGTGAAAGTACTCATAACATGCTTTTTCCTTTTTCTTATCTGCACATGAATCTTAGAAATTAGTTCTTATATTCTTTCACATCTTTGAATTGTTTTCCATCGAATCTCTTGTTATATCTGTAGCAATAGCTTGCTTATAGAATTTAACTTTTATGTATGGCTAGTGAAAAACATTTTACGTAATTATCCTATCAGAATTAATAAGTAGTATGATTTTTATGGTATATATTTGTGCAAAATTTAGCAAACACTGTATAAATGATTATTTGTGATTGGATAGATAACTGTGTAAAACTCTTTTGTATATTAGTGCATGCTAACTAATTAAATATTTAATTATATAGTTTTTTTATCATATAAGACATGTCTCAAAATTTCCAATTTTGCACTTGATCATCACATTAACTTTCGAATATTTCTTGCTTTTCCTTTGTTTCTAACAGAATCTATATTTACACGCCTTAAGTTCCATTATAAACAACAAGAGATATGGCAACGACTAAGAGGGGTTGTCCCAGCCATCCACAACAAAGAATGCAACTGAAGCCACCAGGGGAGCCATACGAATGCAATGGATGTCAAGAAATTGGGTTTGGACGCAGTTACCACTGTGAAAACAAAAACTGCAGTTACATCCTTCATGAAGAGTGTAGAAATGCTGATTCTGTTGCATCTCATCGATTTTTCCCAAAGAGCTCATTCAAGTTTTATGACATAAAAAAATTATCAACTCATTCTTCAAATCAAAAGAAAAAAAAAAAGATTATTAAAATCTAATGATTAACTATATTTTTATTATGTCTTACATAAAATAAATTTTAATTATTTTTTATAGTCATATATTATAAAATATGTTTTTATTATATTCTAATAATGTTCTAATTTTTAAAGTATTTTTGTTATTATTTTAATTTTCTTTATATCTAATTTAAATATTCATTAAATGAATATTATTACATATTTATTCAATTAAAAAGTAATTATATATAAATTTATTAAATATATTATATACATATGCTATAATTAATTGTTCTTACTTAAGATTGTATTGAAAAGGCAATTATAAAAACGGGTAATTGCAAGATGATACAGTTTTTTAACTTGCTCGCGCCTTTTGATTAAAACTCCTCTGCTCTGGTCACGCATTCACCACCGCCACTGCTCTACCTCTCCAACACGCTGCTCGGTCAGTCTATTTTCTTTTCTTGAAGTGTTTAATACTCTCCCGTCTTTAAGTTCCCTTTCTTGCTTTCTTTGCATTTTCTTTCTTCGTTTAAAGATCGGTTGTTTTTCAATTTTGTTTACGGAGATTCACTAAGGAAAACATTGCATGAGCTTTTACATTCAGAACGTTGACTCTAAATTCACATTCACTTTCTTTTTTGTTTTTGGTAAAGTTGGTTTGGAAAATATTCTGTTAGATAACATTGATATGACAACTCACGTAATACTTATTTTTTTTAGTAAATTTCAGTGCATCCCTAATTTGATGATTATATATAAAAGTTCAGATGGAAATTAAGCTTACTACTGGTTTCGATGCTGCAGAAATATGAAGTGCAGAATCTGTTACTTTGGACGAGGTAACTTGATACGCCCCTGTCGTATTAGTATATTTTTTTTATTTATAATTATATTTTTTTAATAAAAAATATTAAACACTAACTTTCATTTATACTTCAGTACGTGCATATGGACTGTCTAGTGAAATGGTATAGGGCTAAGCCTGGCAGAAAATGCTACGTCTGTAAAAACCGGCTGATAGTAGATATTCCCTATGCTCCTCCATTTTTGATGCCTGCGGTAATATAACTTAACTTTTTATTTATTTAAATTTTAATTTTTTTTTAAATTAGTTAAACATAACCTATTAATTACATAATAATTTTTTTGTCGGAGATTAAAATAAATTTAAGAGAGATTAAAATTTATTATTAATATATATAAATTTATTATTTATTTATATATATAAATTTATTATTAATATATATAGATTTATTATTAATATATATAATAATAATAACAACAATAATAAATATATATATATAATAATTTTTTATATATTAATATTAATTTTATTATTAATATATATATATATATATATATATTAAGAAATTACACACATATATATATAAATTTATTAAGAAATTATATATATATATATATATATATATATAAATTTGTTAATAAATTATATATATATAAATTTATTATTAATATATATAATATATATATATATATAAATATTAAATTTATTACTAATATATATATATATATATATATATATATATATAATTTTATTATTAATATATATATTATAAAAAAAAAAATCAAAAGTTTGGGGGCGGGCGCAGTTGCCCCCGGAGCCCAACATGGCTCCGCCCCTGCCTCTTCCTATCTTCACATTTATGTCCTCCTATGTTTCACACCACATATGGCACCCTTTTAAACCAAAAGGCTTTTGAAGGATCTCTTCCTTGTTTTTCCTATGGTTACTTTTTACCTTTCTTAGGTTGATACAATCATGAACTCATTCCAAACCCAAAGTACACATTCATTAAGCACCGAAATCTAGTATTACAACTCAAGGGTCATTCAAGAAAGGATACCTAAAATTTTAACTAGTTTGTTAAAACTACTCTAAGAATAGATTTAATATCAAAGGGGCCAAGGTTAAAGTCATCTTATATGGGCAATCTATGACTTCATATGATTAACGTGATTTAACTTAGTTACAACCCTACACACAACATTGTGGACAATAGACTATTACCTAACTAATTAAAAATGTCATTTGAAAACCAAACTTAAGTTCCATGCAATTGGTGTGACTCACCTTTTCTATACCAAATATACTTAGACATATTATAAAACACATCAACCATATACAAATACCTTCTAACACATTATGTGACACATCACACCAATAAGCATATATGCTAAATATACATGATAGGAATGACTCAAAATCAAGCTAATAACATTATAATTACCACATTATCATCAAGTGTGCATTTGAGCATATAACAACCATTAGTCACTCCAACTGCATCAATAATTTTATCCAATTCTACCTTGTACTTTTACCCACATATGGTATAATTCAAATCCAAATTGTTATTCATCTGAATTATGCATTAACAGAACTATACATGCTCAGTACATGGTTATTAATAGTTTTAACAAAAATAATATAAGACTTAACACTTCCGCTAATTCAAACTCCTATAGGTTTTTATAAAAGGTTCTCACTTTTTTTTTTCTTAAAAGAAATGATACTGAATTTTTTTTCCAAGATTATATTGGGTCATATTTCAATTGGTTTGGTGAATATTGTGGATAACAATTGTTCTTCCTACGCATACTCCTATAGCATACAACTCTTGGAACACTAATAACATAGAGTTGTCATATAAGGCACACATTAAAAAAAATTGACCAACACAAAAAGAGTTATTTTGCCAAAAATATGTGTAAGTTATATGACTTATAATTGCAAAGTCCGCAATATATCAACATGATTCATAAAATGGTTAATAACATGAAATGGTCATAAAACATGAAACAAAATCAAAACATTAAAATTTTATCCTCATACTTTTAAGCTACTAAATGAATCCACACAATAAATAACAGATAAAATCTTTGATCTATCAAGATAAATTAAGGGAACAACTGACATTAACATTTAGAGGTAAAGAAAAAAAAATAATCTAAATTAGCACTTCTTAAATATGTTTCAAAAAGAAAGAACTCTAATAGTCAAAGGCATAATGAAAAGAAATAGGCTGAAACATATTAGATGAATCATTTACAATATTCAATATAAAAATTTTGGACTTAGAAAATGCATAAGACCCAAACAAGATTAAAATCATAAGTTATTTATGAGAGTATGAAATCTCTATCTCATATGAATTGAAATACCCATGAACAAGTAGATTCAAGAAAATGTATATCTAACTTGTAAGAATAAATATTTCTTACTCTTTATAACATTAGGTTAATCATCGACGTCACAACAAATCTAAGGGGATGAATTTAATGCTTTTGTTAGACAAAAAAGAAAACCAAAATGATAATAAGAAAAGACCTTACTAACAAGAATAAGAGCTTGTCAAATCAAATTAGTCATGAAAAGAAAGACATGAAATTATAACAATAGTAAAAAGGAAAGGATTGCTAAGATATAGTAAAGAGCTTTGTAAGTTCTCTAAGTTAAACATACTTAAGGTTATAATCTTAATACAAAGAAATGTTCTCTTGAAAACAAAATATACAAAAGAAACTAAACAATTTTAACTTGCCATTGGATAGAACAATTTAATTATGCATCTAGGGCCAAAACCTTAAAATGGGAGTGTCTGAATACTTTAATAATAATAATATCAACTATTAAAAAATAGAGGTTGTTACATCCTAGGATTAGAAATAAACACAATTAACATAAAACTTACTAAATAAATGGCTTAACATGAGAAAAATTTCTACAACATGCTTTGAACTCAAAATCCTAGAATAGAATATGCATTAATTAAATTCAAATGAAAAATAAAGAAATAAGAAAGTATGACAGTTTTTTTTTAATCAAATTTAAAAGCTCAAACTCAAATTTTGAGAGTTAAAATTGCTTCCTTAGATAATAAATTATAAAATTTTACCACCCTAGATATTCCTCTACTAACCCATAACAATATAAAACAATAAAAATACAGAAAAAACATAGAATTGACAGGGAAATAAAGAAGTCAGACTCCTTATCAAATTTTTGACAAACTAATTCTACAAAATCAATCTTTTAACTCAAACAAAACTTCCTTTACATAAGCAATTGCATTTCTCAGTGAGATACACATTCATTTCAACAAGTCCCTTCTCAACTCTCTCACTCACCTTTAGTTCGTTAAATAGTTAAGCTCCCATTTGTACTTCTAACCCATTTACTCAATCATAAAAATCATCTACCACAAACACAATTCTTGATGTCTTGGTTGGAAATCCATAGTAGTTTCTAATTTATTTTTTTTTAAAGAATGTTAGCCTTCAAAAGACAACAACATCACATTTTTATATTTTTAATTTAGCCATCTTCTTTCCTTAATTAATGTTCCTTACATTTGTTATAAATTTTTAAATCATATCAATTAACATGAACATTTCTGACATAGGCACATACAAGTTAAATGCATGAACATGTGAAATTTCCAAAGCATAGTACACTAGCAATAAAGAAAGCATAACACTAGATTGACAAGGAATAAAAAGTAAATCCTAATCAAAATGACATATATCACCTACTTAAAACAATACATACAACAAAAATCTTTGGATGTAATATACTTAATTATAACTTTTGCTTGCCATAGGGTCTTGCTTGTTACATTAGAGGTACCGAGATGGCCAATCTCAATATCTCACATGCGAGTAATTAAGACTTATGGTATAGCAATTCACAAAATCACCCAAACATAGTACTCATGTCAAATCAAAATCACACTAAACATCTCTTGACACATCAAGGTACACAAAAAACATAGCAAGCACATAACTCACAAGCTGAGGAATTTAAACCTAAGCTCTGATATCACATTTGTAACACACCTAGTTACTACAAACGCCACGACATAAAATCTCCATGGTTCGGGAAAATAAATACGCCACTAAATGAAGGGAATTAACTTCATTTCATAGAGTAATTACTAGAGTGAGATCTCACAACTACATATGTCTCCACAATTCAAAAACTCTCAAATAACGAAATATCTAGAGAATTTTTAACATGTATAAATAGAAGCAACCACTGAAAATCAAGAAAGGAAAAACAAGGACCACAGTATGCCAAGTCCTCAAGCAATCGAGCTCCTTTCCTAACCTACGTTATTTTTGTCTCCAACAAACTGTTCATCTACTCACCCGTTTGCGGGGTCATCACAGGTGTCAACCACAGACATAACATAGGGTTAGTTCACATTTTAATAATAATGACAAGACCAACAAGAACAGCTCAACACAAGGAACATAAGAAGGTACACACACTCAATTCAAAATTTATCAAAACCAATCATATCATGCAACCCAATATGATGCATGCTACTCACAATTCCCTCTAATGTCATGTGGTACCATTAAAACCATTGAGCGATGTCTAGGAGTACATGTCACCTCTGACACTCTCACTAGAAATACTAGACAGTTACAGTCAGGGCAACCAGTGTTGCAACGGGAGTCACTTCCTACTCATGGTGATCAGCCATAGTGGAAGCTTTCCCCACTGCGAATACCCTCAAAGTCCTAGGCCATTACATCGACCCGTCAGGGACCAACCGTTTTAGTTCCATTCATCCTCACTTTTCGAAAACATTTTCATGCGCTTAGAATTCATAATAATCTTTCTCGTTCTTAAAACAACAAGGGGCAACCTCACTGCTCCTTCTAGCTGTAGACATCCATCCCTCTCATACATAAAAACATTCACAATAGATTATTATGAACCTAAACGACTCATCCATGCAATATGACCCACAAAATTAATCTCCCACTCCATATAACTTAGCTCACATAACAAAACATTTAATACCAAAAAATCCAATAAGATCATCATACACAAGTAATTATACGTACAATCAATGTAAATAAGAAAATGAAAACAGTTAAGAGGTATGACATACACTTTATGATAAAAAGAAAGATAAAGAATTAAATTAAACTCCGTACAATTCCAATCGCCAATTAAATTAAATTAAAATAATTACAATACAATAATTACAATAATAATACACACAAGAATTTAATTAACTAATAAAGTTAATCTAAACGACTAAAATGACAAAAAGAATTGTTATTAAAATGACTTGCCGAGATTAAAATAAATGTTAAAATAAAAATAATTTAGCTTTTATATAGTATAAAAAGGGAACAATTACTCCTGTGTAGTAATGTATTTCTTCATTTGCAAAGTAATTCCAATCAACATCTAATCTTTCTTGATGAAATTAAATCAGAACTTAAATAGTCTACCACAGCTTTGAACTTTACATTTTAAATAACAGAACTGAAATCAAAACAATATATAAATGTGAGTACATGAAGAGGGAAATTGGTTTCCTTCAATCATCTAATTAGAATTTAACTGCCTTCCAGTAACATTTAATTTCATTGGTGTGACTACTTGCACTACAAAATTCCATTATTATTTGGCAATAAACTAAAAGTGTAACTCAGGATTTATCACTGCAATTTGGTGGCATTGAAATCACTTTTAGAGAGAAGTCAAGTTTCCTATTTTTACTTTTTCACTATCGTCTTCCTTATCCTTTCCTCACCGAGTGTCTCTCTCACCTCTCCTTACAACCAAAACCACACAATCTCGAGTAACAAAATCAATGCACAACTACAAAAAAAAAAAATAAGAAGAAGGAACACTGTGAACAAACCAGACACAGAGGTAATGTAGTAGAGGCACCAGGTTTAAGCTACCGAGAAGAAAATAAAATAAGAAAAAAGATCTAGCCACTAATACTCAATTCAATCCATAAAACAAGGCGAGTAATACTTAATTCAATAAATAAAAGGTCACCAATATTCAAATTAATAGGACAATAAAACGTTGATCCAAAGCAATAAACAATAAGAAAAAATAAAAGGAGCACCGTAGTAGAGAAGACGCAGAATTAACCCTGATAGCAAAAAAAAATAATAATTATTATTAAAATAAAGAACACCCTGACCTGAAAGTAAGTCAATCACGTGCAATTGAAAAACTAGGTATTGATCTATGTTCACAATCAAAAATTTGATCTCCTTGTTTTTTGTTTTGGAAGGTAGGTTTGAAATACAGGAACAAAAAGAGATATCCGAGGATGGGGAAAAGATATAAAAGAGATTTGATTTGAATAGATTTTCTGATGAGAATTTGCAGCAGCCCACTCATCCCCTCCCTTCTATTTTATTTATCTACCTACTCTCGTGAAACCTAACCACTCCTTTAAGATATTTTGATTTTACTTTATTTTATTTATTTTATTTTATCTTATTTTCAAAAAACCAGGGTGTTACATTTATGATTTTATCTGAAATGGTATTGTTTGATTTGAAATGAAATATGTCAGGACTATTCTACAGGATTCATTGTGGACTTATTGTCCAGTGTCTTAAAGTATGAGGCAATAAGCTTTTTAATGGGTGGTATTGATTTTTGCTATCTGCAGGTGCTGACAATGTCTAGCCAAATTCCAGGTTATTACATTGTGTTTGATTCACAAGAAAAGCTTTCATTTTAATTAGAAGCAATGGAGAATTAGAGTGTTTATTTCATTACTCGGTATCCCTTAATTTATGATTCAGTTATATAGTTATATTCTGTGCTCAAGTGCTTCTACGTCCTTTTTTTGTACCCTTTTGGTAAAGGGGGATTATGGTTTGTATATGAATTTCACTCAATTAAATCTGTATATAAGTTGTACTTGTGCATAGATGTTATATTACATTTACTTATTGTGCACCTTTGCTCTCCGTTTTCGCATATGGATGGGCTGAAATAATTTCATTCATTATTGCTCACCATCTTTTGTGCATGTTAAATAAAGGTGCTGCCGCAGGTTCTAACTTATAAGCATTTCAAAGAAAATGATGATAGAAAAATCTTATAGTAATTTTTTTCTGGTTTTTCAAAAGTTTACATTTATCTCAGGTTATACAAGGTACTCTTAATATGTCTAACAACAGATTCACTTTACCTTAATGCAGTTAAGCTGATCGGTTATCTGTTGTATGAATATGGCCCTATTAGATATGGCCATAGATACGGCCCTAGATACGATTTTTCAGGACTCCTTGATACTTTCCTTGTTATTGGAGGGATGTCAACATTTGCACATCTAAAGGTTAGGGACATCTTAGAATTAATAGAGCTTCCTCTTCTTATCTAGGTATTTTCAGTCTATGAATCTTTATTTGTTAATACTGATTGCAGACTAGCTCACTTTCTCATCCAAATAATGTTTTAGTATATATCCTGAGTCTCGATATCATTGTTTTTGATGCATTTACCAGTTTTGCTTGGAAATCTATAAAATTCAGGTAATAACAGAGAAACTTCTCTCTCTTGATTTCCTCCTACTCTTTTTAAGGTCCCTTTCTTGCTTTCTTTGCATTTTCTTTCTTCGTTTAAAGATCGGTTGTTTTTCAATTTTGTTTACGGAGATTCACCAAGGAAAACATTGCATGAGCTTTTACCTTCAGAAACTGTTGACTCTAAATTCACATTCATGTTCGTTTTTTGTTTTTTGGTAAAGTTGGTTTGGAAAATATTCTGTTAGTAAATTGAATGATTAATCTAAGCATCCCTAATTTGATGATTATATATAAAAGTTCAGATGGAAATTAAGCTTACTACTGATTTCGATACTGCAGAAATATGAAGTGCAGAATCTGTTACTTTGGACGAGGTAACTTGATACGCCCCTGTCGTATTAGTATATTTTTTTTATTTATAATTATATTTTTTTAATAAAAAATATTAAACACTAACTTTCATTTATACTTCAGTACGTGCATATGGACTGTCTAGTGAAATGGTATAGGGCTAAGCCTGGCAGAAAATGCTACGTCCTGATAGTAGATATTCCCTATGCTCCTCCATTTTTGAGGCCTGCGGTAATATAACTTAACTTTTTATTTATAAAAAGAACTTTTTATTTATAAAATATCTTAATAAATATAAAAATAATTATATTTATAATTGATTGCAGGTATACAATCCGTTGATATACGGTGTGGTAATATGTCTAATAGGGGGCATTTAACAAATTACATAGTCGGTGTAAGTTTTTTTGAATTGTTAAATAATTAATAAGTTGTTATTAATTTTAATAAAAACTATTTTATGATTTATGCAGATTATTCTCGGAGTTATCATAGCATATATTTTGTATACGTTTGAAAAGATTCAGGAAGGTCGGCAACGTCGGGAACAGGAAGAGAACTGAATTTCAGCCAAAGAGATTTTGGAGGCGTTGGGTGTCATTGTGGCTTTAGTGGCATTTGTATTATAGCCATTGAATATTTGTCACCGAAAGTGCAGAACATCTGAAAAATTGCACTATAGTACACATATTTCTCTTTATTCTGGAAGACATATGAAAAGGCCTCGCGTAAGAATTTTAGAGTTCATTTATGTTTTTTTCTTAAAAGTGTTTTTATAAGAAAAGAATACTTCCTAAAAATTTTTAGATACTTGGATAAATTGCTTCTCTTAAAAAAAAAAGCACTAAAAAAACACAATTTTGTATTTTTTTTTTTAAAAAAAACTTGGAAACTACTTCTCTAAAAATTAAATTATACATGAATATGTAGAAGATTAACAACTTTTTGGAAGTTTGACACATGTAACAAACATAGTATGTGAGAATGATTTACATAGCTCCTTGTTTGATGTTCATTAATTTGACCAGTCTTTGTCTAAAACGCCCTTGGAATATAAATTTAAGCTAAAACAGTAATTGTTGAAAGAAAATACATATGAATGAAAATGTGTAGCAGTTCATAAGCAACTTCGTGCATTAGCAACCAATCTCAATACGTAACTACAGCGAAAGTGATGCATGACTTTAATATAGTATAACATAATAAACAATTGCTAAGAATAAAGTCAATAGATCCCTCTGTTTTTAATGTTTAGTTATTATGCTATTTGATAAATTGTAAGAGTAAAGTCAATCGATTACAATGATGTGATCCACAATTCGAAACTTTAAATGAATATCATAACAAATGTCTTTAGCTGAACTAAACTCAAATTCCAATATATTTAAAATTGTGCATATATAAAATATGATTTATGATCGTTCTACTGGATTGTCTTCTGGTATTTGTAAAAATTGTATTAAAGTAATTTTTTATGATTATGAACTGGATATGCTATGTAAATTATTATTTTGAGCACTCAAAGTACTTCAAAATTTTATTATACTAGTATTCTACTACATCAGTGAATATTTTTATTATACTATTCTAATTTATTATCTTATTTAGATTTTATATTTTTATCTATTTTTTATCTGATGAGAATCCTCTAAATCGCAGATCCACTTAACAATAAGAATCCACTATTCTCTCATTCTCTTTTTACCATTATCATGATTTGATCTTTCTTCCCGAAATTGACGTTGCTTTTCTGGATTCCTCACTTTCAGTTCAATGTTGACAAAAAATTCGAAGAAAGCCTTGGCTTTATTTGTCTGCGTCACCGGAATCACGTGCATAGACATCTACCAAGCTCATCTCCAAATAAATATGTAAGAATCTATCCGAATCCTCTCAGTTTTTCTTGTTTTGTTTTCGATTTATTTTTTTTTATTTTGTCAGATCAACTGAGCGATTCGGTCCAAATGGAGAAATGTTCGAGCAACTTCATTTCATAATCTTGGCGCAGAAAGTGATTTGTTTAATCTGGTCGTTTATAATTACAAGTGAGATCATATCGTGATGATCACTTTATGTGCATTGCAATTACTTTATGTGATTTGTTTAATGTGGTCGTTTGTAATCGGACTTAACTCACCTTTTAGATGAACGAATGTCTGTTTAAATTAAATCCACCCATTTAACAATTTTATTAATTTTGGTTTTGTTTATGTACAGGGGTGCAGATTAGGTTTTATGGGAATAATGGTGCTGTTCCTTTTTGGATTTGTTGGAGAGCTGGACTTATCCACACCATAGTTCCTGCCATGGGATTTAAAGCTTTAAAGCATATTAATTACCCTGCTCAGGTATGACTCAACATTTTGTTTTTCTGCCTTTTCTTAACCAATTACCTTGATTCTCCCTAAAGTTTCTTCTTGAGATCGGATATGATCTCCTACTTTTTTAATACAGCAATTAAGCGGTATAATGTGTTTCTTGAGTAACAAGGTGTTTTTACCAAAAACGAGTGGATGATTCAGCCGAGCAGGTGAAGAATGCTGTAGAAGAGCTTGGGCTGAGGGTCCTTTGGGGGAAGGGAGGAACACGTTCCTCATGTGTGAATGTTGGAGTTGTACCTACAAGAACAATCTGACCCTTAATTTAGTAAGAGTTTGCTAGTTTTAATAGAGTGAATAAGTCTTAGTGGAAATTCCAACAAAGTTAAAGAGTTACTGACAGTATTTATAGGTTGAGGTCGGCTTTAAGATTATGCATAGAGGCATACACCAACATTAATTGCATAGGTTGTTTGTGTCAAATGTGGAAATCCTTTGGGCGGACACGACATGAAACGGAGCTCGGCCCCATTAAGGGGACTTAGATATGAGTGAAGGGGATGTCAGTGTAATTTACTTTTTACTTATGTTTAATTGATCTGGCTTAGGATTTATGATTTTATCTGAAATGGTATTGTTTGATTTGAAATGAAATATGTCAGAACTATTCTACAGGATTCATTGTGGACTTATTGTCCAGTGTCTTAAAGTATGAGGCAATAAGCTTTTTAATGGGTGGTATTGATTTTTGCTATCTGCAGGTGCTGACAATGTCTAGCCAAATTCCAGGTTATTACATTGTGTTTGATTCACAAGAAAAGCTTTCATTTTAATTAGAAGCAATGGAGAATTAGAGTGTTTATTTCATTACTCGGTATCCCTTAATTTATGATTCAGTTATATAGTTATATTCTGTGCTCAAGTGCTTCTACGTCCTTTTTTTGTACCCTTTTGGTAAAGGGGGATTATGGTTTGTATATGAATTTCACTCAATTAAATCTGTATATAAGTTGTACTTGTGCATAGATGTTATATTACATTTACTTATTGTGCACCTTTGCTCTCCGTTTTCGCATATGGATGGGCTGAAATAATTTCATTCATTATTGCTCACCATCTTTTGTGCATGTTAAATAAAGGTGCTGCCGCAGGTTCTAACTTATAAGCATTTCAAAGAGAATGATGATAGAAAAATCTTATAGTAATTTTTTTCTGGTTTTTCAAAAGTTTACATTTATCTCAGGTTATACAAGGTACTCTTAACATGTCTAACAACAGATTCACTTTACCTTAATGCAGTTAAGCTGATCGGTTATCTGTTGTATGAATATGGCCCTATTAGATATGGCCATAGATACGGCCCTAGATACGATTTTGCAGGACTCCTTGGTACTTTCCTTGTTATTGGAGGGATGTCAACATATGCACATCTAAAGGTTAGGGACATCTTAGAATTAATAGAGCTTCCTCTTCTTATCTAGGTATTTTCAGTCTATGAATCTTTATTTGTTAATACTGATTGCAGACTAGCTCATTTTCCCATCCAAATACTGGTTTAGTACTTATCCTGAGTCTCGATATCTTTGTTTTTGATGCATTTACAATTTTTGCTTGGAAATCTATAAAATTCAGGTAATAACAGAGAAACTTCTCTCTCTTGATTTCCTCCTACTCTTTTTACCTTCTACTCTTCCTTGTGTACTCCTATTCTTGTTTTAAACCAAACCATTTCTCCAATGTTCAGCATGGAAGACATGAAACGATATTCATGTTCAGATTGTCCTGGTGGCTAATTTAATGATTTAATAAACATAACTAAATATGATATTTGATGTTTCCCTTGTAGGTTTCAAAATGCAGATGTTTGGAATATTATGCTGGGCATGAATTTATGGGGAACCATATACAGTTTGATTGACGTGTTTGTATGGCCCAATGGAAATCTATATGACGCAGTTCGCTTTTGCCAACAGCACCCAGAGGCAGCACGGTATATTCTTTACTATTGCCTCTGTGCTGCTGTTAGCCAAAATTTCATGTTCTTGACTAGAGACTGGTTTGGCGCTTCCCCTTTCTATGCCATCGACTTCACTCGCATGTATTCTAGCACTTTCGTATCTTTATGGCGTGAGAATCCCATCTCAAATAAACAATTTGGATGCTTTCTCATGGGGTACTCAGTAATAATGCTTCAATCAATCTATTGTAGAAAGAAAAGTCCGCGTGAAGAAATGCATCAATTGCGTGAAGAAATACATCGAATGTATGAAATGGATCGAATGCGTGAAATGCGTCGAATACTACCGTGGCTAATTTGCCCTAAACCCCGTCATGTTAATACTACCATGGCCTATCATGGCTAATTTGCCCTTCACCCCGTTATATTACTAAAACCTTGAAAGTTTCAATGAATCAGATTTATGTTTTCAAAAGAACATATGTAGTTCTTAATTGAATAGATGCTTTTTGAGAAGAACAAAGTTAAAAGTTTAGATCCCATTTTCTCATTCATTGTGTCAATATTTAGTTGTATGTATGTGTTGCACTGAAGAGCAAGATTTAGTTTTAATGGTCTTTATACTTCATATCACTTTAAACTATACCACCTTAAACATCATCTCTTGGTGGTCCAACTTGTACAAGTATTCATCTAATGTATTGATCTAATATTGCTTTTAATCTTACTCTATATAACATTACATATATTATCATTTTCAATATTGAAGACATTCATATTACATTAACATTTTTTTTCATTCTATTTTATTTATTATAATATAACAATAGACTATTACGATAAAAAGATAAAAGCATGATTAAAAAAAAAAGTGAAAATGAATAGAAAAGACTTAAACGCAATTTTGGTCTCATTATTTTCGTGCAGATTTGTATTTAATGAGTTTTTAATTTTTGTGCAGATTTTTAGACTAGATTCAATGTATCTTTATTACTTTATTATTGTTTTCTTGTAGATATTCAGGTCAAATTCAATGTATCTTATATTCCATTCAGCCTATAAATGGATACTTTTTTACAAAATTTGTTAAACAATTTTTTCAATTGCATCATGACTACCAACACGACCACTCTTTCTTTCCACTCATATGAAAATCAAGAGTCGAACCACTCATATCAAAATCAAGAGCCGAAGTTTTGATATGAATGACACGTTTGCAGAGGGGGACATCTCAATATTTCATTACAGGGAAGGATATTGATGTCACACACGGAAGGAAAGGAAAGGGGATGAGAAGGTGGATGATAAATCATGAGTTTGATCATCACACAACTGAAGATTGATATGATCAGATTCAGATCTTTACACAAGAACTAAAAAAACTCCCAGAGAAAATCTGTATTATTCAAATTCAACTTTTTTTTATATCAAAATACAAAGAGTATTCATTTGTTGAATGGAATACAAGATACATTAGATTTAAAATTTATAAATTATAGGGTATTATTTGCTTAAAAGGTAAGTATGGAAATGATTATAATAAAATAAAACACATGAAAATTCAGCTGCACTTTCCCGTTAGTCACAATCACCAATATGTACAAGTTTAATGGAAATTCTAAGCCAATTCTCCTGTCTGCAATGCAACGCAGTTTCCAGTTCTATTAAATGTTATCATGTTTGATTTTTTGTATCGTTTTATCCCTCATGTATTTTTTCTTTTTATCTTTTCTGAACCAGTAGGAAACACACGTTATCTTCTGTGTATACATTCATATAAAAAAGATTATCTCAAGAATTTTCAAAATAATTGTCTCTTTGACAGATGCAACCAACCATCATGAATTATATAAAACAATTAAATTAATCATCTTTGATAAATTGTTTGATTTCATTTTTATCCGTGGTAAATTTGACAACCTCTAATTTTATGTATTAGTTAGTTGTAACTTTTACATAATCACAATCATTACTTAATTCTTGTGATTCAACATGATGACTTCTTATTAATTCGTTAACTAAGTTCAAATTTTGTTTGTTAAAAAGAAAAGTTTCAATTGTTGTTTTAGGTACAAAACTTACGTACACATACGTCATATACATTGTTATGTTTGTTTTTGTCTCCTTATACCTGCGAGTCCAATCAAAGAGAAATTTACCATAAAAAACTTGAAATAATAAATGTAGAAAGGGTAATCAGAAGGATCAGTAGCAACAAGTTGAGCTACGCGTTTGTTATGAGGTATCTAGAAGATAAGAAAAATCGATTGAATTTCCAAGAACTTGTATTATTTCAAGGACATGAAGGCATTTTGGCCTATAAATAGTAATATACTGATGAAGAAAAAGGCATATTATAGACGTTTTGCCTACAAAAAGTAGCATTTTTGGTGCGTATTTCACGTAAATTTATGTGAAAGTACTCATATGTTGTACATGCTTTTCTTTTTCTTTTCTGCACATCAATCTTAGACATTAGTTCTTATATTCTTTCACATGTTTGAATTGTTTTTCATCGAATCTCTTGTTATATCTCTAGCAATAGCTTGCTTATAGAATTTAACTTTTATGTACGGCTAGTGTATGGTATATATTTGTGCAAAACTCAACAAACACTGTATAAATGATTATATGTGATTGGATAGATAACTGTAATATTAGTGCATGCTAATCAAATATTTAATTATATAGTTTGTTTATCATATAAGACATGTGTCAATTTCCCATTTTGCATTTGACCATTACATTAACTTTAGATTCTTTGTTGCTTTTCCTTTGTTAATTCAACAGAATTTATAATCACACACCTTTAAGTTCCATCACAAAGAACAAGAGATATGGCAACGACTAAGAGGGGTTGTCCCAGCCATCCACAACAAACAATGCAATCGAAGCCACCAGGGGAGCCATACAAATGCAGTGGATGTCAAGTAATGGGGTTTGGACGAAGTTACCACTGTGAAAACAAAAACTGCAGTTACATCCTTCATGAAGAGTGTAGAAATGCTGATTCTGTTGCATCTCATCGATTTTTCCCAAAGAGCTCATTCAAGTTTTATGAGGAAGCACAAGGAGACCGATATTGTGATGCTTGTATAGAAGATGTGAAAGGGTTTGTGTACCATTGCTCTCGTACAGGATATGATCTACATCCATGTTGTTTAAAGCTGAAAGATAGAATTTCTGATGAAGAAGGGCTTGTGACACTTGAACTGAGTGAAAAGGTTCCCAAAAAGTGTTTCAAGTGTAAGCATAAGAATGTTGTGGATAATAATGTTAAGGGTTGGTCTTATGTATCTTCTCCTGGTTCTGGGGGAAGTTATTGTTACCATGTATCTTGTGTAAAGGAATTAATTGTTGAGAAACTGAAGGATGATTATTTTTCTCAAAAAAGCAATTCAGATGGGATGAGTGATAGGGAGTTCTCTCAACTTGCACTGAGAAGCATGGAGATTGTTGAAAGGAGAGGAAGGTCAAGGAGGTCAGGAACAATCAAGAAGTACACCAAGATTGCTGTAGTGGTATTTAAGTTAATATTTTCTGCTATTTTTGGAAACCCTATATCTGCCATTGCTGCTCTTGTGGAAGCCCTTGCTGATTCGGATTGATCAGGATCTACCCCAAAATATAATTAATTGTTGCTGTTTTTTCCCCCGGTCAAATGGGTGCTAATAAGAGTTTGATACTAGCTAGGGTTGGTTAAAGTTCTTAAGATCCTATTAGAGGGAAAGAAAGAATAATGAAAAAAGTTTAATTTCTTTATGAAAGCTTATTAATTAGCTTTCTGAAGAAGTTAACATAAGGGAGCTTCTAAGAATCATCAACTTATACATAAGTTAATTTTAATTTTCTTTCTTTTTCTTCTCTCGTAAGTCCAAAAAAAAGTTTACCCAAAATATGTAGGAGTATATAGGGTAACAATGAATAAAACTTGTGTGTAACATGGTAGTAGGAGTTGTATATTTACCATATGTGTGCAGATATGATTTTGTGTGAGAGTGCCATTCACATTTACTCATTTTATTTTGGTTTTGAGTATTTTCTGTATCAATACAATATAAGTTGAAGCTTTCGCAGTAATTGTGGTTGTAAAAATGAAAGTGCACATATGCTGATATGCTTGCTTGAAAATGTTGCACATATATCAACTTCTTGGAAGCTTACAGTTAACTATCAAGAAGCATATAATTAATTTTGATTTCGGTAACTATCAAGAAGAATATAATTAAGAAGCAGAAATGAGTGGAAGGATACAATTAACCATCAAGAAATTTTCATTTCAGTATCTGACATTTAGAAAAAATATCAAATAAATCCTTTAATTTTAATGTAGCTAGTCATTTTGATGATGCCATCGTCCAGACAAGGATTAAAACAATAAAAATTAGGAATTATAACAATAGTAAGTTTATATATGTCAAAACTAAAATGACAGAATGATATAAAAGTTAGAAATTATAGAGAAAATTTCATTTATTATCTTTGAAATATTAGGGACTAGAATGAGATATAGCAGGAGGATATAACTACAACAAGAGTGACTTTAGCGGCATTTGAATTATAGCCACTGAATATTTGTCACCGAAAGTGTAGAGCATTGAAAAATTGCACTATAGTACAAATATTTCTCTTTATTCTGGAAAACGTATGAAAAAGCCTCGCGTAAGAATTTTAGAGTTCATTTGTGTATTTTTTTTAAAGTGTTTTTAATAGAAAAGAATACTTACTCAAATTTTTGAGATACTTTGGATAAATTGCTTCTCTTAAAAACAAAGCATTAAAAAAAGGACAAATTTGTATTTCTTTTTTAAAAAAAAAAAAAAAACTTGAACCTACTTCTCTAAAAAAATAATTTTTTATTATTAATTTTTAAAAAATCATTAATTGAAAATTTTAACAAATGGGCTTTTAATCTCTAATAAT
Organism: Hylodesmum podocarpum; assembly: GCA_026586105.1. NCBI lineage: Eukaryota > Viridiplantae > Streptophyta > Magnoliopsida > Fabales > Fabaceae > Hylodesmum > Hylodesmum podocarpum. The sequence continues at coordinate 676,444 of JALJEV010000014.1, read as the reverse complement.
TATATTTGTTTTATAAATTAAATTATACATGAATATGTTGAAGGTTAACAACTTCTTGGAAGTTTGACACATGTAACATAGTATGTGAGAACTATGTTCATTAATTTGACCAGTCTTTGTCTAAACGCGCTCAAAATATAAATTTAAGCTAAAACAGTCATTGTTGAAAGAAAACATATATGAACGAAAATGTGTAGCAGTTCATTAGCAACTTCGTGGAGGTTTGAGATGTTTAAAGGACATTGCATTAGGAACCAATCTCAATATGTAGCTACAGCGAAAGTGATGCATGACTTTGATATAATATAACTTAATAAACAATAATTGTATAATTCCAATACAAATTATTAAACAAACTACAACAAGCAGGTTACAAGCTCTTTCATATATAAAATATTTCATTATATGGCAAAACCCAAAAGCAGAAAATGACCCTTCAACTAAAAATTCAAAGGAATAAAGAAAAGCTTACATGTTTGCAGTACCCACAAAAATAGGGTCAAACAGACTTTCATTTCCCCTGTTTTCAATATTTCCTCTATCTTTTTGTTTCCCCTGTTTTTAATAGGAACGTACTATAGTTGACCCTTCTCAATTTTATCCGAAATCTGGTCCACAATTGCAGCTACAGAGACAGATCATATGTATCTGGATTTGGATCTTCTTGCGTTCATTATTGGTTCCCAGATTCATTAAAAATGGTACCGAGAATTCAAACGAGCTATAGTTATTAATACTTAACCTGAATATAAACTGTAGTTTTCACCTTTTCTCTTTACCCTCTGTTTTTCACTCTGCTGCTTCCTCCTTTACTCCCCACCCTCTTCAATACTAGAAAATATATTTGTTTTTTAAGTTTTTTCATCTGTTAAGTTTTCACTTTATTTAATTTGAGTGGCTGACTTACACTGTTTTTGAATTAGTCTTGTCTATATTCATTAGATTGGATCATTTCCATTTTCCACACACGCTTGCTTATTTCTCGTTGCATGACTGGTTGACTTCTATTGCAAGACTGCACAATTAGCTGTCACTCAGAGCAATTAAGACTTGTTTCTGGGTTTTGTGATTTCAATCATCATTCTCTGTTCAAGGTAAAGAAAGTCCTGTATATACTTTTGTTTCGTACCTGTATATTTTTATTTCTATTCTTTACACACTGCACACACTTTCTTTGCCAAAACAACACCAATATTAGAACTCATATCTTAGCTCATTTTGATTCGGTCTTCGGCCAGAAACAGAGATAAGGTTAAAACAGTGGCAGTTCTGCAATTTCGCTTCCATAGTTTGTTTAAGGCCTGTCATGTTTCTTTCTTTCTTTTGTTGTGTCATCCGTGGCAAAGAGATTTGAATTTATAATGATGTGATCCACAATTCAAAACTTTACATGAATATCATAACAAATGTCTTTAGCTGAACTAAACTCCAATTCCAAAATTTAGGAATTAATCGTAACAAACAATGTAATTTGTTTGACTGTGTTATGTATCTCTTCCCAGTCCTGACTTCAATCTGTTTATACTATTTCATTCTGCACAAAAGATCATGGCCAAAACTAACGAGGGACCAGCGGTGGGAATTGACCTTGGTACAACCTACTCATGTGTTGCGGTATGGCAGGAGCAGCACTGTCGGGTCGAAATCATCCACAACGACCAGGGAAAAAACACCACTCCTTCTTTTGTCGCTTTCACAGATCATCAAAGGTTGATAGGCGAGGCTGCTAGAAATCAGGCTGCCACCAATCCAGAGAACACTGTTTTTGGTAATTTTTCTATTTTTAAATATTTGGGGTCTTATGATTTCAATGATTTTTCCTTGGAACAATTGAACAACATTACCTCTAATAACTGTTGCAGATGCTAAGAGATTAATTGGTAGGAAATATAGTGATCCCATTATTCAAAAGGATAAAATGTTGTGGCCATTTGAAGTCGTTGCTGGTGTTAATGATAAACCTCTAATTGTTGTTAAGTATAAGGGTCAGGAGAAACAACTCTGTGCTGAGGAAGTATCATCTATGATCCTTGCAAAGATGCGAGAGATTGCAGAAGCGTATTTAGAAACATCTGTGAAGAATGCTGTTATTACTGTACCTGCTTATTTCAATGACTCACAGCGAAAGGCCACAATAGATGCTGGTGCCATTGCAGGCCTCAATGTTATGAGGATAATCAATGAACCAACTGCTGCTGCTATTGCATATGGCCTTGACAAAAGAACTAATTGTGTTGGAGAGCGAAACATTTTCATCTTTGACCTTGGCGGTGGTACTTTTGATGTGTCTCTCCTCACAATTAAGGATAAGATATTCCAAGTTAAAGCCACAGCAGGAAACACTCACCTTGGAGGAGAGGACTTTGACAACAGAACAGTGAACTACTTTGTAGAGCAGATCAAAAGGAAATACAAAGTAGACATTGGAAAGAACCCAAAGGCCCTAAGGAGGTTAAGAACTGCCTGTGAGAGGGCAAAAAGGACACTTTCATACGCAATGACTACCAGCATTGAGTTAGATGCATTATTTGAGGGCATTGACTTCTGTTCTTCAATCACTCGTGCAAAGTTTGAGGAAATTAATATGGATCTCTTTAAAGAGTGTATGGACACAGTAGATAGATGTCTTACATATGCTAAGATGGAGAAGAGTATTGTACATGATGTTGTCCTTGTTGGTGGTTCTTCTAGGATTCCCAAAGTACAGGAGCTATTGCAGGAGTTCTTCAATGGAAAGGAATTGTGCAAGAGCATCAACCCTGATGAGGCTGTTGCTTATGGTGCAGCTGTGCAGGCTGCTTTGTTGAGTGGAGACATTAAGAATGTGCCAGACTTAGTGCTGTTAGATGTTATACCTCTGTCACTTGGTTGGAAAGTAATAGGAGATATCATGAGTATTGTGATTCCTAGAAATACTACTATTCCTGCAAAGACTATAAAAGAATATGGTACAATTAAAGATAACCAATTCAGTGTCTTGATTTCTGTTTATGAGGGTGAGAGAACAAGAGCCACTGATAATAATTTATTAGGTTCTTTTATTCTTTCTGGCCTTCCTCCAGCTCCACGCGGCCATCCTTATTATGTGACATTTTCCATTGATGAAAATGGTATTCTGTCTGTTTCTGCTGAAGAAAAATCCACTGGTATTAAGAACAATATTACCATAACCAATGATGAAGGAAGACTGTCAGCAGTTGACATTAGCAGAATGATTCAAGAAGCAGAGAAATTCAAGTTTGAAGATGAAAAGTTTCTTAAGAAGGCCAACGCAATGAATTCCTTGGATAGTTATGTTTACAATACGAGGAATGCTTTGAAGAAGAAAGATATCAGCTCACAAGAAAAGAAGAAGATTAATTCTGCAATTACTAAGGCCACAAAGTTGTTGGATGATAATCAGAAGTACGAAACTGAGGTGTTTGAAAATTCTCTAAAGGAACTTGTGAATCTCTTTGAACACATCATGGGCAAGAATGGTTAATTGCTTTTCCACTTGAGATTTTTTATGGTTCTGAATTGAATATGCTTTGTAAATTGTTATTTTGAGCACTCAAAATACTTCAAAATTGATTAGTAGATTCATACCATGCCTACAATTTTTGGCCTGTGAATGACACAAATTAAACTAATATTCATGAATTTTTATTTCATTGGTTAATTTAATTTTTACTAAGCATATTATAAGTTAAATTAATCTCTTAACAACTTGGTTTCCTGATTTATTTTTTTTCCGCAATACAATTGCAAAGTAGTATTGCAACTGGTGATAGAGATTTTTATCTTCTTTGAAAGATCTGATGTCATGTAGGGACCAAAATGTAGCAACGACCAAGGGTGTGACTGGTCATGTTTTGGTTAATGATTTTGAAATAGAGACGGAATTAGAGACCGAAGATTATTTTCACTAAATATTCAGTCGCTACATCAGTCACCAAGTTTAATGCTTTTCATAGCTCTGTTTTTGTTTCCCATATTGAGAGCTTTTTGAATATTTACCAAGTATTTGTACAATGCTTGTTATTCTTAACATGTTAAGTGTCTAAGCAGATGTATTAATCCTCATCTTGTTCATTAAAAAATATACAGATTCTTGGAGTTCATTTTCTTTTCTTGGACAATATACAGATTCTAATAAAAATAATAACCAGAAGTTATGAAAGTAAGAAAAAACAAAAATGCTATCCCGATCAACAATTTTTTTAAAACCTTTAAACTCTTTAACTTTTGCATCAGGTAATATTTTGTAAAATATAAAAAAAAATGTCGAATGTGAACACGTTCTTCTTTGAATACATCGTTGAGATACCAAAAGAAATTGAGAAAATAAATAATAAAAAAAAAGAACAATATACCTATCCTTTAATGATGTTGGTTATGTTTTGTTTCTCTTAATATTCATTGGTATGGTGGTGGTTGATTAAAAAATTACGTACGATAGTCAATTAGCTGTTAATTAGAAGCAAACAACTAATTGTTCCTGGGTGATAATGTCAGGGGATAAGTCATAACCTACCAATTTGCAATTAAATTATGTGATGATATTTTTTATGTAAAAAATGAACCCTCAGGTGGGCCTAGCTTTCACAATATAATGCTAAGAAAAATCATGAAAGGAAGAGAAGTTGAAGTTTTGCTTGATGAAACATAGAAAATTATACTATTGGGAAATTAATGAACTCATTTTGCATCCTCATTTACTAATAAAGATTACATATATATCTAAGCTTCTTAGACTAACATATGTTGGTAGAACGTATTTATTTTAAAAAAATATTTGTTAGATAACTAATGATAAAATACGAGAAAAGAGAAATATATATATGTATAAGTATATGTTATGCGGGTGAATTGACTAGTTGGCTGCATATTGAAATTAACAATAAAATAAAGTTGTTTATTTTAATTTGACTTAATTCTACTTTATGCGATTATAATTGTGTTCCTATCTTTACAGGCAGTTAAATCCTTCTATTTTTATACTCAAGTTGTTCCTATTAATTTTCTTTTACATAAAAATCTAGGAATGTTATTTTTATTCAAATATATTTACAAATTGAACTAATTAAGTTGTCTTCTATTATAAACTCACTAACCACAAAGTCACATTAATTTCTACCCAAAAAAATCTCAAATTTTTCCCTGTTTAAACTCTAAATATCACATCTTAAAAAATGTCAAATATTTAGTAAGTTTCCACGTAATTTCTTACACCTAAACTTTTAATATTATTTGATATCTCGGATTCATCGTAAACTCTCAAATATTTGGATAGAAAATAAAAATTTGAGGATTTTACGCTTAAAAAAATTGATGGGGAAAATGAAATTTGCTTGATTTTAATTTAAAACTCTAGAAATTGAATTATTAGCTTAAAAAACTTAAGGGGAGCAAGAAAACTAGAGACCAAAATTTTTTCGATTAAGCTTATAAATTTAATTTAAATGCATTGAAATTTTAAATTCTTGATGAAAATAAATTCACTTTAAATGAGACTTTTTATAATCCACTTTTTAGGCTTCCACTAATATATTTTGTGAGGGGGAAAATAATAATGAAATAGTTTGCATGTGCAAGTCAATTTGAAGATTTCAAACCAAGTATTATATATATGCATTTGTATGCGCTATTCTCATTCGTTGCAACGTCTTGTCTGAACTTCATAATCGATCTTAGCAACACGCTAACTTTCATCCGAATTATTTTTTATAAACTATAGTTGTTCTATCTATGTACCTTTGTTTCAGCTTGTGAGAGATGTCGTTTAAAAATCAATTTAGTTACACTAATTCATCCTTAAAGTTTCTTTTACTTGTATGTATTGGATTGCAGAAATAAACATGTTGGTTCAATTAAAGTAAGCAAGATTTTAATGTGATACAAATGTTATGTTAGTATACTATTGGGTCATATACAATTATATAGATTTTTAAGATCTAGTAACTAGTTTTATTAATAAATTATAATTTAGTCTATACATTTGCAAACTTTTAATAGATTATAAGAGTGGAGACAACTATTACAAAGATGTGATCCACAATTTGAAATACTCACCTTGGTGGAGAGTACTTTGACAACAGAATGATAAATTACTTTGTAGAGGAGATCAAGAGGAAGAACAAAGTGGACATATCAATGGCAATCCAAGAGCCCTGAGGAGGTTGAGAACTGCTTGTGAGAGGACAAAAAGGACACTCTCCTTTGCTGTTACTACCAACGTTGAGGCTGATGCTTTATTTTCGTGCAAAGTTTGAAGAAATCAATATGGAGAAAGTGGATAGCCGGATAGGTGTCTTAGTGATGCTAAGATGGTTAAGAGCAGTGTAGATGATGTTGTCCTTGTTGGCAGTTCTTCAAGGATTCCGAAAGTGAAGCAGCTATTGCAAGATTATTTTCAGGGTAAGGATCTGTGCAAGTGCATCAACCCTGATGAAGCTGTTGCTTATGGTGAAGTTATGCATGCTGCTTTGTTGGCTTGAAGAATGTTCCAGATTTGGTATTGTTGGATGTTACTTCTTGAGAAGTCCATACTCGTGCACCGTTTTTGTTAAAAATGTGGGTTATGAACTTAATTCAATCCTACAAAATCGACTCATAACATCATGAGAATTACTTTCTACTTACATTTTATATTTTTGGGCAAAGTGAGATATCTAACAATTTTGACATGGAAGAAAAGAGAGAAACGTGGGTCTTGGGTGCAAATACCCTTTGCTTCAAATAATTTAGCAATGGCAAAACCGACATCAGTTTCCAATTACACATGATTTTTGCTTTCTAGCCTGAGGTTTTGCTCATCAACTACAATTTTGAATTTTCTTGCGTTGACCTTCCATAGGAAAACTTAGAAATATTAATCATAAGAGAGCACTAAGAAATTAAAATTATTAATCTAATAATCACAAAATTTAACAGTATTAAAATAAGAGTTCAATTTATATGCATTATTAATATAAAATACTTTAAATTTCATACAAATCTAATTCAACACATCATCACTTAATTCATTTTTTACATTTTAATTATAGGTACTTGTCCTCTTCTTTGCACCTTCTAACTAATTAATTCAAATCAAAATGAAACGCAAAAGGCCACTACTTCCCCAATGCAACTCAATCATACAATACAAGTCAACGCAAAAACACGTACCAAATATATAAATCTGTTAAACTTTGTTTGACATGGTTGCCTAACAATGAGATTAAATAATCTAAATAAAATTAAGATCAAATGATCTTATTAAAACTAATTGGTATATTTATTTTTTCGTATATAGATATAACTGATTATATTTATTAATTACACTGAAGATCATTGAAGAATTATTTGATCTCTTTTGATAATAAGAAATGGACAGAATAATGGTTAATACATCAAAGTTAAACTCTAAGGTAGCTTCTTAAACTTTATACATCAATTAAAGTCTATATAATATAGGTAGCTTCTTACATATTCTAACCTCAACCACATGAATTTTCCTCGAAATAGAAAAACATTAGTGTTCACACTAGCCAAAACGTGTTGACTTGAGTGCAAGAGAGAAACTAAAAACAAGTTTGTTCTTATTCTCGAAACTTGATTGATCAGTGATATCGATCGTGATTCTTGCAAGAGAGAAATTAAAATGGCAAAAGCAGCAATAGGAATTGATCTAGGAACAACAAACTCATGTGTTGCAGTGTTGCAACAAGACCGTGTGGTAATCATCGCCAACGACCGTGGGGACAAAACAACACCATCTTATGTTGCCTTCACTCACGACCACCAAAGGATCATTGGTGATGCTGCTAAGATTCAAGCTGCTTCCAACCCAACCAACACTGTCTTCGGTAAACTATACATACATCTAAACCTCTTTAGTTTCCTTTTTTTCAATTTGTCTTTGATTTCTATCATCAAAATCTTCATTTCTTCTTCTTGTTGCAACTCAATATATGTATAATTAATTTATGAGTTGAAGCTTAATAAATAATAACCATCACATAACCATTGAAAGAAAAAGAAAATTTTAACAGAAAATGATGTGGTATCCTCTCATTAGTGTAAGAAAAATTCAAAATTTGAATGAAGCTTGGTTGGTTTAGGTTTTAAAAAATAAGTAGAAATAACAAGCATTGCTGAAGTTTTGTAAAATTACATTGAATATTGAATATCTTTTTATTTTTTTAGTATTAGTTACTTTTATTATCCTTGTAGAGAATTGTAATGTTTTTGAGATTAAGTGAATATTAGTGAAATATACAAGGGGTGTCAGGGGATTTTTTTAAAATGATTAAAAAATAAGAGATGTTTAGATAATTTCATAAGATTTCAGGGGTATTTATGTAATTTAATATATGTAGACTTTTTGTTGTTATGTGTAGACTTTTTGTTGTTTGAGATGTTACTATTTTTAACATAAGAAAATAGAATAATTCGTTCATAGAGATTTTTATAAAAAATAAAACTCATAAAATATCATAACTTTTAGTTAAAGATACTTTTTCCAAAGAAAATTAAATTCAAGATTAGCTTTTCACACGGGACAAAGCCAGATTTTGTGTTATATATACTGTTTCTGATAAGAACGGCTTGAAGAGTATGAATCGTTCTATGTTCCAAACTTGAGAAGTGAAAATTGGAGACATGAAAAAAAGTGAAATAAAGAAATGAAAAGTGTAAATCAATTGTGGTTTAAGGCATATAATTTACATTAAACCATCTCTCATCATTCTTTTAATTTATCAACGTGTGTCAGGTCTTAAACCATTGTTTTCATCATTGGGTGTGATATGATTTTCACAATAAATTTGTCACTGCTGCAAACAAGTAATTCAGAATCATATTACTGTGTACTACTCCAGAAAAACATGATTTACTACAAACTGGTTGTGTATTATTAATATTGTTGTTGTTCACATGCATACTAAATGTAGTTTGTTCACTATATCTAAATATTTAGATTTTGTTAACCTATGGTTCCAACATTTAATTGTGATGCCGTTATTGATGAGGTTGTGATTGAAATGTGCAATGGCTACATGTACAATCTATGAAGATACTTCAATTTGATTCACCTATTTATATCTGAATATTCACATTCTTGAATACTTCACCCATACTTATCCAAAACATTAAAAAAAAAATATATATTAAATATTTAATATAATTACATATGAAAGGTAAAAATGTGTATAATATAATGATATAGAAACATTGTACCTTAATAAAAATGGAAAATGTCCTTTTTATTGATCATTTGATAATAGAAAGTAGAGCGGGTAAAATGAGCAGAACTATCTGAGTTGAAATGTATCTGTGGTGAATTAATCATAAACTTTTTTTATATTTTTTCACCTATTAAAAAGTATGCGTGAGTTGTCACAAATTGTTTGAAACTTGGTTTGATTCCAACATATAAAAAATTAGCAGCTGCAACTGCAATTTGAATCTTATACCATTGATAAAAGAGTCACTGTTATTTCTTTTGCAGATGCAAAACGCCTAATTGGTAGGAGATTTAGTGACCCTGTGGTTCAATGTGACATGAAGCTATGGCCTTTCAAAATTATAGCTGATGATAACGATAAACCAATGATTGCTGTTACTTACAATTCTGAGGAAAAACACTTTTATGCAGAACAAATTTCATCCATGGTTTTGTCAAAGATGCGTGACATTGCAGAGTCTTACCTTGGATCAACAGTGCAGAAAGCTGTTATCACTGTCCCTGCTTACTTCAATGACTCTCAGCGTCAAGCTACTAAAGATGCTGGTGTCATTGCTGGCCTCGATGTCTTGCGAATAATCAATGAGCCAACGGCTGCAGCAATTGCATATCGCCTTGAAATGAAACATCAAAATCATGAAAAGAGGAATGTTTTCGTGTTTGATCTTGGAGGTGGTACTTTGGATGTGTCTGCTCTTGTATTTGAGAAGGATGACATTCAAGTTAAGGCTATTGCTGGAGACACTCACCTTGGAGGAGAGGACTTTGATAACAATTTGGTGGATTATTGTGTGAAGGAGTTTCAAGAAAAGAACAAAGTTGACATTAGTGGAAACCCAAGAGTCCTTAGGAGATTGAGGACTGCTTGTGAGAGAGCAAAGATAGCACTCTCATCTGCCATTGAGACCATCATCGAGGTAGTGTGTTTGTATAAGGATGTTGATTTCTACTTATCAATAAGTAGAGAAAAGTTTGAGGAACTCAACAATGAACACTTTAACAAGTGTATGGAGTTTGTGGCGAAGTGTCTAACTGATGCTAAGATGGACAAGAGGGAAGTTGATGATGTTGTCCTTGTAGGTGGCTCTACTAGGATTCCCAAATTACAGAAACTATTGAAGGACTACTTTGGTGGGAAGAATCTCTGCACAAGCATCAATGCCGACGCGGCAGTCGCATATGGTGCTGCTGTCCATGCTTCAATGTTGAATGGTGACTTGAGTGAGACGGTTCAGAGGACTTCACTGAGGGAAGTGACTCCTTTGTCCCTTGGATTGCAGACAGACGGAGGCAACATGAAAATAATCATTCCTAGGAACACTGTCATTCCTGCAAAGATGGAAGATGTATTCACCACACATTTTGATAACCAAACCAATGTCTTGATTCATGTTTATGAGGGTGAGAGACCAACAACTAGAGACAACAACTTGTTGGGTAAGTTTGTGCTACAAATTTCACCAGAGCGACGAGGTGTTCCTCAAATAACCGTTTCCTTTGAACTTGATAGTGAGGGCATCTTGCACGTCTCAGCTAAGGAAAGATCCAGGGAAATAACAAAAAAAGTTACCATAATAAATGACAAGGGAAGACTTTCAGAGCAAGAAATAAAGAGAATGATCTCAGAAGCAGAGAAGTACAAAGCTGAAGATGAGATGTACAAAAAGAAGGTAGAAGCAAGGCATGTATTAGAGAACCATGCAAACAACATGAGGTATGCTATAAATGATAAAGAAATTAGTTTGAGGCTTTGTCCAGAAGATAAGAAAAAGATAAACGATGCAATTGATTATACCTTAGAATGGCTTAAGGTAAGTGTGAGTGCAGAACTAGATGATTTTGGCAAGATGCAGAACCTTCTTTCTGAAGTTTTTGATCCAATCATTGTGAAAATGATAAAGGGTGAGGAAGATGGTGTTAATCCAGTTTCTGTTGATGGCTCTGGTAGTAGTAAGGGAAAGAAGCGCATGATATCAATTTTGGCAAAATTTTCTCTCAGAGCAGTATATTCAATCATAACAGGTAATATCATTGCGTTTACTTCAGTAATTGTAGACAATTTGTAAAATTAATTAGTTGCTTAAAACATCAGTAATTGCCAATAGAGCAAGTTTTAAAATGAGTTGTGGAGAGAATCAAAACGCAGTGGAAGGAATGGCTTGTTATTTAGCATTTAAAGCTTCTCATTCAAGGTGACAGTCTCTTCTGTTAAAAGATAATATGTAAGACTTGCTTTCTGGTGTATTCGATATGTTTTGTCAGATTGATTGATTTCTTTTTCTTATTCTTTTCCTTTTTCTACTGTATCTTATCGTGCATTTCTGCTACGTAGCGCCAACATGTTTGACTAGATTTAATAATGTTGGTTTTATGGCTGAAAAAAGATATAACAGAGAAGCATGGAACCCTAATAATATGTTGAAATTTTAGAAAGATTAGACATTCTTATCTCTATTAATCAGCAAGTTTTTTATTTTTAGTACTGGAAATCTTATAACTGAAAAGCTAGTAAGAAATTAAGCCATCGGTAGCAAAATAAAACAATTCCAGATAAAGTTACACATGGAGCTGTGAAAAATAAAAATCAAAACAAACCAAACCATTTTAAACCAAGCGGAATTCATTTTTTATTTGTTTAGTATCCTTATTTTACTGAGTAAACTTCACTCTCAGCTACTGTATTTTGTGAGATTTCACACCTCTATTTCTTTTACCCTACACAGAATTCTCTAGTTATTACATTACACTGACATCCTCCTCTGTATGTATTGTATTGATATTTTTTAATTTTGAAAAAATTACACAATTAAATTCCTATACGAGTGTAAAATGTAATGATGAAAATTGTAGTGTATCAAATGCAGTGTTGCAAAAACACAAGGATGTGAGTGTAGTTTACATGTAATTGAACCCAACCATTTTAAACCAAACTGAAGCCACTTTTAGTATCCTTATTGTTTGCAGTAGTCAAAATCAGATATTGTGCATCGCAGTGCCAATATCCTCTGGTTTACTTTCAACTGAAGAACCGACCGTTAATTCATTGTGTAAATCCCATGTTTGTTTTTTACAGCATTGAGTATCAAATTCAAAAATTTGTACATACATTTTACTCCACATCCAATATCTAGATCAACCGACTTTGGTGGTTGACATGTTTTGACTTTGAACAAACAAAAAAATCAAATATTTTATTGGTTGTAAATGTGGTTCTACAACGTTGGTTTGATAATTCAATAATGTGTAATGGTCATTCTTTATATTTTAGGTATGTACTAAAATAAAAAATAGGGTGCTTGACGAAAAATACAAGGTGCAGGGAGAATAGGCCTAACACACAAAGTTTTAAGTCCACAACTTGGTCGAAACACCAATACGTTAATGGGTTACAGTCATGCAAGTTGCTCTCTATATAACAGCTTTCAATTTAAAATAAATAATAAAAATAAAAGATTTTTATTAAAGAAAAAAATTAATGGTGGATCTCTATTTTCCTTGATACACAAATAAATACACCAAAGTGATAAATATTTCTTATTTGCAACTATTTGTCTAAAAATCTTAGTTCAGAAAACAATTCAATTTTGAAGAGAGGTGATCAAAACACGTAAGGTGCAGAAAAGGTAATTGTAGGCATGGTATATGCATGAGTCCATATGATCAATTCAGAAGTATTTTGAGTGCTCAATCCACAATAAAAATTTACACAATATATCCAGTGCAGATTTATCAAACTCAAACAATGTTAAGATTTTTGCCTTTATCACAAAATATGACAAAACATCAACCAAAAAGCAATTAACTAATCCTGGCCATGATGTTATCAAAGAGACTCATAAGCTCCTTCAATTGATCTTCAAACACCTCTACTTCATCATGCTGGTTATCACCTTCAAGCAAATTTGTTGCCTTAGTAACTGCAAAATTTATCTTAGCCCTTTCTTGTGAGTAAAGTATTGAGTTGATATCCTCCTTTAAAGCATCTTTGAGCTTGTAAACATAATAATCCATATCATTCATTGCCTTGGCTTTCCTAAGGAACTTCTTATCTTCATTTTGGTATCTCTCAGCTTCTTGAATCAGTTTTCTAATCTCTTCTGCTGACAGTCTTCCCTTGTCATTGGTTATGGTAATCTGGTTCTTAATGCCAGAGGTTTTTTCCTCAGCAGAAACAGATAAGATACCATTTTCATCTATGGAAAATGTTACATCAAAAGGATGGCCACGAGGCGCTAAAGGAAATCCATAAAGCCTAAAAAACCCCAACAAATTGTTATCATCAGCTCTAGTTCTCTCACCCTCATAAACCTCAATTAGGACAGATGATTGGTTATCTTCAATTGTAATGTATACTTTAGTCTTCTTTACAGGAATAGTAGTGTTCCTAGGAATCACTACACTCATGATATCTCCTTTTATTCTCCAACCAAGTGACAATGGTGTAACATCCATCAACACCACATCTGGAACATTCTTAATGCCTTCACTCAACAAAGCAGCCTGCACAGCTGCACCATAAGCAACAGCTTCATCAGGGTTGATGCTCTTGCACAATTCCTTTCCATCAAAGAAGTCTTGTAATAGCTGCTGCACTTTGGGAATCCTAGAAGAACCACCAACAAGGACAACATCATGTACATTGATCTTGTCCATCTTAGCATAAGTAACACACCTACCTACTGTCTCCATACACTCTTCAAAGAGCTCCATATTGATTTCCTCAAACTTTGCACGAGTTATTGAAGAAGAGAAATCATTGCCCTGAAATAAAGCATCTATCTCAATGTTGGTAGTCAGTGCATAGGACAGAGTCCGTTTTGCTCTCTCGCAGGCACTTCTCAACCTCCTTAAGGCTCTTGGATTCCCACTAATGTCCACTTTGTTTTTCCTTTTGATCTCATCTACAAAGTAATTCACCATTCTGTTGTCAAAGTCCTCTCCACCAAGGTGAGTGTGTCCTGCAGTAGCCTTAACTTGGAAAACTTTATCCTTAATATTGAGGAGAGACACATCAAAAGTGCCACCACCAAGATCAAAGACAAAAATGTTTCGCTCTTCAACACAATTAGTTCTCTTGTCAAGACCATATGCAATAGCAGCAGCAGTAGGTTCATTGATTATCCGCAGAACATTGAGGCCTGCAATAGCACCAGCGTCTATGGTTGCTTTACGCTGAGAGTCACTGAAATAAGCAGGAACAGTAACCACTGCATTTTTTACAGATGTTTCCAAATAGGCCTCTGCAATCTCGCGCATCTTCATGAGGACCATAGATGATACTTCCTCAGCTGAAAGGTGCTTCTCCTCGCCTTTGTATCTAACCACAATCATAGGTTTGTCATTGACACCTGGAACGACTCTGAATGGCCACAACATTTTATCTTTTTGAATAATGGGATCACTGTATTTCCTACCAATCAACCTCTTAGCATCTGCAAGAGTTACAAGAATTATGTTCATTCCCTTGTCCTACTCAGAGATATATCATACCAGCAAATATTAAAAGTAGAAAAATTACCAAAGACAGTGTTCTCAGGGTTGATAGCAGCCTGATTTCTAGCAGCATCACCAATCAACCTTTGATGATCAGTGAAAGCAACAAAAGAAGGAGTGGTGTTGTTGCCTTGGTCATTGTGAATGATTTCCACTCGAGAGTGTTGCTCCAGCCATACTGCAACACATGAGTAAGTTGTGCCGAGGTCGATTCCCACTGCACTTCCTTTGGCCATAATCTTAAGACTAAATGAAATAACATCAAAAAGGTTCAAGTCAGGACTAGGAAGAAATATAGCACAATAGGAAATTCCTCAGTATTAGAACTGAATTTCAGCCAAAGAGATTCGTCATGGTTTGTATCTCTAAGTTTTTAAATTCTGGATCACATATTTGTAACTCAGAAAGCGTTGACTTCCATTAATTGAGAACTATCTCTTTTCTTTTCAAATGGTTCACTCTTGAAACTCAATCAGATTCAGGATATATGAATGACTTGAAATGTTTGTTTTGGCTACTAATACGATTGGGACATAACATGACAAATGCTCAACACAAATGACAGAAGATTAAACAAAGTTCAACAAACAAGCAGGTTACAACCTCATTCATATTTCAATATTTCATTATATAGAAACACCACTGAAAAGCAGAACAAATGACACTTTAACTATAAAACCTCAAAGGAAAAAAGAAAATCTTACATCTTTGCAGCGCCACAAAAATTTCAAAAAATGGTTAGAACAGACTTTCACTTCCCCTGTTCTTAATCTTTTCTTTATCTCTCTTGACACCAACTCTAATTGACCCTTCTCTCTTTTATCAGAAAAATGACTTCAGGAACCTCTCCACAACTCCACGTTTATAGTTTCAGTTTCAGTGACAGTTTCGTATATATCTGACTTTCTCACTATCATGGTTAATATTTAATAGAAAAAAAAAAAAAAACACAATTTTTAATCAAATAAGAACTTACCACGATTCTTCCTTAACATTTCTCTGGCTTTACACACAATAGGTAAAATGCCTTGGTCAATACATCCAAATAACATGTATTTATATATTTATATATATATATATATATATATATATATATATATATATATATATATATTCATCGTTGACTTTTTCTTATCATCACTTATTTTATCATATTCAGTAATCATGATAGCTTCTGCCAATACATGTTCAGCAATCATCATTTGCAACTTCCATTTTCTCTTTTCGCCTAAAAATAGAAAATTGTCTTATTTTCTTGTATTATATGCTTAGATCAAAATAAACTGTTCTTTGTATTTGGATTCACATTGGATCATCCGAACTGCCGTTAAAAAAACTACCTAATGTAATTTAAAATTCAGATGTTTGATTCTATCTTAAATAATTAACTTTAGATTTAAAATTGATTTGAATTAAAATAATTTCATATTTAAAATTGATTTTTAGTTAAAATAATTTTGGATAATTTCTATGTTGGATAAAATATTCATATTAAACCAGTGGTGGGGCTGGTTGCAATTTCGTCGCAAAAATGAATGAAGTTGCACGAAAATGAAATACAAAATCGTGTGTTTTGCATTTTAAGGAGGGATTTCTAGATACATAAAAGTGTAGCATTTAAAGAACAGGGGTTTCAAACGTTGTTAACAACAAAAATTGATACACAATTGACCCATCATGTCTCCACACAAATTGGTATCAATTAGCATCATCCTTTTTGACACACTTTACTTGTTTATATATTTAAGCTCTTTTCTCTTATATTTTTTTTTAACTAAATAACTTCTTTTTTTTTGTATTTAACTAATTCCTCCCTTTTTATCAAACAGAGAGCAATTTTGTTTTTCATTTCAATGTTAAATAAATAAAAATATGTTAATGTCTTTATTTTTTAATTTAAATAAGTCAGAGAACGAGTGGCAACAAGTTATAGATAGAAAAAGAGAGGGTTACGCGTTTTTCCATTGAAAAATACAGATAATAAAGTACAGAAAAACATTTCTACGCTTTGATATTTGTAGTCTCTTGACAGCAAGTTGTAGATTTAAAAAGAGAATAAACAAAGAAGATCCTTCGTTGTAATTGCAAAGCCATGATAACCCTTAACTTATTCAATGTATGTATGTGTTAGAATAATCAACGGGTGTCCCTGATTAGGACTTTCAAGTTGTTTTGGTTCATTCAAGGAAACACCACTCTCAATAAAACTAAGGCCACTCTTCACTGATTTAATCTAAATTTAATTGCTTAAATTTACTTATATAAAAATTAAAATAATTTATAGAAAAAAAAATTTAAGAATTAACAACATGAAACATAGAGACAAAAGACTGATCTTTGAATAGGAAAATGAATAAATTCTCAAGGTCCAAAATGAATTAGTTTATTCGAAAAAACTTTGTTCTTTTAGAAGATCTATCTTTTTATCTGTTACCGCATGGTTCTACCTTACAAAAACTTTGAATTATTCTCTTGAAATTCATCCTCTCCATCATAAATAATCTGTTTATCCTGAAATGACTTAACCTAATAGGGAAATCCCAATTCATTCTAACTTTTGTTAAAGATATTGATCTCTAAGTAAATTAACTAATAAAGAACTGCGGGAGAAATAAATTTCATATTTTTCAGCAGAAAAACACCCCGGTCCAAAGTGTTTAACACTTCAATTTCAATACCAACTTGAATATTCACATGCACACTGATTAAGGCACTAATTAAACGTGAGACCACCCTAGTAGATGTCACAAATAAATTATTTAACTTTAACGTAGTTTAGTGGCAGTATTTATAAAAATTACATTTACTACAAATAAAATGACAAGTGATGTGAGTACCACAAAATGTCTAGACTAAAAAGTAGCTAATCAAAGTTGCCAATGACACTTCCAAAGAGCCTCTTAAGCTCTTTCAAATAATCTTCAAACACATCTGTTTGATTCTGCAAGTTACTAACATCATTACGCAAATTTGTGGCCTTAGTTATTGCAGAATTGATCTTCTTCCTTTCTTGTGAACTGATACTGGCCTTCTTTAAAGCATTTTCCATCTTGACAATGTAATCATCTAAAGCATTCATTGCATTGACCTTCTTAAGGAACTTCATATCTTCATCCTGATACTTCTCAGCGTCTTGAATCATTCTCCTAATTTCTACAGTTGAAAGTCTGTTTTTGCCATTGGTTATGGTAAGCTGGTTCTTGTTGCCATTGGTTATTTCCTCAGCAGAAACAGTTAGGATACCATTTTCATCTATGGAAAATGTGACATCATGAGGGTGGCGACATGGAGCTGGAGGATCAAAAGAAAGATAAAAAGAAGCTAGGAAATGGTTGTCACTAGCTCTTGGTCTCTCCCCCTCGTAAATAGAAATAAAGGCAGCGGATTGGTTGTGTTTTGGTGTTTCATATCTTCTTGTTATCTTTACTGGTATACTAGTATTTCTAGGAATCACAACACTCATGGTATCTCCTGTGGTTAATATACCAAGTGACAACGGTGTAACATCCATCAGTACCAAGTCTGGAACATTCTTAATGTCTTCACTCAACAAAGCAGCCTGCACAGCTGCACCATAAGCAACAGCTTCATCAGGGTTGATGCTCTTGCACAATTCCTTTCCCTTGAAGAACTCCTGCAATAGCTCTTGCACTTTGGGAATCCTAGAAGAACCACCAACAAGTACAACATCATCTACATTACTCTTGTCCATCTTAGCATCTCTAAGACACCTATCTACCGTCTTTATACACTCTTCAAAGAGTTCCATATTTATTTCTTCAAACTTTGCACGAGTGATTGAAGAACAGAAGTCAATACCCTGAAATAAAGCATCTATAACAATGTTGGTAGTCACTGCATATGAGAGTGTCCTTTTTGCTCTCTCACACGCAGTTTTCAACCTCCTTAAGGCTTTTGGATTCCTACTAATTTCCACTTTATTCTTCCTTTTGAACTCCTGTACAAAGTAGTTCACCATTCTGTTGTCAAAGTCCTCTCCTCCAAGGTGGGTGTTTCCTGCAGTGGCCTTAACTTGGAAGACCTTATCGTTCATTGTAAGGAGAGACACATCAAAAGTACCACCACCGAGGTCAAAGATGAAAATGTTTCGCTCTCTAAGACTACCAGACCTCTTATGAAGGCCATATGCAATGGCTGCTGCAGTAGGTTCATTGATTATTCTCAGGACATTGAGGCCAGCAATGGCACCAGCATCTTTTGTGGCTTCTCGCTGAGAATCATTGAAATAAGCAGGAACAGTAACCACTGCATTTTTTACAGGTGTTTCCAAATAGGCCTCTGCAATCTCCCGCATCTTCATGAGAACCATGGATGATACTTCCTCAGCCCAAAGGTGCTTCTCCTTATTCTTGTACTTAACCACGATCATGGGTTTGTCATTAGCACCAGCAACAACCTTGAAGGGCCAAAACATTTTATCTTTTTGAACAGTGTAATCACTATATTTCCTACCAATTAACCTCTTGGCATCTGCAAAAGTTTCAAGAAATCTCTAGTTCATTTGTCCTATTAAAATTCTACAGACAAATCATAAGAAAAAAAATAGACAGTAATAGCTAATCGTATAAAACTAATATACCAAAGACAGTGTTTTCAGGATTGCTTGCAGCCTGATTTTTAGCAGCATCACCAATCAACCTTTGATTGTCTGTGAAAGCAACAAAAGAAGGTGTGGTTTTGTCGCCTTGTTGATTGTGGATTATTTCAACTCTCCTATGTTGGTCTAGCCACACTGCAACGCAGGAATAGGTTGTACCAAGGTCGATTCCTACTGCAAATCCCTTATCTTCTTTGGCCATTCTCTTTCACGTAAATGAAGACTACAATACACAAAAATTGAATTCAACCAGTGTATGACTTGAAGCGTTGTTGGATATGGGAGCATGATTGTTAGTTACATACGCAAAATATGAAAATTAGCTGAAATACTTAAAACTATATACATTCATGCACATTGATTCCACAAAAAAAAAAAACTAATGACTTACAACAACTTTTAGTTATTCTATTTTGGCTTCTTTTTTTTTTTTCATTTTAGGTTGTTGTAAATTTTTCATTTTTGTTCCAAATAACAAGAAATAAAACAACAACAAAGAAAAAGGAGAAAAAGAAAGGGCTGAGCTGATGAGGTTTTGTCATGTGATTAGCAAACTTGGAAGACGTTGACTGCCATGAGTTGAGAACTAAACAAGATAAATAAATGACTTGAAATGGTTTGTTTAAGGACTACTGGGGTTCTGTTGTTTTCATTTCATAGTTGTGGGTGCTAATACCATTGGTTTTTTCATGACAAAAGCTAAACCAATACAGATATGATTAAACAAACATCAAAAAGGAGGTTACAAGTTCATTCATGTTCCAGTATTTCATTATATGGCAACACCCAAAAGCAGAACACATGGCACTATAACTTCAAATTCAGAGGAACAATGAAAATCTTACATATTTGCAGCACCACAAAAATAAAAGGCTCAGGATTCAGGACACACTTTTATTTCCCCTGCTCTCAATCTTCTCTCTCTCTCTCTTAGTCTTGACAAGTACTCTAACTTCTCACTAGTTGACCCTTCTCATTTTTATCAGATTTATAACTTTTAGGACAGATCATATGTATCTGTCCTCTTAACATTCATAATTAATAATTCAGAGAAAATAACCCAATCTTTTAGTTAAATAAGAATTTATTATATGTCAGCAAGACTCAGTTGTATTTAGTAATTTTCACATCAATTCTTCCTAATGACTTTCTTCATTGTGCTGCTACTTGGTTTAATTTTTCTTCCAACCACTTATCTCATCATGTTCATTGATCATGATAGCTTCTGCTACGAGTATGACCCTTTCCTTTTGCAGTTTCCTTTTCCTTTTCACTGAAATCAAATTTTCTCTCGTGCATGATCAAAGTAGAGTATAGACTTTGCTGAATTTCTAGTTTCATGGTAATTGAAAATATTTGATAGGCAAATATAATAAATAAATAATCAGACGATAATTAATTATAAAATATAAAAATAATTAGTTATAAAATATAAAAAGAAATAAATAAATATATATATATATATATATATTATATTATGAGTGAGTTAGATGTGTATTGTAATGAGAAAAGTTAAAAGTACGACCATAGGTGTTTGTTTCATAGTTAGATAAAAAGGGGGCTAACCACTGTAGATTATAGTTACCATAACATGAAAATAAAATAGTCATATATAATTCAGAATTAATAATTTAGAGAAAATAACACAATTTTTTAGTCAAATTGTTGACTCGATTAATTGTATTTAGTAATTTTCATGTTAATTTTTAACCACGTAATATTATTTTTATTGAGAAATATAAGCTCATGGATTGGTTTTTGCCCATTAGGATTTTGTGGGCTTTTAACCCTATAAATTTTTTTGTAAGAGGGCTTTTTGGCTCATGAGCTTTTTTTAGGCCCTAGTACGTAAGCTAAGCCTGTTTGGCAGCTAGTATAGAAACGTGCAAGTTGTAGTCTGAATAGAAAATAAAAAAGGAGAATAAGCCAAAAAAGATCCTTCACTGCAAAATGCAAAGCATAATAACTTTAGCTTATTGAATGTGTTACAATAATCAGTGGGTATATCCCTGTTTATGACTTTCAACTTCTTCTTCGTTACTTCAACGAAAGACCATTCTCAGTAAAACTAGGCCAAGTGGAAATTCATAGACCCACTGATTTTATCTTTGGTTTATAAATTATTAAGAATATAATATATGCTTTTGTTACTAAACTACAAAGCCTATAAAGTACTAGGAGGAATCAAACTCTTGTCGTTGAATCACTAGTACTTATTTGCAAACACATACATAACCATAAAAACTACCTTTCATTTGACCTCAAGTAGAAGACAAAGATGAGTGTAGAAATTTTTGATGGTGCCATCATTGTGAACTTCCTCCAAGATGAAGAAGCATTTAGCATGTCAGTGTGTAACAGGTTTGCGCACCTTGACACAGACAATGATGGCCTTCTTTCATATACAGAGATGTTGAAGGAGCTTCAAAGCCTGATGGTGTTGGAAACTCACTTCGGCATTGATGTAGAGCCTGACCCTGTTGAGCTTGCTCAAATTTATGAGTCACTATTCATACAATTCGATCATAACTTGAATGGAACAATTGATCTGGACGAGTTCAAGAAGGAAACAAAACAGATGATGCTTGCCATGGCTGATGGATTGGGTTTCTTGCCAATTCAGTTGGTCTTGGAAGAAGACAGTATCCTCAAAACAGCTGTTGAAAGAGAATTCTTTAAAGTTGCTGCTTAAGTACTACTTTACTCAAGCTTATGATTCACAAAGTTCTGCAAGTATTTGTAACATTTTAATGTCTTGTGTTTTGTAATAACAGTTTCTGGTAAAACTTCTTAATCTGTTTTCTGTTATGAATTCCTTAAGTCTACTTCAACTCAACTATCTTAATCTGAGTTTTAACATCTCCGTCCAAAGAAGAAAAGTTGCATCAGTCGAGAGAATTTTGAAATTATGACTGTCTAAATTCAACTTCTAACATTAATGCATTAAGAACTAGTCTTTTACAGCAAGAAAGGTCTTTTATTGAAAAGTTGCTTCAACATATCAAATCTTTGTGGAGTCTAAAAAGGGTTACATTGGTTGTAAGTGGTTGGACAAATGCTCAACGAAGAACTTTGATCAATTTCATGGTTATATGTGAAGAAGGACCTATATTTATTTATTAAGGCAGTTGATGGTCCATGGAGTATAAGGACAAACATTACATGGCTAACTTATTTAAAGATGTCATCAAAGAGGTAGGACCACAAAATGTGGTCCCAATCATAAGGGGTAATGCTTCTATCGATAAGGTTGTTGGGATGTTGATAAAAGGTGAATTTCCTCATATTTTTTGGACCCTTGTGTGGTTCATACTTTGAATCTTGGAGTAAAAACCATATGTGCTGCAGACTTTCATCATGAATTATTCAATGAGATTAGCAATTTTTAATGAGTTTTCTTCTCTTAAATTGCTTTCAGTTGCTGAAACTCGTTTTGCCTCCAGTATAGTCATGTTAAAAAGATTGAAAGTTGTGAAATGTTTTTTGCAAAATATGATCATTAGTGATTAATGTAACAGTTAAAGATGATTTTAGAAAATCTGCATATGTAAAAGAGTTAATTTTGAATGTATGGTGGGATAAAGTATGGTTGATTTTTTTTAGAGAAGCATTAGTGGATTTACTTATACACTGCTTCAACATATCCTTCAATGAAGAGCTTTTTTTAGTTTTTTATATAGCAAGATTAAGAAAGAGGTCATAGATTTTTATGACATTAACTTATATAGTGATCTTGTCAAAAAAGAAAAACTTGTATAGTGATGTGTCATGACAGCCCCTTAAATTATAGAATTACTTATGAAGGGTTCAACAACAAATAATTTTTGTTCATAACACATTAACGTGACCAGCACGTTAGCCAAGCAATATTTTATGAGAATATAAGTCTTTATGGGGCACCCTCACTTGTATTTATATATAAATTTTATATTAAAGATATGAATATAGGATAAGAATGTGAACACATGAAGTTGTTAACGTAATAACGTGTAATTTTCCTACTTTTTGTGGCATCCGTTTGTAGCAGTCACACTTGCTTATTTCATGCGTGTGAGGTTGACTTTTTAACACTCGACAGCACGATCTGTTGTTAATCGGAGCAATCGAGAGTTGTTTCTGAGTTTTTGTGATTTTCATTCACCCTTTTGATTGATTACAATAGTGAAGTTAATCAGTTACAAAGAAGTGATCCACAATGGCCACAGGAGAAAAGGGAGAAGGATATTCAGTGGGAATCGACCTTGGCACAACTTACTCATGTGTTGCAGTATGGCTACAGCAGCACTCTCGAGTCGAAATCATTCACAATGACCAAGGAAACAACATCACTCCTTCTTTTGTTGCTTTCACCGACCATCAAAGGTTGATTGGTGATGCTGCTAAAAATCAGGCTGCCATCAACCCAGAGAACACTGTCTTTGGTATGTATTCTATTTAAATATTTGCAGTTATGATATATCTTTTAGAAAAATATTTGGTAGACAACTGGAATACGCAGACAACCAATTATAAAATGTGAAGAGGAAGACATATACGTATAAGATGTGAAGAGAGAGAAATAAATATATATTTTATGAGTGAGTTGTTGGTTGGCTGCGTATTGCAGTTGGCTGCGAAGTAAAGTTGTATCTTTTTCTTTTAACAGGACAAACTAATGAACGGAATTCTTGTAACTCCTGCAGATGCTAAGAGGTTGATTGGTAGGAAATATAGTGATCCCCTTATTCAAAAGGATAAAATGTTGTGGCCATTTAAAGTCGTTTCAGATATTAATGACAAACCTATGATTGTGGTTAGATACAAGGATGAGGAGAAGCACCTTTCAGCTGAGGAAGTATCATCTATGATTCTCATGAAGATGCGTGAGATTGCGGAGGCCTATTTGGAAACATCTGTAAAAAATGCAGTGGTTACTGTGCCTGCTTATTTCAATGACTCTCAGCGTAAAGCCACCATGGATGCTGGCTCCATTGCTGGTCTCAATGTTTTGCGGATAATCAATGAACCTACTGCTGCTGCTATTGCATATGGCCTTGACAAAAGAACTAATTGTGTTGAAAAGAGAAACATTTTCGTCTTTGACCTTGGTGGTGGTACTTTTGACGTGTCTCTTCTCACAATCGAGGATAAGGTCTTTCAAGTTAAAGCTATTGCAGGACACTCTCACCTAGGGGGAGAAGACATTGATAACAGAATGGTGGACTACTTTGTACAAGAGTTCAACAGGAAAAACAAAGTGGACATCAGTGGGAACTCAAGAGCCTTAAGGAGGTTGAGAAGTGAATGCGAGAAGGCGAAAAGGACACTTTCGTATGCAGTGAGCACCAGCATTGAAGTAGATGCTTTATTTCAGGGCATTGACTTCTGTTCTACAATCACTCGGTCAAAGTTTGAGGAAATCAATATGGATATATTTGAAGAGTGTATGGAGACAGTAGATAGATGTCTTAGTGATGCTAATATGGATAAGAGCAATGTAGATGATGTTGTCCTTGTTGGTGGTTCTTCTAGGATTCCCAAAGTGCAGCAACTATTACAGGACTTTTTCAATGGAAAAAAATTGTGCAAGAGCATCAACCCTGATGAGGCAGTTGCTTTTGGTGCTGCTGTACAAGCTGCTTTGTTGAGTGAAGACATTAAGAATGTTCCAGACTTGGTACTGTTGGATGTTACACCTCTGTCACTTGGTATATCCTTAAAAGGAGATCGGATGAGTGTTGTAATTCCTAGGAACACTACCATTCCTGTAAAGATGACCCAAGTTTTTAGTACACCCTTAGATAATACAATCAGTGTCAAAATTAGTGTTTTTGAGGGTGAGAGAACAAGAGCCAGTGATAACAATTTACTAGGCTCTTTTATTCTTTCTGGTCTTCCACCTGTTCCTCGTCGTTATAATTTTGATGTGACATTTTCCATAGATGAAAATGGTATCTTATCTGTTTCTGCTGAGGAAAGAACCAGCGGTAATCAGAACCAGATTACAATAACCAATGATAAAGAAAGACTGTCAACCAAAGAAATCGAAAGAATGATTCAAGAAGCTGAGTATTACCAAGCTGAAGATAGGAAGTTCCTTAGGAAGGCCAATGCAATGAGTGATTTGGATTATCATGTTTACAAGATAAGGAATGTTTTAGATAAGGATGATATCATCTCAAAGATTAGCTCAAAAGAAAAGGAAGATATAAGTTCTGCAATTACTAAGGCAACATATTTGCTTGACGGTGATGAAACAGAGGTGTCTGAAGATTATGTGATGGAGCTTGTGAACCTCTTTAAACAGTTCATGGGAAAGATTGGTTAGTAGTTTTCCACTAAAATATCACTTTTTCAATTTTACCTTCGTATTTTTTTCTTTCAATTATTGAAAAAGTTATAGAAAACATGTATATGAGAATTCATTTCTCTTTAAGTTAAATCATGGCGTATAAATGATTATAGTTGTAGTTAAATCTTCTCTTATGACTAAATCTATACCATGGTCAAAAGAATGGCAAATGAATGCAGTGTATAATTTAGTTGTTTTATTAACATTATTCTTAACCAACTTTAGTTCTTCCGCAAAGGTGTTATTTTCAACCATCAATTCAAAATTCTCATTTTTCAACTTGTTAATTTCACTTTTCATTTTTATGAAACTTGTATTCAATTAAAATCATTAAACAAGTACTTAACTAAACTATACACATTTTAAAGTCATGGACTAATGGGGGAGGCAAGTTGTAAACTGAACAGAAAATAAAAAGGAGAAAGAATAAACCGAGAAGATCCTTTATTCTAAACTGCACAATGTAATAACTTTTAGCTTATTGAATGTGTTAAAATAATTGGTGGGTATCGTTGTTTTAGACTTTCAACTCGTGCATGGTTCCTTCAAGGAAGACCTACACTCACGCAAAAAGGTTTTTGACTTTCAACACATACCCACTGACATACAATGGTTTTGTACCACTGGCTCAACCAAAAGTGTCCCCACTCATTACACGTAGTATAATCTATGCCGTTGAATAAAAAAAATTACCCTATGATCAATGATGATCTTATTAGATGCTCCTTTATATACAGGAAAATTTTCTAATAATCACAAATCAAGGTTGGAAGGAAGCATCCAATATAGTCCCTTTGTTGGAGTAAAGAATAAGCAAACCAATACACAGTTTAAACATGGGACGTAAAACAGGAGAAATTTTGATACCATTTCATCTTTGGTTTATAAATTATTTTAAGAATATATGCTCTTTGAACCGACTACCAATACTATATATATTATGGGGAATCAAACTCTTCTCGTCAAAGCACTAGCATTTGCAAACATATATACCAAACCATCTTCTTTCCTTGTCCATATAAACTTCCTTTCATTTGACCTCAAGTAGAACACAAAGATGAGTGTAGAAATATTGGATGGTGCCACCATTGTGAACTTCATTCAAGATGAAGAAGCATTTAGCGTGTCAGTGCGTAACCGGTTTGCAAACCTTGACACAGACAATGATGGCCTTCTCTCGTATGCAGAGATGTTGAAGGAGCTCCAGAGCCTGAGGGTGTTGGAAACTCACTTCGGCGTCGATGTAGAGCCTGACCCTGATGAGCTTGCTCGTGTTTATGGGTCCTTGTTCATACAATTCGATCACAACTTGAATGGCACGATTGATCTGGACGAATTCAAGAAGGAAACCAAGCAGATGATGCTTGCCATGGCAGAAGGGTTGGGTTTCTTGCCAGTTCAGATGGTATTGGAAGAAGACAGCATCCTCAAAATAGCTGTTGAAAGAGAGTCCAATAAAGTGGTTGCCTAAGTATTACTTTGCCCGCTTGTGTGTCTAAGTTCTGCAAGTATTGTAACATTTTAAGGTCCTGTGTTTGTTTTGTTATTACTGTTACCAGTAAAAACGTCTTAAACTGTTTGTTTTCGAAATTTTTCATGGCTTGAACTAAACTATCTTAATCTGACTTTTTACAAGTGCAACTGAGAGAATTATTGAAATAATGGCCGTCTGAATCCAGAAGCCAATTCATATCCCCATTAATACCAATCTCTTTTTTACTCTTATGTGTCTCTCTTTTCTTTTATTTATATCACACGACTTTCTATTCTCTTCGCTCTTTCTAACGCCTTTCTTACCCACTTGGTGTTACAGAGTTATTTTCCTATTAGTATTTTGGAGGCTATTTGAATTTCACAATAGGCTGCAGTAACGAATTTTGACACTGTACACAAGCATTAGACTCCCCGTCACTAAACCCCGAACTATAAACTCACCCACATCTAAAGCAACAAGAACTTAAAATGAAGCAGAAACAAATCTTTCACCAGAAAGAAAATTGTTTTATACCAAGGTGGAATTATAGTTTGTTCTTGAAATTATGGTCAATGGGTTATCCATGCTCTGTCCATAAAACTACTATGATACTACCTAAATTACAAGAACATATACATCTCAGGAGACTGAATAAAGGAAAGAATGCCTTCACCAAACAACTCAAATAATGATACCAGGACTCGTCCTGAATTAAGCTCTTCCTTCCAAACCTGCGTGAGAGCAGCAGATGTCTTCAATGCCTGAGTATTAGCTCTATTACTTCTAATTTCGCCATCTAAAGCAGTCTCATTTTTCATCTGAGCAGAAATTGATGATGAGCCAATTATTGAATCAACAGAAGAAGCTTGGGTCCCTGCCTCCTCTTGCTTGTGAACTGGTGAAGAATTTGTCAGAACCATACCAATCTCACCATCGGTAGCAGGTTTTTTCAATGGTGGCTGCTGCTCCAATTCCTCAGGGTTTGCCTTGCGTTTGTCTTAATATCAACCATGCAGAGGTGTCAGTATACAAACAAATCACGGAAAAATACAAAGCTGATAATTAATGCTCTCCCAATACATCGGTTATTAAGAATTTCTCAAGAAATTAACGAAGTAAAAGTTGTAACTACTGAAAGATTATTCAAGCAGACATTTGAAGCATTACTCCTATACATGATATTTACATGATATTCTTGCCCGGAAACTTGATTATCGGCATAGTTTACTAGTTCATCTGCTTGTTGCTGATAAAATTGTTTGTTACTTTCAATAAGAAAATTTTGCAATTCCTTTTAGAAAGAAATTATTTCATAAACATAAATTTATCATTATTCAATAATTTGGAAATGTTAAGACTTTTTAAAAAAAAACGAGCAAATTATAGCCAAAACCAAATGAACAAGGAAAAAAACAATGAAACTAAAGTGAACACAAAATGACTGATATTCTGAAATGTTATTGTAAGTTATCCTAATCATGATCCTGGCTAATTTGGGAAACAAATGGTGAAAGAGAAGAAAACATAAATTGAAACAATTTGCTTCTTCAGCTAAATAGATTGCTTTCTATTAGAATATATGAAAATATCTTATCCTCTAAGAATACTTTTCCTATTTCCTCATTGTCTCTTCATATTGTTATTAGTTACATTTCTAACAATTATAATCCTTGATACATGCATTTACTTTGATTTTAAATGAAATCCAATTTATTATCCATATGCTATAACTTTAGTAAGGACAATTACGACCAGATTTAACTACTGCTTCATGTTCAAAACCTTCACCACTAATGTAGTGATATGCAAATAGTGATATGCAGATCCCATTCTTTTGTGGGTATCATAAATATTTGTTTCTATTAAATTAAACACCCGAGCAAAAAGGGCTTTCCCTCCTGCAGTCCTATGAGCAGGTTTAAAAATTACAATACTTACATGTTGAAGTGAGAATTTTTGCATTGGTCTTCCAGACAGCATGCAGAGGAGGAGATGGAAAAGTTGGGAAGATCTTTAGTTGATCATATATACACTGACCAGCAGCACGCTGAGTGATACATTACAAACAATTATCAGAACAAACATACTACACTGAGACTGGTTTTTCAGTGGTAAAAACACCTGTTTTTTACTAACAAGTAAATGCAAGTGACAACTGACATCATATCTTACCAGCAAGGCTCCATAAACACGCCAAGCCTCATGCCTTTTCATTTCATTTTTCTGCTTCTCAAGAACCATCTCTGGTTCAAGAAGTCGCATATAAGTTTCTAGGTTTGGCAGCAAAAGAAGGCGAACCTACTTCCAAAGTAAGGAAAAACATCAAAAACATATCAAAGCCTCAGATGTAAGCATAAAACCTAACTTTTGAGTCAAACTAAACTACATTTGAAGCACATACCACGTTGGGACCCAGTGCCCCTATCCCCTGAATTGCACCATAGTGTTGTGTCATTGCCTTTTTGGGATCCAAGAATGCATTCAGCAATGTTTTCGTCAAACGAGACTGGAGATTACTGTAAACATGTCCGAACCTGCGTAAACCAAGCATTTAAAGCAAGAAAAATTTGCAATACAATCAATAACAAATAAGCCCATGCAATACTCCAAACTAGGACGATGCCTAAAGTCATCAAGCAGAACTAAATTTTCCAGCTTACAATTGAATGATTCAACAGTCTGTACCATTGTCTACATCTTCAAAGGCTAATGACTATGCAAGGAAGTTGTTTGATAACTCAAGAAAAAGCATAAGCCTTAATGGTACAAACTCACCAAATGAAAATATTTAAATATCCCTTTGGACTGGATCTCCAAAAACAAAGGTGCATTTGAAAGGAAATACACAACATATTTAGCACTCTTTGACCTTGCTACTGTAAAATCAAAAGTCATGTAGAATAATTTGCAACAGAATAGCAGAGGATACTCACCTTTTGCATATTGAGGCAACCAGGCTAGCCGTAAAGTCTCTAAGTTCCCAATGGTTGTCTGCCAACCTACTACCCAACCTTTTAGCAACAAGGCAGGTCACAACAGATGGCATCAACTGGTGTAGCTGAAGTGTGCAAAATGGGGAGAGAGATAAGAGATGGTTTCATGTTAAGTCATTCATGTGAAGCAAGAGTTATCCCAAGCCTTGCCACATAATGCCTAAATACTGTTTGTCACTTGTTAGAACTATTTCTGGATATAGAAGTTGCAATTTGCAAATACAAATTGTCCAGAGCAGACAAAGTTTTCTAAATATGTGGTGTCAATGATGAATGTTTCAGAATATAAATACATCATTATTCCGCCAAGTATGATGAAAACACAGAGACTGCACTAGAATGATTATACTATGAAGAACAAGTAGAAGCAAAATGGAAACATAGATGGGAGAAAATCGGTAATTAAACATCAGGCGCAACAAGTTAATAAACCAAACAATTTAATATGTCATACTACGTCAGCAAGAATATAAAAAAAATATACTAAATCAGCAAGAAGTGAACTTACATAAGGTTCAATATGGATATGAGGGTTTTGCAGAAGGCTACTAACAACTCGCATCAAGGCAAATAGAAGAGGAAAGTTATTCAAACCACGAGAAACCTAACAAGAATGGAGAAGCACACAGTTGTAATGAGCTACAATAAGGTGAAAATTCCACTTTTATCCACCAACATCATAAAAAGACAAATATTATTACCTCATCAGCTATAAAGCATGTGAAATAAGGAACTAATGGATGAAGGCCCGAATCAGTAGCCAAACTTACTAATGCTTCTTTAAAGAGAACAGAATCAGACTCACTCAAAGTAAGCTCAGCCACTTTGTCAAAATACAGCTGCAAGAAACAATAAAACTAATGAAAATGAACCACAAGACATGAAACAAGATGGCTCATGGTGGCTTATTAATTTTGATACCTGAAGCTCTCTAGATAATACATGCTTAACAGGCAATTTGATGTCAACTGGAAGGTTATCATCTTTCTGCTCATACTTTTTGACATCTGAAGGACCTGAAATTACTGCAAATAAAATAATGAGTACATAATTACTCTTAGAAGGAGAAGGGGATTACAAGTTAAGGGTAGAGCGGAAGAATTTATAAATAATAGAACTTGAAGCATTAAGCTGCCAAATTGCAAGATGTACATCTCCACAAATATATATGGCAAATATATATTGATTGTATGCATATACTTCCTTCGGACTAAAATATAAGCAAATGAGGACATGCCATGATGACAAACAGACAACTATAACATCAGAAATATCATACACCCAAGGATTCCTAATTCCGTCAAGTTAGATTTTAATTAACATATAGCCTAGTTCAAACTATTGTACCATGAATCATTCATCTTTGAGCAAAAAATTACCGGTAGCACTCAAGGTCAAGACCTACCTTCTACAGGAGCATTTTCTGGAATAGCAGGTTGCACACCTTCAATGGCAAGCCAGTGGCATGTAATTGCAGTATCAATGGGTGCTTTTGGTAAAGAAGCTTCAATAACCTATGATAAAAACAAACTATAATTTTAATGAGGTGATGCACTCAGTTCAAATCCAATTGAAGAGAGTAAGTGAAAATGATTGAGCACTCCCTTACATCTTTTAAGTCTACATCCTTGTCATCAATATAAAACAAGTCTCTGTGTCCAACAGCCCTTTTGAACCGTAAAGGACCACCAGACGCAAATCCGTATATTGGCTGACAAAAGTAAAGAAAACATGATAATGAGATTGGTGACAAGAACTACGCATTTTTCACAATATAAAGAAATCCACAAAAATTTCCACAGAGTAGCTTTCAGAAATAACAGAAATCCATAGGGCTTTAGTCCTCACTATTCACAGATCCTTGTACCCACAGTCAAGTGCTCAGTCAGTAGATAAATGAATTCATATCTTTCTACAAATTTTGAGTACACTAGCGCGTATGAAAGTTTCAGTACGCATAGCTCTCAGACATGTCATTTAGCTTATGAATAAGAGATTACAAATTGCTAGAGATTAAAGTTATCTTTGCAAAGATCAAAATGCCCATAATAAAGCATTTTTCGGCCAGAGACATAAGATGATTCAATAAGCATACACCTTTCATTTAAAAAAAACAAGAACAACTATCTGGAAGCATAAACCTATAATTATCTAATCTAACATACATATATGAAAAACCACTGGACATAAAAAATTAGAAAACTGCTAAACAACTTTTACGCAAGGGACTCTCCATTTAAATATAATGCTTTCTTTCTGCCAGAACAATGAAGACGCATAGTTGATTCACTTGATCAAAACAAACTTGTTTTAATTCATGCACTTGTTGTGACATCGTGAAAAAATGAAGACACTCCTCAAGACCTAAAGAACCACTCACAGACAATTTCCATTAGCAAATAACCTGTTTGGACGAATTAGTTTACACTTAAGTTAAAAATAAATTTTTGGAGTAGCTAAAACGAGAGACTTTCTACAAATTAGCTTATGCACAAGCTAATTCCAGCTAATGGAAGATCTTATTTAACTTTTCCTTCCTACTTTCTTTTCCCGTAAGTGCTTATGGAAAAATTTATCCAAACATGTCCCTAATCACTCAAAGCGCATACTTACTTCAACATTCTTCAAGTTAAGAGCGGCATCAACATCATCTGCCGTCAAAATAGTTCTCTTAGAGTGACGCATGCATTTAATTGCCTCCTGAGTTTTGAACAAACCGAGTTAAAGAATTAACAAAAAAAAAAAAAAACTTGATTTGCTTCAAATTAAGGAACCTAGTGATTGCAAAAACGAAAGGGGAAAAAGTGAAAGAGACCTGCATAACCTGGCGCATGCGGTATTCAACATCGGGAGCGACGGCGAGAGCAACCTCAGAGGAGAGATTGTTGATGCCAATACTCTGCGCGATGACTTCGATTGTCTCTTTGGGAACAGTGCTCATCTTCAAACACAACTCTCACTTACTATGACTTGCTCAAACCGAAAGAGAGAGAGTGCGTTTGGGATTTGAATGCAAACTACAAACCCTAACGCACATGTGTTCTCATCAAGCTTCAATTTTTCCAATTGGCGTTCAATTACTTCAAATTATGACACTGAAGATGCGAGTGTCGTCCAGAAGAAGATGATAAGTGACTCAGTTAAAGTAGTAATTAAATCGCATGAATCGGTGCATTAGCATTTTAAATTCTTATAAATATTGATTTATAAATAAAAGTAAAAAATATTAAAAAATTAATAATTAAAATTATAAATAATGTAAAATATATATTTATCAATTAAAAATTTTACTAGTTAGATTTTTCAACTTTTATTAAATTACAAATTATTTAAGATTTTAAGAGATAAAGTAATAGTTCAAAAATTAAGTTAATGGTTTATTTTAAAAGAAAAATATCTAAATGCGGATAAAATAATTCTAAAATAGATCAAATAAATTGGTTATGCCGCGAAATTTTGTATTTATGTTTGTACGCTCAGATTAACTTTTTCATTTTTTTAAAATCAATTCTAAAATTAGTGGATGGTAGAATAATAAATAATTATTTTAACATTTTTAATTACACATTATTGTATTTATGTTTATTACTCTATTCTGTTTTTATTCATAAAATATTTATTATTTTTTTTATTATCCTTTTCCATGTAAAGTAGGATTCTATATATAAAAAAAGTATTTAGTTAAATTTAATTAAAATATTTTAAAATATAATTAAAAATCAATAATTACTAGTAAAAGGTATAATATAAAAATCATAATAATTACAAGTAAATATTGTAATTAAAATTATTGATTTACATATAAAATTACAAAAATATAAAAATTAATAACTAAAATTATAAATAGTATAAAATATAATCTTCATCAACAAAACAAAAATGAAAAAGCTTCTAAATATGTTATGTGTTTATAAAAGTTTCTTTTCTTTCACTCTTGTTCTAACCAGGTTTTGCATCTTCTAAACATCTTTTGTATTTATAAAAGTAATTCTGTTCAAGAAAAGTATTTTAAATAAATTATTTATCTTTTTTCTTTTTTTTAAATACAGGGAAATCTAACAAGAACGTCCTTGTCATCATATTTTTTATTTTTTACTTATGACTATTCAGCAATATTACTATTGAAATGAGTAACAGCACTGTTATGGTGACAATAATTATCATCCATGATCAAGTTTTATTGGTAATTAAATTTCTAAATTTCAATCAAGAGGGACTACAGAGTATATTGGATGAACTTAGTCAATGACTCTTGAAAATAATCAGATTTGTAAGAAAAAATAAAATTTTGATATTATTCTCTTCACATTGGTTGACCCTATTAGACTGAAAGTTTGGAGGAGTAATATACCAGTAATCATCATTTACATAATAGATTTTCATCTGTGATTAATTGTCTCTCACATTGTTTATATTTTCTATCTTTCTGTCTCATTCTCAAAATTTATTTTTTTATTTACCCCTTTTACAAAATTAATTTTAAATAAGATTGATTTTATAAAATTAATTTTAAAATTATGTGTTTTATATTTAAATGTTTTAATCAAATTTAAGTTTATGTACTAAAATTTAGTGTACATTTTTTTTAATTTCTACTATGGACTCGTGGTAAAACACTTATGGTGAATATTTTATTTCTGTTAAGAGACTCATTTGTTACCATGTTATGTTTAAACAATTCTTATAATATAATATTGTATATATACATGTTTTGTTTGTTTCAATTAGTTGATGATATTGACATATGGAAAACATTTAGAAGATAGAGTTGTTTAATCTTAATTCTATATTTCATCTCTATTTTTAAAAATAGTTGATTTAGCTAAATTTGACTATCCAATAATTAAATTCAACTTAATAATGAATAATTAAAATATTTTAAAATATAATTTTTTGTTAATAATGACTGGTAAAAGGTATAATATAAAAATCATAATAATTATAAGTAAATATTATAACTAAAATTATTGATTTACATGTAAAACTACAAAAATAAAAAAGCTTGTAAACATATTCTGTACATGTACCGTGTCTTATGTCTTTTACAATTATCATCTATTTTAATAGAATAATTCACTATAACAATTTGATTGAATAAATTAAGTTTTTCAGTTACTTATTACTAACTACTTATTATTACCTTTGTCAAATAATTTTTTGAATATTAAAAAATTCATCAAATTAGTATATTTAATTATAACATATATACAATATATTTTAATTATCCCTTTCGAATAAGAAAGAAATCTAGACCATAATGAGCTATCATGTTTGGTTTTGGTTTTATAGAGGGAAAGCAAAGTCACATGAACTTTATTTCCCAACTACAAAACAAGCAAAGTCACAGTAACTTTTTTTTTTTTTTTAACTACCAAATCAACCAACCAATTAACTAGTTAATTTTTTCTTTATTATTTTTTTCTTTATATCTATAAATGATTATTTGATTAACGTGTGTATTTTAATTGTATTAACTATTTTTCAAATGATAAAGTGACGAAAATTGACATGTCAAGTACTTCGTGTAGGGGTGATCATGGATTAAATTTTTTAAAATTTAATCTAAATCCAAATTAATGGATTGGATTTAATATCTAAATTTATATTTTTTAAAAAAATTCATTTAAATTTTTTAAAATTAGTTTTAAATTTAGATTTTAATTTAAATTCAATTTAAAATAAAAACTAATTTTAAATCAAATTTATTTTAAAACCAATTTCAATATAAAGTGATTAACTATAATTAAAAAATCAATCCATTGTTGGAAAGATGCAATCTGATTTATCTTAGGAGGGAATGAAAGTTAAAAGTTAAAAAAATATGTGAAATCTATATTAATTGAAAGTTTCATTAGAAATTTTAAAGAGAGATCATCAAAGCAAAAATAAAGAGAAAGATAATAAGATTGTGAAAATCTGGAAGGAAGTAAGGTGAACCTGGAATAGATTTTTAAAAATCTATTTCATATTTTATTTAAATCAAATTAAATAAATTAGATTTTAGATCTAAATCTATTTTATATATAAAAAATTAATTTGAATATTTTAAAAATTGATTTAAAACAAGTTTTAAATTGGTTTTTCGTTTAAAACCAATTTTAAATTAAAAAAAATGGTTTAAAATTATTTTTTAGTTTAGAATTAATTTCATACTTATTTTTAAAATAATTTTGAATAAAAAGATAACTTATTTTTTAAAAGTTTTTATTTGGAATTACTTTTTTAACTTTCATGTTTATGACTGAGAATAAATTTTAAAATTGATTCATGATTTATTTTTATTCATTTATTTTTTAAAAAAAAAATCATTGATTTTCTTATTCTTTTTTTTTTTATTTTTACTGAGACTATATATTAAAGTATTATTTTTCATTTATGAGTAAAAAATAAGTAAAAGTATTATTTAAGAAAAGTAAAAATACTATACCAATTCATAGTATAATCCTTATATTTCTTTATTTAATTTAGACTGAACTATTCAGTAATAAAAAATATAATTTAATCTTTTAACTTTAAAATGTAAGTCTAATTTTTTTTAATGATAAAATAGATTATTTTTTTATACTAAAGAGAGGAATATTTTATGTTTTTATAAATATAAAACATGACTTATAATAGTTATAATAAAAAAATAAACATGTAAAAATACGAAGACAAAAAAAAAATCTAGATTTAGATATCTATTTTTTTTTTAATTTAGAAATTACTTATTCTCAAATCTAATTTAAGCGCAAAGAAATAAATTTAAATGAAAAACTTAATCCACTGACATGGAACAATTTGATTTCGAGTCGGAAAGGTACTTGAAAATTGGATTTTTTCTCAGCCTTACTTGGTGAACATTCAAGCTAATTAAGTGAAGTTAAGGAAGTATGGTAATAGTTGGGAGATGAGAAAATGACAAAGTACACTTGTGGGTCAAAGTTAGAGGCTTTAAGATTCCTCAAAGACGAATGCGTCTACACCCTTTAAGCCACTCAATATGCCTTGATGATCGTTGCATTGGGATGATTTGTGTGCTTCCTTTCCTTATGCTTTTGATGAGAGTTATATAGTTGACTTAGTGCAACGGGATAGCCACTAAGGCAATCAAAATTTTTCTGTCTCAAGTCTTCCATGACTTACCCTACTGAAGAAGGCTTGCTCACGTACCTAATATGGCTTCACAAAGGGTATTGAAGAAGGTTGCCTTTCAAAGTCTTTTTGTTATGTGGAGAACTTAGTGGACTTAAATGTTTTTAGTTTGATTATTAATTGCCAAAAATTGATCAAGCTTTGTTGCTACTTATATCTTAAATACACATTGATAATAAACAAGGATACAAATCAATTGACGACAACTAAGTCATAATAAATTGAACACCAAAGAAATTGAACTAGACCATACAGATTAACAAGAGAAGAGAATGAGAAAGAAGTACAAATTTATAATCCATCAACATCATAATTTTCTGCGTGTAGCTAGCTAATTAATTATTAGCTTTCTTTGGTAAGGCAAAAGAAGTGAAAGTTGATGCTACGGCAGTAAATAAAAATCCAATTAGAAGAAGACTGGCTGAAGCGTTTGCCTTGTCCATAAAGGAATTTGAAGGTACACCTCTTCCCAACTCTACAGTGAAACCAAATCCAGCAGCTGAACCCGAAAGCATAAAATATGACATGATCTGGGCATTCAAATTTAAGAGTGTAAAGTTTGGTTAGATTAAATAATAATACATTAGCTATGCCAAAAAATCATTATTTAGTTTCGAGAACAACATTAATTAATACAAAAGCTTATAGAGATCTGTTATGACATGATAAATGATGTACCTTGTCACCAAAGAAATCAAATAGATAGCCACTTTGGCCACTTAATACACGGTTTCCTGATACCACGGTGAAGATTGAGAATGCCATTTGCAGTAGATTATAAGCAAACCCAATAATTATGGTGGAGATCATATATCTACATTTGAAAAATACTAGTAAAGTTAATTTCAATATAGTTGAAAAGGGTATTAATTTGATATTTTACATGTCAAAATAAGTTGGAAAATAAAGTAGAAAAGATAAACTCTATTATAATGCTTACCTATAAGCATAGACATCACTGAACTTGATTTGGTCACCTGTGTCCGCATCAGTTTGCTTGATAATGGCAATGAGAATGAGGGCAATGAGAAGGAACACAAAGGTTAAGACCCTCAAAACGAGAAGGATTGTTCTTGAAACTGTGGAACTGGAGGGTGCACTACTGCTATTCTCCATCTTAATAACCTTCTCTCTAGCTAGTACTATCAAAATGTTTGTTTCTTTGAACAAATTTGGTGCATCTTAAGACATTTTATAATGAGTTTCTGAACTTGCACTATACTTTATTATTTAATTTCTCATTCAACGAGGATAGATAAGAACAAAGTCAATTGCCAAGTGGATCTATAACTATTTAAGTTGGAATGGCTGACTTTGAATTATACTGTTGGCATCAATCACAGCTAGCTAGTTGAATTAATTCGTTGACTTTACTATGCAGTTGCGCAGAATTTTCTATGAAAGCTCCTCACGTTCATTCTTTGATATCATTAACTGTTATTATATTCTCTTCACATTGGTTGACCCTATTAGCTAGAAGTTTAGAGGAGTAATATACCAGTAATCTTTGATTTTACGTAATAGATTTTCATTTGTGGTTTATTATCTCTCTGTCACGTTGATTCTAAGTAATAGATTTTCATTTTGTGGTTAATTATCTCTCTGTCAGGTTGATTTTATATTTTATCTATCTCTCATTCTCTTGTTGAATTATGAATTTTTTAATTTTATATATATTTTGCCATTTTAAGACTATTGCTGAGACAGCGTTGTGGTAACCATGCATTACTGTTTTGAACAGGTAAAAGAATGTGAAACTTATTTTTTATTTAGTGCTTTTACAGAATTAGATTTGAATAAGATTTAAAATTAATTTCAAAATAATGTGTTTTATGTTTAAATGTTTTTAGAATCAAAATTATGTCTGTGTACTAAAATTTTTTTAATTTCTCTTGTGCACTCTTGATAAAACAACCATTTTGAATATCTTATTTCATGTTAAATGACTCATACATTATCATATTATATTTAAATAATTCTTGTAATATAATATTATATTATATATACACATGTTTTGTTTGTTTCAATTAGTTGATGATATTAATAGCATAAATCAGTAATTTTTTATTAATAAGAAAATGTATCTTACAGAAGATACATATCGTAATCTTGATGGTCATATCAGTTTGCTTCAATGGAAAACACTTAGAAGATAGAGGTGTTTAGCCTTAATTCTCGCTTTCTGTTTTTCATCTTGACTTTTTAGAGATAGTTGATTCAGCTCAATTTGACTATTCAATAATTAAATTCAACTTAATAATGAGTAATTAATCAAGCAATAATGACACTAATTTTACGCTAAATTTCGAATAATAGATACGAAACCAAGTCATCATTTAACACCCATTTATCATGAGCAACATCTAATTTAATTGAACTAAAAATAAATAAAATATAATTATTGCTAATTTGCTGGAAAAAAAAATATTATTGGGAATATGTAGTTTTGGGTCACTTTAAACATTGAGTTGGTCCATCTCACAAAGATGCCAACATACAAATCCATGACAATTGATTGAACACCAAAGAAATTGAGCTAAGCTAAATCAACTAGAGAAGAATCATAATCCATGTTCATCATTTTCTCCATTAAGCTAGAGAAATATTATTAATACAATGAATCATACAACAAATTTTACAACAATAACAAGGAAAAGGAGAAAAGAAATAGAAGTGAACAATGTAATGAGTGACATGTAAGAGATAGAAAAAAAATTGTTGTATGAATTATTTGAGTGAATAAAACAACAAACTAATTAATAACTTTCTTTGGCAAAGCAAAGGAAGTGAAAACTGAAGATATGGCAGAGAAGATAAACCCAATTAAAAGAAGACTTGCTGAAGTGAGTGCCTTTCCAGTAAAGGAATTAGATGGAACAGCTCTATCTACGTCTACAGTGAAACCAAATCCAGTAGCTGAACCAGAAACTAGAAGGTATGATATAATCTGTCATAGAAATTAAGAACACAAAGTTGATTAAAATAACAATATATTAGCCAAGAAAAAATTATTATTAGTTTGCATAACAATAAGTACATTGTTATGACATGATGATATATGTACCTTGTCACCAAAGAAATCGAATAGATAGCCAGCGTTTCCGCTTAATACACGATTTTCTGATATCAAATTGAATATTGAGAACCCCATTTGTATCATGTTATATGTAAATCCAATGACTATGGTCGAGATCATATATCTGCATTTACATAGAGTATAAAGTTATATTCTCAATTTCATAACAAATTTTACAAAAAATATAAAAGGAAATGAGATTAGTGGGTGACAAAATAGTCCTATGAATTTTCGTTACATGTAATTTAGTCCATAAATAAAATAATTTCTAATAAATATTTATTGCTATTTTAGTCTTTAAATTTAATTGTTTATGATTATTTTAATTTCTGAAACTAATTACTTACTCTCGTTCAAAACAATAATGATATATTTTAGAGATTAAAATATAATAAATATCCTTTAAAGATTAAAATGATATGTATATATATATATATATATATATATATATATATATTACACTTTTAAATATTTTACTATTTTTATTTTTTAGAAACTAATTAAATTATCCCATTTACATACTTTTAAATATCAATTTATTCATTCTTTTCCTTAAATAATAATTTCAATATTGATTAATTTGGAATGTTTTATTCCACCAACCTGGCTGATAAAGTTATGGTACATGTAATTAGTAAAAAGATATGGAAAATATAAGAAAACGAAAAGTGAAAATAAAAATTTATATCTAAATCAATAAGAGGAAAAATAAAAAAAAAACCACATATATAATTTTTTGATATTAAGCATTAACCTTTTTCTTTATAAATCAACTCTAGTGGGTCCATTTGTTACAACCTAATTAAAAAAATAAATGAAGGAGAATATTAATTAGGTTAGATAATAAAGTAGAAATATGAACTATAATGCTCACCGATAAGCATAGACATCATTGGACTTGATTTCTTCACCTGTGTCATCATCAGTTATGGAGTCAATGGCAATGAAAATGAGTGCAATGAGAAGGAACACAAAGGTTAAGATCCTAAGAAGGAAAAGAATAGTTTTTGAAGTGGGGGAACTTTTTTTTGGGATTGTAGTTTCAGAACTTGTGTTTGTGTTTGTGTTATCGTTAGCGTTATCCATCGTGGGTTTCTCCTAAGTGCTTAGTTACTTAGTGCATTTTGTGACTCCAATGTGTTCTTATCCTCTTTTATCTTCGATAATAAGGACAACCTCAATTTAATTTGCCGGCCATTAAGACAGGTAATTATGACTTAAACAAATTAATTAAAAATGGGTTAAAATGGGATTCCTTTGAAAATGATGACTTTATAATTTTCAGATGAATAATTTTTAATATTATTAATCACAATAACATTGTTGATAGAATAGAACCATCCCTTTTAAGATTATCAATGTTTACATAAACTGAGTTTCCAAAGGACTTCGAGGTTCGAGATTGGTATGTTGCTTCCTTTCGGAATCCCCAACAGCTAGAAACAAGTTACAATGTTAAACTTAGATGAATGTCAATAGCTACTTGATTTTTTTTTTATTTTATTCCAAAAAGTAACATAACTAATACATATTCTTAATAATAAATATTTTTTTCCTACAATTATAGTTTAACTTGCATCTTATAATAGGTTTTAGAATGTTCATTTCAAAACATAGGAAGAAAATGTCCAAAAATTAGGTTGAATGATAACCCATTTAAAGAACCATTTTAAGAAGTTTGGGCCTATTACTTCATGGCCCATTAACCCATGGGCTAGACCTTATTAAGATCGGGCTAGCCAACATTTAAATAAAATTCTTTAGTAAAATCTAGAATAAGATTAATCAAAGAGAAGATGTGTAATGAGTTTTTAGCCATTAAATGAAGGCTATCTTTTTTGTCTTCCAAAGGTATTTTTCTTCAAAAGTAGTCTTATTTGATATATTGTCACATACTAAATATGAACATATTTTTCAATAAAAAATTAAACTTTACTTTTTCACGTGTAAATTCATATAGTGTTTTTTCACTATATACAGTAATTATAAATATGGCCACATAAATAAATTCATCAATGATTTATAATAAACTATCAAGTGCAATTAATTAAGGCATTATAACCGGAGAAAAGCTAGTTGATTATATGTGGCAAAGAAATATGATGATAAACTATTTTAGGGTAGAATTATAATATTGTTCTAATGAGAAATAATGATGGAAGCATGGAATATTTTGTTTAGCTCGGAATGATC
Organism: Hylodesmum podocarpum; assembly: GCA_026586105.1. NCBI lineage: Eukaryota > Viridiplantae > Streptophyta > Magnoliopsida > Fabales > Fabaceae > Hylodesmum > Hylodesmum podocarpum. Next base: position 633,924 of record JALJEV010000014.1, on the reverse strand, counting down.
AAGGAAGTGACAAAATGAGCTATATTATGAAGACAAATGAAAAAGTGAAAAGTAGGTTGACTATATATGAAAGATTCTCATCTACATATCCTATGAAGGCAAAGCAAATCTATGTGGAATATGGTGAAACTTATAGTTGAATACACACGTCTCTTTAGGGTTTATGAAAATACATAATTATTTAAAAAATATTATCTTGATATTCATTTATAAATTACATTAATACTTTCTTAATTTTGAAAGATTACATTGAAACTCTTATAAAGATAAAAGATAGAAGGTTATTCAATGTAATTTCCCAATCCTTAAAGATTATTTCTCAAAAGTTTATTATATATAGACAAGCACATAATTAATTAATAATAATCGTATGCTAACTTGGACCTTCAAATTTTAGATTAAATTTACTTTTATCTTATCATTTCAAATGTTATATATATTTTCTATTTTAAGATTACTTATTAAGATAGTAAGTTGAGTTTGTCTTGAAATGTTATATATAATTTCCATTAAATTTTTGTCACAAATGTTTATTATAATATATTTTCTAACCCATTTCTCATTAATTATTTACTGAGAATTATTGAAAAATACGTAAATATTCAATTAAGTTTCACTTATAGCATGATTTTTACTATTCAACTAGCTCGATCAATTACCATGTATTTGCAGCATTTTTAAAGTAAAAATTTCAAAATGTAAAAGATAGAGAATAGAGTATTTAATTGCTTAATATTATGACCTGTAGAAGTTAAAATTGTGGTAAGGCGGTTTAATAATATATTATTTAATATTATCGGAGGTTTATAACCGTTGGAAAGGTTAAAAATCTGCTGTTGTCTAGAAATAACACGTTGATAGAAATAACATGTTAGAAAGGTTGAAAATCCTCTATCGCCTAGAAATAACACATTGAAAAAGTTGAAAATCTTATGTTGTCTAGAAATAAGATGTTGAATGTAATAAGTAAGGAACCATCCTCACCTTATAAACCGGCCAATTTTGTAAGATTGAGTTAGACTCATCACTTGAATTTAACAATAACCAATCAAATCAAATTACGCAAAATTCAAATTTAACTCATTTAATTTATAAACCAAATTTAATAAAATAATCATTAAATGGAGTATCCAATTACATTTTTAAGTTATTTAATTTGATTGATTATAAGCAGCAAAATTATGAAGCATGTAGGTGTATATGTAGAGAGCATAAATGTTGGGGGGACTATGGAATCAAAGAGTCACAATCTTATCTAAAGAAGAAGATATGATGCAGAATGAGTATGTTAATTTATTTTCTATGTTCCATGAATGATGTCACTGTCAATGCATGGTTGTGGGACTGAAGAAAGCATTATGATTGAGGAAATAGGAAGGAAGGGGACTTGGCTAAGAAAAGTAAGAGTCCCCCCTCTCTCATCCTAACCACCAACTCTATGCTCACTGCAGTTTCCTTCTTCCTCCCCACAATAACTGCCGGCTTTCCATGCCCACCACTTCCACCATTCTTTGTCTCTAACTTGTCTCCCTAATGTTTTTTTCCTCATACAGTTTTGGATATACACATTTTTAAACATGTGGGACCTTTGCTTGCTAGAGTGAATTCTAATCAAATGTTGTATAAAGTATTTAAGATTACATGAAATATATGGACTATCAACTATGCTTGTATTTTCCTAAATTTTTGGAATTGCTGTAGTATCCATCAATTATTAGTATGCCAATGATACTTTAATCAGTTATATATATATATATATATATATATATATATATGTATATATATATTTAATGCTTGATTGAATGTGTAAAAAAATATAAACATAAGTGATTAAAGTATTAGTAATATTAGCATAATAGAAAGTACTAGAGTCATTCTAAAAATTTAGGAATATTAATAAAAATATAGATCAGTTCATTTTCTGCATGCCATGATCAAAGTTCAAACCCATATTTCATTAGAGGGTAATTGAATTAACTAGGAAAACATTTTACATAACTTGATTTAATTAGAAACGTTTCATAGTCAAAGGTATGTTTACGTGAAGGTAATTAAATACTCGTCATATTCGAAATAGGCTTTCTAAGCAGCATCTCAAAGTCTAGGTGCATACGAGGGAAATGTTTTTTTTTTTTAAAGAAGAAAGCGTCTAATTGTAAGTCGTATACGGTGAGATTAAGCTAGATGTTAGTGTTGAATTGGTGTATAACATGCATGTAGTGAAGAAGGTGATCAAGGTTAAGGTGTCTTTAATCGAGATTGGGTCACATGTCAAAAGTTAATAAGACATCTAATCTTGACCATCATCTCCATTACACGCGTATTTAACATGCACTAATTTAACAACAACACGTGACTCAATCTCGTGATATGCACCTTATAGTTGAGCGCTTTTTTTAAAAATAATTTTCCTCATATACATTATACATACCTAATTTTAAGCACGTTATGTAAAAGTTTTATTTAGACACTTTCATGTAAATAGATTTCACCTATAAAATTTTTCCAACTAACTAAAAGAGAGAATAGACTCAAATCAAATCGATAACAGACTTGATGTGGTTTAAATTATGGACTTTTAATTTAATTATTATGTATATCTAATATTACACACTACATTAGCCAGAAAAAAAAAATCCTTACAGATTGACCAGGATATAAATTTGCACGTTTTTTTCTCTGGTGAGCACGATCCTCCGTCACTTTCAACTCACAAACTGTCATTTTAATTTCGACATAGTTTGGCAGATGACCAATATGTAAATTAATTTTGTGGTTTAGTGTTAAGACGATTCATTATTTTGTAAAGTTAAAGAGTTAAGATTATCATAAGTACAAACAATGGATTTATAATTACTATAGTGATGATCTTAAAAATAAGAGAAAAAGAAATAGCTAATATATTTTATTCAATGTTAAATAAATTTATGTATTATGTTTTTAGCTTTAATATCACTTTTTCTATGCAGTTCAATCTTTTTTTAATTTAATTCCTTGAAAAAAATGTTCCAACCTCTCTCTTCTCTCTTTGTTTTTCTCTGTATTTCCTATCTTCTCCTCTCTGGTTAATTTCCATTGCAGATGCTAGGTACTTTAATATTTAAGTCTTTATTTTATTCTAGTCTTGAATATCTTTTTTTATCTTTTCAAATGTGATATTTTTTGGTTTAAATCCCCTGTAAGTTATTTTTTTTACTAATCCATATAATTAATTTATTGATAACTTATAACATCATAATTATTGAATTCACCAAAAAAAATATAAAAAAAAATAACACTATTATTAACATGATCTGATTTGCCATCATTATAACATTATCAAATTGCTAACCCAACATGAGGATTGAAATTATTAAGGCGATAATATATGGTATGATGATATCATCGAAGTTCGTTAGCCATGCATGTCATCGCTTGTTTTAACAAAATGACAACAATGACAGAAAAAACAAATGGTTTGAAATTTGCAAGGATGAAATTTTTTCTTTTTTTTTTAAAAAAAAAAGAAACAGAGATTCAAAGGAAAAAAATAATACTAAATTGAGAATGAAAAGTATAAGTCTTTATTTGGTTTTCTTTTTACAGTGTCTTTATTTGTCATAAATTGTATCATTCCTTTTTTTAGTTTCTCACAAGTATTAACCTCGAAAAGAAATTTGAACATTAAATATGAATTCTTTCCAATAAAAATCTCAAATTTATTTCATCATATCATGAATGACTATCCCCTTCATTGAATAAGTTTAATGATTATTTTACATTTCCTATTTCTTTAAGGAACAACGATGATAACAAAATTTGAATTCAAAATTTTGTGTAAATTATTTAAAATTTTCACTATTTAGTCGATTTTAGTGTATTTATTATTACTATTTAATTTTCTTCTAATACACCTATCTGTCGAAATTTTTTTATATATTTGATTTTGCTTTTTTTTAATTTCCTTTATAATATATAAAATAACTTCCAAGTTGCAAGGTGTAATAATACCCTTTGACTTATAAAAGAAAGGTGAGAACGGGTCGAAGGAGTAAAATATATATTAGTAGTAGTGCAAGTTTTTATTCTATGTCTTTCATCTAATGTTTTACTTTATATATGTACTCTCCTTCCTAAGAACATAAGGGTTTGAATCTTACCATTCAATCATCATTCATCAATAACATAACTGAAATACATTAATATATACTATACTAGTTAATCTTAGTATGAGTGTAGTACTAAAGTGCTAAATTAATGTCACAATATGCAAAAAAGTGTGTAAATTTTATGATACATATTCATACTAATGAATAATTTTACACAAAAAGGAAAAAGCTGATACTAAAAAATAAAGTTTAATTTAAAAAATAATGACAACTTTTTCCTTGAGAAGAGCTGGCGGAAGGGAAACAAAGGTACATTCGATTGTGACTCATCCACCGAAGACCTCCCCACCATGAGTCCATGACTCATCACCTTTTTATTTTTAAATTCAATTTATTATTCTAAAATTATTTTCAAGACCAAAAAAGTCTCACAGTACAAATATATGGTATGTTAATCCAAAGCTAGGGTTAGGGCTTTCTTTTTCTTAAGTCTTAACATGCATGGCTATTGGAGAGTAAAGTCTTTAATGTTAATGTCACAGTAAAAGCAAGAAATGAAAGGTGCTTATAGAATAAGAAACTGGTTTGGTGCTCTTCCATAATCCTCCAATAATTTTAATAGAAACAAAAAGAAGGAGAGATAAAGAGAGAAAACAAATATTAAGAAGAAAAGTAAAAATAAATATAGATACACCCCCACAAGCTCCTTTATCTTTTGCCGTCCCTCTGTGATCTCTTTCTCTCTGCAACTCTCTCATGTTGATGTGATTCTCCACCCACACACACCACCAAAGAACCCATCAAACTTTTACAAAAGAGAAAGATAGCTCTCTAATTAAGAACAACTATGGTCTTCCCGTCCCTTCCTACCTATCTAGATCCACCCAACTGGTCACAACAAGTAAGGATTAATTCTTTCATTCTCTTCCATCTTTTTTTTTTTTTTTTCTCTTTTCTTCTTCTTCTTTTTTTTATAGCTTCTTCATCAATAAAGCTAAGAATACAATTAATCAGAAAATCAGATATTCCTACTCGTACACTTTATCAGTCTTTTATTTTATTTTTCAGCTTGAATATACTATTTGTATGTGTGTACACTTATAGATATTCAATTACATGTAGTTTTTTTTTCCTTTATTGTTTTGCTCACACTTGTAAAAAAAAAAATAAATTACAGCAACAACCTAACCAGCCAGCAGGAATTGGAACCCAGAATTCACATATTCCACCACCTTCTCAGTCTCAGCTGCCACCGTTGGAGTCGCCACCAGCAACGGTGATACCTGGTAGTGGAGGTGGTGGCTATCAAGGCTCTATCAGACCAGGATCACTGGCTGATAGAGCCAGAATGGCGAAGATACACCAACCTGATGCAGCGCTTAAGTGTCCACGATGTGATTCTACAAACACCAAGTTTTGCTACTACAACAACTACAGCCTCTCGCAGCCACGCCACTATTGCAAGACTTGCCGTCGTTATTGGACAAGAGGTGGTGCACTCAGAAACGTGCCAGTTGGTGGTGGATGTAGAAGGAACAAAAGAAGCAAAGGAAACAGCAATAGATCAAAATCTCCTATGAAACCTTCAACAGGTTCAACATCTGCAAGTGCTAATTCTACCTCTAGTGGCTGCACCACTGATCATGTGATGATGGCTCATTTGCCAACTTCAACACCATCTCAATTTCCATTCTTGACCTCTTTACATCACTATAATGGTGACTTTGTTTCTGGGGGCATTGGATCTCATTTTGGAGCAATCACAACACCTTTGGTTCCTAGAAATGGAAACACTAATGTTGAGTTTCAAATTGGTGGTACTAGTTCAGCTTCATCAATTGGTAACAGTGGTGGGGCTATGTTGTCATCAAATGGCCTTGGTCATGAGCAATGGAGGTTGAACAATATGCAACAAGTTCAACACCAATTTCCTTTCTTGAGTACTAATTTGGAGCCACAAATTGGGGTGTTTCAATTTGGTGGAGAAAATAACAATGCTGAACCGCCAAGTTATGCAAAGGATAATGGGGGAAGGTTTAATATTCGTTCCAAGATGGATTCTATTTCTAGTGTAAGTGGAATAATGTCTCAGGTTAACACAATAAAACTGGAAGAAAATCATCAAGGTTTGAGTTTGCCAAAGAATCTCTTGATGAATGGTTCGGGAAATGATGTGCTTTGGAGTGGAAGTGGCAATGCATGGAATGAAGTTCCTAGTTTCACTCACTCACCGAACCACATGTTGTGATCCTTGGAATTAAACTACTATACTACTCCAATTCTACTGTTTTCTCTTTCCTAGTAGTCACAGATTTTTATGATCAGAGAAAATGATCGAATGCATAAGATTTATCAGAAGAACCTATTATATCAGTTGCTAACTTTGGAATGCAAATTATTATGGAATTCTACGCTTTATGCATGAGTTTTACAAGGATAAATGGGAAGGAAGGATCATGAAGACGAGAAAATGGTACGCAAACTATTGTAATTTCTTCCTTTTTCCGTTGATGGTTATGGTTGATAATATTTTTTTTTTTGTACTTCAAGTATGAACATACGTTGAGCGATAGTGTTGTTGTATTAATTTGTTTATATGCATGTGTCGTGATTGCAAGAGCAGTTAAGTTGATATTACTAATTGTGTGCATCTAGCTATATATGTGGACTAGTCTAGAAGGCTTTTTATGTATGATGTCATTTTTTTTTAGTATTTGCTCATTATTAACGATTTCCATCAGTATAATGTTGGTTTAAGAAACTTTACACATTAATGTGTCTGACTCTCGATCCTATTTTCTTAGTTTTTGTTCAGTTTTTAGTCCTTAACCACTATCATTTTCTTTCTAAAAAGGAAAAAAAGATAGTACACCGGCAATTGAAAGCTTCCACAAAATATAAAGTAATGATCATATTTGGGTATGATAGTGTAAGAAATTCTAGCAAACCGATAAAGATATGTAAGACTCTTTTTTAGCGAATTGACATTATCTAGTTCAATATTGTTGTATAACATTCACAGAGGGAGAGGGAGGATCCTTAGATAATTTTTAAAATATATACTGTTATTTATACAGCACACTTAGAAAGTGAAATGGAATATATAATGAGAGAGAAAATGAAATTAATGAATTTTAAAGAAGAATTTTTAATCAATTTTATTTTACTGTCAACCAGTTAATCAACAAACTCACTTATAGAATATATAGTATTTTTTATCTTCACATTATATATATAACTGATTATATTTGATTATATGAGTATTTCATCTGTCTATTATAAATATGTTTCTTTTCCAACACTCTCTCCACCCGTTGCACATTTTCCTCTCTCGTTATTTTAGTGAACTTCCACACCAATATATATTTCCCTCTTGATGAGGAAATGCAAAATTTAAATTTTAAAGCAGGGAGACTTCCATTTTTGGAGGGGTAGCAAGGTGCTAATGAAATGTGCATGATGAATCAGTTTCATGAAATATAACTTATCGTGCATTAATTTTGTCATGTTTAAGCTCTAGTTTGATCTGACCCACTGGTAGAGATGCTAGTACGTTCACATCAACTTGCTTTTATATATAATCATCTAAATAGAAACTTCAAATTCCTAGACTTCTCTTGGTCTCATATTTTGAGGAGCCCTTTTACATCTTGGGTTACTTATTTTTTAACCTTTCACGGAAAAAGCAGTTTGAATACATCCAAACTGGGACCATGAGAGTGAGGAAAGAGAGTCACATTGATTTTTGAAGAATTCTAGTAATACGAATATGTACCAATTTGGTGTCCAAAATGATTATCAAATTATAAGGAAATTGACCAAATGGATCTATCGTACTTGTTTGTTTTATATGTGAACTATGAGCGATAACTATGGAAAAGGAAGATATAGTTTCATTTGCTGGAAAGAAACGCCAAAATACCGCTCAAAACCATGCAACTCCTCTTTCATGATCACTTCAATCTAAAATCAAAAGAATTGAACAAGACAAAGGGAGAAAATCAAATGCTAGGTTGTTTATTTAAACCTTTTAAGTGTACAAGACAAACACAGGAAAAAAAACATTAACAAAGAGAAAAATAATTGAATTTTAAATCACAAAAGAAAGAACAAATGGATTTTTATTTCTAAAATCAAATTTTAACTAAAAAAAATGTGTTTTCTCTTTCTCTCCTCATCCTTAATATTGATGGGAGGGTTGGTAATGGCCCTCATGTTTGATTCTTCAATTCCTTTTGTTATAAAATAATAGAATGAAGGCACATGCATGGTAATCAATCTGGTAAAGCAGATTTGTCATAATCTAATTATGATTATGATGTCATATTTCATATGATAATTCAAAGGAGGCTTTAGAGATGGAATCTGGGACTTTGGGTTTTGCTTTTCCCAATTTTCAAAGTTAGCTAATTGCTTGCTTACAAGGAATAAAGGTGTCACCACATATATAGTCAAAAAAACGAATCTCTTTCTTTTTCTCTCTCACTGTTTGAGCAAGCAGTGAACGGTGGTTTTTGTTGGTCGGTTGGTTGTAGAATATTGATGGGGATAGTTATCACAAAGATGTCCATGCTAATATAATATATACATCTAATGATAGTACCAAACTCTAGCATAGTAAATAAAATTTTGTTATAATACCAAATATATATTCTAAATACAATAATTAATTTTATCATAGATATTAAACATGTATGAAATAAAAAAAAAATTGGTCATCGAAATTAGTTAAGGGTGTGAAGTATGATATACGGCGTGAATATAATTGAGGAGTAAATCGGGGTTAACTCAATCTTATAAAATCAGCTCATAGTATGATGTTTGCATCTCATTTATATTTACGTCACATGTCTTATTTTTAGGCGATATAAGATTTCACATCTTCGGGTTTTCTCTTTAATATTGTATTTCTAACATATCATTCCTACGCTGAGAACTAGACTTCTCGAGACAGAAACTATTCAAATAAGTGGTCTAATATCAGCCCTATAAATGACCTAACATCTTCATTAATCCTAGGACAAACTCTAATACCATGTAAGAAATGTGAATTTTTAGGCCTAACTCAACCCATAAAATCAACTCATTCACTGTAAATCAACTAACTCACGAAATATAAATATGTATGTATTTTCTTTATTAATTTTTTTCTTTCTTCCTTTACATATCTTACAAATAATTATTTAATTATATGTATATTGGAATTATTAGCAAGTATTTCTCTTCTAACAAACTTGTTTGTCTATTAGTATAAAATGGTACATAAATCAGAGTCAATAGTTCAACACCACCTAGAGAAATGTGAGTATATATGATCCTTACAGGTATATTTCAAGTGAGAAATGGTGAACAATAATATATAAATAAAATAAGATAAAAGCAAAGAAAGTTCGAAGAAAGAGTGCAGGTAGAAGTAGAAGAAGAAGAAGTAGAGAAACTAAAGGTGATGGATAGCTCGGAATCCGAAGGAAGGAAGGAAGCATAGTTGCTGATGCCCACATGTCTAGGCGTGAATATGTTCTCTCTGTTACCCTAACAGCTTTTGCTTTATGTGTGTGACGTCCTTCAACATTATCATTCTTTCTCTCTCTCTTTCTTTCTGTGATTCCAATCTATTCCTTCTTGGTTCCAAGGCCTCTCATCTCGTTGCCCCACATTACCTCAATCATATATCTGTTAGATTCTTCCTTACTTTTCAATACTTATATATATCTTCTACTGTTTATAAACGTGGGCATGCAACCTTATTCTTAACCGTTTATGAAGATATCAAACATATACCTCTTTCTTTTTCTTTCTTTTCCTCAAATAAAGATGTTGAGAGCACCATATGAAACTCATTTCATGTTCCTAACTACATCAAATTTTATGCAACAAAACTAACTACCACTTACCTCAGATATTCATTCTATTTTAAAAGGTTTATTCTCTTAGTTTAGGTTTTGAATCTTATGTCACTATAAACTTTACAAGAGTATTTAGTTAGGAAACCGAGTGTAAATATCTCTTCTTTACTTTACTTTTTAAAATTGGCATTTAAATGACTCTTCAAAACTGCATGAAATAACAAAGATATTGATTTAATTTGTATGCAATATCAAACAATCAATGTGTTTACTTTTTAAGAGTTTTGAAGATTAGCTAGAAGAGACATTTACACTCGGAAAAAAAAAAGTAAAACTATTTGGTTTTAAGAGTAAAAGGCGCCAAAGAAAATTGCTTCTTTATGTTGTGGTTGATTTCAAGATAGAAATTTAAGAAACAAATTATAAATTCTAATTTCAAAAAATCAATTTAAGAGTAAATAAAATAATTATTTTAACAAATTTGATATTTAAAAGTAAATAAAACTTAAATAAAAGATAAAAGTAAGTAATAATGTTGATAGTTGATTTTAATTTGAAATCAAGAATGATAAATCTATTTGATTTTATCATAAATCTAAAATATAAATTTCTAATTAATAATTAAAAATATCTTTTATCTTCTAAAATATATTTTTTTCACGAGTCAAATCTCATTTCTTATCATCCTTAACATAAAAAAGAAATTGCCCGATACAAATTGCTTTTGTGGACTGAAAGTGTGGGCCTAGGTTTTTATATCAATAAAAAACGAAAGGTCTCTTTCATTACTATAAAAAAATGTGAACAAAAAATGCATATAAAAAGCTTATTTGAAATCCTTGACACCCATGTTGACATCATTTTAGGCTTCATCTTGCTTATTTCAGACCCTAACTTAAAAGCTTACTTCATATTAAAACTTTTGTTTATGTCTAACTTTTCTATCCTTGTCAACTAATAAGATAATTGGCCTACAAGAAATTTTTTACATAAAATAATATATAATTTATAAATATTAAAATTACTATTTCTCAAAACACTAGGTAAAGGTAGAAAATATTTATATGATGTAAACTTATTTTCAATATATAGCATTATTGTTGATTATAAATACTTATTTAGTGATGTCAGAATGAAATGGGGACAAAGAGCATTCCACTAGTCAATTGCTTGTTGCTCAACACAACCCACTACTTATAACACCTATCATCTGTCTTACCCAAAGCACAATAAAACCAAAAGCCCATTTATAGTAAAAAGCCCATTTATAGTAAAAAGCCCAAATAAGTTGTAAACTTAAATTCTTTATATTCAAATTTAGTTGGGCCTTTAAAATTCGAGATGAATTATAACAATCATACAGAAGCCTTTATATAGCCAATCAGAGTCGATTGGTCAAATGAGCACGCGGGGGCTGGAGGAAGTACATTTTTCTTCTTGCACCCTTTTTTTTATTTATTGGCCAAACTACCCTTATATGATTTAGTTTTGAACTTACATGATTTGTTGATGGAAAAAAGTTGATAAAGAATTAAAATATGCAGATAATTATTTATAAAAATATGAAAAAAGAAAAATATATATATAAAATATAAAAAGAAAAATATATATATAAAATATAAAAAAATATATATTATATTTTATAAGTGTGTTAGCTGATTAGCTATCTATTATAATTATTAACGAAATAAAATTTTAATTATCTTCTTCTTCATCCTATCATTTATAAATTTGTGAAAATTGACACAATCAGTAAAAATTATATATTGAATGAATTAGTTGATTAATTACGTATTACAGTAGCGAAATAAAATTCTTACTATTTTCTTTTTCCTTAACTTATCACCTATAAATTTGTGAAAATCGGCACAGCCAGTAAAAAAATTTAAGAAACTAGAATAGGGAAAATTATTTTAAAGTTAGTCGGTGTTTTCTTTAATGAAAAGCAAAATGACTAAGTAGGATGCATGAAGGCAAAACAAATAAATAAACAAAATAAAATAAGAAAGGTGAAGAAGAAAATACGAAGGAAGCATTCAAAATGGAGCGTGGCATAACGGTCCACAGAAACGGCATAGGTTAAGGTGTGGACCCCACGTAACAATAGAACATTCTAGACACACTCTCTCTCAAAACCTATATATACCTCACTCTCTCCACTCTCATTTCTCAATTCACAACGCCAAATTCCCCCATAGTGTCGTCGTTGCGGTGATCTCTTTCACGTCCTTCACTCGAAACCTATTACTATTGTCTATTTTTTCGTTTTCTGCGCTTTTCAACAATGGCCGGCAAAGGTGAGGGACCCGCTATCGGAATCGACCTCGGCACAACCTACTCATGTGTCGGAGTGTGGCAGCACGATCGCGTTGAGATCATTGCCAACGATCAGGGTAACCGTACCACGCCATCTTATGTCGCTTTCACCGATAGTGAGAGATTGATCGGTGATGCCGCTAAGAACCAGGTCGCCATGAACCCCATCAACACCGTTTTCGGTAATTCATCACAATTCTCTTATTCATTACAATCGTCTTTGTCCAATTATTTGACCTAGATTTGCTAATAATGCTTTTAGATTTTTGTTGTTTTCTTTTTTATTATTGTCATTATTAATCTCCTTTTGATCAGAAGTGTGTAGTTTTTGGTTGTTATATCTCCATTACGAGGAATTAGTCTTTTTGTAAAAAGAAAATGATTTAAAAAATAGATTATTTGTTTTAATGAGCTCATCGAAACTCGTTTATTGGGCAACATCTATGTGGTTTTCTTTATTTTGTTTGCATTGTTTGTACAATGATTATTATCATAAAATGATTTAATTCATGATAGCTTTGTAATCATCATCTGAAAACAGAAGCTGATTCATGTTAACTTCTTTTTTTTTTTTAAAGATAAAAGCAGCTGATTTGATGAGAAGTTTTTGAAAATAGCTTCTAATTTAAATCAGATTACCGATTATTTTCAGCTAACAAATGCATGAAAAACTTGTAAAAGTGATATTCTTTTTGAAAGTGATTTTATATATTAAAAAAAATAATCAAACCCCCATTTATATTAGGTCTTTTTTATACCTATGTCATGGAATAGTTGTTTCACCATTTTAGAATGGTACTTCTTACCGGTGTATAATGTAGAAGGTTTTCATTATGATATGGAGTAACTTGTAAATTGTTGATGACTGAGGATTGTCATTTTGCAGATGCGAAGAGGTTGATTGGGAGGAGAATTAGCGACCCTTCTGTTCAGAGTGACATGAAATTGTGGCCATTCAAAGTTGTTGCTGGTGCTGGTGAGAAGCCCATGATTGGTGTCAACTATAAGGGTGAGGAGAAGCAATTTGCTGCCGAGGAAATCTCCTCCATGGTCCTAACAAAGATGAGGGAGATTGCAGAGGCTTATCTTGGGGCTACTGTGAAGAATGCTGTTGTCACTGTGCCTGCTTACTTCAACGACTCTCAGCGTCAAGCCACCAAAGATGCCGGTGTCATTGCTGGCCTCAATGTAATGAGAATAATAAATGAGCCAACTGCTGCAGCAATTGCATACGGGTTAGACAAGAAAGCTACTAGTGTTGGTGAGAAGAATGTCTTGATCTTTGATCTTGGAGGTGGCACTTTTGATGTTTCTCTCCTCACCATTGAGGAGGGTATCTTTGAAGTTAAGGCCACAGCTGGAGACACTCACCTTGGAGGAGAGGATTTTGATAATAGAATGGTGAACCACTTTGTACAGGAGTTCAAGAGGAAGAACAAAAAGGACATTACTGGAAACCCTAGAGCCCTCAGAAGGTTAAGAACTTCATGTGAGAGAGCAAAGAGGACACTCTCTTCCACTGCTCAGACCACCATTGAGATTGATTCTCTGTTTGAGGGTATTGACTTTTATTCAACAATCACTCGCGCCAGGTTTGAGGAACTCAACATGGACCTTTTCAGGAAGTGTATGGAGCCTGTGGAGAAGTGTCTTAGGGATGCAAAGATGGACAAGAGCACTGTTCATGATGTTGTCCTTGTTGGTGGCTCCACTAGGATTCCTAAAGTTCAGCAGCTGTTGCAGGACTTCTTCAATGGGAAAGATCTGTGTAAGAGCATCAACCCGGATGAAGCCGTTGCTTATGGTGCTGCTGTCCAGGCAGCTATATTGAGTGGTGAAGGCAATGAGAAGGTTCAAGATTTGTTGCTTTTGGATGTCACCCCGTTGTCTCTGGGTTTGGAGACTGCTGGAGGTGTCATGACTGTATTGATTCCAAGGAATACTACCATTCCTACTAAGAAGGAACAAGTATTCTCCACATATTCAGATAACCAACCCGGTGTCTTGATTCAAGTTTATGAGGGTGAAAGGACAAGAACAAGGGATAACAACTTGTTGGGTAAGTTTGAGTTGTCAGGCATTCCTCCGGCTCCACGTGGTGTTCCTCAGATCACTGTTTGCTTCGACATTGATGCTAATGGTATCTTGAATGTCTCTGCTGAGGATAAAACAACAGGGCAGAAGAACAAGATCACCATTACCAATGACAAAGGAAGATTGTCTAAGGAAGAAATTGAGAAGATGGTTCAAGAAGCAGAGAAATACAAGTCTGAAGATGAGGAGCACAAGAAGAAGGTTGAGGCGAAGAATGCCTTGGAGAATTATGCCTACAACATGAGAAACACAATAAAGGATGAGAAGATCAGTTCAAAGCTGACCTCTGAGGATAAGACAAAGATTGATAATGCAATTGAGCAAGCTATTCAATGGCTTGACACCAATCAGCTTGCAGAATCTGATGAATTTGAAGACAAGATGAAGGAGCTTGAGGGCATCTGCAATCCCATCATAGCCAAGATGTACCAAGGTGGGGCTGGTGCGGCTGGTGACATGGATGATGATGCTCCACCTGCTGGTGGTAGCGGTGCTGGCCCCAAGATTGAAGAGGTTGATTAAATGGACTAGCTAGTATTGATATCTTTTTTGGAAGATGGTTAGTAGGTATTGGTAGAGAAAATAATGCTTTTTATAATGTTTGGTTTAGGCTATTGTAGAATTTTGATTTCATGAATTGCACTGCTGTTTTCAACTTGTCATTTGTTTCATGATTGAAAACTAGCACGTTCGGTGGATTTTTACTCTGGATAATACAAGTTTAGTGTCCAATTTTGCAGTATTTCAGTATCAAGCCGATTTAGCTAGTGAGTGCAATGGTATTTATTACTTTCTATCACTCATTTTCAACTAATCAAAGAGAAAGTAATGGAATGAAAATGTTCCGGTGACATTTTATATTCTAAATTATTATATCAATTTTAACTTTTATAATAATAATTTGAAATAACATATTTATGATATTTTTAAATAATTGTTGCAATGATTATATACATTTAGGGGTGGGTATTTTTTTTTTTATAAAAAGTCTTCTAGCATTTAAATGATAAAAAAATTAAGACAATTGTGAATTGTATTTTAACATGGTAGAAAGTTACTTAAGTATTGTGATATTTAATAAATATTTTTCAAAATTAAAAAATATTGTGGTATTCAAAATATAGATTTTGGTAAATTATTTGATATGATAAATTTTTGCAAGATTTTTAAATAGAAAATACAATTAATTTACTCATTTACTAGGAAATCATAAAAGTTTATTTTTAAAAAAATTGATATATGCATATATTTTTATGAAATCTCTTAAAATCTACTAAATTTTTTTCTACTGTCAAATAGATCAAGAAATATTATTTTTTTTTACATGGTAAGGCCACTTGGAATAAGAGAAGGGACGAAATCAAGCACTTGATATTCCCTTTCAGGAAAAGAATTTTTCAAGAAAATAAAATCAAAATTCAATTCATAAGTCATTTTTTCTCAACCAAACACAGCATAGTGTTAAGATAGCAGGATCATTCGCAAACTACAGTAGCCAACTTTTACCTTTTCCAATGTTTTTGACATTTTCAATGACACTAGTCAATCGCATTAGATCATATGTTATAAAATCATATAGTTTGCTTCAACTATCAACATTACCACTTTATTTTCGTGCATAAATACAACTTTTGGGAATGTATCAACCAATGCTATCACAAGTAATTTTTTTATTATAGACATAAGTAAAATGTTACGTTTTTTCACAAACCTTGTATCATGGGGCTGGATACATAATACATTAATATTGTCGTCATGATTTAACAATGCTATGGAATATTACCAAAAGACATGTGACATTGTACATCTAGAAAGCAGAAAGCTACATGATAAGAGAAACTAAAATCTCTCCCTGAAAAAAGACCCCATTATCTTTATCAATCTACTAAAGTGACACTTTCGTGTATACTTTTCAATTGAAATAAAGGTGCTTGCATAGCACTAGGCCATTTGCATTGGTGGTGGAAAGTCACAATCACGGTGCATCATGCATAGAACACTCAGTCTTTGTCTCTCACATGCACTCTCATCCCATGGAGTGTTCTCGGAGCAAAAGAAAAAAATGACTAAATTAATTCATTGTTAAATATATAGTAATATTTCATTCAATCAGGTAAGTTTAGTTGAAACAAGTGTTGGTTAACTCAAGCCAATCTAGACAGATTAATTTATACAACAAGAGTATGAATTATAATGTGTCTACGTGTTATTATATTAGCATTATTATAAAAAAAGAAAGGAGAATTATTTAATAGTTGAGACTGCATTATACCACATGGGATCAAGAAAATTATAGGAAGTACAAGGTTAATAAAACTAATGATACACGTCAAGATGTGTAGTCTCTTGCATGAATGCCTGCCATAACTATAGCTGACAAATATTTTTATACAAGAAAATAGATCCAACCAAGGTCATTCTGTTTCTATTTTAGTCCACTAGAGGTTGAAACCTTATTGATGACCTCCTCTTCCATTTCAACTAGCTGACTACAGAACATTTCAACGTCGTTTGCATCTTCGTTGAACATGAACCTGAATTCCTTCCATTGGTGGCTGCCAATACCATCCTTCAAAGCTGGACTGGTAACTTTTGCCAAGACATCAAATCCCTTGCGATCAATGGATGTCATGTATGCATCCTTAATACAAAACAGTGGATTCGTTAGTTCTTAATATTATATTACAAGAACAGAAAAGTAAAGGAATTGATAATGGCATGCTAAAATATGAGCTCTACGTGTGTTTGTCATCAGATGAGTTGATGCTATTTCACGGTTTCAATTAGATGTTGTTAAGATATGTTTGACTAACATAGAACATAGCGCGGTACAATAAAGTTGTAGCATAGTAGTTAAGAAGGATAGACATACATCACACTTGACCTGGTGGTTCGAAGATATCCAATCTAAAAAGATTTTAGGTTTTATAAAAATCATCAGGTAACCTGCTTATCTGAGTTATTTCTGCTTCAAAAAGATGCTTTGCAGTTCTCTATTATCTAAATATTTTTAATGCATTCTGAAACCACACTTGTAATCAAGAAGACAGCAATTGACCAACTGCAGAATTGGAGTATTATAAACTATAAAGAATAATCACGATCACTAAGTTACCTTTGCATTAGCATCCTTGTAAACAAAACAGAAAAGCACGAGTGCTCTGCGTCTAGCCTCACTTTGGTTAATCCCGTCAATTATCTTAGCCGAAAATGGTGCTAAAGAAGAAACATACAAGAGATGTGAATCTTTTGTTAAATGAATAAGTGGTGCTATTTTATGCATTTCAAACCAGGTATGTACCTAATGGATCAGCTTTGGATGTTTCCAAATCTTCAATATCCACATCAAAAGTGCCTCCAAGGCCATCAATATATGTGCAAGATCTGAGAATTAAACTTACATTAGATACAAGACATTTATGGGTAACATTTACTTGAGTGTCATTCGACTCAAAACTGAGCATTGCCAATTCACCAAAACTTTATCAACTTAATCAATATAAAACCAAAAGTTTCATAAAAGGAAAGGAAAAGGTGATTATGCACATTCTCCTTCCCTCCCACCATGAGTGTGTATGTGTAATTTTAGTTTTCTATGACTACTTGATATTTCACATGGTAAACTTGTACAAGGACAATCATTCAGGATTGGTGCAAGAGTCAACCTAGATGCTAGAACCTGATATGAGCTTTGCATTTATCTAGTGAAATAAAAAATCAGATATAGATTTTTTTGGGGCCAAGATTTCAGATATAGATTTAAACATGTCAGTTCTTACCTTGTTTTAAATCTATATACGATGTATTTTTCATTTTCTCCCAATAGATCCTGAAGATTATCACTTCGTGATGTACTGCTAGCACTAGAACTTATTACTCCAGAAACAGTGTAAGTGAACTCGTTTATTGCTTTTTGCTCAGATAGTATGACGTCCTGAAGTTTTTCTGCAAGAGACTTAGCCTACACCAAGATCAATAACTTGTGTAACAATCAAGAAAAACTCTACAGCAATATACAGAATTCTGTTGTCACCTGCTAATATTATGATAAGCTAACTTTCATAATATTTACCATACACCTGGCTGCTGGATAGTAAGTAGGACTCTAATGCTTACATTTGAAACATAGATGGTGGAAAAAAAAGTGAGCAACATTTCACATCAGCATTTTGGTATTGGATCAATTGATTTTTGTTTTCAAAAACCAAAGTATAAAATATGCAAAATAATATAAAGCTTCATCTTTTCTGGTATAGTCCATACACATAATTTACTTTATTTGTGCAGAAAATTTTCAGAGAGAACACAAAAATTTTAAGATGATTAAAATTCAAATGTAGAGATACAGTTAGAAGACAATCTCCTGAAAATAAAGACTTAACCTTCCCCTCTTGCAATAAGGACATGTCAAAATGTCATGAATTTTCTTTTATCAGAATTTAGATATTACAAGAAAATATGCTCTTGGAATGAAAGAAGGTTCCTTATCCATTATATTGTAGAAAAGAAACAAGACAGTATTTTACTATGTATTAGATACAAAATGTTATCTAGTCCATTAAAACATATACTTAAAGCAGATCCTGCTGGGGATCAATTTTGCCATGTAGGGTTTCCCCCATATTCATTAACATCCTCTACAAAAATGCTGGAATGTGTGCAGCTTTATAGGTTCAAATGATTGACATATAATGTTTAAAACTTTAAGAATATCATCCTACCTAATCTTTAAGGAAAAAATCAAGGTTTACTTATTGATCATGATGAAAACCTAGGGTGGTAGTGATGATAAATCCATTAATGTTTTCAATTATTTTTCAATAAACTTCTGAAGAGTGGCACATACAATAAAGTTTTACTGAAGCAGAAGCAATTATTTGGACATGTTAAAGACACTGAAAAGGCTACAAAGCTAAAAGAAAATAAAAATTAGAGATTTTCAGTTAAAAAGGACTGATATTATTTTGGTAGTGAATTTGAAATGATACAGAGCAAGCAAATACAAAATTGGGGTAGCATTACCTTATCTTCTTTAAGAGGAAGAACATCCCCAGATAAAGCAATCCGTGTCGGTAACTGCAGCATGGGAATAAATCAACCAATTAGCTTATACTTGTATCTCTTCTAATTGATTATGGGTCTATCTAGATGAGCTTCTGTAGAAGAACTTTCAGAAGAAGAAAAAAATGAAATTTACTAATCTTAGTTTTTCATTGACTAATTTGTAGATTTTTTCTCTTTTAACTTTTCTAAAAGATGTGGGACTTCCTGCAAATTAGCTAAGCTAATTTTAACTTGTAGAAAAGTAAATTTCATTTTTTCTTCTTATTTTTTCTTGCTATAAGTCCTTCTAGAAAGAAAATACCTAAACAGGCCCTATAGAAGAAAGTGAAAGCAATATTGTAAACATATATATTCCATGCACAACCTTTTTCAACGATTTCAACAAGGCTCCTAGTGGACTTGGAAAGGGGCTGGTCACAGCAAATGAACCACGCTCATCGATGATTGTGTTCTGCATACAACAAACACCAAATGTGTCATCCTTGAAACTACACAATATATTCAGATGATTTGTTAACACATCTAGCCTCATTCTCATAAGTCATAACTAGAAACAAACACTAGTATGGCAAAAACAAACAAAAAAAAATTAGAGAGCAACAAACATACCACATTATGCAAATCGTTTTCTGGCACCCAAATGTATGGCTGCCCTCTTCTAACTATGTACTTAACCTTAGATGTATGAATACTCCCTTTACTGTTGAAATCATGCAAAAGTAACAAAAACCCATTAGCAAAGCACTGATGTTGTAACACAATCATCACATCACATGCCCTTAACTTTTGTCACATAAAAGAGAACTTCTATGTGAAGTTTGTACATAACATGTTAAGTTTTTCAAGCAGTTATTGTTAATAGAGAAGGGGGAAATGGGTACCTTCCTTCGGCATCTGCTTTGATAGTGTTAAGGGAACCTTGCCAATTTGATGCCAATATATTCTGCAAAAATGGCAGCATTCATATATGAGTTGAAATGATGCAGAAAATGAATAATTTTGCAGGTAATATTGTAGGAAGAAAGCTACAAATTTGAAGAGAAAAAGAGAGAGAGGAAGAACCTTGCATTTCTCAGCTAAATTCAGGACTGTTGCTTTGTTGCGTTTCATTGGTTTCAAGTGTGCACACCAACTGTTCGATGAAACTACTATAGTCTATAGTGTTAGGGTCTGCAACCAAAATGTAATGGAGCACTAGAACCCACACATGACACAACCCCTGCTTCAATTTAAAACCAAGTTGAAATGTTTATTTAAATATAATTATATTTATAATAATAAATATTTGTTAAATTTTTTATAATTATTAATATATTGTTATAATTAAAATTTATAATAAATTAATTTGTTTAAGTATATATTTTAAAATTATAATAAATAATTTAAATTGTTATATATATGGTTATTTTATTATAGTAAATAAATAATTTAGAAAATTAAGTATATTGATAAATATTAAAATATTTTTTTGTTAGTAACAAAAATAATGTATAAAATGCGCCTCCTAAATAAATAAGAAAGTGCTAAGAAATGGAAATATTTAATTCAGAAAACAAGTCTCCAAATTATGCCATTGTCAACAAAAATTCTCAAAATTATAATTTATTTAGATTAAAGAATAAAGTGAATAGATAGAGAGAAAAGAAGTAAAATAAGATGATTTGTTAAGTTGTTTGATAGGATAAAAATGAGAAAAGAAAAGACTAAAACTTATATAAGATCTACAAAAATAATTTTAAGAGAAAAATAAGTATAAATTAGAGATTAATTTATTTATTCACTAAAATATTAAATTTTTACTTTAGTTATTCACTAACTTAAAAAAATAATTTCTTTAAAATAACTAAAGTATATTCGCCAACTATTTGTTTGGAAACTAAAAATAGGAAAAAAAAATGAATATCCATTAATTTTTTTTGAAGAGAGAACAAAAAATATAATTTTAAAAATTAAAATTAAATTTTTTCGGCATCTTTTTTTCTATTTAAATTTCAAAGATTTTTTCTAGTATCTGTTTCATAGTTACAAACGCAGCATTAAATGTTCTCTTTTTTATAGTTTTTTTCTTTTTTACAACTGTACATATTTCTGATTTCTGATTTCACACAAATGAAATTGAGTATCAGCAGCGGGAAGAAGAACAACAGTGATGAATTCGACAGAAGAAGAGTTCTGTGGTTTCGAGAAGATGGAGAAAGATGTTCATGCAACTTTTCTCGAGTTGATGTATCATTTGCTTCCATCTCCGTACGAATCCCAAGAGATCAACCATCTCACTCTCGCTTACTTTGTCATCTCTGGACTTGACATCCTCAATTCTCTCAACCTAGTACACACAATCGTCCTATGTTTTTATTTAATCTATGCTGTTTTTATTGTTAACATTCCTTATTATTCATTTGTAACTTTGTGTTTTTTTTCATCTTTTGTTGTTTTTGTTTGATTTAAGGTTGCAAAAGATGCTGTTGTTAGTTGGGTTTTGTCTTTCCAAGCTCATCCTAGTGCCAAAGCTGATCTCAATGATGGTATGTATGCAAATTCTCTTGTGGGGGTGGATTTGATGTCAAAAATTTGATTTTTAATTGACCCGTTTGAAGGGTTTTGCTGCAGGACAATTCTATGGCTTTCATGGGTCCAAAACTTCGCAGTTTCCTCCAGATGAGAATGGGGTATGGAAAAAAAATTGAAATTTGAAAGTGTTGAACTTTTTTTTTCTGATGTTGAAGGGTCATGATTTCTGAATGTTGGTAATTTTTCTGCTTTTTTAAGGTTTTGATTCGCAACAACAGTCACTTGGCAAGTACTTACTGTGCCATTGCCATATTGAAAATTGTTGGCTATGATTTGTCCAATCTTGATTCTGAATCAATTGTGACTTCTATGAGGAACCTTCAGCAGCCTGATGGAAGGTATTGTTTTGAAATTTGGATTAAAATGTGGCCTTTATGTTTATGCTATGGTGAGATTAGTCAAGTTCAGTGTTGTTTTTCAATTTCGTGGTATATGGTTCTGCAGGTTTATGTCAATATTTATGCCCCTAATGATATGCTCAAGTGTATTACTTCTTGTTCCTTAACTTTCTGATCTATGTTGACAGTTTTATTCCTATTCATACTGGAGGTGAAACAGATCTTCGGTTTGTATATTGTGCTGGTAAGAAAAATAAATGCACGAAACGATGATGCTAGCTATTTAGTTGATTAATAAATGATCCTGGATAGTTGATTGATAATTGACTGTATCAGCTGCCATCTGTTTCATGCTGGATAACTGGAGTGGCATGGACAAGGAGAAAACAAAGGATTACATACTACGTTGCCAGGTATGTGAAGCCAGTGTGTCAACCTGTAATGGGCTACGAGTATTATCTTAGGACTGTACTGTTTGTTTGTTGAAATTGTGTGTGTACATAAATGAAAAATGAAATTGATATCTTTTTTTTCTTTTCTATTTTTCTAGTCTTACGATGGTGGCTTTGGATTAGTTCCTGGTGCTGAATCTCATGGTGAGTTGAAACAATCATTTATCACAATTTAGATATGATTGAGGTTATGAGAGAGACCATTGCAATGCTATTAGTCACTTTGCAGCCTTTTGCCTGAAGTTATTTTTGTTTTCATTATGGTATTGTTCATCACATGATAGATTTGTTTGATAAATGTTTACATTAGTCTTGATTGGTAGAGGATATTTTTCATTGGATTTAAAATGGTGCATGATATCTATCACTCAATAGCCAAATCATACTCGTGATAAGGAATCACTTTGATTCATTCATATATCATAAGATTCATAGTCATTTGTACATGATATGAATCACTCAATAGCCAAATCATATCTTTTTTATGTGATTTGAATCATGAATCACATGATTATAATAACCATGATCTTTATTTCTTTTACACTCAAGTTAAATTTTATCTTCCTTGAATATAATGATTCTGGCTCATGACACTTGGTTTTTCATATCCTGTGCATGCATCTCAAAAGGCGGTCTTCATCCATTTTTAATGTTTGTTAATTCTTAGATGATATTTATCAACATTACTTATTTTAGTGTCACAGGAGGTGCAACTTATTGTGCTATTGCATCTTTCCGATTAATGGGACTCATTGAAGACAATATTCTGTCAAGTTGTGCTTCGTCACATATGATAGATGTGCCGTTACTTCTGGACTGGATCTTGCAGGTTTGTACATCTGAACTCTTTCAATATAAGCTGATCAGATTGTATAAGTTTGTGAAAGAACATATTGGACTGAAGGTCATTTTCAAGAGCTATTTCTTCACAGATGCCTTTCAAGTTTCAAATAATGGCTTGATTATTTTTCTTTATTTATCACCTAAAGCTTTGATAATGTATAGTGCTTGAATTGTTTGCTCGTGAATCAAGATTCACTAATTCTGGCTTCGTTTTCAGAGGCAGGGAACTGATGGTGGGTTTCAAGGTAGACCAAATAAAACTAGTGATACATGTTATGCATTTTGGTAAGTGCTGAGTGGATCTTTTATCAATTTCTATGGTGTTGCATTATTTCTAAGTTGTCAAAACCTTGACGGGCATCATATGTTTGTTAGGATTGGAGCCGTTTTAAGAATTCTTGGGGGCTACAATTTAGTTGACAAAAAGGCTCTACGTGGATTTTCTCTTTCTTGTCAATATAAGGTACAACATCTACCAGTATGTTTTCCATACAATGTGTTATATGTTTTAGGGGGAGAAAATCTTAGTGATATGTTATATTTAAAACACAAAAATGGTAGGAAATGAAAAGTGTGAGTGCAACCTCTGGTTATATTGCCTAATTTTTTGTCCTAATTTGTGAATCTAATCTGATTTATGAGAAATGTTTGGCAATCAACTCCAATACACGGTCAACTAGGTAGCTACTTTTCAAAATGTAAAAAGAAGAAAGAAAGAGAAAAAATTAATAAAAAAATATGTATAGGCATACGTTTTGTGAGTTAGGAGACTGGCTGGCTGGATATTAGAGTTGGCTTCCGAACATTTGCCCTGAATTATACTTACTATCTAATGTGATATAAGTAATTGAACTTGTTTGAAACTTATTTTGGTGCTTATATTTGTTTTTCACCAGTATGGTGGTTTCAGCAAATTTCCTGGAGAGTATCCAGACCTGTACCACTCCTACTATGGATTTACTGCTTTCAGCCTGTTGGAAGAATCTGGCTTGAAATCACTTTGTTCTGAACTGGGAATTACTCAAAATGCTGCAATGGGACTCTAACTTAGAATTATACATGGCTTCACCTTTATAGTTAACATTACTTGCAAATTATATGAAGCTCTCAGCACTATTCCACTCTTAATGAACTTTTCTTTTTTATTCTTTTACAAATATAGGTGGAGTTTAAATTTTCCATTTCAATTTTTATTGTATTTGTGTGCATTAATCAGGTTATTGGGCTTCTGTTTAGAACAAGGCTCTTTATTTTATTGCTTCCAATTTGTTTAGTTTATGTTTGGATGGAGTTTATGTAAGAATCGTCAGGGACTTACTCTAGTACACCTTTTTTAATTGGTTAGAATTTATAAAAATCTAAAAAATCATTTAAGAGTGTGTACAAAAGAGTATATTAAAAAAGCATGATTAATTAAGTTTTTAATTTCTTAAATATCTAGTGTTTCAAATTTTAATTTGTAATAATTTTTTTAAAAATTTTAGTTCCTTATTTATTTTTTGTCAGAATTTTTAGTTTAAATTGTAAATTCTAGTTTGATCATGTAAAAAAGAATTGAGTAATATTTCTAAGTCAATATTTAATAGTTAATTTGATATTAGAGATTAAAAATATTGATCGAAAATAAATAAAAGAACTAAATTTTATTAAAAAAATTATTAAGAACTAAAATTTAAAGCTATAGAAACATGATAAATTAAAAACTTAATTGATGGTAAAGAATATGTTTATAACATTTCTTAGTTTATTATTTGAATGTATTAATTGAAAGATTGGTGCAATGACTGATAAATGAATATTTGTA
Organism: Hylodesmum podocarpum; assembly: GCA_026586105.1. Lineage (NCBI taxonomy): Eukaryota > Viridiplantae > Streptophyta > Magnoliopsida > Fabales > Fabaceae > Hylodesmum > Hylodesmum podocarpum. Next base: position 608,508 of record JALJEV010000014.1, on the reverse strand, counting down.
TAAATAAAAATTTGCAGTTTTGAAAAAATATTAATTATGATGATGATAACTGCTGGTATGAGTTCATTTGTGATTTCAAACAATATTACCACAGATTTGTTTAAAATCTTTAAAAAACTAAGACAAAGTTGAATGCAATTATAGTCAACTTATACACTATAATCATGAATCTGTCTCCTCTAAACTGAGCAAATTACTTAAAAAAATCAATCACTAATGTTACATGAACATGTACATGTACAGTAAACTATGAATGTATAGAAATATTATTTGTTAATTTTCTCATAAACATCTGATATGTGAAATGAGAATTTCCCTCCATACATGGAGGTGACACTGAAGGCAGAGACCTCTGATCGAGGCTAACTGTGTAAATGGTTTGGCATCACTGAATCAGCACAAGAGGACAACAAGGGGCCAACTTTCTGAATCAAGAAAATCAATATCTTTGTCAATTTTGTCTGGCTTTTCTAATCTTCAGTGTTCACACTGTCAGAAACCTTTCAACTTTGTTCATATTTTTTGCATTCATATATACTTTTACATATTTTTCAGCTAAAAAATTTCACCACAATATTAAAATTTAAACATCAATTAAAGCTGAGCTTGTCAATAGAATAAAATATCTTTATTGTTAGAGAATCTTAAGAGAAAAAAAGAGTATATTCTAGTAAGTTGACTAAGCATGACAATGTTGTCTTACTTTCTGCTATTCAATGCTTTCAAGTTCCAACTATTTTACCTTTCAATGATAACAAGAAAAAAATTATTTTCTTTTGAGATAATATGAGAGGTTAGAATGGCACAATTTGATTTTTGTGTTAGGGAAATGTTAGAAAAAAGTCTTCTAATACACTTTTGTTTAGTACATTTTTTGTTATTGGGGAGATTTTATATGAGACCCATGAAAAAGGCAGGGGACATAATTTCACTCTAACAAAAACAATTAATTTTGATTAATCAAGATTTTTGTAGGGTTGTTGCAATTCAAATCAAACTAAATAAAAGATAAAAAATTGTAAAAAAAATAATAATCTGAAAACCAAGTCAAATCACATATTGATTTGAATTAACCACACAATTTAATTTAATTTGTGATTTGAAATGTTAAAAGTGAACTAAACAAAATCAAGCTGCATATTTATATATTATTATATTTGTATCATTATATAACTTATATTTTTCAATGTAATAGACTATTAACTATGTGGTTTACATTTTATTTTTAATCAATATTAATTAATCATTTATTTAAAAAAAATTAATTATATAATTATAAATCAATTTTATTTTATATATTTTACCAAATAAATACGACTTATACATTTATATTATTTTTAATATCTTAGTATATATTTTTTTAACACTTGCACACACAAAAAATTGAAAATCATAAAAATCAATTCAAACCAAATCAAATTAAACTAATTTTTTTTAATTTTATTATTTGGTTTATATGATGTGACAGTAAGATTTTTCCTCCTTATGACCAAAAAAAACCCACCAATTATTGTTATTATTCATATAAAATTATTGTTCTACCACTTGTCATTTATCTGTTTAATTAGACAAGACAGGATTGAAGGGACCAAAGAAAAAAATCTCTTATTGGAAGAGGGAAAACCTAAGAGCCAACATGAACAATTTCAAATTATCCAAAAAATCTAGATATTATGTGTTTACTTTGTGCTGAATGGTTAATGTATATGATGTGTTTACAACATAAAAAGATGTCACGAAAAGTTATGGTTAAAGCCATATTTTATTCTTTATTCTGACCTGTTATGATTCTTCAACGTGTTGGTGGGGTTAGAAAAGATGGCACTTTCGGTCATGACCCACGAGACATATTCACGGGCAAAACAATTGCACCCTTTGTTGTTTAGCAAAAAGCCATAAAAGCATAGACCTCTCTTTTATCAAATTTGTCACTTTGTTGAGTGGTGAATTGGTGTGTATCATCATGCACATTAACCATTGAACTATTATTCAATGGTTCATCACAATGTGCTTGTTTGATCTTCATCAAATTTTGATCACACGGTGCATGATGCATGTCATTTTATGCTAAAAGTTTAGTAGGTAAATATGGAGACACAAAAGCAGAAAAACATGACATGGGACAATGTTGGCTTAACATATGTCTCATTCACTGGCTTGTAAAGAGAGAAAAGAAATAACTAAGACCCTGAAAAAATTCTTTTAATGACCCTTAGACAGCTGCATGTATGGAAGAGGTAGGACCATGTCATTACTCCAAAAACAAAAATGAAAATAATAACCATGATAGTGTCAGATTCATCACCAAAATGAAATTTTTTTTTGTTAGCATTGTAATTTTAATAACACAATATAAGGTTGGCTAAATGGATCATATGTGACTTCATTTGACTTGATTAAAGATCAAATAAATCCCTTTTGATGACTCACTTTTTTATTTTTCATATCCTTTTTAGATGGCTAAAAACTATGAAAGTTTGGTAAAATAAAAGAAACATAAATTTTCCAATTGCTTCAGGCCCACCTTTAAGCATTTATGAGTAGAAAATATTGTCCCCCACATGTTCTGAGAGTACATTTCATTCACAAGTGGCTATAGGATTAAACCATAGCTTCATCCCAAAACAACTCAAAGGGGAGAAACAATATTCCCATTACAAAAAAGTGGAATTTTTCAACATGTAATTAGAAAGATTAATGAAGAAAAGTAAACTCTTAATTGCCTGACAGAACTTCGGTGTTAGCTGGTTTCTTTCTTCTGGTTTGGTGAATGTGTCAAGAAGCTAAGGGAAGTACCTGTGAAGTGCTTGAATGGTGTTGTGGTGGACGAGACTGGCGATTAACCTCTCTTTCTGTTTTCTTATCAACAACTATTGTGATGAAAGAACCATCAACTTCATCTCCATTATTTCCCTTGCATTCATCTTCTTGTAGTTTTCTCCTAAGCTTCTCTTCTGCTTCTTGTAAGAACTTGAATTTTGGAGGAGGAGAGGACTTTAACCTGTTGAACTCAGATTCTGTTGCTGTTTCAAATAGAGGGTTGAATCCACGTTGATTATAGGGACTCATAGGAGTGAAAGGAGGAGTGAAAAAAGGTGGAGAACTAGTTGGTGTCATATATGGTGTTTCCACAACTAGCAAATCACCTAAGCTTCTACCCCTTGAACCCTTTTTGTCACACTTGGATTTGCCATCATCAGATTCTAAATCTTCCTTTGATTCTTCCACTATTGTGAACAAGAATCTTGGAGGACCTAATAGGTCCTGTTGCCTCATGTACTCTGCATCTATGCCATCTTCACCAAAGGGTTTGAAAACAAAGTCCTTGCCACTTTGAGAGTGAACTTGTTCTGGATCATGAACAAGAGTTTCACCAATTCTCATTGATGAACACAGCTCAGGAGGAGTGAAACTTGTTTGCCTCAAAGATGATGATGATGGTGGTGGTGGCCTTTTCCAACAAAACATGTAGAATAACTCTTTCACAGGGTTGCTATAATCATTCTCAATCTCTCTGTTAATTATCCTCTTCTTCCACCATAGCAAGTAGTAAACCTCCGCTACCAGAGCCAACAAAAGGCAACCAAAAATAATACTTAGACCAAGACCTACACTACTCAAAGATTTCATCTTTGCCCTTAAATCACATTGAAAACTCTTCAACTTTTTCAACCTTCCACAATGTTCAATGTCCAAAAACTAACTAATATCTATAATCCAGAAAGTCACACCAAACAAACAAGTGGGCTACAAAAACAAAATCAAAACTCAATTTGAACAAAGAAAAGGCACATGTTCAAGAGTTCAATGTGTATAATCTTTTAGACTAAAAATCAATGTATGAATGTAACAATATTGTAACTACATGACTACATCCCCTCCCCACCAATAAAGCATGACATAATGACAAACCTTAGCTGCAAATTGCAAAGCCTCTAAGAACACCAACTTCTAAAAGGGCCAACCAAACAAAAAGCTCTCTTTCCCTTGAAAGCAACACTTGCAAATCATAACCCCATGGACCCTTTGCCTTTAACGTAACCCCATTTAAGATTAAACACCTTCATGTAGATTAGTCTCATCATTACCCTCAAACAATGTAATGTAACACTTTTAAACAAAGTGCAAAAAGATAAAGATAAAGGGACCAAAAAAAAACAAAATCTCCTAAACCATAAAAACCACTTTGGAGATAGATGCACCAAAACCAGGAGCCAGAAAATAACTATAGAGAGCGAACATCATAGCATGTATCTGTCTGGCTTATGGTTGGGTGGTCTCGACCCTCGAGAGAGGCTCACATGGGATCAGAGAAAAGAAAAAAAAAACACAAGATAGTGACATGTCACATTGTCACTATGTCATAGCATATCTAATATAACTTGTAATGTAAGATCCTTCAAATAAGGGAAGATTTTATGACCCCCATAACTCTTAGTTGGTACTACTTGGTGTTATGCTTTATGTTACGCACTGACAAATTGGAGACAATGATTCCATATCTGAAAGGTTCCTATTATGCTTTGGTTTTTAAAAATCTTAATCATGGTTTTTGTTGAATGCTTTATATTCTTGCTTGATTTCTTTGTCTTGAATGAGAATATTATTATTTGGAAGTGAAGCAACGTTGTTGCTATTGCTTCCTTTGATACATTAATTCACTACTATAGATCATGATGCTTCTGAGCAACAAATTAAATGCTGGAGAAATTGTCTTTTGGATGTTAATTAATTAATTGAAATCTTTTGCATTTGGACCGTCCTACATTAAATTTTCATTACCTTATTTTATGGGTACACTTCAATTAATATTAGAAGATGGGCCACAAAACCCTAGGATGTGTCAGTCAAAGTAGGTTACAGATTTTATGTTGTTTAGCTTATTTTATTTTTGTTAATAGTAATCATTCTATTGATTAAGCAACCTATTTGTGGTATATGAACTTAACTGTGTTTCATGAAGTTTCTCTCAGCAATTTTTTTTATACTGAACATAGCTGTATTTCTTGTGCTTCATGTAATCTATAATAATGGATATGTATTACATTCACAGTATAAAACAGAGTTAGATAGTCATTTAAATATGTATTAGATTTTCTATGATTTTTATATAGATTTGGTAGTTAAAGTTAATCATTTTACTGTTTACAATGAGTTATAATTTGTTAATTATGTAAAACACTTTACATTAAATATAAACTTTTTTTATATATTTTATACATTCTAAGATTTAAAATACTACATACGGATTCAGTTGGGAAAAAAAAGTACTTATGCATAACTTTTATAAAAGAAAAAATATTATAAAATCAATAGTTTGTAAATTTTAGAAAAAAGAATTAAGTGATCAAATCATAATGTTTTAATAAACAATAATATACTTGTGCATAACTTTTATATAATTTTTTGTTTTACTTAAAGACATCTAGTATTCTATTCAATTTTGCAAATTTTCAACCTCATTATCAAACATTAATTAGATATATGATGTGTAAATATTGTGCCAATAATTCTATGCTTGTCTTTGTCCAGCACAGAATGTGCAACGTTTGAGTTGTTTGGTTGGTTAAAAAAAATAGAAACAAACACAACATAAAAAAAAAAAAAAAATGTACTGTGCTTAACTTTTCTAATAACACAGTTTAAGTATTAATTTATGGATTAAAATACAAGTCAGTGGATAACATAAAATTATAAATATCTGTTTCCCATTAAAGTAGGTGGTCAAATTTTGTCCCACATACACACACAAAAATTTAATAAGACTTGTCCTTTCATGTTTGCAACCTTATTTCATGTAAAACAATGCACATTACAAATTGCCGAACGTACATTACTCTAACATTTTATTTATATTCTCTATTCAGTACATGTGTGATAACATATACGTACCATAAACTTTCTGTGTACCAGAAAAAAATATATATAGCATAAAAGTTTTAGCCTTGTGCTTTCCTAATCAAACAGCTAAAAATACAAAATAAATAAATAAATCTTATGATTCAATTATTTGTATCGTATTGTTCTATTTATATATGTGGGATTCATAAAAAAAAATAAAAAATGATTGAAAGCATTTTTTTAACATCGTTCATATCGATCTTGTCAGTGGTAAGAGAGTTTATACTTTATATCCGTCTAGATTTGATTATGAATAAATTTAGTTAACTTGTGTGTTTTCTTGAGAGAAATAAATAAAAGAAAAACCTTAATTTCATATTGTAATTAAAAATTTAATTCACCATTTCATGTTGTATATATCTTAGTCTTAATGTTTGTTTTTGTTTTTTCATGTGCCACCGACATGTTATTTATTAGTCCAAGGAGACAGAAGGAACCACCTGTGAACTCTTGAACCTCTAACAAAGCAATGGAGTTATCAAAATCTCATTTTTTTCATGGGATGATTTTATTTAAGTACACAATTTTATATTTTTTTTCTTCTTGAAACTAAAATATGAGAAGTTATAGATATACAACAATTTGTACAATAAATCTTATAAAAAAAGAAAGAGAAAATAAAATAGAGAACAGAGAACAGAGAAAATTAAATGTAATAAATAATAAGAGTAAAAGAGATAGAAAAATAAAATCATATAGTATAAATTATTATAAGTATATTGTATCTCATAAAATATAAAAGTGAAATTCTCTTAGTTGGTTGTGTTGGATTCATGGGCCTCATAATGGGGAAATAATAGTTTTGTTACTACAGAAACATATAAACTTTTTCTATTTTATTTTGCTACTCTTCAAACTTCAATGACAGTAATGAAGAAATTATAAGATATGTATGTGTTCATTCTTTGATGTCAACACTATATATTCATGCGTGAATTTTACTATACAATTTGAGTTCACTGTTAGGAAAATCAGATTAAGAAGGGACTTAATGCAACAAACTTTGAGGATTTCTTACCTAATATAATGAATCAATCTTTAAGGTTTAAATTACTGTATACTCTTTTTTTATAAGATTGAAATGAATTATAGGAATGATTAATGATACTAAAACATGGTAACTGATTTGTTTTCAATGTGTAAAATATTTCCAACTGAATAATAATTTTTTAATTACAAAAAATTAAAGAATATGTTAATAACATAGATTCAAAAAGTCAATCTGATCTAGCTCAGCTGAATCTCATGTTATTCAAAGATGAAAATTTATCTTGAAATAATGAGAATAATTTACTTTCTTTGCCAAAAAAAAATTAATAATGATAATATATGATTTAACATTTGAGATGTAACATTTAAAAAAAAATAAATAAAGAATCTAACTCATGAAACAATATCTAATGTAATATAATTTTTGGATGTTAGGGACAATCCATGTTCCATACTGCCAGCAATATTAGGAGCAATTCCACTCTGGCAAATGGCAATGGAAGTTTATTCATTATCTTTTCAAACACATTTCCCAACCTTTGAATGAACAGATTCAAATTCCATATTCATTCTTGTTTTCAGAGGAAGGTTGGACCCATTATTCTACCCATCATCTATTTCTTACATCTTAAATATTCTTTGCTCTGAAAAAAATAAAATAAAATTCTTTGCATTCCTCTTCCTAACTAATAAAATTATGTTAACATAATGATGGAAACATTAGTGTAATATGTTATTGACTTTCTTTCATAAATATCTTCCTTCGTATGTATTTCTGTTCAAAAAATTGGACAAAGACAGGTTGATTCAAACAAAAAAACTAGTGAATCAATCTAATGTTAGAATAAATATAAACCGGTCTTATTAATATAAAAAAAAAATATTTTAAAATACATATTTAATAAGAATTATATGTTAATTTAAATTATTTTATCAATTATCATTAATTTTTTTATCTTGTAAAATACATAATACATATTTAATAAGAATTATAAGTTGATTTAAATTATTTTATCAATTATCATCAATTTTTTTATCCTCTAATGTACATAATAAAACATTTTATTTAACTATTTATATATTGATTTAGACTTTCATACGTATAAAAAGTTATTATTCTTATATTTTACTGATATAAATTTTTATATTGTATTTTATTTAATATTATTTAATTTTTTTCATTACTTTACTAATACGATTTGATCATAATTACTAAATCTTGAATTAATGTCTTAATCAGATAACAGATCGTCCAATATTTTGATGACAATCGCACGTAGAGATGGCAATCGGTCGTCGAAACAGCTACGGTTAGTAATATTCCTCACCGTTTGATTGAATAAAAATTTGTTTACCTACGCAGAAAAACATTTAAAAATAATCGTAGATTTTTAAACACTGACAATACTTGCAAATGTTCATGAAAATATTTAAGAAAAAAGATTAATAAAAAACAATTAATAAATTATTTATAAGTTTTAAAACAAATAGATATTTTAAATATCATAATTAATTTTTAAAGATTATATAATATTATATCTATCATCACTTTTTGATTATTTTATCAATTTTATTTCTAAAAATATGCTTATAATTTTATAATCTGCTATTTTTATCTTATAATGTAAGTATATATACAACATTTTCTATATTTCTAAAACATAAATTTTTTCAAACATATGTATGTATAATATCTTTTACAAATGAGTAAACAAAAAATCTTATCATAATATCCGGGTACATATTGTTTTAAAAATCATTTTGTTGGAGGAACCAATTCCTTCCAGTCACTGGAATCCATCTGATCTAATATAGTGACTGTATTGGGGGCAACTTAATGGGTTTCGAGTACCGTGAGTTTATATTAGTTGAACTACCTCATGTAAAGAACCATTGAACAAATAAAATATTAGATATTCAATGTAATATCAATCTAATATATTTGTGCCAAATGTTATAAGACCTTGTTTAATAGAAAATATATTCATACAAGGAATATTATAAATAATATGATGCTTTTTTTCAAAACTCAAAGATGTTTCCAAGTTTGATTTGACCGTGAAACTGTTGAAACATAAATGTTAGCGATTGATTTATTTGCAATTCATGTTTGAAGCCAATATTGTTATGTTAATAACACATCTATATTTCCAACTTCGAACTAATCAGAAATTAAACATTAAATAAAGACCGAAAAAATAAAGCGGAAAATTAAGAACAATGAAGACCATAAGATTAGGGCATTAAAATTGTCTCCTTTGTCAAAATGATTTTTAAACACTAAGAGAGGTGAGTAACCCCCTCCCCATGTATCATGGAAAGAAAATGTTTAGGTAAATAACAAAATAAAAGAAAATAATAAAGTGGTGAAATACAGAATCCAAGAGGATCATCTAAACGATAAGAAGGCTTAATCAACTTCTTCAATCTTGGGGGCAGCAGGACCAGATCCAGATGGTGGAACATCTTCATCCATGCCACCAGCCATGTCAGGAGCACCTCCTGCACCCTGATACATCTTTGCAATGATTGGGTTGCAAATGCTCTCAAGCTCCTTCATCTTGTCTTCGAACTCATCTGACTCCGCAAGCTGGTTTCCATCCAACCACTGAATAGCACCCTCTATCGCATCCTCGATCTTCTTTTTGTCATCGCCAGAAAGCTTTGAAGCAATCTTCTCATCCTTAATGGTGTTCCTCATGTTGTAGGCGTAGTTTTCCAAGGCATTCTTTGCATCCACCTTCTTCTTGTGCTCTTCATCCTCAGCCTTGTACTTCTCTGCCTCTTGGACCATCTTCTCAATCTCGTCTTTCGAGAGTCTACCCTTGTCGTTGGTGATGGTGATCTTGTTCTTTTGACCTGTGGTCTTGTCCTCCGCTGAGACATTCAAGATGCCGTTAGCATCAATGTCAAAGCAAACCGTGATTTGTGGAACACCCCTAGGTGCTGGGGGAATGCCAGATAGCTCGAATTTTCCCAACAAATTGTTATCTCTGGTTCTTGCTCTCTCTCCTTCGTACACCTGAATCAACACACCAGGTTGGTTGTCTGAGTAAGTAGAGAACACTTGCTCCTTCTTGGTGGGGATAGTTGTGTTCCTTGGAATGAGGACAGTCATGACACCACCAGCAGTCTCCAAACCAAGAGAAAGGGGTGTGACATCCAACAGCAATAGATCCTGAACCTTCTCATTACCCTCACCACTCAATATAGCAGCCTGAACAGCAGCTCCATAAGCAACAGCCTCATCAGGGTTAATGCTCTTGCAAAGCTCCTTGCCATTGAAGAAATCCTGCAACAATTGCTGCACTTTGGGAATCCTAGTGGATCCACCAACAAGAACAACATCATGGATAGTGCTTTTGTCCATCTTGGCATCCCTCAAACATTTCTCAACAGGTTCCATACACTTCCTGAAGAGATCCATGTTAAGCTCCTCAAATCTGGCACGGGTTATTGTGGTGTAAAAATCAACACCTTCGTAAAGAGAATCAATCTCAATTGTAGTCTGTGCAGTAGATGACAAAGTCCTCTTAGCCCTCTCACAGGCAGTCCTCAACCTCCTAAGAGCCCTAGGGTTCCCACTGATATCCTTCTTATGCTTCCTCTTGAACTCCTGAACAAAATGGTTAACCATTCTATTATCAAAATCTTCACCTCCAAGATGGGTATCTCCAGCAGTGGCCTTAACCTCAAAAATACCCTCTTCAATAGTGAGAAGAGAGACATCAAAGGTACCACCACCCAAGTCAAAAATCAACACGTTCTTCTCACCCACGCTGGTGGCCTTCTTATCAAGACCATAAGCAATAGCAGCTGCGGTGGGTTCATTGATAATACGCATCACATTGAGACCGGCAATGACTCCAGCGTCCTTTGTGGCCTGACGTTGTGAATCGTTAAAGTAAGCAGGAACAGTGACAACAGCGTTCTTCACATTGGATCCAAGATAAGCCTCGGCAATCTCACGCATCTTCATGAGAACCATGGAGGAAATCTCCTCAGCAGCGAACTGCTTCTCTTCACCCTTGTAGTTGACCACAATCATAGGCTTGTCTCCAGGACCAGACACAACCTTAAATGGCCACAGCTTAATATCACTCTGAACGGAAGCATCAGTAAACCTTCTTCCAATCAAACGCTTAGCATCTAACATCACACATCAAAATAATCAGTCACCAATCCAAACTCATAACCATAATATTAATTGAAAAACAAATCACATCTATTGTTACGTAATCTCCACCTTAGATTAAAAATTACAATTGTTTGAGGATTTAATTCACTCTACTTTCCTTACTAATCACTTTAAACATTCTTCTATCACTTTGACAACTACAAAACATTTATGATATGACTCTCTTAATAATCAACTCATATATAATACAATTAAATACAGATTCAAATTTCAATAAAAAAAAAAAAACACGAGTATAATTCATGGCGACACAGTTCCGATGAGAACACCAACAATGAAGTAAATCAATTAAAATAAGCAACGATTTACAATTTTTGTCATTAATTTTAACGTTTTAACATTAACAAGGCATTTAGAAGTTGAAATACAAAAACAGAGTTGAAAGAAACAGATCTACGGATCTAACACCATTTTAGTCGCATTGAAGTCAAACAAATAGTCAAACACAAACAATAAACAGATCGTCGCAACAAAAAAACACACAGGATGTGGATCTTACCGAAGACGGTGTTGATAGGGTTCATGGCGACTTGGTTCTTTGCAGCGTCACCGATCAAACGTTCGGAATCGGTGAAACCGACGTAAGAAGGTGTGGTTCTGTTACCCTGGTCATTGGCGATGATTTCAACACGGTCGTGTTGCCAAACTCCGACGCAGGAGTAAGTGGTGCCGAGATCTATTCCGATAGCAGGTCCCTCACCTTTTCCGGCCATTGATAGATCGAAGAAAAACTCAGAATGTGTGAAAAATTAGGTTTTAATCGTAAAGCGCCGCAGCGAAGAAGAAGAGAATGAAAGGAATGGTTAAGAGAAAATATGCGTTAGGGTAGAGAGAAAGAGGTGGTTTATATAAGTTGGTAGTTTGAAAACTGGAATTCTAGAATGTTCTTAAGGTAGCGTGGGAATGGGTTGATACGCGGGAACGACTCTTTTTCTCTACTCTGCTTCTGGTTGGTTCCAGAGGTTTCTTTATCTGCCAGCTTGGACTCCCAACGTTAAACTCTCCTTCTTTTTGTTTTCTACTTATAATGTTATCGTTTTTGGAATAACATTTTTCTTTTGTGAAATTTAAAATAATTTTTTAGATATTATTTTTTATGCAAAAATACTAATATTATTGTGTATTTCTATTTCAAGATATTTCTATGTGAATATTAAAAATTAAAATTATATAATTTTCATTCTCACTTTTTTTCTTCTAGTCGTTTAAATTATAAAAAACATAAAAATGTTGAAACTAATTAATTAACCATGCATTTCTAATATATATATCTATTCTTTTTTCTTGATTTAATTAATTTCAGTGTTGATTTTTTAGGGATTTTCTTTTATCTATTTCAGATAATTTGACTTTATCTCTTTTTACTTGTGTACTTATTTCAATTCTTGTATTTCTTAATTTAATTTTTTTTTATATTTTATTTTATTCAAATGATCTAAGTCCTCCTTCTTCTGATTTTGCGAGAATGCAATTTTTAAGTTAGATGATTGTTTATTATCTTGTCTCTTATTATGATGATAATAACCTATAACTTTTCTATTTAAATTTATTGTATTGTTAACTATAATTGCAAGAACTAAAACATGAAATTATTAATTTGATGTGACTTTTTCTTTAAAAAAAAATGAAAAAGAAGCATAGATTATTAATTAAAATATATTTAAATGGTCAAAAATTAAAAAATATAATTATGCATGTTTTCTAGGTAGTGATGTGACCACCCGTTTAATTATAACTTAAACCATGTATGTATGGTTGTATGCTCAAATTTATGTTAATATTGAAAATATTCTATATATATTGTCGTTTAATTACATAATATGTATGATTATTTTATTCATTTTTATAATAATTATCTTAAAAATTATTAATATTTTGTTGCTAAATTTTAAACGTCTAGAATATACTAATTTAAAAAATTATTAAAAAATACCATACTAAGTAATAAGATATATATATATATATATATATATATAAAAAAGTAAAATTCAATTGCCAGAAGATAACCACAAAAAGATTATAAATAAGCCCAACCAATACCCTTTCGAAGCCCAAAAGTTATTTTTCAGCGGAAGTAAGCCCTAACAATTGGGCCCCAAAGCCGTGCAAAATTTGGACCATAAGATAAATGATCCAACGGCTGTATCTAATCTAATATTGTGTATATGCTTTATAATTCAACAAATAAATAATATGTTTAAAATAATAACTTCTCTCTTACATAGTGCCCAGCTATTAAAAATATAAATAATCATTATATGTTATTCAATAAATATAAATATTAAATTTAATATTTTTTTATTTATCATAATTTTTTAATACATATTATTTATTTTAATTACGTAATATAATTATAACTCATAAATATAATTACGGAAGGAGATTTCAAATAACGTCTCACGTTCATCAAAAGAAGAGAATAGCCCCCATTTCAACCATGTGTGGAAAATAAGGTTCGATTGGATTTTTATTTAAAAATCATTTTTTTAAAATAAAAATCTGCTTGATGAAAATATTTTTGAAACTTTAAAAATAATAATTTTCAGTTCTAATTTTTTAAATTTTTATTTTCATTTTTCCATTATTCATGTTAATCTTAAATAGTTTCACTCTTTTTTCTCATTCTTACTCTCCAGGAATGAGTTTTTAAAAATTATTTTATGAAAATGTTTTTAAAAACTACAAAGCAAAAACACAATCAAGCACATTCTAACACTTCCAAACTTGAATTTTTACTTTCTTCGAAATAATTGTGTTTGAGTACATTGCTAAACGTGAAAGGATAAGGAATAAAATTCATAGTTTTAGTTTTTTAGTTGTTGGGAACATTGATTTTCTAGAGTTTACAAAACACAATCTGATTTTTAGAGGACAACAAAACTTAGTGATTAAGCCACCAAACACTTGCAAATGTTATTTAAGAAAACTGTGGCGAAATCGAAGATGGTTGGAAGGATTTGTGGCTATCAAACTTTGACCCTCTCCTAAACTAATGCATTTAGTCAACTGGATTTGATTGTAATCAAGTTAAACTTATTAGGTTTTGTTTTTCATAATCAACTTCGCACATTTATTCAGATGAAAATGCAATCATAATTCGACTATTGGAGAAAGTTCTAATAATTCTGATGACACTCAAAAATATAAGCATTTATGGATTAAATGTGAAAATTGTTATGGGTTAAATTATAAAAAAAATTTAAATCAAAAATAAATATTTATGAATACTGCGGATTGATAAAATTTAACTTAACTCTATAAAATTGATTTGTTTACACAATAATGATTATTTTATATATATATATATATATATATATATATATATATATATATATATATATATATATATATAACAGATTATCCTTTATGCTAAACGTGGAGACGGTATTTTAATATCCTAACGATAATAAAGAATCTCTTAGATGTGAAATATTTTAAAATAAATTCTAATATTACATTAATTATATAAATTTAATTTAATCTTACAAAACTGATTTATATAATGAAAATGATTATTTATTTATATAACATATTTTATCAGATATTGATGACAAATTTTAACATATATAACATAATATGTATTTAAATTACTATTATGTACATGTTTATATTAAAATTATTATTTTTAATGATAAACGTTAGTGCGTAGATGTATCCATTTCAAATAGACAAGGTATCATTTTCAAGAATTTGTCCTTTTGCAATCAAACTGTTTTCTTAATCAGCAACTTGGTCTGTATTATTATTAATCCATCTAATTAATACGTCAGCCTTGCTTGGCAAGGTAGAGACATGATGGAAAGTGCACCTTAAAATATAAGATAAATACATACAATTTTATCTTTTCAATCATTTGCTTTTGTGGACTCATTTTATGAATAAAATAAAGCACCAAGATATAATTCACTAATTGCTGTTTTCATATTTTTTAAGAAATAAATGGGAACACAGGTTGTAATACTAGCTGCTTAATGATGTATAAGTTGTTTTCACTTTTTTCTAGATGAACAAACTTGAATATGGGTAAGTTTGAAAATGGAATTACATCACAAAATTAAAAGTGCGTATAATTAATGCACTTTTATTTGTTTTATCATAATTTAACTATACAGCTAATTTAAATTTTTCTCTGTCTTTTGCATTTTTATTTGTTCTTTTCCTCCTTAATCACATTCACATGGTTGATAATGATATATACATGAACCTCTCATTTGTTTATTGAATTGTACTTATGCATGTTTTTGGCACTTCTCGAAAAAGCAGGGGTGGCTGCAAGTGCTTATTGAATATAGTTACTTTTTTTGTATTTTCTAACTATTCAACGAAAATGAAATGAAACCCTTATGTGACGCAATTAACCATTTTCACTTCCAATTTTAAGGTGATATTTTTAAAAAAAATCTTTATGGATTCATTTTAAAATATTAATGGGTTCTTTTAAAATTTATTACGATTGTGTGACATTGTCTAAGTAATAGGCACACATGTTGGGTATCTAAAAGAATAAAAATGATACGAACATTTATATTTATCATACGTAAAATGACTCATTATATATTTTATAACACTTTCTTACTAAAAGAAGTTATATATGTTGTGACATTTTTTTTTTTATTTTATTGAGTAATGAGTATCTCACTGTATATATAACATCTATAACTCTCAATGAGACCATTATTTAATAAATAATAAGAAAAACATTGTATTATATATAATTTGTGTCATCTTTACTCATCTCTACTCTCCTGAGGTGCCTAACATACGAAACTTTTAGTGGAATTATTACTTAACAAATAACATTAAAAACATCTAATTATATGTAATTCGTGACATCTTTATTTTCTTGAGTGTCTTTTACTTAAACATTATAATAACTTTTAAAATAACCTAAATTATGTATTAATATTTCAAAATTGACCTAAAAAGTTGGGTTTCCCTAATATTTTTATTACGAATAAATTATCATTAGGTTAAATCATTAATTATGTATCTTAAAAAGTAAAAGTAAGAGTACAATAATCACGTCTATAATTTCCACATGGCTTGGACGGAGGGGGGGAAAAACCAGCACCACAAACAAGAGTCAAGTGGTCCAAAATAATTACAATCAAAGTGTTACGTCTACATCTTCTATCTATAAAGTATAAATGAAAATCTTGTTAATAAAAAAGTATAAATCTAAATGAAAATGTGGCCACATTGTTCTATTACTCTTGTACCAACAAAAATGACAGAAAATGTTGCCACACACAGTCTAAGTCTGTTGACGTGGATATGACATGAAGAATTATTGTGTTTCCGAATCTCCACCCTCCATCATTACATATAACAATTTTGACACGATGCATAAAAGAAAAGTCAAATAAATAATAAATGTTAATAATAATAAATTACTATTTTTACATTTCCTTTATTTTTTTAATATATTATATAAATTAAATAAATATTTAATAAAAAACAATAATACAATTAATTATAAAATATAAAAAAATATATATAACAGAAATATATAAATATTTGTTGAGGGAGTAACGGATTAATTATATATTATAATTAACTGTAAAATAAAATTGAATGAAAAAATTAATTTATTTAATTAAAACCAATATTTATTTTCTTTTTGTCATTTTAATACAAATAAATAAAATAATAGTAATAATTAATTTACATCAGAGTGAAACAAAACAAAAAACATCAACAACAACACTTGTTTATATTTGAGGTTGTCTTAATGCAATTGAGGCTTTCACAGTAATTGAGTTTTGAACTCCATTGTTGGGAGTCACCGGTTTCAGCTCCGACAATGCTGTGTGGAGTGGCTATCGACCCTTGAAGCCACCACTTTCAGAGTGATGGGGATACCATGGGACGACGTCGTTGTGATCCAGCAAGGGAAGGATCACAGTGAACCCTCAATCGTCACCGTTAATTGCCCCGACAAGGCTGGCCTCGGTTGTGATCTTTGCCAAATCATTCTCGAGTTTGGTCTTCGCATTACCCGCGCCGGTATCTCTCTTTTCCCATCTGGGTTTCTTCTCTCTCCTTCAAATCTCAAATCTTTCTCCGTTTTTCTCTTGCATGCCTTCTCACTGTGTTTGCAAAATTTGTTTTTTTTTTTATGACTTTTTTATGCATAGCAACCATTTATCCATTCATAATCAAATGCCCGAATCAATTCATATGAGGTTGTTGTTATCTACAGTTTTAATTTAATTAGTTGTTTCAAGTTCGAGTCTTGCAGAATTCAGAAACTTTGAATGTTTTTCTGTTCCAATTTTAACTAGTAGACCCGACTTAGAGACTTGAACATTCAGTAACTCAAAAGGAGAGTTTTTATCATCCATAGTAGTTCTACAAATTTTGGATAGGATTTCTTTACATAGATGATGATACTTGTAGTCTCTTGAAAAAAAGAAAAAAAGGAAAAAGAAAAACTCAGAATTCACCATGTAAAGTGGTTTTGTTACTTTGATAATAAAATCCCTACAAATCATACAAAATCTTATTATAATTGGTTGTGTCAATGCATAGATTTTGAACTTGAAATAATAGTAGCAACTGTGTGCATAGTTTGATGTTTAGTTTATTGTTTGGAGTTGTGTTTTGGTTGTTGTGGCTGTTTTTAATGTGTGAATTGGATGGTGGTGCAGATATTTCCACTGATGGAAGATGGTGCTATATCGTGTATTGGGTTGTTCCACATCCTGCATCGCTCAAAATTGATTGGGAGAGTTTGCAGACTCGCCTCCTTTCAGCTTGCCCTTCATGTTTGTTTTCTTATCACTTCAATGAACACTCCACAAGTCCTTCACCGCCTCCAATTTACGTCTTGAAGGTTTGGTGTGTTGATAAAAAAGGATTGCTACATGGTAACTAGTTGCTGTTTTGTTCTCTGTTTTGGTTAGTTACTACACATGATAGAGTACAGTTTTTGACACTGTTTATTTTCTTCCCTTGCAGATATTAATGAAATTCTCTGCAACCTTCAACTTATTATTCAGAGAGTCAAAGCGATGCCAACCCCAGATGGAAGGGTGTTAGATATGTTCTTTATCACTGATGGGATGTAAGTATGAGATTCTTGTCTTTCTTAATTTTTGTTGGAATAAGAGATTCTTGTTTGTATTATGCATCTTCTGGATGCTTCTCTCTACTCCATTCAATCTATTTAGAATTTTCTAGTCTTCGAAAAGTCTGAAGTCTATTTAAATTTTATCTGGAAGATTGGTCTTTGATTCATATCTAAAGGAAAGTCAAATTGGTAACCAGAATTTGTGATGATGTTCCTATTGGGCACTGGTTCTTAATATGTGTGGCTTCTAAAGATCAACATGTTTTGCTTGTCTGGATGACAGATTAGCCAAATTTATTCTTATTTTATCTCTTTATTTGCAATACCATTGGGTAAGTGATACTGAAGGGACGTGAGCAATGGAGTGAATCACTGAATGAATTGAGGAAAAGACTGCTATTAGAAACCTAGGATTGAATAATGTGTATGAAGAATATGATGCTGACGGAATAGAATAATTATGTTCACATCAGAATGGCTTGAAAACCTGGTAGCTTACTGAGGCAAGGAGTTATATATCAAGCTTAGGCAATTTATTAAAATTTGAAACTAACCTGTTCTATCTTTGACAATTGAACATTACTGCAATTGGAACTAAAGAAGCCAAGATGTAACTTTAGGCAAAGAGGCGAAAACTTGAACATTTTCAGAAAATATATACATGTCATGTCAATTGTCATTAGCTCAAATTGCTTCACCTCAATTCTTGAATGGATCATTCAAAATGATAAAAATCTCAATTTGGATGGATATATACCACTTAAACATCCATCTGCTCCTGTATTTTTTGTTAGTAGCTTGTAGCTTATGATAATTACATGACGTTTTATACCTTTTATTAACAAATGAAAACAGGGAATTGCTTCACACAAAAAAGAGGCAAGATTATGTATGTGAATATCTGAAGGATGCTTTAGGAGAGAGGTGTATCTCCAGTGAACTTCAGTTGGCTGGACCTGAATATGGACATTTGCAGGGGTTTTCTTCTCTTTCACCAGCTTTTGCTGAAGAATTATTTAGTTCTGAGCTGTCAGACAAGGTGTCTTTGCATCCTCTCAGCCAGGATATGACAACACTGAAAACACCTACTGTTACTGTGGATAACTCGCTGAGCCCAGCTCATACCCTACTTCAGATACAGTGTGTTTACCAGAAGGGCCTGTGTTATGACATTATGAGGATCTCTAAGGACTCTGATATTAAGGTATTCTGTTTTGAACTGTTATTTATGCATGCACATGAGGCATGACCTTCTGCTTCTCCCATAGTTAGCAACCTGACAAGAGAGTAAACAATTTGAAACATGAGTCTGATAGTAATTGCTCCTCAGCTTGTTCTTACATTCTCTTATGTTTTTTAATCACTTATTATCTGTTGATCTTATTCTGCACAATCATTCTTGGATTCATTTTTCATGTACAATTTCTAACCATATCTATAGTTACATAAATTCTTCATTGCAACGAGTTTATTTATAAACCGTTACATATTATGCAATCAGGTTGCTTTTGGTCGATTCTCTTCAAGCGTGAAAGGCTTTCAGAACATAGACTTATTTGTCCAGCAAAAAGATGGGAAAAAGATCATAGATCCTGAAAGTCAGAAAACTTTGTGTTCATGCTTGAAAGAAGAGATGCTCCATCCATTGCGGGTGATCATAGTGAACCGCGGTCCAGACACAGAACTCTTGGTTGCTAATCCTGTGGAGCTGTCTGGAAAGGGAAGACCCCGTGTATTCTATGATGTTACATTGGCTTTAAAAGCATTAGGAGTGTGCATTTTCTCAGTAAGTTTTTATGTTACAAAGCTTATTATGACAATTTTGAATGTTCTTTGAAGAAATATTGCAACAGATTCTATATAAAATTCTTCCTCAATTTTTGTCTTACTATATAGGCTGAAGTTGTTAGACATTCAACACAAGAACGCCAATGGGAAGTGTATAGATTTTTGTTGGATGAAAGCAGTGACTTTCCCTTGACCAGAAGCCAAGCAAGAGGTCAGGTTGTGGACAAAGTTAGAAGAACATTGATGGGTTGGTAATCAAATGTAAAGCACTATCATTAAAGTGTGCCTTTTAATGCCTTTGTGTTGAATCTCAACTTGCTTTACCGTTTAAATATGGTTTAGGTAGCACAACAATCTTATAATTTTAGCATTGTACAAATCTTATGTTTCTTTTCTTTGCTTTAGTTATAAATTTTCTGTATATTGGTTTTATGTTCAGCTCCTACGCCACAGATAATTTTCTTTGGCAAATTGCATGGAATTCACTAACAACGAGTAAGATACGTTAGTTTCACGAAATTCTTTTATTTTTTCGGGAATGTTATTTGTAAGAGGATAACAATGAAATGATATTATTGAAGAAATTTTAAAAGAAAAAAATGTGAAACAATTAATTATAAAATGTGAAGAGAAAAATATATATATAAATGATTATATATTATAATTATTCGGCTAGATATTATAATTGGATGGAAATTAAAGTTAATTTAAAAGTAGTGGTATAAAAGTTAATAATGAAATATTAAAAAAATGATAAAACTATTTCATTCTATTTAAAGTCAGCAGTGTTTGCGTTTCCAACATAGTTTTGAGACCAGTCAAGATATTCCGCTGCAGGCTTTGATCAAAGATAAAGTAAAACGACCAACACCTATTAATGAATTCGGAAAGTACTAGAAAAATAAAAAACAATGATACGTAACCGTTGCCAATACATAAAGCTGAATTGAAAGAAACATCATTCAAATTCAAAACAAACAAAATGTGCACTTTGGAGAAGAAAGGCAACATTTTCATCCTAACCCTAACCGGCGATGATGAGCACCGTCTCAATCCCACTCTCCTCAATTCAATCCAATCCTCCCTCCGCCGTGTCCGTCAAGAAGCCACCGTATCCTCCGCACTCATCACCACCGCGCACGGCAAATTCTTCTCCAACGGCTACGACATCGCGTGGGCCCAAGCCCAAGAATCGTCCAGATTAGAACGCATGAAGCTAATGGACACTCTCCTCCGCTCAGTCGTCTCCGATCTCCTCACGCTTCCGATGCCGACCATCGCTGCCGTCACCGGCCATGCCTCCGCCGCCGGCTACACCCTCGCCCTCGCCCATGATTACTTACTCATGCGCAGTGACAGAGGGTTTCTCTACATGAGCGAACTTGACATCAAACTCGTCATTCCGAAATGGTTCGTGGCTATCGTCAACGCTAAGGTTGGCTCGCCTTCGGCTCGGCGCCAAATTGTTATGAAAGCGGCTAAGCTCACTGCAAAGGACGCGCTTCGGCTTGGTGTTATTGACTCGGCTCATGACTCCGCTGAGAAAACCGTTGAGGCTGCGCTCGGCTTGGGCGCTGATTTGATTAAGAGAGGGTGGGATGGACACGTGTACGCTCAGAATCGGAAGAACTTTTATAGTGGCGTCATTGATGCTGTTCATGACACTTCTGAGAGAGAAACGCACGCTACTTCTACTTCGCGACTTTAACGTTTAGAATTGGGCTCGTGTAATGAAATAATAATAATACAATTTGGGCTGAGATTGGGTGTTTATTGGGCCTGTTTATAATTCTTAGAATGTCGGCTTCAGAGCCCAATAGTTCAGTGTGTAAGGTTAGCGTTTTTCATGATGTTGGACCTGTTTGCATCAATACGTGGAATGTTTGTATAACAAAGGTTATTATGGGAATTAAAATCGATCCTTTGTACCTGAGCTGAGATTATAGAATATATAATTAATAGTTATTATCAAAATGTCACATGAACAATCCCGATACCAGCCGTCCGGATACAAGATCGGGTCAAAATCAGGATACGAGATTGCCCGGAACAATTAAGATAAATTAAGATACTAATTAGGATACTAGATCGATAATTAGGATACTAAATCAGTCATATGAATAATTAGGATACTAAATCAGTCATATGAATAATTAGAATACTAAATTGTTCAAATGAACAATTAGAATACGAGCGCGAACAATTGAGATATTGATAATCGGTCAAGTGAACAATTGAGATATTAATAATTATGCTAACAATTGAGATATGAATTATCTATCACGTAAATAATCAGGATACTAGATCAATTACGTAAATATTCGGGATCACGGATCAATTAAGATATGAGATTAACCGAACATTAACTCGAGACATTTTCTCTACTCCTTATTATCTTGAAAAAGGGATCCCTTGAATCCTTAAACTGATAATTATCTTTCGACTAACTTTGTTCCTGGATCAACATACATTCATGTTGATATACCATATCAATTATGTATTTCTAAAATATATTTACTTTCCCTTGGCATTATTCAAAATAAAGTTACGGTAGTGTCAATTTCAGAACGAAATTTAGGATGTTTCATCTCCAATTTCTTGTTTGTTTTTTATCCTCATGTTATACAAAGAAGAGAGAGAAAAGAGAAAAGAGGAAAAGACAACGCAATACACAGGTAACTAAAACATAGAAATTGCGAGATACCGGAATGTGTGTTTTTGTGTCGGTGTAAATAATGGAGTTCGTTAGATACGACAACAATTTTAATGTGAATGAGTGAATGTGTAGGTGTGAGAACAGGCTTGTTCATGGGCCATATACACCTTTCATTCATTGATGCTTTGCCCAATCAGTCTATCATTCAATACGCATCAAAGCATGCTACCTTAATTGGACTTTGTTCATACAAACTTATTATATTTTGGTTTAAATTTTATAGATGTGAAGTATTAATTGATTTTGCTGGATGATTAAATTTTTGTCTTCAAAATTTTTAATGAAATATTTCTTCTTAATCACATTTTTATTTCTGTTTACAAGTTTGACATGACACCTTATTTAAGAAATCATCAATAAAATATTTGTTACCAATATAATGTTATCATGTAAATACCGAATAAAAAGAAGAATTAAGATTAAATGAAAAGTATTAAAATAATTCTTAAAAGTACGATATGTTTACTAAAATAAGAACAAATTGTTAAATTTGTGAACTAAAATAACAGTATATAATTAAATTTACAATTAAAATATAATAAATCTCTTTTTTTTTTTTTTTTCATTTCTCTAAGATTAAATTGTTCTATCAAACCAAGGTTTACTCAAAATATTTATGAAAAAGCTAAAAGCATTGTCCCATTGTTATGTTAATGTAAGTAATGGTTCCGTCAAACTTGTGATTTCATGGTGTGATATAGTTGGAAGTGTGGTGAATTAATGTCCAGGGATTTAGTATCCAGAATATCTTTTTCCCTCACATGATACAACTGCATATATTTAACTTTTACATTCATGTATCCCTCCATTTAAATTCAATTAATTATTGAATATATGTGTTTGATAAATTGGAGAATGTTAACATTCCAACTTTATTTCACACCAATTATAATAAGCAGCTAATTAATTAACTTATTACTGAGAATATATGTATGTATCTTTTCATATTTTATAATTAGTTATCTAATTGTCTGCGTTACTTCCATATATTTTTCTTACCAACAAAGGAGAAAAAAAGGTGAAGGAGGGCCTTAAATTTGGACTCAGAAAGTACAAAACCATATAATGATAACTCAAACTGAAAGCGCATAATGGTTTCAAAATCTCAACGAGTGCAGAAAATTTTCTAGATCCATGTTTTCTGGAGCACTTGTGGTCTTAAACTACTAGTCTCTTAACCCCATGAGTCTTTCATAGCTGACATGTACAACTCAGAAATGTTAAAACATTGGCAGTGATATTTAAGAAGTTATGAACACTCTGTGACACCGGCAATAATATGAAGTCATGCATTGTGTCACATTGGGTATAGTATGAACACTAGCCGTGACATTGGCAATAATGTGAATGCTAGGTGTGACACAGAGAACAATTGAGAAGCTAACATTGAAAGAAATGTGAACATGTTAATGAGAAACAAGATCACTATCAAAAACTTCAATTAATTCATTATCTTCCAATCCAATATTCTCTCACCTTAAAATCTTTAGCTACAAACTACCACGTGATTCAACTAACTTGGAATAAATGGGCAGGGTAGTCATATGCTGCCACAATACAATTAATGTTCATGAACATTATGTCCCTGCTATTTTGCACACATTTATGAGTATCATAATTAGTGAGTGCTTATGACTAAGTCAAAGATATTTAGTTAATGACAAGGGTATGCAACTTTATTATTCCCTTATATTTTTTCATAATTGCATAAGCCATTAAGGGACAGAGCCATTGATTCCAAACGGAGATGCCAACAAAATGAAGTGTACATGTAAGATTGCATAACAGATTGTTATGGAGTTACCTCAAAGTACATGTGAATTTTCCTTTGTGATAAGCCAAACGAAATTTGTCATGATCCATAACTGTCTCAACTCTGTGTCTACAAATGTCATAAATAAGACACAAAAAGGTTCTCAAAAGTGAAAAAGTGTGCCAAAAGAAAAATCAGAAACAAGTGACTGATATAATTTATAACAGACCAGAAAAAGTTATTTTTATACTTTATAGCCAATACCCTCTCAAGCCATCATAGCTACTCCTAAAGTTATGCCATACTGGTTATTTGTTCATATTTGTGAGTATCCACCAAGTACACACTAAAAATACTTTCTTTTTAAACAAAATTAGGTATTCAATTTGGATACATACCCCCATACGCATACTATTTAGGTACATATCAAGTCAGACTTTGAGTCCAATAAATAAAAACAGTTATGAATTATGAGATACATATTTTTTTGTCATGTTGAATTTGATCTCTGTCACATTAAAAATTATGTTTATTTGAATTTTTTTTAACATTTATAGTCATGCTTATATATAACTCTTTTATATATGTACATTATTCAAAATTTATATACCCGTACTTGTACCCCACATGCAAATGCCGTATAGTTAGACTTGTTGCCCCTCCATTTCTATATATATCTTTGGAGATCTTTAGATTGCTATCATCTAATTCAAAACCTGCAGTTTTGAAGTAGAAGAAAGTAAAGGTACACACACATATATATATATATATATATATATATATTTGATTATTTAAGATTTGATGTAACGATTTTATTAGCATTCCACGTTCTCTTAACTTTTTTCGTGCTCTTGTACTAAGCCAATCAAAGGTATAGACTACAACAGATGACTACTTCAATGTGTCTATGATCTCTTTTTCGGTGCATTGCATATTTGGATACATATACAAGTTACTTTTAATAATATATCATATTCCAAAAGTACATTATATTTTTAGGATTAGAGATCGGCTTGTAGCAAAAAACCATGTCTCTTTTAGAAAGCAAAATGTATAAGAAACTGTAAAAAAAGATAGTCTATATTTTAAGATTAGTGATTGATATAAAATATGGTACAGACTGGAAAAAAGTTGTTGCTATATTTGATAGCCAATACCATACAGTTAGACTTGTTCCCCTCCATTTCTATATATATCTTTGGATTGCTGTCATCTAATTCAAAGTTTACAATCTTGAAGTAGAAGAAAATTGAACAGAAGGTAAACTCTTTCCTATAATTGTAATGGGAAAGTTAAAGCTTAAACTTTAAGTGCTTATTTAAGATTTGATGTGATGAGTTTATTAGCATCCCTTAATCCATTGACATTTTACCATGCTCTTGTATTAAGCCAAGCCTAGATAATGACCACAGAGCACTACCTCAGTCTCAGTCTCTGCCTATGATCTCTATCTCACTACATTGCATAGTTTGCATACATATACAAATTAAACATACTTTTAGTTACCTACATATCTAAAGTACACGATATTGAATTTACACAACATTTCTGAAGTACCAAACCCTCCTCTCAAGTGGATCGGCTTGTAGCTAAAACTATGTTTTTCTTAGAAAGCAAAATGCAACAAAAACTAGTAAAGAAAAATAGTCTATGGAAGTTTGGAAATGGTATACCAATATTTCCAATTTTATTTTTCTCGAATTGGAGATTCTTATGCGTATATTTTAGGACCTTAGCAGCCATACAGTGTTAATCTCTTTCTTCATTTTTTGCAGGCATCATGATCTTGAGGATATTTTTCCTATTTCTTGCTTTTATGATGACAACTTCAATAGCTTTTGCCGACCAACAGACATACATTGTACACATAGACAAGACCAAGATCAAAGGCTCAATTCATTCTCAAGACAGCTCCAAACCATGGTCTGAATCAGTCATTGATTTCATTTCTGAAGCTTCAATGCAAGAAGAAGAGGAAGAAGAGGAAATTTTAGCCCCTCAACTCCTTTACACCTATGAAACCAGCTTTTTTGGTTTTTCTGCCCGACTTTCCAAGAAACAACTTAAATACTTGAACCAAGTCGATGGTTTCCTTTCAGCCATACCTGATGAACTATCAACCCTCCACACAACATACACCCCAAACTTTCTTGGCCTAAGGAATGGGAGGGCACTTTGGAGTGCTTCTAACTTGGCCTCAGATGTGATCATTGGAGTCCTTGATTCAGGAATATGGCCTGAACACATCAGTTTCAAAGACTCAGGTATGTCCCCAGTACCCTCTCGTTGGAAAGGTGTTTGTGAACAGGGCACCAAGTTCTCTTCCTCAAATTGCAACAAGAAGCTTATTGGTGCAAGATATTACTTCAAGGGGTATGAAAACTATGCTGGAAAAATCAATGGAACAGTGGACTATCTTTCCCCAAGAGATTTCCAAGGGCATGGAACACACACTGCCTCAACTGCAGCTGGTGATATGGTGAAAAATGCCAACCTTTTTGGCCAGGCTAGAGGAACAGCAATTGGAATGAGGTATACCTCAAGAATTGCAGTTTACAAAGTATGTTGGCCTTCTGGTTGTACTAATTCTGATGTATTAGCTGCCATGGACCAAGCAGTTTCTGATGGAGTTGATGTGTTGTCGCTCTCTTTAGGGACTATTCCAAAACCTTTTTATAATGATAGTATTGCCATAGCTTCTTTTGGAGCAATCAAGAAAGGTGTTTTTGTTGCTTGTTCTGCAGGCAATTCAGGTCCCTTTCCATCAACAGTTGGAAATGGTGCACCATGGATCATGACAGTTGCTGCTAGCTCCACCGACCGAACCTTTCCAACAAAAGTAAAGCTTGGGAATGGAAAAGTTTTCAAAGGCTCGTCTCTATATAATGGCAAGCAGACAAACCAATTGCCCCTTGTCTATGGCAAATCAGCAGGTACAAAAAAGGAAACACTGTATTGCATTGAAGGCTCCCTTGATTCAAAGCTTGTTCGTGGAAAAATAGTTGCTTGTGAAAGAGGGATAAACGGTAGAACTGAAAAGGGAGAAGTAGTGAAAGTGGCAGGTGGAGCAGGAATGATACTACTTAACAATGAATATCATGGAGAAGAACTTTTTACTGACCCTCATGTTTTGCCAGCCACTTCCTTAGGGGCTTCAGCAAGTAAGACTATTAGAAGCTATATTCAAACTGTGAAAAAACCAACAGCTTCAATTTACTTCATGGGGACAAGGTTTGGTGACCCTGCACCAGAAATGGCAGCATTTTCTTCTAGAGGACCAAGTATAGTGGGACCAGATGTGATTAAACCTGACGTGACTGCACCTGGTGTTAACATCTTAGCTGCTTGGCCACCCACAATTAGCCCAAGCTTTCTCATGAGTGACAAAAGAAGAGTACTATTTAACATACTTTCTGGTACCTCAATGTCTTGTCCTCATGTCAGTGGCCTAGCGGCATTGCTTAAGTCTTTGCACAAAGATTGGTCTCCTGCAGCTATCAAATCTGCTCTGATGACTACTGCTTATACATTGAACAATAAAGGTGCTCCAATTTCAGACATGGCCTCAACTAACTCACCATATGCTAACCCCTTTGCATTTGGTTCAGGCCATGTTAACCCTGTAAGTGCTTCTGATCCAGGATTAGTCTATGATATCAGCACCAAAGACTACTTAAATTATTTATGCAGCATAAACTATACCTCTTCCCAGATTGCTTTATTATCAAGAGGTAACTTTGCGTGTTCTAAAACAGCTGTTCTTCAAGCTGGTGACTTGAACTACCCTTCCTTTGCTGTTCTATTTGGCAAAAGTGCTTTAAATTCTAGTGTGACATACAGGAGGGTTGTTACAAATGTTGGAAAACCCCAAAGTTCTTATGCAGTTAAAGTAGAACAGCCAAATGGAGTTTCCATAACTGTTGAACCAAGGAAGTTGAAATTTAGAAAACTGGGTCAGGAATTGAGCTACAAGGTGACATTTTTGGCAACAGGAGGAGTAAGAGTTGCAGGTACCTCATTTGGGTCACTGAATTGGGTATCTGGCAGATATAAAGTTAGAAGTCCTATAGCAGTGACATGGCAATAATGAAAATCTTTCTTATGGTAGTAGTAGCTGGGAGAAGAAGCAGAGTTTATTGACGAGTCATTACATTATTGTTGGAAGCTATATCACATGCATATTATTCTATATTGTTTTAGAATGATCCATTTACACTCTTTGATTTTATCACCATGTAATTCTAAATTTTATATTAGGCTTTGTATTTATCATGAAGTATGAAGCATTGAAGCTTATTGTCTTACTAACATCAAATGATGCGTTAAGTCAAATTTGAGAGTTTATGTATGTTTGTGAAATATGCTTGAAAACTCATGAGACATAAACTAGTTAAAGATTACTAACATAAAAAATAAATTATTTTGAAATGAATATAAAAGTAATATTAAAATGCCTATAATATATTCGTAAATAAAAAATTTATATTGTAAACTTTGCAAGATAATTCTGAAATATACTGCCAGTCTTTCAATCCCCAAATTTTGCAAGAAAAATGAAATTTTATATGGTAAACATTACAAGATAACTCAAGAACCACATTCATAAAGAGAAGGTCTGTTGCTAACTTAAATGCTCCATGTGAAGGGCAGACACTCAGCAATCTTTGCTTCATCTAGACTGGTAGTAATGTGACACTCAGTTGCCAAAACAAAGCCAAGGTGATCTCTAAAGATAACTCCAAAACCTGTTCCCTAGGCACGATTTTCAGTGGCATCATTTGCTTTTATTCTATGTACCACCTGAATAAATAGAAAACCCAGTGAGTGTGACTCAATTAGTAGTACCTTGTGGGGAAGAATCTGTGTTTAATTCCCAAAAAGTACCCATAATCATCAATTTCATAGATAAATAAATTAATCTCTTACCTTTTATATATAAGAATTTGACTACGTACTATATTTAATATATTTGACCAATAAATTTTATTCATGACATATATAAGAAGTATGACATTTGCGGATGAATAATACATATTATCTTTTTTTACATTCTCACCTAATAAAAGCCATTATATATGAAAAGTTTGTTGACTAATTTTGTAAAACTACATTAAAGATCATGTAACAATGCTTCTAGTTAGAATTATAGCAATGTGCATACACATAAAAGTTTACATTTGTTTTTTAACTAAACATAAAGTTAAAGCTTACACTTTCAGTGCTTATTTAAGATTTGAAGTAACAACTTTATTAGCATTGCTTGTTCGGTTGACTTTAATCATGTTCTTGTACTAAGCTCATCGAAGTTATAGACTACAGACCACCGCATCCATCTATCTGTGATCACTGTCATACTATTTTGCATAGGAGAAATATTTGACAGACAACTGGAATACACAGACAACTAGATTATCAATTATAAAATATAAAGAGAGAGAAATACATATATGTATATGTATATGTTCTGTGAGTGAATTAGCTGGTTAATTGCGTATTACAGTTGCATGAGTAATAAATCTCATTGCATAGTTCGCATGGATATACATGCAAAACTTACTTTTAATTATCTATACTATTAATGTACACAATGTTTTAAGAGAGATAAGCTTATAGCCAGCAACAATGTTTCTCTTAGATAGCAAAATAAAACCAAAAAATGGTAAAGAAAAATAGTCTGTAGAAGTCCGTAAATGGTGTACTACTATTTCCTATTTTAATTTTTGTCGAATTGTAGATTCTTGTGCATATGAACTGTTAATCTTTTTCTTCCATTTATGCAGGAATCATGATCTTTAGGATACTTCTGTCTTGCTTTTATGGTGACAAATTCAATAGCTCTAGCAGACCAAAAATCATACATAGTATACATGGACAAAGTAGGTAGGAAAACTCATTTTCAACGTTCATGTTCCAAGCTGAATGAGCTGTCAAACTAGGTAAACCAAATTGTGGAAGCTGCGAAGTATAATAAACATTCAAAATATCTATAAATGCCACTGAGTGTCGGTACATAACTTTTATAAGGTAATTCGTGTAAATTAGACTATATCAACAGAGTTCATTTAGATAGATTGTGAAATTATTATTCCTAGGACGTTTTGACAGATTGTTCGAGTGTTTCATGTTTAACTTCCACGAAAGTTTAAGTGAAAATGAAGTAAAAGGCATCTCGCGCGAGTTGAACTGCGAGATGAGGATACAGTGAAGACATGCTGCTCTCGGCCACTCTATCTCATACCCAACTTGATTTGATTTATAAGAGAAAATCATTGAGGAAAAATTGACACACTAAGGAGAAGAAAGTGAAGGACAACTAGGGTTAAAAAACAGGAGGGAAGGAATAGAGAAGGATAAAATCCAGAGAAGACATTGATCACCCATCTCTCGTCTTGGGAATTTACTGTCTATGTATTCTATCATTTTGGGAATTTACTGTAATTTATTGTTTATGTATTTAGTCATTTTTAATCATTCTTGTATTATGATTTTTATATATATAAACTAAATCTTAAGTGGGAAATGATGTAACCTATTTCACTCTAATCAGATTTTTGAGGTTATTTAGGTTTTATGATTGTGAGGTTTTTTTTCTTTGATTCTTAATGTTTTTCATTAACTTAGAATTTTAAAAAAAAGAATTCAGGTGATCAAAAAGTTATCATCACTCAATTATATTTTAGAGATAAGATAAGAACAGGAAAATAATGTGAAGTTATAATTTCACGATTATTTAAGGATTCATTGAACTTGATTCCTAAACAATTTAGTTTGACTTTAAGACATTAATTAATCAGATTTAATTAGGTTAACCTTAGAAAGTATATCTGATTCTGAGAGAGACATACAAACAAAAAGAAAAACTATTCATCCAATAGGAAATTGAATAATGAAGGAAAATATTATAGTAAATAGTTTGCGAACCCATTGCCTCACCTAAATCATGTTTTATTATACTTTTATTTAAATTCCAAATGAATAAAATATGCCAAAAAAATTAATTTTTACTTCTCCCTAGTGTTATATTCATTACAATTTAGTCAGAATTCATGAAATTATATATTTATATTTATTATATGACGATCTTGATATATTTATTATAAATGCATGAGATTATTTTTTGTGACCGCTTTGCTATGACAGAGAAAGAAGGAGTCGACAAAATAAAAATAACATAAGCCATATCGTGATTCAATTGATCAAAAGCATATACATTATAATAAAGAAACCATGGACCTTGAAGCCTTTGAAGGAGACTTAATTAAAACACAACAGTAATACTAAGAAACCAATAATAGCATTGAACATTAACATATACATTATAACAATGTATGACTTTCTCATTACGATGAAAAAGTGAGGAGTTAAGAGAGACATTTGGTTTAACATTGAGGCATAAGTTTATTAATGCATCCATTTGCAATCTTTTTCAAAGTTATTTTTTTCTCTTGGCACGAGTTTCTCCCGGTTCATTGGACCAGAGACTAATCTCACTGTCGTATTGTGAGTTGTGACTGCCGTTGGGTTGACAAATTTTCCACACCATGGGAAATGAACACGGATTTTCGTGTTGAATAGATTGACCGAGGAAAATTTCATAGGAGGACGTTTTCAGTAAGAAAAATAATTGACAGACAACAATTACAATACATAGACAATCAGACAATTAATTATCATGAGATGTGAAAAGAGAAAAATATGTGTATATATACATATATGTTATGTGAGTTAATAGATTGTGTATAAAATAAAATTATTTGGGCAATATAATTATTTGTAGTATTATAGATGGATTAAAACTTATGAAAAAAACTATGCAATGCAGTGAGATACAGATCATGGACAGATCATAGCCAACTGTGTATTTTTCTCGTCCCATGCTTACATGAGTTTTTTAAAATAAGTATGGAATAAAAATAAATGTTGAGGATAATGAGAGTCACATGTTCTTTCATTTTTTTGGCTATGTAAGAATAAAATGTGGATGTCTAAGAGATTAACTATAATTATTTACTTTCCTGCTCAATATCAGCTGAGTTAATTTTCTTTTTGTCAACATGACAGTTCTAGAATCTAACAAGGATATTCCAAACACAAAGTTACTTTGTTAAAAACAAAGTGAAATCAAATAATTGGGAGCTAACTCCTAAAGTGAGAATCAAGGTGTCTTGAATTATTTGCCAACAAAGTGTAGTTAATACTTTCTAGCAACCAATGTCCCATTTTCCAACGCAATCTTATTAAACTATACATGTATTAATGTATATATTTTGATTTATACTGTAAAATGTAAGAGCAGAAACTTCTTGGAAAATATAATCATTGTTTTATTATTCTATTACTAGTTCCACAAGTTACGGTGTTGTTTAGTGTCTTTGAGAAGGTTAAGAATTTTTTCCGCTCAGGTGTTGACGCACATGTGAAATTCAATCAAGTTCTTACACGTGGAAGAACAACATTGACAAATAGTTTCATTGCATTTACCGATGTATGAAAACTGAAAACTGAACCAGACAAGGTAGGTTGTAGGTATTAGGTAACGTGCCATGACAGTTTCCCACGTGGAATTTCGTTCCCTCAACGTTCTTCTGAAACTAAGGTAAAAATCTCATTTTCAACTGAGTTTTTTTATTTGATCAGATGAAAATCCACCAAAAATTTCATTAGCTAGTAGCTACTGCACGATCAATCTCAACTATCAATCTATCATCCTTCAACCACTGTAATTCATTTTCTCTTTCTCTCTTCTCTCTGTTTTGTTTCTTGAAATTCATATCTTTTGTATTCATTCAAATCCAATTGACATGATTCTTGTTTGAAGCATTCCAATTGGACGTCTTCAATTCTACGACCCTTTTGAATTGGAAATCAAAATTTGATATTGTTTTTAATAATTCACCAGGGTGAGAATTTTGTGTTCATTGAATGGATAATTGTGGATCATTTTCTCCAATTTGATGATCATGTGTTCAATTGAATCACTCCAATTTGATGTCTTTTTCCTATGACCCTTTTGAATTGAAGATCAAATTTTGATTTTGGCTACTATATTATCAGAAGGGTGAGAAGAATTTTGTGTTGAATTGAATGGATAATTATGGATCATCTTCTCCATATCGGTATCCAAATCCATATATGTACCCTCCCAATCCTCATCAACCATACCCTCCTCCTCCAGGTTCATCTCCTGATCCATATACACATGGTATTCCTTATAATCCATATCCTTACCATTCTTCACATTCCTTCAACTATTCCCATCCTCTACCTCCTAGACCTTCCTCACATTCTGGCCAATTTGAGTATTCCTATCCCTACCCTCCACCATCTTATGCTCATCCTCCTTCTTATCCTTATCACTACCATGTTCCTCCACCAAATCATGCTCCTCCTAGGCCTTCCCTTTCACACCATGCAAGTTTCCAACAAGGATCAGCTCATTACTACTATCCACCAAGCGAGGCGGCCTACTCGGCACCAGAAGAACACCGTCCAGATGCCCATTTGCGCTCCAATAGCTACTCTGGTCCCTACTGGCCAGAGAACACAAGCACTGCAGGAGGTGGAGTGTCACAAACTAGTGATGATTCCAAGCCATCTCAGAGTTCTGCTTACCCACCTTTGGATGATCTTATGAGCAAAGTTCAGTTGTCTGATGACAAGCCAAGTGCTCCTCCTGCATTGCAGCCTGCGTCTGTGGGGCAACCACTGGCTCATTCCATTTCAGTTCCAAAGTTGCAACAGAAGAGAGAGGATTTTTATGGATATTCGAATAACTCCTTCTCAGGGTGGGGATCCTCATACCACAGTCGGGTGAATTCGTCCACGCTTTCAGAATTTTCTGCGTCGTTTAATGAATCGGTGCATAGTCAGAGTATGCAGATTGTTCCAACGCAGAATAAAGGGTCCTTGAGAGTTTTGCTTCTACATGGAAATTTAGATATATGGGTCCATGGAGCCAAAAATCTTCCAAACATGGACATGTTTCATAAAACATTAGGAGATATGTTTGGTAAATTGCCTGGTAGTGTGAGCAATAAAATTGAAGGAACTATGCATAAGAAGATTACTAGTGATCCTTATGTGTCAATTTCAATATCTAATGCTGTAATTGGAAGGACTTATGTCATTAGCAACTCTGAAAATCCTGTTTGGACACAACATTTTTATGTTCCCGTAGCACATCATGCTGCTGAAGTACACTTTTTAGTTAAAGACAGTGATGTTGTGGGTTCACAGCTCATGGGCATTGTGGCAATTCCAGTGGAACAAATACACTCAGGAGAAATAGTTGAAGGAACCTTCCCAGTCCTGAATAATAATGGGAAGCCTTGTAAACAAGGTGCTGTCTTGAGCCTATCCATTCAGTACATACCTATGGAGAAACTGAGCATTTATCACAAAGGAGTTGGAGCTGGTCCTGAATACATTGGGGTTCCTGGAACATATTTTCCTTTAAGGAGAGGTGGAACTGTTACTCTCTATCAAGATTCTCATGTTCCAGATGGCACCCTCCCTAATGTATTGCTTGACAATGGGATGTATTATGTGAATGGAAAATGTTGGCAAGATATCTTTGATGCAATAAGTCAAGCACGGCGTTTGATTTATATTACAGGGTGGTCAGTATGGCACAAAGTAAGGTTGGTAAGGAATGCTGCTGGTTATGCCTCAGATTATACCTTGGGTGATCTTCTAAGGTCAAAGTCACAGGAAGGAGTAAGAGTGCT
Source organism: Hylodesmum podocarpum (assembly GCA_026586105.1). Classification (NCBI taxonomy): domain Eukaryota; kingdom Viridiplantae; phylum Streptophyta; class Magnoliopsida; order Fabales; family Fabaceae; genus Hylodesmum; species Hylodesmum podocarpum. The sequence continues at coordinate 573,363 of JALJEV010000014.1, read as the reverse complement.
TCTCCTTATCTGGGATGATCCCACTTCGAGAAGCATTTTAGGATATAAAACAGTAAGTAATACAACTATTTTCTGTTACATATCTTTGCATTTCCATGCTTGGAAAAGCTGGTTGGATTTGATTGGCAATTGTCTGCATAAGCACACCCTTGCTCTTATGTTGTTGTCATCGATACAATTTTTATATCTTTTTGGACTTTGCTACATGTAACTATTTTTGAATTGTGGCAATGAAAAGAATTAGGTTTTGGCTTTTGGAAACAGAAACTTAAGATGGAAGAGACAATGATATACTTGTAGTTGGGCAAATAAGAAGCAGAAGTGGGGGTATTGATTCCTCAACACATTTTTCTTGGTCACTAGTTTCATAACTATTGATAACTTTGGTTCTGTCCTTCCATTGGCTGATGGTGGCCTTTAATAGATCAAAGTTAAATATCTACAAAGCTTGTATATGTTTGACTTGGTACATGTTATAAACTGGGTTGTCTTATTCTGTAACTAGGTTCCTTGTCTAAAATCTGTCTTGAAAATCACACTAACTTGATAGTTAACCTGTCTGTGCCCTTGGCTAGATTAGATTGTACAACAAATAAAACAAGTGACCCAGAAACTTAATGAGTGAATTTTTAATTTTTTTAGCAATACTAATATAATAGTTATGATTTTCCTTTTTAGTTTTAGTATTGTAACACTCTTGGACTTTACATTCAGGATGGTGTCATGGCAACTCATGATGAGGAAACTCGGCGGTTTTTCAAGCACTCTTCAGTGCAAGTGCTTCTTTGTCCTCGCAGTGGCAAACGACATAGCTGGATCAAGCAAAAGGTTAGGTTTTGACAACTACTTCTCTTGTTGAAGTATCCTTTTATTAGTGTATGCTCAACTGTCTACAAATTGTGCTGGGGTGTTGTTTCTCATTGATGTCATCGTGTCATTCTTTTAAACCTTGCAATATTTGGGATTTAAACTTGTTCATTATGGTTTACATCTGTTAGTGTGATCCAATTTGGTAGCTTACCTAATTTTTTCTGTAGCATTATCACAATCTTTTTTAGTAGCATTCAGTCATTTCTGAACATCAGAACCGAAAAAAAAAGATTTTCAATTTCACATCTCCAGGTGTTATACTGCTTTTTTGTCTTGGATCTCTTGGTATGTTATCACATAATTCTGCAATTTTGGTTTCAGAGTTCAACATTGAATTTCTGTCTTCTTGTTAGGAAGTTGGAACAATATATACGCATCATCAGAAAACTGTGATTGTGGATGCTGATGCTGGAAATAATAGAAGAAAAATTATAGCATTTGTTGGTGGACTCGATTTGTGTGACGGGCGATATGATACCCCACACCATCCTCTTTTCAGAACATTGAAGACAATACATAAAGAAGACTACCACAACCCTACTTTCACGGTAATCTCTATTTCAAACTCCATTGTTAACCAATCATGACTAGCTAGACTTTTCTATCAATCTCTTGATATGATAAGCAAGGCATGAATGAAAGCATTTCTCTTAAAAAAGAAAAATTATAAAATGTGTAATGCAAGTTTCAGTAATTATAAAGGAAGCTAATGTTAAATTATGTGGGTTATGGGTCTAACTCAACCCTACAAAACCAGCTTATAAGGTGAGGTTTGCACCCCACTTATATACATACAATAGGCCCTATTTATAGGAGATGCGAGACTTGACACCATTGGGATTTCCAACAGTTAAAGCATAGTCAAGAAATATTTTCCATTCTTTTGTTAGGTAGATCAAATTTTTATCACTATATGTTGTTGAGTGGATTAGCAGTGATATGTTAAGCATATTGTTAAAAATATTTGTTAATTTACATTCATGTATCCTAATTGCACAATGAATTTGTCTACGTAAACCGAATTTATTCCTATAATATGAGTAAATTCATGACAGGGTAATGTTAGTGGTTGTCCAAGGGAGCCATGGCATGATCTGCATTCTAAAATTGATGGTCCAGCAGCTTATGATGTTTTAACTAACTTTGAGGAGCGCTGGTTTAAAGCTGCAAAACCTCATGGGATTAAAAAGTTGAAAATTTCATATGATGATGCTTTGCTAAGGCTGGAAAGAATTCCAGATATTATTGGCATCAATGATGCTCCAAGTGTTGGGGAAGATGATCCTGAAGTTTGGCATGTTCAGGTAATTATTTAATAATGTTGAATATATATTTTGATTTTCTAGAAGCAATATTTTCCAATTTACTCTAAAATGAAATCATGGATTCTGTTTTCTTTGGAATGTAGATATTCCGTTCAATTGATTCAAATTCTGTTAAGGGGTTTCCAAAGGAACCAAAAGAGGCAACAGGAAAGGTAAATCAAAAGCCTTGTATTTCAATTTTTCTTTTATGAACATGGATCAACTTCAACCCATCAAACTTTAACCATTTTGTGCTATATGTATTTATGAGAAGGTTAAATGTTAAATGTATTTTTACAGAACCTGGTATGTGGAAAGAATGTGCTGATCGACATGAGCATACATACAGCATATATTAAGGCCATTCGTGCTGCACAGCATTACATTTATATAGAAAATCAATATTTCATCGGCTCTTCATACAATTGGAGTCAGCATAAAGACCTTGGTATGGAACTCCTCTTTAAGCATAATTGTTGCTTATTATTGCATCCAAAACTAAAATGGAGATTTGGTGCAGATTCATCATCCAAATCAAGTGGTGAATTAATCTTTTGCTAATTTATTTGAGTGACCTATGCATTATTAAGAGAAAAACAATATTTCAGAGTGCAGCATGCACTTGTTGGATTATATACATCAAAGGCTCAAGAAGTGATACATAACTGAAAAAGTTATTGTAACTAATAGATCATATTGTGTTGAATTGTACATTTTCAACCCCTGTTTATTTTAATATTTCAAGATTAAAGGAAATTTTTGTATGTTTCTGAATGAATATTCTGTGCAATAGGCTTTACAAATTATAGGCCAAGGCCCATGATCAGTTTCCCAAGGTAGGGGTAAGTTACAAGAAAATAAAAATGCAATAAAATCAGCTCTGATGAAATAAAATAAATAGCTAAGTGTACAACTCTACATATTGTTTCAGGCTTTGCAGAAAAAGAGCTCATTTAAAAATAAAATGCCCATGGCAAGACTCTATCAACTGTATCTTTTCTATGTTCTATATTATAAGGAAAAAAGATTATAAATGAGTTGCCACAAATTCATTTTGAAAATATCTTTTATATGTTAATATTCTTGATTTGCAGGTGCTAATAACTTAATCCCAATGGAAATTGCTCTAAAGATTGCTGAAAAGATAAAAGCACATGAGAGATTTGCAGTTTATGTTGTTATTCCAATGTGGCCAGAAGGCGTTCCAACAGGAGGTGCCACACAAAGAATTCTATTTTGGCAGGTACGATTCAATACACAATATGGAAGTCAAACATCTAATTTTGGCAAGGATTTGATTCAACTGTTGAATTGGTTGGAATTTGAAATTCTGCACTTTTACATCATTTAGTGTCTCAGTTCTATCATTATCTTATTAGATCATTTTCCTGTTCTATCCCTCTATTGCAGGTAGTTGATCTAATGAAAATGATTACAATGTAGTCATGCATAAAAGAATATCATTGTGACCATCATAATTTTTAAGAGATAGGATAATGTCCTCTTTCTTTTTCATTTTATTATTGTTCTTTCATCCTCCCAAAACTGAGGTATTGAGATAAAAGGAAATTAGACTCTCTTAAATTATTCCTAAACTAAGATATCTTCATGGACTGTCAAATGAGTGATAAGGCTTAGTTTTTCAGAACTTGCAGATGTATTATGTCAAAAGATAAAAGTTATAGCACCTGCAGGTACTTAGTTATTGCATTTGGTAATATAAAAATCTTTTTTGTTAATTTTTGCAGAATAAAACAATGCAAATGATGTACGAGACAATTTACAAAGCTTTGGTTGAGGAAGGGCTTGAAGCAGCATTTTCTCCACAAGATTATTTGAACTTTTTCTGTCTTGGTAATCGAGAAGCCATGAATTTGTATGATGATGTCAGTGTGTCTGGAGCTCCTCCCCCAGCAAATAGTCCACAAGTATGTTACTAACATTCATTATGTGAAACAAAGAGTCCATATAGAATTCAAGAGCAAAGACATCAAAAAAGGCTTCCAGATAGGTGTTTGATATAGCATGTAAACTGCTCCTTGACATTCAGAACATAACAAATTGTTATTTATCTACAATACTCTAATGATATCCAAGTGCCTAGATAATTTTTACTTAATTTCCTAAATGTTATTTTCCTGAGAGTCTTTATGATGTTTTTTTCTTAATGGCTGCAATCTTTATCTAGTGAACGTGCTAGTAAATTTTCTGTATGTTGCTGCTCTATTTTTTCAGGCAGCCAGCCGAAATAGCCAACGTTTCATGATTTATGTTCATTCAAAAGGCATGATAGTTGATGATGAATATGTGATATTGGGATCTGCGAACATTAACCAGCGCTCCATGGAAGGAACAAGGGACAGTGAGATTGCAATGGGAGCCTATCAACCTCATCATACTTGGGCACTAAAAAATTCTTATCCACATGGACAAGTAAGTTGTTTTACATTATTGGTATTTGCTAAGATGTTGTTAATATAATAAATTTCATGTTTCACTTGTGTTATTCAACCTGGAAAGATGAAATTGCAAAATTTCATTAAATATTTCGTAGTCTTGTAAAATCTTGGGTAGAATTTTCCTCATTTAAATTCCAAATGTGAGGCAACACAGGGAGGATAAGTGATGACTCACTGCCATAAAAAACAGTTTAAAATGCAGAACATAGCTTAATGCTGAGACATAAAACACTCATTAGTATTATTTTGGGGTTCTCAAATGAGATTTTGCATGCATATCATGCAATGCTATACTACTATATTTACTAGATACAATGGTGTGGTTAGTTCTTATTATAGTCAGTCAAGTTAGACTGTATTCTCTTTCCGACTCAGGTATATGTAATTTGCATATAAGATAAAGTGACAATAATTTGATTTTTGAGTATGTACATTATTGAATCCATTAACATGTAATCATGTATCACAACCTAACTTAACAGAAATTCTCTAAAATTGTGCTGCGTAGATCCATGGATATAGGATGTCACTTTGGGCTGAACACACTGGAACAATTGAAGAATGCTTCTTGCAACCTGAGAGCCTTGAATGTGTAAATAGGGTTAAAGCAATGGGTGAAATGAACTGGAAACAATTTGCAGCAAATGAAGTAACTGAGATGAAAGGACACTTACTGAAATACCCAGTAGAAGTTGATCGAAGGGGCAAAGTTAGACCCCTTCCTGGCCATGAAGAGTTCCCTGATGTGGGAGGAAAAATAGTTGGATCATTTCTCGCCATGAAGGAGAATCTAACCATTTGATTGAATTCATTAGTTTTTACTGTTTCACATTCTGCTAGCCAATAGGAAAAGATGTATGTAAATTATTACAACACAGAAACAATTTTGAAATGCATGATAGTTGAAGAAACAAATATCATCCCAAAATCCAACCAAGTTAAGACCGAGTAAACATGTATGTATACTGTTGAGTTATAGTGATCTTTCAAGGAATGTGCACAAGCAATTTCAGGCACATCATTGTTCTCCATATGCTGCATTCTCTCAAGAATGGATTAGTTTATCAGTAACACACTGCTGCAATAGCAATAGAGTTCCATTCTATGTTGGATTTTGTCTTGTGCATGCTTCCTTCTTTCTATATACAAACTTGCCAATATACATATATATACTGAAATTAAACATTTAATGGAGCAAATTGCTTAATAATCAGTAACATTTAGTTATGCGCATGATTGGCACAGGGAAAGATAAACTGAGTGGACTTGAACCGAGGAAACATCGTAGAAATGTTAGAAATGCGGGTAATGGACCTTACTTAAGCCTACAAAACCGGCTTGTTCGATGAGGATAGCTCCCGACAACAGGTGCAAAGGATACCATATTACACATACTGGTGATAAACCTAACTCAAATCTACAAAACTGGCCTGTACAGTGAAAATTGCTCTTCACTTATATACATGCAACAGACTCCATCTTTAGGTAACGTAAGATTTTCAACCAGAAAAACTCAAAAAGGACCCAATTCATTGTCTTTTGCCTACCTTTATTTGGATTATAAGTAAAGTGAAGATGAAAGAAATAAGAATAAAGAGAAATATAGTAAAAAAAATAATGATGAAGTGGTCATGTGCATATGTATGGTCAGTGTAAATCTTTAAACTAAAAAAAAAGTGTTGTTTTGATGGATAGAAACCAGAAGGAAAGATAAGTGAAAATTTTTCTTTCAGTTTATTAAGATAAGTGGAGAAGAGTGTGAAAAAAATAAAATTTAAAAATATTTTTTACACTAATTAAAAATAGTTTTTTTACTCCATTTTTTTCTTAGCATAACATCATTAAATTTTTCAACAATTGTGTAAAGATTAATTTTTGAGGAAATTAAAAAAAAAATTGTAGAGAGATGATTTTCTCCTATTTCATGCTAATTTGGGTAGAAATGTTTTCTAAAGAATCTTACAAAAATAATATATTTCCTTCTTATTTCTCCTTTCAAACAAAAAGTAATTAATATGAAATTACTAGGTAAATTTTTAGAAGTATTTAAGAAGAAATCAAGTGAGAGGCTTGCATTAATCAAGTTTCATTCTTCTAGAGCTAATAGAAACATCAAGCATGTTCTTAGGCTGTTTGTAAAGTCCAACAGTTCAGTGATGGTCAATGTGTAACTATAACGTTTTTAATGATGTTTGGTCTGCTTGTAATAATACATCATCCAACGTTTTATTTTTGTAGCATTCTTCATTTAAAATATTTATTGGACCAAAAGAAATTAAAATATTTGAAATTTAATATTTCTCATGCTTGTGCTACTTTATTTATTATAAGGAGAAAATGATTCATTAAAAACTCATTGATGACATTTATTGAATTTTAATTTCATCTAGCGTATACATCTTAAATCTTGAACAAATTATAAATGTCATTTATTGGTCTTAAAGTTTTATGCATCAAAGAAGTTGAGATAGTGCACACCTGAATTGAGATTATATAAAGGGATTTTCCTTGGTTTTATGAGAAAAAAATGGATTTTTAAGCAATTAATCATATAAATATGTTTAATTACTTAAAAAATACATATTTAATATTTTTAATTTTAATATAATAAATATATTTTTTCTAAAAAGGTAAAAACTTTTCATTTTTGTTTTCTTAGCATTTTATTTGAATTGAACAGAATTATAATAGGCTATGAAGTTAATATGTTTAAATATATATAATATGGTTGAATAATTATTTTCTTTAATTTTATAAAATACTACTTTTAACCATAATAATTTTACATAATAGTCAATTCTAATGTGTAGTTAATCGGATAATTTATTTATATATATATATATATATATATATATATTTCTATATTTTTTTTCATCTGTTAATTTTTTTCTATTTCATCGATTCTTTAAATATTTTATAATTAATTATCGAGATACTTATTTATAATAATTATTTATTAAATATTTTTCTAACAATATTCCCCACTTGAAACAGTCAACAATTTCAATTTTCAAAAATTGATAATGTTAAAAAGAAAAACTATAGAATAAAAGTCCTTGGAGCAAGAGATTTAGGATCGAAATGGAAATTGGGCTTACCAAAATAAAGAAAAACAATTAATTTAGGTTAATTAATTAATATTAGTATTAATTAATTAATCAATGAGTGTTTGTTTAGCGCATGCCAGCTCAGTCACAAGTGTTGTGTTCATAAAACTACGGCGCTACGTACAGCTAATACAACACTCGCGAAAATTAAGATTTTTTCCTTTTTTTTTTTTTTTTTTCCCTTTCTTTCTCAAATCTCAAACCGAAACCAACACAAACTCTCTCTCTCGCTCGCACTTCTTCTTACTCGTTGTTCTCTGTATTTGATTCTCGATTCCTTCAATTCAATTCAAATCAAATGCGCACCAACAATCCTTTCCAAACGCGCTTTCAGATTCGCTTCCGTCGCTGATTCTGAAGATTCCAATAATCGAAACTGAATCCGATAATGTCTTCCTCTTTCACTCTCTCCCGCCCTCCGTCGCAGTTAATCTCCGTCTCTCGCCTGAGATCCTCCGCCGTCAGGAAGCTCCCGGAACCCTTGCGCCGCTCCATCGCCGATTGCCTCTCCTCCCCTCTCTCTCCCTCCAATGAACCTTCTAGAACTCTTCAGGTTCCTTATTACTCTTTCACACGCTCAATATTATTTTAATTATTATTATTGTTTTTGTTATTATTATTGATTTGTTTCATATTTCACACATTTGTTACTACACTTTGTTATTATGTGAAAAGAGGAAGTTATTAATCCTTGTGAGATCGAGTATCGTTAACTTCTTTAGCTGAATGTAAATCTTGTTACTGAGTTAGGGAAGGAATAATTCGGTCAATGTTGTGTGGTTGGTTGGGTGGTTTGAGTCTTGTGGGAAGGGGCATTGCTTCTGTATTTACTCTTTCTTAGTGGCTATGTTATCTATTTAGCATTTAAGGTTTCTAGTACTCAATGTGCGTGGTTCAATTGGTAATACGCGCTGAGCTTGTGGAGAGGACCTTGGTTTGATTTGGGCTTTATTTCACAGGCAAATGCAATGCGCAGGCAACTCTCTATCACATAACATATGTGTATATGGATACATATTTCTCTTCTTTTCACATTTTATAACTGGTTGTCTGCGAATTCCAGTTGTCTACCAAATATTTTTCGTTTGATTTTCCTAGAATATATCATTCATAAGGGGCTCGTGAGCTTTAAGTGTGTTTAAGTTCCTTAGTTGACCATTATGCTCACAGCTTTCGAGGCCCCACCAGGGTGCCAAAGGCTCTAACTATGGTGTTACCAAAAGAAAAAAATATGTATAAAAGATTTATGTTATATTTAATAGACTTTTTTGACATTTATAGAATTAGTGTTTGGTAAATGCTTCACAAGTCTTCCTAGTTTATTATATCCATCAAGGCACCATAGCAACTCCCTGTGTGAAGTTCTGCAAGTTAGTGAACTGCTGCTTACATCCTTAATTTCTGAAGTTTAGGTTATGAGGGATTATGGATATGGTTTTCTTATTTAATGTTATGATTTCTTCTTTGTCATATGTGATAATTTAAGTCTCTTCTTATTTTTTTTTTTTCTTGTAAGTTATTGATTTTAAACGGCTGAATAACGCTGCACACAGGTGTGGTTAGTTTTAAAAGTAGTGTCTGAATATATGAGTATTATTGTTGTTGTTTTCAACTCAAGATGCTGGCAGTGTATCAGCCGGAAAAAGTTTAATATTTATTGCAAATGTTACATTCAATAGCTTGTAATGCAAAAGTTACCTTCAATATTCTCTTGCATTTACTATATCATCTGTACTGAAGAGTGCTAACGGATATTGTATTCATCAAATATCTTTATAGTAGTAACTAGTATGCCTAGTATTGTACATATAGGCTGATTATACAAGCACTACCTTCCTATTAGTTGGATTCCTTACTATCTGCAATGTAGTTTTGTAGCTTAAAATATTGCCAGATTTTAATGTCATGCATAACTGTCATTGTTATACTATGACCAAAATCCAATTTGACTGCAAATTATGGTGCCATTATAACTAGTGTGCAGCAGCCAAAGTCTAAACTTTACCAATTTTATTTTTATTTTATAGCTTTAATATATGATTGCAGGACTATCTAAAAGCCCCTGCAACCACAGACTTGGCGTATAATGCAATTTTGGAACATACTATTGCAGAGAGGGAGCGCAGGTAATTGTCACATTCATTTATTGACATGAGATAGTTAGTGATACTATCCAGATTTGTTAAAACCTTTGCTCAAATTCTATTCTGCTATATACTTAAGACAATGTAGTTCCCATTCTTTGAAGCATGCTAAATGAGGGCTAAATAAGAGCAGAAGCAGAAACCGATTTTTCAGCAAGGATGATCAAAGTCTGTGAGACTAAGCTTTTCATTGGCTCTTTCAAAGTGATCAAAGTCCATTCAGTTGGAGCTTCAAACAAACAAAACCACAAACTTGATAAACAATCTCCCTTCTTTTATCTACGTGTAGCTTCATTCTGTTCTGGGACTGGTCCTGGTTTTCATTTCAATTCATCCAAGATCTAGTGCCTATTTAGCTATGAATATTTTAATACTTGATATTCTCCAGTTGAACTATTGTAATTGGCTTTTTACTGGAATTTTGTTCAGACAAGCCTCTTAGGTCACTGTTTAGTGTCAGTCAGGCATCTAAAATAGTGTTTCTATTTCTTTATTACCTTTTGCTTGTTAGCATCATGTAGACCATTTCGAATTTTAGCAGTTTCTAACTTTGACACTATTTTCTGTCAGTCCTGCGGTAGTCACAAGGTGTGTGGCACTGTTGAAGCGCTATCTCCTAAGGTATGTTCCATGTTACTAAAATAAGTAGATAACAGTTACCCAGATTATATTTGAGGCATTGTCTGTTAGTCTAGTTTCTTCCATTGTCATTTCATAGAGTTGCATTGCATGTTATTACAATGTTGTTAATTTCAATAAAAGTATTTCTTTTACACGTTTTGCCATCACAATCTTTATCTTAGTAGATAAAATGCCAGAACAAGGAGAGTATTGGCAGGTATTCTCATCAATGCCGAAAAGTCATTGGTATATTTTCTGTTTTGCATGAAGAAATAGTGGATAAAATGTCCCCTAAAAAGAAACCAAGAAATGCAAAATTCGTGGAATAAAGGCATGCACATCATTTTTCAGAAAGAGACTTTCTGATCAAGTTAATTCTATTTTAGTTGAATTTTAGATTATGGATTTATTTTCCTGGGGGGGGGGGGGCAGATAAGTTGGTCTTCTGGTCCTGAACTCCATTGTTGCTTATATTAGTCACTTATTTCGCAATGAGATTTCTTTGTTCTTGCTGGCAAGGGGAAGAGGTTGATGAATCTTTGTACAGTTTTGCTAATTTGTTCTGTTTGAATAATCTTAATTCAATAATTGAATGCTGTTTATTTAGATTCATAGAATAACGGGAACATGCAACTGACATCATTCCTTATTTGACTGCTTATTGGATAAAAAAAATCTTGTTAAGTTGGTATTTACCCAGTATGTATTCACAACTTATTACTGCAGGTACAAACCAAGTGAGGAGACATTACTTCAGATAGATCGTTTTTGTTCAACCATAATTGCTGAATGTGATATTAACCCAATTCAGCCATGGTCACGAGCATTGAGTCGACAATCTGGTGCATCAATCACATCCACAAATACATCTCCTCTGCCTGCATCTACCTTTGCTTCTGAGGCGCTTGTAAAGTCACTAAGTTATGTGCGTTCCCTAGTGGCTCAACACATTCCTAAACGGCTATTTCAACCAGCTTCATTTGCTGGACCACCTTCATCCGGACAGTCACTGCCATCGTTGTCATCTTTGCTGAGCAAGTCCTTCAATAATCAATTAATTCCTGCAAGTATTCCAGAAACACAAAGTGCTGCAAGTTCTACAGAAACACTAGAGAAGGATTCAATTGCTCTATCTGTTTCAAGGTTATCAAAAATCGAAAATGCTGATGAAAAGGATGAACTAGGGTTCATTGCTAATGATGTTCTGAAATGGCGCTGGCTTGAGGAACCACAGTCATCATCTATAGGGACTGAAAAGTAATAATCTATGCCTTCATGTTGGTTTAGGTGTCTTGGTAGTGGGCACTGTAGCTTATATCTCTACTTCACCTGTTAGTTTTCTCCCATCCTATAGTTCTCAGAAACTGACTTTTTTATGTAACATGCATTAATGCAGTGAGCGTGCTGTGAATTCTCAAGACATGACAGCACATAGTTTCTTAGAAATAGGTGCAGCAGCTCTACTAGTAGGAGACATTGAATCCAAGATGAAGGGGCAACCATGGAAACATTTTGGAACTGATGATATGCCTTACCTGGATCAGCTATTGCAGAATTCACCTGTAACGCCAATTACTAATTCTGACTCTGCTCGCCCCCATTTGAGAGCAATTACTGCATCTAAACGCTCAAAACCAGGCTCTCGTCAGATTTGGCATGTTCTTTCTATCAAGCTGCAGTGATATTTTTCTTTTTCTAACTTTTATCTAAGTTAATGCCACGATAAATCTTACATACTTTCTTTTGAGCCAAATATGAATTGTAAAATTGAAGTACTTTTAAAAGCAAAGGTTTATGTAATTTTAGCAAAAGACAAATGTGTTACATTGTCATGTCGTGTTGCATGTAGGCTTCTGTGAAAATAAATCTTAATATAAGAATTATGATTATACATTTCTGTTCATGAATAGAAAATTCTTCTTCATTAGCTATACTGGTTTATTTATTTATTTTTTTTTTTTGGGGGGGGGGGGGGAAAGGGGAGGTGTTGGATTGATTTTATAAATTCAGGTTTTCCACATTGTAATTATTTTTACTCATTCTGTTTATTTTTAAAAGAAATAGAGTATGTAATGTTTATGCAGTACTTTGGTGTTCTGTTTGGTTAGGTTACCACTCATTTCCATAAAGACTGTAATGTTCTATGAATTATCTTGCTGTTTATATAAAAAAATTTGTGATTAATACTTTGGCATGCTGAATGCTTTTCATGATTTGGTTTGCTGTTCTAAACATTTCCATTTTTACAGGGAGGATTTTCCCGTGACTACATTTCGTCCCAGAGCTCGACAGCTATTCCAGTATCGTCATTACAGGTTTAGATAATCTTGACTCTAGAGAATCTTCAGTGGAATTAGATAACAAATATTTGCACCTGTTTTTACTACATCTGAAAATGCATTCTGCAATACAAGTTTTAACCTAAGTCTTGCATAGCAAGTCAAATTGTTGTCATTGCTCTCCATTTTCAATTCAGATTTTATTTGTCATCCAGTTTTAGTAAATTGAATTCAGAAATGCATTTATTTAATAGTGGGAGAACGTTGAGGGAGAATTCTTTCACTTGTTTCAATTGTTCAATAAAATTGTTTGTTTCTATCTGGGTTCCTAACATGCTACATGTTTGTTCAATGAATTTGTTAATAGTTTATTTATTTATGTTTCTACATCTCATAAAATGTTCTCTTATGATGACCAGTGAGCAACAACCTCTGCGATTGAACCCCGCTGAGGTACAGGATGTTATTGCTGCAGTTTGCTCAGAGGCTTCTTCCCCAAATGCAAATGTCATTACAACATCAACTACACTAAATAATAACAGTAGAAAACCATCAACAGATGTGGCTGTGAGCGTCCTTATTAAACTAGTTATTGACATGTATGTTTCAATTAATTGTCGTCTTTTTATGTTTTATTCCTTTTCTGGTTACCATCTGTTTAGCCCCCACATAATTTTTTTTCTTCTTGTTTTTACTGTATATTCCTGATTTCTATGATCAAAATTTAAAAGTTGAGTTTCATAATCTCAAAAACTCTAAAGTAGGATGAGTTAAATTAATTTTCAAACTTGAAAGTAGAGGGAAGAGGAGAGATTGACATTTAAAAATTATCGGGTTAAAGCTTATTTTGACGGAAATAGTGGAGATAAAATTTCCATTAAGGAAATATGTTTATTGAGTTTCCCTTCTTTCCCTTGAAAAATACATGCAAAAATCATCCTGAAATTTTTGCAATTTGGCACCAATTTGAGGAATGCCATGCTTTGAAGATTTTCTACCTGGATGTGCAAACAGAGGAAGAAGAAAAGTAGACAGAGTTTGACATGGTTTTACCTACAGCAATTTGAAGATTCATGTGTGAAAGCCATGAAATAGTTAAAATTCTCTATGATATGCGAAAATTACCAGGATTAGCCATTCAACACTCATCCTAACATTGGATATCCTCCACAAATCTCCTTGAAATTTTTTTGATTATCAATGAGAAGACTGGTGTGTGCTCTTCACAGTTGATGGAATTATTGCTTTATTACAAGGTTTTATGGAACGTGGGGAGGATTTTATAGAGGTGTACAGATGTATTACTCTGACTGATATTTATCTATTGTCAATTTGATTGTAGCTTGGTACTGGACAACCTATCGCCAATATATTGTTACATGAAAGCATTGCTGAGATATAGCTAGCTATGTGGTATTTCAAAACTTTGGGGATTAAGCTTTTCAATGTCAGGAGTATGAATAGCATGTTGAGTGCAAGATTCCTTAACCACAAATTAATTTTCTGGTCAACTAATTGATTAATCTTGTTATTTCACATTTCTATGGTTTTATGTTGTTCTTCGTGTTAATTATGTATAAAAATATTATTTGTAGGTATGTTTTAGATTCTCGGACAGCTGCTCCTCTCATTCTTTCTATGCTTGAGGTGATGTATGAATGAAGTACTTTTTCTCTGCTATGCCATACATAATTTTTTTTGGGTACTAATTTATTTCAAATGCATCTTTCAGGAGATGCTTAGTTCTTCTAAATCAGCATGCAGGGTTCGTGCTTTTGATTTAATTCTAAACCTTGGGGTTCATGCACATCTCCTAGAACCAATAATTTCTGATGACGCTTCCACTATTGAAGAAGAATATCCTCAAGAATCCTATTATGACAGTGATGCTCAAGTTATGGTGCAAGGAAGCAGAAAAGGAAGTCCTCAGAACAAATCAGACACAGGCTCTGCGATTGATAATTTTGAGTCATGGATTTTAAATATTCTGTATGAGATACTACTTCTTCTTGTTCAGGTATCATTTGCAGAAATTGAAACTTTTGAACAAGATTATTGCTTGTGTTTATTAAGAATTTCTTGGCTGGGATTATCTGATTCACAGATGTCAATACTTTATTTTTGACACTTAGACAGTACATTAATTTCTGTTACACATGATATGATGTAGAGAAGTTGCCACTGGAGAACTAAAATGAGGGAAAGGTTTTTTTACAGCATTGAGATTGGGAATTTGCTGCTTTATATTATGTTTTAAGAGTTAGTAGCAGTGCTAGATGGAATTGTAGAGTGATATTAGCATGTGCTTGGGAGTATGTAAAGCAATGATTGGTCTATCAGGTGCTGTTTTATAAAACATTTGGTATGACAAGAAATAAGACTTTTTATCAGATAATTGTCAAACTTTTGGTTGATGATTTGTCCATCTGAACAATTAAGTTCTACTTCTGAATTCAATTATGATATCATAATACATTCAAAAGTGTAGTTTTGGTTTTTAGAATATGAACGATACAAACATACATGCATTTTCGCGTGCACACACGCACTCACATATCAATGAAAGCTTTTTGTTCAGTATTTCATTGAAGTATCTGTCAAAGCTTATATGTTTTTGTAATCTAGTGTGTTATATAAAAATATGGATTTGGATCCTCTGATTTTAGAGCATTATATGACCCAGTCACTTAAAGATACAGACACAATACATTTTACATGCGGATCCACTGTCATGCATATCTCCTACACACTACTAAATTGATAGGATAACTGTAGAAGCTAAAACCTAAATGTACATGTGCCATTGATTCATCCTTCCACCTTTTACACATTCTAAATAAATCCCCCTTAGTTATTTTAAGCAGAAGTAACTGTTACCTGAAAATTTTCTTATCAATGTCTTGTTTCTAATTATGTATGACTTGCAGTGTAATGCAGTACTATAACTTGTTTTTTAATATGTAGAGTTTAACATAGGAGCTAATTCTTCAGAATATGGAATTAAATTGGAGAGTAATTGTTGTAGTCATAGGTGGTACCTTAATGCTTGATAAACTTTTAAGATAGTGGAATCAACTGTTGAAATAATTACTGTTTTACTGATAAGAAAACTAAATACTAATGTGTCTGACTGGGTTTTCACTTTTCATTAATTTCAACCACATATCATGTACTTTATTTCAAAATCTCAGAGATTGACTCTTCTTAAATCTTAGGTGGATAGAGAAGTTTTTATCATCTATGTCACGAGTGTTCTTAAGACAGTTATGTTATTGTTATCTATCTGCCTACTTTTTCAAACATAATGGTTTAATCATGCTGTTGTCAGAATTTAACTTTTATGCTGATCAATCACTCATACAGTCTGAAGAAATGGATGAATCTGTTTGGGCATCTGCTCTCAGCTGTTTGCTGTATTTTGTCTGTGATAGAGGGAAGATCTGGAGAAACCGTTTGCTAGGTCTTGACATAAGGGTAAGAAATAATGTCCCCATCTCCTAATTGACTCTACCAGTGTCTCATGAAAATTCCATTTTTGTTTCTTATGGCATTCTACTGGGTAAATGTTTTTCTTCCTCTTTGGGAGGTTGGACTGGGAATCGGGGGAGAGGATGCTTGCCAATTAACGGATTTTGGAAGTTCTCTTAGATCTAGCTGGACATTAAGATTTTTACTTAAGGGAGTGAAAGCATGGTGATCTGGGATATTTTGCTGAACAAACCAACCAAAAGAATCATAATTAATATTTGTTTCATTAAGTAATCTAGATAAAAATAACCACAGAAGGAAAGAAAGAATAAGTTGGGCTTGTTTCTTCTGTTTTTGAAAACACAGCATAGTATAACTCATTTGATTGCCTTTGCTGGCTTCAAATATCTTTTAAATCAAGAGGACATGCAGCTGCTTTGAATACTGAATACTAGAATAAGTTTTAAGAGGTTTTTAATACATAACCATTCATTCGTTGCTTTGTTATTAGTTGTTAATGTTCTAAATGTCATTAATTATGATATATCTGTGTCTAATTTAGTCACTCCCAATCTGCCTTTAGGTTCTGAAGACACTTGTAAGAATCAGTAGGGAGAACGCTTGGGCAGAATTAGTTCACTGTAAGCTTATTTCCATGTTAACCAACATGTTTTATGAAGTTCCTGAGTCTGTGCCCAGCAAACCGAAGTTTCTTGTGGATCAACTTGATCTGATTGGAGGTGTTCAGTTTATTTTTATCGAGGTGTGCATATCTTTTTAACCTCAATCTTGATATACCTCCAATAGAGTTTATTATCACTATAAATCTTTTGCCCCTTTAATATTGAATACCAACAGTACTGCTTTGTATAATTATTGTATCCATGTTGCATAAATAATGCCCAACGTGTTCCCTCATCGGTCGACCTCTTAAGTCTTAACTAATAATGGCTTCTCAGTCCCTAGAAAAACAAGTATATTATGGGTAATACATGATGTTCCTTATGAAATGACAAAACTATCATTGGAGATTGCTTAGTTGCCCACTTGAGATTATGTACTTGATTTTTAGGATTGTATAAGAGTGTTGGGAAATTATACTTAAAATGTTCAGTAGAAAGCTAGAGGTAAATAAAGAGTGTGACACACAGGGATTTTGGATTTCTCAAATATAACCTTAACAGGAATGAGGTGGTTGATATGATGGCATAATGGCAAAGAAAGACACGAGATTATGAAATAGAGCAGATGCAAAGTTCACACTATCAAAATTATTGCTTAAGAAGTCTGATTTTGAGTACAACAAACTTTTCATCTTTTCCTTATTAGACAGTACTTAATTAGGACATCATATGACATGGAAACCAACCTCAAATAATGCCTTTAGCTTCTGCTTTTTTCATTTGGTTAAATGGTTACTTAGAAGCTCAAAGTTCTCTGTGAGATCAAGTGAAAAAGTAAATACAATGCTGTTCTTCCTAGAGGTTATAAATCATAAGGGAGCAGCCCATAAATTTTTTAGGGTAAGTCCTTTACATAGAAATTATTTTCTTTGTGAAAACAGGTCCGTCCTGCATCATAACTTCAGATAACTGATTTGTCTAGGATATGGACCTGATGTTTACGCATCTTCTGGAGGTTGTGTTCCTTGAATTGGAAGTTTTAAAGTTTATCATCAATTTGTCATTAGTGTTGTGATTGCTTGATCCTAACGAGATAAGACTGTTTTGTTGTGATTGCTTGATAGTTGATATCCCCAATATAGGTTTACCATTTCGTCAAATGGATAAGATTCCAGCTTTTTGGTTTTTCATTGTAGTATAAATCATTGACAAAACCCTAAACTAAAGTATTACTTCCAGTGTTAGTTTCAAATTGTATGATTTCCCCTTTTTTCCTATGTCGAATGCAGTATTCCCTTGCTATTACAAGAGAAGAAAGGAAAAATCTGTATTCGGTGCTCTTCGATTACATTCTGCATCAAATAAATGAAACATGCATAGCTAGTGGAGTCAATGAGTATGGTGATGATGAGATCCAACCTCTTGCTGCTCTGCTAGCTCAAACAAATGCACCCGAGGCATTTTATATTTCTGTTAAACTTGGGGTCGAAGGCATTGGGGAGATTCTGAGAAGATCAATTGCATCAGCACTGTCCAGATATCCCAACAGTGAACGACTAAATCTGGTACTTCCATGCTCTTTTCTTATCTCTTGTCTTGATAGTTTAAGGCTTATTCCTTTTCATGATTCCATTTGGCACCTGTTTCTTTCTCCTTCTTTGTCTCCCCCTCTCCTTTGGTGGATGTTTTATCTGTGTGGGTTGGCAGACATAATAAGTCCAAAATTTTTGAATGTCATTAACATGCAAGATATGTTGCTTTGTAAAATACAGAGAAAAAAAATTCAACTTGGATTAGTTTGTAAAGGTGGGTAACATCGTAATTATATCTGCCATTTTGTTGTTTAGACTTGTTAAATTTGTATACATAATCAGATGGCATCATCAATAGTTTGGAAGTTGCATTAATCACACATTATATTCATAACGTATGATGCAACAATTAAACTTCTTTTAGTAGTAGTATGGTATTCATGTTATTACTAATAAGGAATTTTATTTCATTAGAATCTGCTTGTGATTCATAAAATTGATGTTCTGTAGGTGATGGTGAATTTTTGTCCAGCAGATGGTATATCCAAATTAAATTTTATTATTTGAGGGTTTTTTTGGTAGCCAAAATTAAAAGATATTGTTTTTCCACTAAAGAATACTCTATTCTATTTTTTTCTTCTAATTGGAATATTAATCGGTCAAATAACTTATCAAAAGGAAGATTGAATCCAGGCTATTAGTTACTTTTGGTAGCTGCTTCTGCTTTTTACCTTACAGTTTTCTCTAATTCACTACATAACATCAGAAATTCAGAATGAATGCTTCACTTGTTTAGTACAAATATAGGTTTACTTTACATTCATTTTACCCCTTAATAAAGATTATTGTTGTCACTTTAGTTTGAATAACAAATATATATTTCCATATATTTGGCTTAAATCATTCTTGTTTAATTTCTGCATATTCTTTTTATATCCTGTTTGTTTCTTTTAAATCTTTGCAGCTACTGGAAATTGTAGCAGAGAAATTTGATGCTGTAATAAGTACGTTCACTCATTTGGATGAAGAGTTCTCTCATATGAACCAGATAACCAAATCTGTCAAGTTTCTGGAAAATATGGAAGGAGTGGTACTGAGAAATGGCATTGGTTTGCAGGGAAAGCATTCATGGGCTACTTTACATTCTCTTCTCCATTCTGAAAGAATTTCTTACCGTCAAAATGGGTATATCTGGTTAGGTGATCTGCTTATTGCTGAAATTAATGACGAAAGAGATGGAGATATATGGTCAAGTATCAAATACTTCCAGCAGAAAATTACTCAAGCTGGATCTCAAGATGCTTTAAATACATCAGATGTTCCTTTACCCATTTTACTTATGTGTGGCCTTCTAAAGTCAAAATACAACTACATTAGATGGGGATTTTTGTTTGTTCTTGAAAGGCTTCTCATGAGATGCAAATTTTTGTTAGATGAGCATGAAATGCAACAATCAAGCAGTAGAGGTCTGGGTCATGGGAAGAAAGATTGGCACCTTGAGAAAGCCAATGCAGTTGTTGACATAATGAGTGGAGCTTTGTCTTTGATGTTTCAGATAAATGAAACAGATCGCATCAATATTCTGAAAGTAATTTTTTCTGAACTAAAATTTTCTTTCTGATGATATGCTCATGTCATAACATTAAATATCTGTAAAGTCATTACAATCCATACAACAACAATAGCATTACTCTACTTGGTGAGGTCAAGTACGTGAATGACCTTGGCTCCATTATTCTTGATTAAAGACTAAATCTTCAGAGATATTATCTACCATGAGATCTCTCTTAAAAATTTCTTCCAATGTCCTTCTTGGTCTCTCTCTCTGGAATAAAAACTATACTATCCAACCTCCTTGTTGGTGCTCCCAGTGGTCTCTTTTGTATGTGTCCAAACTCGAAATCACTTTAACTGATTTTCTGCCATCTTTTCCTTAATCAGTATTACCAATATCTCCATATACAATCATTTCATTGCCTTTCTTGTGTCAGCACACATTCATCTTTCTCATTCATGCTACTCCCACCCTTCTTTTCTCTTATTGTGCCTTTAAAGGATAACACTCACTACCATAAAGTATAGCTAGACAACATAGATGTATATCAGTATGGTTAAACTTCCCTTTGAGATTGGTAGCTACTTTCTCGATCACATATAACTCGTGATGCCTTTGCCATCTTAACCATTCCACCTGTATCCTCTTTGTAACATCCTTATTAATTGCAATCCAATCTGATTTTGAAAAATGTAGCGGGCAAATCCATGTTATTTGTCTTACCAAAGAAAGAGAACAGAATACTTAGCCAATTGGATTTTGTTTGAGGAATTCTAGAGGAACTTTTAGACATCCTTTGTTTATTAGTGAACTGCTGGTAGAGCATTTTTTTAGGATATGATCTAAAATGGGTTTATTTGTCAAGTGAAGTTAGATTCATACAATCACAGCCAATTTTGTTGCTGAAAATTCTGTTGTTATTGTTACTGATTTATTCACTTAGAATAATAAATTCTTATATGAAATTTATCTATATGATTTCTTGGAACAATGTTTGAAGAACTTCTTTCTGGTTTTTTGTTTGGGGCTTCTATTTAAGTTTTGTTTGACTTATCAATCATTCCCTAATTTGCTCAACACTTATCTTCGTTTCTAAACAGATGTGTGACATACTATTCTCCCAATTGTGCCTTAGAGTTCTGCCTGCTGCAGTGCCCTTTGGAGATGATGTGCAACATGGTAGAAATTTAAATCACACTTTTTCAAGCAAAAAGTTTGACAGTGAATATCATCTTGTTAAACAAGATACTTTCCGCTGGGATGAACACAAGGATGAAGCTCATAGAAGATCTGGCTACCATAATAACTACCACATGGATCATGAAACAGAATCAATGGCTGCACTGTTCCAAGGACGAGCCATTGTCCCAATGCAATTAATTGCACGTGTTCCTGCTGCCATACTATATTGGCCACTAATTCAATTGGCTGGGGCAGCAACAGATGATATTGCATTGGGTGTTGCTGTTGGAAGTAAAGGAAGAGGAAACCTTCCTGGTGCTACATCAGATATTCGGGCCACACTTCTTCTACTACTCATTGGTAAATGCTCAGCAGATCCTGTTGCCTTCCAGGAGGTTGGCCAGGAACAATTTTTTAGGTGATTCCAAACTTCTTTGCTCTTTGTGAATAGTTGGCTTCCTTACTTTGTCATCTTTATACATTGACATATAACACGAATGTTCTTGTGCCTCAGGGAACTTTTGGATGACACAGATTCAAGAGTAGCATATTATTCTTCTGCTTTTCTTCTGAAGGCATGGAATTTTAATTGATTTTTGGTGTTGAAAATGTATTAGATCCATATATATCATTTTTTTTTAATAATTTCTCATTGCTGCAGCGAATGATGACCGAGAAGCCAGAAAAATATCAACACATGCTTCAGAATCTTGTTGTCAAGGCTCAACAGGTACCTTCATTTAAATGACGTGCTTGAAGTCCATATACTATTAGAAAAGCTGAGATTACATATTAATCTTTGCATTTGGATGAGCTTTCAATTCTATCATTTATATAATACTTGTAATTATACTATTTTTAATGATTGTTTGATTTTTGCAGTTTTCTTAATAATATAGTATTTTTGGTGAATTTAATATTTACTGTTACTTATATGGTTATGATTATGTATTGTATTTGCAATGTAGAGTAACAATGAAAAACTGTTAGAGAATCCATATCTTCAAATGTGTGGCATACTTCAACTGGCAAGTGATCTTGGGATTGGCCTGTGATCTTCAAAGCATGATCTTCTGGGAGGCTATATTATATTGGGTAGGACATCTGCATTGGTTTGAGGAATTGTCTCATTGATTCTGACAAAATCTTCCATAATTCGATTGACTTGGATTGAAACACATAACCAGAACATACTTAAATGTTTCATTCCTGCAACAAAATTGCAATTGATTTTGAACATGGCAGAGTAAAACTATGGCCAGAGAAAGAGAGCCAGTGGAATTGGGTGAACTCTTAATATTATTGATTGATTACTTTGAGAAGTAATTAATAGAATAGGAAACATACTACATACCCTCAATTCCTGTTGATCTCTTCGGTGATTTCCACTTGTTTGGAGAGCCATGTTGTATACTTGTAGCTGCCATCGTGTCTTCATCTTCTGCACGTATTTCAACTACTAGGGGAAGTCAGAGTTCTGTTAAGGGATAATTTTGAATGTCCCTAATTTTGACTCAACTGCTGAATGTTGCAGATCTTGGCTCGCCACCAGGTAGGCATTCCTCTTCCTTTCACTTGCTTCATTGGGGAGATAAACACAGAACACCTATTTAGTCTTGAGTTGAGAATTGAGACGATTAGTGCTGGCTGAAGTAGGTGTCAGTAGACCAGCTAAATGTTGTGATATACAAAATCTTGCCGTATAAAATTATACGTTTCTCAGTTTACTTATTTGATTTCACATGGAAGGAAATTACGTGTCTTAAAATAACTTTTTTGTTTGATGCAGCTGTTGGCGGACTTGTATTAGATTCCAACCAAAATGTGTGCAGAACTACATATGATTGTTTCTCTTGTACAGGACTTAGATTCCCAGCGAGCCTTCTTCAGGTTTTTTCATTCATGAAGGCTGCCTCTATGCTTGCTTTTTTTACTTGGCATACAGGACCTTTCATGGGAAAAGGAAGAAGTCAATTTTGTGCGTTGTCATTATAATCACGGGTCCAACAAAATCCTTTGATAGGGGCATCATGGGATGTCTACTTTTAGAGGTATCCAAGTTGCTCTCAATCTCTGTAAATATTTTAATTTTTGATCCCACCTTTTTATTGCGAGAATTGTAACATGAGTTGAGAAACTAATTTGTACTAATGTAGATCATCTATACAGTATACAGGGTTTTGTTATGGAAATGGTTGTGTAGTACAGATTGTGGTCAAACAGCCCCAATCCTACTTGATTTCATACTTTTAATTTATTTGCAATTAACCCGAAGTTTTGACCACAATGTTGTCGTATGTGTCTAATATCTTGGAAAATACAATAATAGATATTAGGGATAAAATACCAATGTGTTAAGACAAAAAAAACATGATTCTATTACTTCTTAAACTGGTTACATCATAAGTAGGATGTCATTGGATTCATTATCTGACTTTAATTAGACGTTAATAATGATTTTTTTCAGACATGTTCATGCCAATAAAAAAAATGATCGGGAAATATTGTTTCACTCCTATTTATCTAACGGAGTTTGAGGTCTGATTATTTTTCTTATTTTTTATGTATTGCACGTATTTGTCAGCATTGCTCTGTCGATATTTCCGAGCATTCAACACGTCAGAAGCATGACAACTGTCCATATTGCTCAATTGCCTGTTTCAAAATCGACGCTGCATGTTTCATACATCTATTATACTTTATTTAAGCACAGCAAGACATTGGTAGTTAAGCTTGATTTCATCTTAATAGGTTTGTTCCAATCAGGTCAAAATATTGTACTGCTTAACTTGATTGACCGTAGCGTTTTTCAGGTTTGTTAAATCCAAACGGAACCAAAGAAAAACAGCGATTTGTTTGGATTCTATTTTCATTCAGAATCAATCGAAACTGATCCGTAGCTAACTCTACATCCGTTTAGCTAACAATACTACTATATACAATAGAGGTAAAATTGTGCAACAAAAATTAGAAATCGGAACCCCAGATATAATACCACTATGCTATATGTCCAATACTTTTCTGACCTATTTACTCAGAATAGGAGTCATTATAGCTATCGATCATGGTCTCACTTTCCATTTTCTTGTCTTATCTTCTTAGCTTCCGAATGATACTTCTCCAACTCATCATCAAGATCTTTAACAGTCACTTTTTTTATCTTGGTCTTTACTTTTGTGTGGCCTCTCTGAGAGCGGTGAGACCTCTCCAAGTCATGATCAAGATCTCTAAACGATACCTTTGGAATATGGCCCTTCTTTCCTCCAAGGCCCCTTGGAAAGCAACCCTGTGCTAAGTCATTGTGGAACCTGCTACCTCCAACACTTGCTAGTTTGCTGCAAAATAAACGTAGCACAGAATTTGCAATTAATAGTAGCAGAGAACATGCTTAAGAAAAGGGAGAGACATCCATGGGGATAAAACTTGACCATGTATAAGCACAATTCCACAGCATCACCATAGTAACATATTAGGTCATGTGGCTCGACACTCCACATATTTCATCAAAAACAATTATATATTCATATACTCAGAACCAAGAACTCTTTAAATTTCTGAATTGTAAAACGAACATAACCTGTGATTTCATGTGACAAGTGAACAATTGCAAAGTTCAAATGAAGCTTATTGAGTATTTCAAAGGATTAAGGCTATTATGTCTTCACAATTCAGACTAGATAAATATCAGGAATCAGAATTTCACACCTAAAAAGGTCATCATTTGGTCTTCCCATGAAGTTATTCTGATAAAGAGGGGTGATGGCAGAAGTAAAAGAACTTGTTCCAACAAGCTCAATTTGCAACGGTTGTCCATCAAGCCTCATATTGTCGTATTTCTTCATGGCTGCTAAAGCATCAGAGTGCCTCACGAACACAACTTCAGCTGTTCCCTTTGATCTCCCACTCTGGTCGTAATGAATGGTGTACCTTTTCAATTCACCCTCTTCCGAGAACAGCAGCTGCAAAAGTTAGATAAGAGTTTTCAATTCTTTAGCTTAATCGTCATTTTCAAATCAAAGTAGAGACTAAGACCAATTTTGACCAAAACCTAAAACAGTTTTTACCTAGAAATATATTTTAATATTTGTATCACCGTTATGATTGAACATCCACTAGCATGATAAGAAGAAAAATGGATCATAACACATTTGAAGTAAACAGAATTTTTTTTTTAATAAAACATAAAGCAAGAGAGAAATTCTCGTACAGTACCTTGATATCATCGTTGGTTACTCCATGATCCAAGTTAGATATATAGAGTTTGGTGCCATTTTCAATCTTAGCAGCACCTTCGTCATCATCGAAAACCATTCCCTGAATCACACTACGTTGCCTTGCCTGAAAATCAAAACAATGAGTCAACACTGACATATCATTCTCTTATCTGAGAAAAACAAGAAAAAAAGAGGAACGAAAACCCTAACTCACCAATGGAATATGGTACGAACTAGTTCTGGCGGGGTTCCGAACCGCCGTGAATCGGCGGCGAGACGCCGCCGCGTCGGAGCGCTTCATAATTTCTTCGAGAGACATGTCAATGCCGGCGGCCATCGTCGTCGGAGAAAGAAAAAAGATTGAGTGAAGGTTTAGGGTTTTGTGAAGAGTGAGTGCTTGTGTAATACTCACTCAGTGTTTGAATATAGCGTAATGTGCGTGCGTGTAAGAGTCTGAGGGAGAAGAAAGAGAATGTTTCTGTTTGTGGTGCGGTGTACCGTGTACTATCAACGCGTGTCTAACAATCCACCAATTGGAGCCGTCTGATCTTGTTTCATGCTATCAATGTCAATCAACCGTTGGTTTAAAAATGCGAAGGAAGGGTAAAATAATAATAGTTTTACTTTTTTAACCTGTGCTAATATTTTGGTTTTTAATATTTCTCAGAATTTATTTTCATGTAAAATTAATTTTAAACAGTAAAATAAGATTAAAATGTATATTTGTATTAATTAAATTAAAGCTGATATTTATTTTAATATATATTCCTTTAAAGTGTAAATAATATTTATAGAAGTAAAATTATTTGAGATTTTGCAAACGGAAGCAGTGTCGCCCGCCCCTATAGTTAGTTCGTTTTCGTTTTCGTTTTCGTTTTGTTATCACCTTCTACTTGCTTCTCTATTCTCTTCGCTCTTTTCAATTTTCATCTCTACACACACTATGAACGAAACGGTTAACCTCCGAGCATCCACCACCAATACGGTGGTGCCGGCGACGGAGAATCCCAATCCCGAAGTTCCAACTATTCCTCCCAAAACCAGAGAGGAAGGCGAACTCTCTTCCGATGACGACGGCGACGTATTCCTCTTCACCAAACCCTAACTCTTCGTTTTTTTCTATTCTGTCTTCGTTGACTTATTTATTTATTTATTTTATTGTTTTTCTATTCGTCTTCTAGTCATAGGGATTCTGATTTTAATTTCGGAAACTCAGGTAGTTTGTTTATCTTTACTAGCTCGTAAATTTATCTATCTAAGTCGCAGTAGATCTGATAGTTTCGTCTCAATTTTTAAACACTGCAGAGTACGGTTTTGTGTTTATTTATTTGGTCAAAGTAGCAGATTAGGAAAATGGAAGCGTGTCAATTTTTGCTAGCTTGTTAATTTAATTATTTCTTTGCTTCTTTAGTTGTTTTTGTTTTAATTGCTATTGACTGTGGTTCGTTGAAGAGCAATTTATGTTTACCAGGAAAACCTTGACTGCTCTACTGTGCAAGTGCAATCGCAATCCACTCCTGCGGTTGGTTCTGGTTCTGGTTCAGCTCCGTTGGTGCAAATGAATAACCAAAGTGTTCAGGGTGGTGGTAAGTATTGCTATCTGTTAATTAAAGGAAAATTTGAGTGTGTTAGCCTTGTGAGTTATCTGAATAGTGGGTATCAATTTCTCCTATTGAGCATCATATTGAACACTTCATGGGTATTTGACTTGTCAATGGCTTGTTGGTCTGGTTTATGGGATTGGAAACTTCATTTAGTTGTTGCAAGATCTGGACATGTTTATGGGATTGGAAACTTCATTTATGTGTTGGGCGTGACGTCTTTAATTTATTTTTTCTTTGAAATCTGTATTGGTTTTGTTTTTGTAGATGAAGGATATTTTTTCTTCTTTAAGTCAGTGGACGGACGTGTCTTATTTGAGTTCACTGTGTATATCATTTTTCCAGATATTATTTTTACAGGCTCTTAAATATCAAGAGAGTAAATTTTTGTGGCAATATTTTTCAGGCTCCAGTAATGTACAGTTGCAAACAACCAGACAACCAACTGCACAGAAGGACCTAAAAAAGAACCAATTACCGCCTAAGTCGTGTTCTCCATGGACTGGTCATGCGGTAACTGATAAGAATCTTGTTATAAGCTTCTCTGATGATGACAGTGGTAGTGACTTTGAGAATAAAGGTAATGCTTCTAGGTTGGGTACCGGTATAAAGAGAACTAGCTCATCCTTGGAAAAATCGAAAAAGTTACAGCAAAGTGCTAGAAGTTTATCCAAGGAAGTGCCCAAGAGGTCATCCTTAAATCGCACATTTATCTCTTCAACAGCCAAAATCCCTGCTTCTATTTCTAAGGTTGCGGGATCTGTGCCACCGGTACAAGGATCACGAGCTAGAAATTTCAATCCAATGAGCAAAACTTCAGCAAACCGAGAGCGTGGACGTGATCAAGGAGTGGTAGTGTCAAATGACAATAAACTTCAGGATTTGCGGCATCAAATTGCACTTCGGGAAAGTGAACTGAAGCTGAAGGCGGCCCAGCAAAATAAGGAGAGTGCTTCGGTTTTGGGTAGGGAGCATAATGCTGGGAACACAAAGAACACAGCTAGAAAAAATATTCCAGTTTCCTCAGGACCTGCACAATTGGAGACAAAAGAACCAGATAGGAAGCGCTTGAAGCCTAGCACATCTTACAGTACCTATCAAGCTGTTGATAGTCATCAAGAAGTTCCTCCTGTTAAATCTCTATTACCACCAAAAGATTCTACATTGGAAAACTCTTATTCTAAGGAGAGACACAAGGTCAATCATGGCCAAAAAGAGATTCCATTATATAGAGCAGAGCCAAGAATTATTGTATCACAAAGGCAACCTGACAAATATCTTGACAAATCATTAGAAAATATGCCTCATAGATCAAGAGACGGTAAATACTTTGCCTTTATATCATCTGTATCTTAAACAATTTTGGTCTATATATTGGCTCAGAAACTTTGTTGTACTGTGTGGGATTTTGAAATTGAAAAAGATTTTAATCAAGCTACTTGTACTCTCAATCAGATTCCCAAATCCCTAAAATTGAACAAATGTCTACCAAATTTGTTTTTATAATTTCAATAACCCATTATAGTATTTTCATCATCATATCTCCATATTCTGATCACAAGTTTATGCAAGGGTTCTTCCAAGTGCCATTGCAAATTTGATGCCACTTATGTTTAGTCAAAATACAAAATCACATTTCCATGTTATAGGAATGTGTAAAGTAATATTGTCTAATCCTACAGGACTTGGCTTTTGATTTAAACGACTTGGGTAAGTATAACAAAGCCGACCACTTGATTGCAACCTATCCCAAATACCAGCTTGTAAAACATGTGTAAGCTATTTTCTGTTTAGAATCTCTTATGGCCTAATTATACTGTGTAGGTGATGTCAATTATGGCTGCAATAAAACTGAGAAGAATACTAGGCTGGTGGATCCTTGTGTTGCTTTCAACCAAAATGCAGTGCCAGCTAATGTCAGTTCTAATAGTGTGCCAAAAAATTTCGTGAGTTGTAATTTGCTTTACATGACATTTGATTTTACTTTGTGACTTCACTGAAACCAAGCCTGCGTTCTTCTGTTCAGTGATTGCTCATAATTTATAATTTGCTACACAACATTTTCATTTTTACTTGGTGACTTCACTGAAAGTTCCTTCAGTAGGTTTATGAAATTTACTATGGCCTATAGTGAACCGATTCTCTGTTTTTGATTTATAAATGCAGTATGGGTTTTTTTAAAACTTGTAATTAGTGTGCCTTTTTTCATTGTTGTTCTTAAAAGAGTGTAGTTATCAATGGGTCATAAGATCAGCGAAGTTAAACCTTGGACAGGACAAAAACAGTGTTTCTAATATAATTTTGAATTTCTTGATATTATGTTTATGTTGTTTTTAACAATGCACACTAGTGTAGGATTTGTTCATCCATCCACCAAGTTCCTCCTTCAATAAAGTTCTGATATTAAACATTGAAAGGAAACCTATAATATAATATATCAGACATTATAGTCCTCTGGTTTTTCATCTTGTTTGACTCTCTTCCCTCTCCTTTCTCATGTAGGAAGCATTAAGCAATGCAGTTCTTTTAAATCATAATGACAGTGTAGATTTACAGTCAGTTTTCAGTATGGAGGAGTTGATAGACAAGGAACTGGAGGAAGCTCAAGAGCACAGGCATAAATGTGAAATTGAAGAAAGAAATGCACTTAAAGCTTATCTAAAAGCTCAAAGGTCTTTGATTGAGGCTAATGCTCAATGTTCCAATCTTTATCATAAAAGGGAACTGTTTTCGGCTAAGTTACGATCTTTAATTTTAAACAATACTGGCTATCCTTGGTCTTCTGGGCAACACCAACATCCTGATATAGGGTTGGATTACTTACCTAGACTTGGATATGAAATGCCAGCATCAAGCTGTCAGAGACAGACTGAAAATAATGATATTAACAATCCAAGTTTTGATTCTAATAATCGAGGCTTCAATAATAGGCATTCCAATACATCTAATCATCTGACTGGAGCAAATTTAGGGTCTGAACCTTGTCGTGAACCAGATGCCAGTACATCAGAGCCATTGTCTCAAAGGGACAATTATGCTGCAGATGGAGTTTACTCTCCTTCAGATGAATTGGACACATCAGCTAATGAAAATGAAGATATCTCTCCATCTGGACATGTTTCTAATCACCGTGATACTGAGTATCATAGAAAACAAGACTCTAAGTCCAAATTAGTGGACAGAGATATGACATCAAATGCAAATTTTTCCACTGACGATACCCAGGAGGATTCTTTGCTTCTTGAAGCAAAATTAAGATCTGAATTATTTGCACGATTTGAGGCAAGAGCTAAGAAGAGTACCTATCTATGTAATGATGTAGAGCCGGCCGCTGAACGAGGGGCTGAAAATGAGATTGTAAATGAGAACACCCAGGTGCATCAAACTGTTGCTGTTCCACTCTCTATGGCAGAAAATAATGATTTTAAAGGTTTTTTCTTTTTTTCCTTCTATAAGTGTGATGTGTTGTTTTCCTTATATAGATACAACTGTCAAGTCTGTGTTGCTGATCATGAAATTCCTGACTGATAGTAACATAGCTTAGGTGAACTGTATAGTTCATATGCACATATATAACCCCCCCCCCCCCCCCCTATCTTCTGTTGGCTACTTTCTAATGTTAATGTGCTTATTAAAATACTTATTATATATTTAATGAAATGTTTTTGTTATCTCAGTCAATGCTGGTTTCCTTTATTGAATCCATGTGATTCTTTCTGTGGTGCATAGAAATTGTTGTAGAGAAATTTATTATAATTTGATGGTTGTGCAGTTTTATGATGGTTCTCCAAATGCATAGTTTGCTCATGTCAAGGTTTTGAAAGTAGTACTTAAAATAATAAATAAATATAAGTATTAAACTTCATATATTCTTCAAATGCTTAAATAAAATAGATGACCACTGAAAAACAATGATAATGGGACTCTCAAATGTTGAAGTTATATCTATTTTGGTCCAAGATCTAGAAGTACTACACAGTAAATTGTGGTGTAGCAAGCTATTTTGGCATGCTAGGTATTGGCCAAATAATTAGATTTCAGTCTAATAATTACTCTTGGTCCACAACTGTGAGAAATCACTAGTTCGTATTAGTACTACTTAATCAAGTCTTTTGATGAACTTGCATTGGTTATTTTGTTCAATAACTCTAGGCATTGAAAGTCATAAAAGGAGCATCAATGCGGATTTGAGTGAGATTCAAAGTCAGCAAAACATTGGTGGAAATTCTTTGGATGTCAACTGCAGTGTTAGTTCAGGAGACATGCCTTGCCAAGGTCACCACTCTACAAATATTGTGAACACCCTGCCTTTAGTTTTTAGGAGTGCATTCAGTGCGCTGAGAGGAACATTTTCATTCAATTCAAATCAATTAGAGAGGAACAATATGTTCATTCATGCCAATGATGGTCAAAATGAAAATGCTACTTCCCTCAGTCCTAATGAAACAAAGTCTTGCAATATATCAGCAATCTCTATGCCTGTCACTCTTGAAAATTTACTCTCAGATGGCAGCTCTTATGGCTACAGTTCCGCAGTTGATCCATTTTGGCCACTTTGCATGTATGAGCTGCGAGGAAAATGCAACAATGATGAATGTCCTTGGCAGCATGCAAAGGACTATGGTAATGGAAACATTCAGCACACTGATTCTAAAAACTCAGGTATAAAATATACTGATAGTTTATAATCTACTTGCCTTGTCTTCATCCTTGTTTACGAGGAATATTGTTTGTGTTTAAGATATAAGTAGTAGGTTAGTGAAGGATGAACAGATGATACTATGTAAAATTGAATGCATCTTAGAGGGATTGTTGCTAAATTTATCATGAGAATTTTAATGTGTGGGTGTGAATTACATCTGAGCAGCGAGTTCGCGCGAGCGAATAAACAATGTGATGAAGTTGTGGCTTTCTCGAGGGACTCTCTGAACGTGTGCCCCGATGTGATGAACTGCATCATTCAGCAAGGAATGTGTGGGTCCAGCGACGATTAGATATGAGCAGATGTTTGTATTAATAATTAATTAAGAAATTAAGAAATTTAAAAAAGTGGAATACAATTAAAATTATGAGGCATGATTTTAGTATGACATCAACTACTGAAATAGTTTCTGATATACTGTTATTAAGATTTCTTTTCTTAAGACATTGTTATACATTATTTTGGCAGATTTTCAAGATAGATTACGGTTGCATCAACGGAACTGTAATGGTGTGGCAAAAGTTCCCAAGTGTCACAAAGCTACTATTTTGCCAACTTACCTTGTTGGTTTAGATACTCTGAAAGCAGATCAATTTTCATATAAACCTGTTGTGGCACATAGAAATATTCAGTGCTGGCAGAAGCATTTCACCATTACTTTAGCTACATCGAATCAGCTTGGAAATGGTTTAACTGCTGATGGTCCATTATTGCATGGTGGTGATGAACGCATAGAGGTCCATGGGTCATGGAACAAACAATTATCTCCTTTTCATTTGAGAAGTGGAGCTGGGGTTTGTTGCTTTTAACTATTGTTCTTTATTTTCCTTATTTATTACACTTCTATTGGTTTTCAATTATTATCTCTTCAATTATGTTTCAGTCTAAGATTCCAAGGTTATCTATCACTCACGTGAAGAAGTGGGCAAAATGGGTCAACTGTAACTATATTTTGATTTTTTGTGACTATATTTTGACTTTTTGTGACTATATTTTGACTTTTTGTGACTATATTTTGATTTTGTAGGAATCATTTTTAGGATTTCGGTTGGTAATACTTTTTGTGGTTTATTGAAAAGTCCTAGAAAAATGCATACTTGCCAATTATTGTGTCTATAGAGAGACCTAATATTTGTAAAACAATATAAAACTTTTATTTTCTAGCAATATATATTATTCCAAGAACCTTTCCTTTTGTTCTGGTAAATTCCAAGTTCACACCTAGTAGATTCTAGGTCACATGCGACTATGCCAGAAAATATGTAGTCCTCTAATGTCCCTTTGGTACTTGTCCTGTGTCACACTTCCACACTAGTTATGAGATTATAGTTTTGAATATCTCAATCGTCTACTATTTTAAAATTTAAGATTTAAAATAAAACCATTCTTATATTTTGTGTACTTGTGCACACGAGTACTAACCAAAGAGTTTCTAGTCATGATTATAGTGCTGTGGACTTTAAATGAGTTCATTTGAGAAGTTTGGAGTGGAAAAGAATTTGGTTAATATAAGTCCCTCCCCTCCAGTTTTATTAGAACTTCATTTTTCTTCTTATTTCATATTTATGGATTACCTGCAATCATTTATTCATGCTAACCTCCCCTTTATTTATTGCGTACTTAGAATCAACTTAAGCAGGCTATGGCTGATAGCGAACAAGCTATTGAAATGGCTCTTCTTATTGTCAATCAGGAAACTAATAAATTGCAGGGTGTAAAAAAGGTAACAGTTGTATATGCACTGTCTTGATAGCTAATTTGTCCATGAATTTCCATCTTAAAATTTGAATGTTTCAGGCTCTATCTGTATTGTCAAAAGCTCTGGAGAATGATTCAACATCTGTGGTTCTCTGGATTGTTTATCTACACATTTATTACGGAAACTTGAAACCAAATGAAAAGGATGACATGTTCTTGTATGCGGTATGTTTTTATTTGCTTCCTACTTTTATGTGGAGGATATTTCTTTCTTCTAAAAGGAGAATGGTCAGTTTTTGAGAATATAGTTACTATTTATGGTAAACTCAGAAAATCTACTGACATACTTGTTTATTTATTATCCAGATTCCTGATACCAGAAGCACTAGACAATAGTTTTCTGATTTACCTGTTAGGTCTTGTGGTTTGATTTGTGTGATAACTAATGCTGCCTTTCTGACTTGTCTCTTTTTCTACGTAGAAGTGAAAAAACATATCCAAAATGTGGTCCCCATCACTTAACATGTTATAAGGAAAACTTTGAGTTGTACAGCAGACCTATATATTGACCCATCATTTTGAAATGATAAATTGTTAGAGTCTGTCTGTCATTTTATAAGAGGCTGGTTGTTCGCAAGTATATTTGGGCAGTGATGGATGAATTAAAAGTCTTTCAAGACAAAGTGGGCAATTGTTCTTCTTTTTTTTTTTTCGGCCTTCTGTCCTTGTAAACAAGAGAGAATCCAATGCAACGCTTGTTTCCTTAGGTTGTTTGAGAAGAAAGAGCCTTTTGTTATCTTTCTTATTTAGTCTCTACTCAAATTCCAATTTAGCTTTTCTTTGGCATGTTAAGCCTTTTGAGAACTGAATGTGTGCTGTGAAATGCTCAACTTTTGTGTTCCAGGTTAAACTCTGTGAAGAATCTTATGTACTGTGGCTGATGTACATCAATAGTCGGAGAAAGCTTGATGATCAATTGGTTGCATATGATACTGCCCTCTCAGTGCTCTGTCAGCATGCATCTGCCACTCCCAAGGACATAATACACGAAAGTGCATGCATCTTAGACCTGTTTCTGCAGATGATGCATTGCTTATGCATGTCGGGGAATGTGGAGAAGGCCATTGAAAGAAGTTTTGGAATATTCCCTGCTACGACAAAATCCAATGAGCCTCATAATCTGTCACTCTCAGATATACTCAACTGCTTAACAGTTTCTGACAAATGTGTATTCTGGGTTTGTTGTGTTTACTTAGTTATTTACAGAAGACTGCCTGATGCTGTAGTTCAGAAGTTTGAATCTGACAAAGATCTTCTCGAGATTGAATGGCCCATTGTCAGTTTATCTGAAGATGACAAGGAGATGGCTATTAAACTTGTGGAAACAGCTGTTGAATCTATTGATTCTTATGTCTTTAATGAATCAGTAAAAAGTGAAGTTAATCTCAGGTCTGCTCAACTTTTTGCTCTTAATCATCTTAGATGCATGGTTGCTCTTGACAGCGGAGAATGCTTAAGGAATTTGCTGGATAAATACGTTAAGCTGTATCCTTCCTGCATAGAGTTGGTCCTGGCATCAGCTCGGATACAGAAACAGGATATTGATGTTGATAGTTTCATGGGATTTGAGGAAGCCATTAGCAGATGGCCAAAAGAAGTTCCTGGAATCCAGTGCATCTGGAATCAGTATATTGAAAATACCATCCACAATCAAAGAATTGATCTTGCAAAAGAATTAACAGTTCGATGGTTCCAATCTACTTGGCAAGTGCAAGATCTCCCAAGTGGAGGAATAGAGACCTCTGATGATTCAGAATCTGTTTCAGACAGATCCAATTCTGATCATAAACAGATAGATATGGTATTTGGATTTCTTAATCTGTCTCTGTATAATTTTTTTCAGAATGATAAAACAGCAGCATGCATAGCTGTTGACAAGGCTAAGAATACTGCTAGTTTTGGAGGTTTAGAACAATGTATGAAAAAATATGTGATGTTTCTGGTTTATGATGGGTTGAGCTTGAAGGAAGATGGTCCCAATGGTGCCATCAAGAAGATTTTGGAGTTATATACAGATGGTTCCTCTCAGGCATTGATAGTCCCTAAGGTGTTGACAAGAAAATTTGTTGACAGCATCAAGAAGCCAAGAATACAGCATCTTATTGGTAACATAATAAATCCAGTTTCATCTGACTGCTCTCTGCTTAATTTGATACTTCAATCATGGTTTGGTTCATCTCTTTTACCCCAAACTGTCAGTGACCCCAAGCATCTGGTGGATTTTGTTGAAGCCATAATGGAGGTTGTTCCTCACAACTTCCAATTAGCTATTACTGTTTCCAAGCTGTTATTAATCAAGGAATACAATTCTTCTGACTTAAACTCAGCCAGTCTATGGTTTTGGGCTTGTTCAACCCTGGTAAATGCAATTTTTAATGCCCTGCCAATACCGCCAGAATACGTCTGGGTGGAAGCTGCGGAGATTTTGCACAATGCTATGGGCATTGAGACAATAATTGACAGGTTTTATAGACGGGCTCTGTCAGTGTATCCATTTTCTATCTTGTTGTGGAAATGCTTCTGTAAGCTATATATGACCAGTGGAGATGCAAAAGATGCTGTTGAAGCAGCAAAAGAAAGGGGTATTGAACTTGATTAACTATAGATTTAGGAACTTATTGAATGCCAGGTTGGTTGGATCAGCATATTTGCTCATGGGAATTTTGGAGCCAGTCTTTCTTCTATCATAAGCTTCAACATGTACATGATTTGTTCAATTATAGAATATGGAAACCTATTGAAAGCGGTTCTGATGACAGAAGTTCCAGGAGTTTGAGTTCAACCTGATTGAACTAGTGCATGAGGGTAAATAAGCTATGAGTACAGTCGCAGTGACTTGTGAAATGTTAGGTGCAGGGAAATAGATTATAGATAGCCCTGGTGAAACTTCATAGGAGTAGTGAATCTTCTCTGCTTTTGTTTTCCATCCCCCTCCCCACATTTTTCCTGTAATTGATGTTAGCCTACTTTCATCCCCCACACCCCCAATCTTACACACAAAATGAGAAAGAAAATAGTACTATAACATGTGAAGGTCATTCCACCATAGGGTAATGTTAGTAACTTAATTGTTGGCACTTTTTTGAGCATTCTTTTTCTTACTATTAGGGAAAATCTCATGTTGGCATCACTAAATAGCTTTCTAGTCCCTATCTTCATACAAGATTGACCAACATGAGATTTTATCCGATAGTGCTGAAAAGAGTGTCAAAGTTGAGTTGCTAGCATTTTCCTCCACATTATTATACTGGGCATGGTGGTAACATATTTTTGGACTTTGTAATTATGTAGACTGTTACATGACAGATGGAATGGAAAAAAATAAAAATATTTTCTTTTGTACCCAGGCTCTCTTGCTTGTTAGTTCTTCTTTTTTCTCTCTTCGTTTTTGTGAGATGAGAGTTCGCTGTCTCGTACCTGTAAAGCATACATCGGATAGCACATAGGAATCTGAACACTGAAGTGAATCAACTTTTATAACCTTCCTTTTCTGTTCAACTAATACCATACGGTGTTTTCGAATATTACGAGCATCGTTTGAGAGATTATCACATAATCGTGTGAATAGCGCTATTATAAGGCGCAATTTCTAAGTATGTGGCACAACAATATATGCAAAGTTCGACGTTGATATTATTAAATAAATCAAAATAGTTTCACTTAGTTAATCTACATGAACTAACTACAGATACTATTTTTTTCTAATACTAACATGGTTTTAACACATTTTATCTAAAATTTATAATTGAGATTCATCAAATAAAAAATGATATTGATAATTTTAATGTGTAATTAAAAAAGTTTGAAAATTTGTATTAAAAAAGATTTGAATTTAAAAAAAATGAGAAAAAAGGGCCCAACCGGGTTCGAACCGGTGACCTCTTGATCTGCAGTCAAATGCTCTACCACTGAGCTATGGACCCAATTTGATAATTAAATTAATGTTATTTATATTATTATCTTATAACCTTTTGTAACTTTTAAAGTGACATTTACAACTTATATTTATTGATAATAAATAAATGAGCCCTCTAAATATTATCCATGATCATGTTGCTTATAAAAAAAACTGTCATTATAAGTAAATGTTAAGTAGATTTTTAATATTTTGATAAGTAAAAAAGAAATTAATATATTTATTTTTAAGATGTCTTGATTTATCATAGGTTTAATAAAGAATTTTTAAAATTTAGATTTGAGTCTAAATCAACTCAAAACCAAACTTACAAAGAGAGAATTGTTATTTTTTACACTCATATACATTATTTCAGGCCTGGGCCAAGTCAGTAGGGGACCCTGTCGGGTTTCTCATTACATACATTATTTTAGACAAATCATTAGTAAATTGAAAGAGGAAATCCTCAGTGTAATGTTTTTCTTTTATTTATTATAATATTTACACATTGAATAAACAAATAATCCTTTAGAAATTATTCATTAAAAATTATATTCCTTTAAAAAAAGAATTATTAAATATTTAAATCCGTTTCTCGCGGAAGTTTAAAAATAAATAAATAACGAAAACAGTGACTAAAAGGTAATTTAGCATCTTAGGGTTTAAGCGCCAAAATTCAAACCATACCACACACCTTGAGATGAAGCCAGAGAACCTTTTGCTATTCAACCAACGCAGTTCCGACAAGTGCACCATGGCCTGTCCCGTACTCAATCACTTCCTCCGCGGCGGCGTTCCGTGCTCCTCCGTCACCGAATTCGTCGGCGAAAGCGGTTCCGGCAAGACGCAAATCTGCCTCCAACTCGCCCTCTCCGCTCAACTTCCCCGCTCCCACGGCGGCCTCTCCGCCTCCTCCATCTTCATTCACACCGAGTTTCCCTTCCCCTTCCGCCGCCTCCGCCACCTCTCACGCGCCCTACGCGCCTCCCACCCCGACCTCCCTGACCCCTGCGACCGCGTGTTCCTACGCGCCGCTCACTCCGCCGAAGAATTGCTAAACCTAATTCCAACCGTCGAGACTTTCATCTTGCACTCCAAATCGCGCTGGCTTCCAGTAAGACTCCTCGTAATCGATTCCATCGCCGCGGTTTTCCGGTCGGATTTCGAGAACACCGGCGCCGACCTCCGGCAGAGGTCGGCGCTGTTTTTTAGAATCTCCGGCGGGTTGCGTCGGTTGGCGAAGAGGTTTGGATTGGCGGTGGTGGTGACGAACCAGGTGGTGGATTTTATTGGTGATGGTGGTGGTGGTGACGTCAGAGTTGGGAATTTGGGGAATGGGCTTTTTTCGTCGGGAAGACGGGTTGGGCCTGCGTTGGGCCTGTCTTGGGCCCATTGTGTTAACTCTAGGGTGTTTTTGTCGAAGGATGAAGAAGAGCCTGTGAAGACAAGGAGAATGAGTGTTGTGTTTGCACCTCATTTGCCTCATTCTTCTTGTGAGTTTGTTATCAAAAATGATGGTGTTTTTGGTGTCCAAAACTCATGTGGTTGAATTGTTTCTTTCACCCAACTTATTTATGTACTTACTTAACTGTTTATAAAGATGTGAAATTTTTAGATAAATAGTTCAATCATGTTTTACTAAACAGAAATAGTTGACAGTCAACTCTTTTATACATATATATATATATATATATATGAACGAGTCAATTATTTTTTAAAATGTAAATAAAGAAGAAAAAAGAAAAAATTAATAAAGAAAACACATGTGTGAATTATTTGGCTGATTTGTGAGAAAGAAAAAGAAAAAATTAATAAAAAAAATATATATGTGATTTATGAGTTAGTTAATTGGTGATTTATGAGTTATTTGAATGGTTGACTTATATTAGAGTTGTTTATCAAATATTTATTATTGTTAAATATATTATTCTTATATGTTTCACACCTGTAGTTCCAAGAACTTTAATAGTTTGGATGTTAAGTTAATGAACCAAAATTATAGTTAAAATATTAGGAGATCGAATTTGTAAAAGCATAGATGACCAAAATTTGCAAAAGTGAAAAATAAGAGAACAAATAGGCAATCAAGCCTGAAATTTATATTTACTAAAAAAATGTACACAGAATAGAATGTAACAACTTTTTCTAATATACATTTTATTTGCCTCACCAAAAAATTAGGACAGTGAGAATGCTAACAAGCTTTTCTTTTGTCAAACATGTTATGATAAATTCTATTCTATTTGCTAGTTGTTTATGATCAAGAGTGGTTGGGATTTGGTTTATGAGCTCCCACCCAACTATATCCGGGATTTTTCTTCAATCCATGGTCGTTTATAAATGATCTTGTCCTCCTGGCATCGATCCACCGACCACATTGAGCATATATATCTGACAAAACTGTGTAATGAACTGCGTTTCTTGGTTCAAGTTTGAGGAGGTGCTGGAGGGTAAACTCTCCTAACTTCACATTGGAATGCATTTTACATGCTCCCAAGAGGGCACCCCAAACTTGAGCTTCAGGTTCTGTTGGCATTCTATTAATGAAACTCAAAACTTCATCAAATAAACCAGCACAGCCTAAAAGATCAACCATGCAGGCATAGTGTTCCATGTTGGGTTCAAGATTGTGCTTTTCAGTCATGGACTGGAAAATGTTCCTTCCTTCTTGAATTAATCCAGCATGTCTGCAGGCAGATAATACACTGAGGAAGGAAACTGAATCTACATGGACATGAGTCTCTTGCATCAGTGAAAAGAGAGCGAGGGCAAGTTTACCTTGTCCATGCATTGCATATCCTGAAAGCATTGCATTCCATGAGATAGTGTCTTTATTTTCCATATCATGAAAGCATTTCTCAGAATAACTGAGTTGTCCACATTTAGCATACATGTCTATAAGACTGTTTCCAACAAGGGTACTAAATATAAATCCCATTCGGATTATGCAGGCATGAAAAGCCATGGCCTCTCTTAATATTGACAAATATGATAGAGCTGGAAGGATGGTTACAAACGTGACTAAATTGGGCTTTACACTTTCTAATTTCATCTGGTTAAAAGTTGAAATTGCTTCATTGAAACATCCGTTATGCAAGTACCCTGCAATCATCACATTCCAAGGTACCTCATCCTTTACACCTTTGATTAAGTGAAACAAGTTTTCAGCTGACAAAAGGCTCCCACATTTGGCATACATGTCTATTAGAGCAACTTTAACATGCATGTCTGATTCAAAACCACTCTTTATAATATTTCCATGAAAGCAGATTCCTAGAACAAGGTCATCCAAAAGGGCACAAGCTGAAACCAAACCCACCACGGTTCCACTATCTGGTTGAATCCCACTTAATTTAAATCTATGAAACATTTCCAAGGCGAGATGTGGTTCACCACATTTAGTGAATCCGTTTATCAAAGTATTCCATGCCACAACATCTTTATAGTGCATTCTGTTGAATATGATCATAGCATACTCGAATAATTCACATCTGGTGTACATTGAAACAAGGGTTGTTGCTACTGAAATATCAGACTCCGTGTCTGTTTTAATAACATAGCAATGCACAACCTTGCCTAATCTAGAATTTGATATTTCTGCACATGCGCAAACAAGACTTGTCAGAATCGTTTTATCTGGTTTCAAGCCTTCATGCTGCATCTCTTGGAATATAGACAACGCTTCTCCAGGATATCCTGCATGGAGAAGAGCTGATAAAAAAGCAGACCAAGCAACCAAATCTCTTTCTTCTTGACTCAGAAACAACTCTTTAGCTTTCTTCAACTCACCACATTTTGCATACATGCTCACAATAGGAGTAGCCACAACAATATCTGACATCATCCTT
Source organism: Hylodesmum podocarpum (assembly GCA_026586105.1). NCBI lineage: Eukaryota > Viridiplantae > Streptophyta > Magnoliopsida > Fabales > Fabaceae > Hylodesmum > Hylodesmum podocarpum. The sequence goes on along the minus strand of JALJEV010000014.1, from coordinate 532,201 downwards.
AGCTGTAAAGCATGATTATGAATTTCCTTCCCTTTCTCTAGATCTCTCATCTCTGCAGCTGCCAAAAGGGAATTTACAACCGATACCTTATTCATCTTAATACATTGTTGTTTCATTTCATCAAACAATTGAAGAACATCAAAGAAACAACCATGATGTACATATCCAGCCATCATTGTTGCCCATGACACATCATCCTTAACTTGCATCTGGTCAAAAATCTGCCGAGCCAAATTTACCACACCACATTTAGAATACATATCAATCAATGCATTAGAAACCATCCCAAAAATATGTTTCCTAAGCACATAACCGTGAATAGACTTGCAAGAACCAACATGCTCTAATTTACAAATAGCCGGAGCTAAGTTCAAGATGCTCACAGAGTCAGGCTCCACACCCTCTTCCATCTGCATCCTCCAAAATATCGCCAGAGCTTCACAGGGGCTCGAGCTCTGAGACAAACCCGAAATCATTACATTCCAAGAAGCAACATCCTTCCTGGGAATTTTATCAAACACCTTTCTTGCACTGACTAAGTGACCCATCTTACAGTACATGTCAACAAGTCCAGTCCCAATAAAAACATCACACTCTAACTCCCTAAAAGCTATATCTTGGTGCATGGCAAGACCCTCATGGAAGTCCAAAGCACCAGTACAAGCCTTCAAAACAAAGGTGAATGTGTACTTGTCAGGTTCAAGTCCCAAGCCTAACATTCTATGGTACAATCTTATTGCTTCCTGGAATAAATGTTGTCTTGAATAGGCTCTAATCAATGAGTTCCACAGAATTAGTGATGGGTTTGTGATGGAGTTGAAGGTGCATTGTTGGAGGCCTGAGACAAGTAAACGTGCATGAATTTGGAGAAGAGGGTTCAAGTGTTTGCATGAACGAAGAAGGTGAAGGTAGTAATGGTGATGGTTGGAATGTTGTGGAATGTTGTTGGAGGTTCTAGAAAATGCAAATGCTTCGGAATGAACATTATCATATCTATTCTTCTGAATGTGAAGTGAATATCTCGTTCTTATGTTTCTAAATTTCATTCCCATTATTGTTTCTCAATCTTTCTTTTTCTTTATTGCAAGTTTACGATACTCCTCCATGGCACCAACACAACAACCTAGTACTCTTCAATATTTGTTTTAACTCGGGTTTTTTTATTTTTAAAAAAAAATATTTTATAGACAATGTTTTGTGAGAGATTCACTAGTATCGCATTTTTATCGCTAATTCGTAGTTAACTATTATGTTTTGTGTGAGTTTACTAGTATTGTGTTTTTGCTGTTAATTTTATTTCATAATCAATTATAATATATATAATATTTCTCTATCTTTTCTTAGCAATTATCTGTCTAATACAAATATTTTTCGTTAAGTGCAAATAAATGTGAGTATATTTGTTGGTTGAATATGTCATAGCCGAGTAGATTTTTAAAACCTAGGATATAAACAATCTTTTACCAAAGTTGATTGTCTTTTTAATATGATTTTTTTTTAATTTACTATTAAAGGACCTGATCCAGATCCAGATCCTGATTTTTAATATGAAAATAAATAAATATTACGTGAATTGATAATGTAGATAATAGAAAATTTTTTGACATTATTACCTAATCATATTAAAGATAATTTGTAATTAATGATTGATAATTAAAGATAATTTCTAAATAATTAACATTATTAAATTTATTACATAATTTCAGAACAAATCTTATATTTTGGGACATAACATTATAAAAAGCACTGACACTGTGAAAACATGGGAATAAGACAAACACTCTTGGTTGGTTGATTGATTGATCTGATTCTCTTGCCCGTATCGTACGCCGCCGACACAGGTTCAGGTCTGGGAAGTGCTAACATACGCCACTGCCATGTCAGTTACACTCTTCTCTTCCACTATTCTTAATTAACTCTTGGTTTCATGATTAGGGTTCTTTCTCACTCCTAAATTTGATTAATTTAATTAAATATCAGTGTAGAGAGAGAGAGAGAGAAACACGTGTTCGAGATGGTGAACAACGTGACGGAGTGGCAGAAGCAGCAGCGTTGGCAACCGAACGAAATGAGGTACGTTGTGATGACCGATGAACAATTGGAAACGCTTCGGAAACAAATTGCCGTTTACGCAACAATCTGCGAACAACTCGTCGAGATGCACAAAACCATTTCTTCTCACCAAGATCTCGCTGGTTAGTTATTATAATAATAACAATAATGATAATAAACTGTTAAAGTTACAATTTTTATTGGTAATGATGATGATGAAAATAATAATAAAAATGATGAATTGGTGTTTTTGATTTTCAGGGTTTAGGTTGGGAAATTTGTATTCTGATCCATTATTGGGGTGTGGTGGACCCAAACTAGGTTCGAGGCAGAGATGGACTCCGACGAGTATGCAACTTCAGATTCTGGAGCGGATATTTGAGCAGGGTACTGGCACTCCAAGCAAGGACAAGATCAAGGAGATTGCTTCTGAGCTTAGTCAGCATGGACAAATTTCTGAGACTAATGTGTATAATTGGTTTCAGAATAGAAGGGCTCGCTCCAAAAGAAAGCATCATAGTGTTGCACCTTGTGTTAATAATGGTGAATCTGAAGTGGAGACTGAGGTTGATTCTAAGGATAACAAGACTAAGCCTGATGAATTTCAGACTGCTCATAGTTTGCAGTTCTTGAATTCAGACTCAACTAAACAGGATTCTGTGTTCCCCTCTGATAATTTGCCTGTTTTTGACGATGGGCTGCTGTCTAACTCATGTATGTAGCTTCTTGTGCTTTCTTCCTTTACTTTTCTCTGTATCAGTCAAGGTAAGGTTGGTACCAGAATATTCACTAAGAAACGAAGATCAAGTGTAGTTTAGTGTTTAATATCCTTTTTGAGGTTCTATAAGGTGATCAAACTATCTTTCCATGAAGAAACACTAGGCTCAATATGTAGAGGTTGAACTTGTAATAAAGTAATATTTATGTTTTTTTTTTTTACTTTTCTTTTTGCATTTACATATATTCAGTTGGCAAATAACATTGTCAAATTAAAAATTGTCTCTATTTATATATGGAGCTAACTTACAAGTCACAAGCTAATGAGATGATCATAACTTCAGTCATAAATGAGCCAAAATTTGAAACAGAGCTGCAGGTTGGTTCTCTAGTTGGCTCAATTTACTTCCTATATATAACTTATGACAAATACCTGGATATCTGATATTCAGTTGATTTATGAATCCCCCAAGTCATAAGTCATAACACATGAAATAATGAAGTAAACAAAGATAACAAAAACTTTTGAGACAATTCCCTTCTGTCCTATGTAGGGCGAGAAGTCCTATTGTTACTCCTGTGGTTTTGAATACATCAGTGTCTCTTCCTTATTATTTTCACTTCCGATGCTTATTTCCTGCAATTCAGCAATGATTTTGGAAAAACATATGAGTAAACTTTGATAAGTACTACAAATTGGTATTTAATTCAGTACTAGAAATTTTGATTAGTTTCTGCTAGTGTTTGCAAGTCTCGTCATGATTCTGTGTCTAGAAACATGTGATATCATTCCTCAACAAGCATAAGTACCTGTGTAATTTAATTTCTTGCATTTAAGATTTTTTTCCTTGTATAATTATTTATTTATAGGACAATGTCTAGATCATTTTACTCACATCTCCAACTAAATGATGACTCGAGGATATTTATTTAAAATTCTACAGGACATATTTAATGGAAGTTATTCATTATCGGAAAGAATATTCACTTGTCATCATTTGAATGGATATAAGGAACATGATCTAAGTTTTGTCCTTGTTTAAAGAACCCTATATGCTATACTTTGCATTGTTGTGCATATCCAAAAACCACTTTGACGAGTCTTATTTTCTTGTGTTTGAATGTAACAAGTCTATAGAGTGTAGTAATGGAACTTTGGTTCAGTGAAAATTGCCTTCTACTTTTGATTTGGAGATACGGTAAAGGGTTTTTACTTTTTATTGTATCTTCATACATCAGACTCTCTTTATCAAAGAATTTGACAATCAAAACTCTTGAATTAATTTTTGCAGCTAGTGGTTATCTTACTGGGAAAATGGAAGCACCTGAGAGCTATGACTTATACGAGCCAGCAGGCAACTACAACATGTCAGGTTGACATTCAATGTTTAATCTGACAACCGTGAATAGCTGTAAAGAACTGGTAGTGTGGTTTTGGGCTTTGTTTTGTGTTGATGAGAAAACAAATCGAAACAATCAAAACATGAGAACTTACAGTTTATAGTACATAGATATAGGTATCATTTATAATGGTAGCTGGACATTTTACTTGATATTGGAATATATTGCTGTGAGTTCATATTGTGAAATTGGCTTCTTTAGTTAATGATGTGCCATAACATCTTTTACCATTGGCTTGGATTTTGGTATTTTGTTCGTACGAATATTTTGTCTGTGCATGTGGCTTTCTTCTAAAAGTTGATTGAAAATAGGATAAGATGGGATTTGGACTACAAGTTTGAAGAATAAAGCTTACATAATAAAATCATCCATGGATTTGGTTTCATTTTTTAAGTCCCATGTCCTGAAGACAAGCATACGCTTTAAACTCTTTTGCTTAAATCATTTTAAATTGATGTTAATTGTAGAAACACAAACACAATCAATTGTTTTCTTATGAAAAATGTAATATGAAAGATGCCATTTGAATATCTTAAAATCGGCACTTTTATTATATAAAATACTGCACCAACTTTTTTACAACCAAGCTTATAAAGGAACTATGTCCCTAATATGTTCATTGTCAGCATCATGCAATTCATAATTGTTCAATTAGAAAATTCGGGAGTGAATATTTCTTGTGGCTGAAGCATGATGAATCTGGTCTACCATTGTTATTTTCTCTGTGATCGATATGGGAACTAAACAAAGTCCTTTGCTCCTTAGGTCAACCTGTTTGTCCCCACATTCCTGATGACACCAACAGTTAAGAAACAAAATGATCAGAGATATGCAAGAAATATACCTCCTTCGTATTTAATACATGTTGGCACTTCATTAAGTGAGAAAGCGACATGATAATTAACAATTAACCTGAGTATGAGGATCTTTAATCGTACTAGTGTAAGAGAAGCTCAGCATCTGAAACAAAGTCTACAATCCCAGAATAAAAAAGCAAATTAGAATAATCTCAAAAAAATTGTTCAAGTCTCCTGGTTATTGTTTTTCACACAGTATTATAGTATTATGTTTGTTGCCTAATAAGATATTTTTCTGCCTGGAGATAAGAGGGCCAAATAATAATATACCTGGATTTGTGCTTGAAGAAGTTTGATATAAAGAGAAGCCTCGTGAAGAACTGAGGCTGTGTCAGTCTACAGCATATCAAGAAACCTAATGTCACTTTCTTAAAGATTTCGAAGGTGTTTGTTTATTAACTAGTAAGAAATGAAGGATCAAATTTTTGTTCATTAGAAGTTAGCAACATGGGTCACTGACCTTGCCAAAAGGTGAAACCAACTTTTGTAGAGTTGTAATTTTATCACTAAGCTTCTGATTTCTCCTCACAGGCACATGCAACTGAGGCAAAAGGGACAAGATTTTTAGGCTTACGATTAAATCCAACACCTAGTGGCTGATTTAATCAGCAAAACACAAAAACTAACAACTATTATCATAGTTTATAATTCCAAATTTAACTAAAAACAATTATGTATTAGTCTTTCTCTAACAGTCCTACTCTTTGACAAGTACACAAGATCTTGAAATGTTATAATTAGCACACAATTTTCATTGCTATCTCAAGAATGACATAAATAAACCACAGAAGAATGATAGCTTTGCTAATTTTACTTACGTTGTATGGAGGGAGTATCTCTGAAGCTTGTTTTGCTTGATACCATTTTGGTTCCATGATTGAGATTTTACTTTTTGAATTGCTCTTCATTTTTTTCCACAAGGACATGTTGTCAGTGTACTCAAATGGACGTTTTCTGTCATTTCCACATACCTGGGATGAAAACTTCAAATTAAGAGTTCCAAATACATTTCCATGAAAAACAGTAATCAATTTAACTCAGAAATTATTGATCAGCTTGAAGTAGCCTTAAAAACATAACCCTTATCATGAAACTATTAAGTTCTCAAAAAGAAATCATGTGTGTTGGACATTTATGATGTAGATGTCAAGTTTCTAGTGAGATGATTCAATTACAAAAGAGGGCCAAACATAGACTTACTACTTCATATTGAGAAAGAGAAGTGTCCTTTTCAAGTAACAATGATTGCTGAGAAAAATCTTTGCAGCTTGGGATGCCATAAAGATTTCCTGTCCAAGTATTAGTCTTCAATTATTAGAAATCTTCATGGTTTTCACTCATTTTCAAAATTATATTTCAATATTGCCATTCTTTTTGAGGAAAGTGGGCCAATAACAAGCAGAGTTGGTAGAGAAAAAAGAGCTCCTAACCTGGGTGATGATTGAAATCATAAATCATAGACTGAGACTGGCTAGTCTGTGTATAGACTCCTTGACTCAATTGGCTGTCATTGTTGAATATTCTAGACTCCATGTTGAAGCCATTGCTATTAAAGAATGGATTGCACAAAAATTGTAAGGAGTAAACTGGGATTTTCACTTTGTTTTTTTCATTGCTGATGCTGAAGTTAATTAAAACTCTTATTGAGGTTTTCAGAATAAATAACTAGAGTAAATAATGTATGCTTCAACGGCAAAAGAAATTGTTCCATTACAAATTGTCACATGTGATAAGTTGATTGGTTTTTATCATATTCAACTAGGATTTCTAATTTATTGAAATTGTAAACCTTTGTATACTAACAATACATAGTGTAAAACTCTGTACATCTTGAGTTTTTTATTATATTCATGTTTTGATATCTAAGTCTCAATGACTTCTACTCATCTACCTCAAAATAACAAAATTAATTTATCTAATTACTTTTTGCCTTAATTTATCAACCTACGGCCATCGTTAAAAAATAGTCAAGAATTCATTCAGTGCATGTTATACTATAAAAACAAAATGAAACTTCATAAAAGATGTGCGCACTCACATTTTCAAACCAGTTTTTGGTTAAACAAAGACCATTGGTCTGGTCTATTTTGTTTGTATTATAATGTTGATTGACATTATGTAATCACCATTATTTGATGATACAAATAATGATATTATTCTATACTTTAATAGAATCCTTATATTAATTATCGTGTAGATTTGTCTTTAGTAAATTACTATTTATGGATAATACCAAAATATACAGATAACCTGTGTTATGTAAGATTAATTAACAAATTTAAATTGTACCTACTAGTTTACTTTGATTCGTTTATTTCACAGCAACAATGAAAACAAATTACTCAAGCTAGTGCTCTGATTATATTTGTTTACTTACGTTAGGTAGTTCATCTGCATGGAGCTGTCTAAAATTTCTAATTGAGCTTCATCATTTCCTGAATTACAAAAGAAAACTCAGCAAAAAAACTGGTGATCAAGTTTAGATATTCAAATATTAAATAGCATGGTGATTGAATTATTATTACCATAGCAATTAAGCCTTGAAGAAACTGATGACAGAAGAGCATTTCTCATTTTTGCAATATCAATGGAAAAAGGACTAGTTTCTGACATGTTGGCACCTGCATATATATGAGCATTGACATGAGTAGTAATTTAAGTCATCAAGTATTTTCTACAAGTATTTGGTTGCAGAACCATGATCTTGCTGATGCATTAATATGACTTTGCATTCCAATAATTGGAAAAGAAGGTTATGGTAACGGATTTGTTTGCTAATCATAAAGGAGGAATGAAGTTTGAAACAATTTGAAGCTCAAAATTATAGACATGCACTTGAATGCAGGTGAGCAGAAAAAGAATTTTAAATTGGTATACCAAGCACTAGGAGTTCTTTATACAATAAAATTGTTAGTTGTTAATACACAAAATTGCATGAAGTAGCTAACAAAAATAATCTCAATCACTAAGTAATGAAGCATGAAACCTATCACCCAAATCCAAGATGAGAAATACTGTAGATTTCCATACATGAAAGGCTAGACATAACAAAACCAAATAAAACTTAGTACCTTTGATGCAAATGTGTTTTCCTTCTAATGAAAAGCTCCACTAGAGAGGATGTTTAAAGCTTTGAACCAATTCAGAGGTAATTACTCTTATAGAGAATTTTTGTTCTTGAACAGTGAGGCTAGAATATTAATGAAATTTAAAAGAATTTGGTGATGCTGATTAATTTCTTTTGAGTGTAGCAAAGGAATGTATTTATTTAGGAAAGTAGAGTTTTGAGAAGACAAGGCTCTTTTATTGCATGAAAGGAGTAGAAAACATCCATGCCAGGTTAAGTAATGGAGAAGGGTGGTTTCCGGGTTTTCAGACTGAATCACAGTAAGTAACTGCTAAATTTGTCATCTGTTTGATTTCGCTATCATCTTAGCTTTATTTCATTTTGATTAATCAATGCCTTCTTGCAAATGGACAAATTAAGTGTTATTAAGTAGTGTGACACATTGGTGTAAGAAAAAAAAAACAACTAGTGTGACACATAGACATGTACATATGATATAGCTTTTGGAAAAAGAATAGGAAAAGAATTCAAGGCCAACACCTGGTCAAAGCCTATGGAAGTATTCTATCAAATTATTTTGGATGACTACTACCACACTTGTCTCAACAAATCATGTATGTTGAACAGTAAGTTTGCATGTGCATTAGTATCTTTCGGGTACAATTAATGTGTTTTCTTATATAAACATAAGTTATAAATATTTGATATTTAATTTTGAAAAAAATTAATGGTTAAGATTAATTCATTGTAATCTAATTATTATAATTTAATTCTTACTTTTATATATATATATATATATATATATATATATATATATATATATATATATATATATATATATATATATTCACCAAGGCTAAATCGGTAAGGGGTGGCAGTAATGGAATTTGTATGTATTTATGGAATGTATATGTAATTGTTAATGTGAATTGAAGTTGTTAAGATGATTGGAATTGTAATTAGGAGAGAGTGAAGGTTAAGAAAGATAGATATAATGCTTTAAATTTTTTTTATTCATATATTTTAATTATAAGTACATATATTTATAGTCATTTTAAGAATTCTTTGCATTATATATCAACATTAATACAACAATAATTTATTTTTAAATAAAGAGAAATAGAATTCACAAGAGCACAATCCAAAAAAAATCAGAGAATTTTTTATGTGTCAAATAAGTGAAGATAGAGGAGACTTAGTCTTTTATAATACTTTCAAATAGAAAAGTAAAATCTATGTACTTTTGAAATAGGTACAAGAATAAAAATTGAAATAATTCTCTTAAAAAAAAACTAGACATTTGATTAAAAACGTGACATTTGATGTAACATAGAAAATAGAGTTAATATCAGCTGTTACAAGAATTATTAATATTTTGTGATTAAAAGATATTTTTAGTTGTTATTTATTGTTAATAAGACGATATAAAATAAAGAGACTTTCATTTTTGAGATACTTAAAATATAATAATTATTTGAGATAACATGAAATTTTGCCTCTCAAAATACAACTATTGTTATTTTAGATTGTTGGAGAAATATAATAATAATTGATTTAGACGATGAGACTTTTTAACTTCTTCCAACACCTAAATTATTTCAGTGATTTAGTTTATTTTATTCGGCGTACTATTTCCATGTGATAGTGATTAAGACGGGATTAATTAGGTAATGGGGTTAGGTTTACCCTCTGCATTTGTGCCTTAAATCTGTTCACTTGAACATCAAATCGTATTCTTGTTAACTTCTAAGAAACTCATACATAGCCCAAGAATTCATTAATTTAATCAAAGTGTCACCATTACATAATAATATTCATATAATGTTACCACTACATATGTAAATATTACATCAACACATAATCAAAATACAGTACTATTCAACATGTCAGTGTTATAGTGCTACATTAACTTGTGTTTATATATTTATACGATGTTGCCAATACATAATTATCACATTATTAATACATAATTAGAATACAATATTATTCACCATGTTAGTGTTACCTTGACAGATAGATTCTGTCAAATTTTTATATTTTTAATATTAGATGATGCTTTAACTGATAAAAAAACAGTAGTAATAAAAAAATATTTTAAATTAATTAAAAATAAAAAATTTGAAAAATAACAATTCCAACTTATTATTTTTGTTGCACCAATATTTTACCAATTTTTGCCTTATTCTTTGCCTATTCTCACCAATTATGAAAGAAAAACCCTAAAATAAGAGTTGTTAACAGCAACAAAACAATTTTTGCACAGAAACCATGGCACTATATGAATCAAATGAAACAAACAAAGCACGTACAAAGGAAGAAGCAAAGCATAGAGAGAAATTGAATGAACTAGGTCAAGAACAGAGCAAAACATACAAATTTAAAAAAATCGAATTTATTTTGGGAAAGAAGAAGGAGGTGCAGGAGGTGATGATGATGATAAGGAGGGTTTCTCTTTCCTTAATTCTTTGACAACAGCAGCAAGTGGTTCAGGATTAACTCCAAGATCACAAAGAGCAATAAGAACAGAAAGTGTGTGACGATCAAGACCTGTATCGAGTATATTCGACATATGAAATGCCAAATCTAGAGATTCTCGCGCCATTTGTGTAGCCTCCGGATCCATGCTTTAACCTCAGATCAGTAACAATACTATCACACCATTAACAATATTCCAACACACATAACAAATCAATAGTTAACGGAACCAAAATCTAAGCAAAGGTAAAGTGCGATAAATGGATTCGAATAATCAAATCACATAGCAGGTACCTCCGATTGCGGTAATGAAAAACGAACGAACCCACAGAGTGAAAATGGAACCAAGCTCACGGGAATGCGTTCAATTCTGAATAGGTTTAGGAACCGCGATTTTAGGGTTTCAAAATTTTGGGTCATCAACACTTTATGAGTTATTTTTGTAACTACTTTTTTTTTCCTAATTTTTTTTCTCTCTCTAATACTCAATTTGAATAAATTTTTTATTTAAAAGATTATTTTGTGGATTTTTACATAGGACAACCATTTATAAATTAGATCAACACTTTTATACAATCAATTAATAATTATAAATTAGATTTTTAGATATTTAGATATTTTATTATCATAGTGAACATGAATAGTGAATTATAATTAATTGATTATACAAAATATTTATACTAACCCACACACTTTGTATTTATTTTTTTTACATTTTCTTATAAAAGAAAGAGAGGAACTTATTTTGGAAATTTTATAAACATTTGGATAAGTTGTTGACTTTACAAACTCTAGAAACATAATCGACTCTACTTAAAGTCCACCCAACCAATATAAGATTAAAAAAAAATGATTATTTTAAACAGTGGACTTACCTACTGAAAAATGTGTATAAATTCTCAAAAAATGAAAAAAAAAATGATCTAATATGAATTAAAAGATGACTTTCTGTATTTGAACCCAAACGTCTTACAATGTACAGAAGCATAAATGTACTAATTTATGTATCCAATTGTCAATGAACAAGAATACTAAATGACAATTGAATTTCCATTTATGCTAGTCAAAGCTCAATTCATTTCTGTGTACTACAAATCAACATTCATGTTTTCTTATTTTTTATTTTCCATCTCTTTGCCAACCAATTCAGTCAATTCAAATGTATATATTGGGGAATTTAGAGGAAGCGGTTTAATAGCTTGTAAGAAAAATATCCGAAAATATACAGACAACCAATTATAAAATGTGAACTGAGTTTAAATTGACTGATTTGCTGCGAAGTAAAATTACGCTTATAAAATGATATTTTCCTTTGTCGTACCTATTTGATACAAATGATATTAAATTTTTTGAGGGAACCTTCCTATAAAGTTAAAAAAAAAAAGGTCATTTAAAAGGTTGTAATTCACTTAATTTGGTTTTTAAACAAAGCTACTGAACAAAACTGTGTTTCACCAAACAGGATTATACAAATGATATGAGCCAATAGACTTGATGAGAAAACAATGTATTGTTATTACATGCAGTGAAATGTGCTATATAGCAACAATGCTTACACAGGAAAATAAAAAGAAATCAATATGACTAAGTCTTATACATTAATCTACTAATAGTAGAAACTGTGAACTTCAGCAAGAATCTTCCCAAGTTAAATAACAGGATATTCATTTCATTGCATTTTGCTTCTCTCCAAAGCAGGACCAGGACCTAATTCAATTTATAACTTGCTCTATTGACATTTTATCAAGTTTTAATAAACTAATTAATTTGACAAAACATTCCAAATAGCAGGAATAAACCCAATGATATCACCTGTAACAGCTGAATACAATGCCTGGAAAGCAAATTTTCCCAATATTGATAACAAGCTCTCCTTACCATTATTACTACTACCAGAGGAAGCAACAACACCAGAAAGCACAGCATCATCCTCACCCTTTATCATCTTCACAATGATTGGATCAAAAACGCTAGAAAGAACTCTCCTCATGCCGTCAAAATCTTCTCGTTCTGCATCCTCATTGACATCAATCCATTCTATGGTACAATCAATTCGATCATTGATCATTTTCTTGTCTTCTTGAGATAGCTTCAAACTAATCTCCTTATGGTTTATAGCATCCCTCATGTTGTATGCATACTTCTCCAATGCATGCCTTGCTTCTACCTTCTTCCTATACATCTCATCTTGAGCTTTGTACTTCTCTGCTTCTGAGATCATTCTCTTTATTTCTATCTCTGAAAGTCTTCCTTTGTCATTTGTTATGGTCAACTTCTTGGTTATTCCCCTTGATTTTTCAGTAGCAGTTACGTGTAGGATGCCATCAATATCAAGTTCAAAGCAAACACTGATCTGAGGTACACCCCGCGGAGCTGGATGAATTTCCAGCACAAACTTACCCAACAAGTTGTTGTCTTTAGTTGTTTGCCTCTCACCCTCATAAACATGCATCAAGATATTGGTTTGGTTATCACAATGTGTGGTGAATACATCTTCCATCTTTGTAGGAATGCTAGTATTCTTAGGAATGATTACTTTCATGATACCCCCATCTGTCTGCAATCCAAGGGACAAAGGAGTCACTTCCCTCAGTAAAGTGTTTTGAAGCTTCTCACTGGTCTTACCATTCAACAAATAAGCATGGACAGCAGCACCATACGCAACAGCCTCATCAGCATTGATGCATTTGCATAGATTCTTCCCAACAAAGAAGTCACTCAACAGTTGCTGCAGTTTGGGAATCCTTGTAGAGCCACCTACAAGGACAACATCATCAACTTCACTCTTGTTCATCTTAGCACTCATTAGACACTTATCTACAAACTCCATACACTTGTTAAAGTAGTCCTTGTTGAGTTCCTCAAACTTTGCACGACTCATTGATGAGTGGAAATCAATGCTCTCATACAAAGACTCTAGCTCAATGGTGGTCATAGCAGTTGATGAGATAATTCTCTTCGCTTTCTCACAAGCAGTCCTCAACCTCCTAAGAGCTCTTTGGTGTCCACTAATGTCCTTTTTGTACTTTCTCAAAATCTCCTTCACAAAGTAATTCACCATATTGTTATCAAAGTCCTCTCCTCCAAGATGAGTGTCTCCATCATAAGCCTTAACGTCGATATGATCCTTCTCAAATACAAGAACAGACACATCCAAAGTACCACCACCAAGATCAAACACAAAAACATTCCTCCTTTCATGATTACAATTTTTCATTCCAAGACGATATGCAATTGCTGCAGCAGTAGGCTCATTGAGTATCCGCAAAACATTGAGGCCAGCAATTTCACCAGCATCTTTGGTAGCTTGACGCTGGGAGTCACTGAAGTATGCGGGCACAGTGATAACCGCATTCTTCACTGCTGATCCAAGGAAAGACTCTGCAATGTCACGCATCTTTGCCAAAACCATGGATGAAATTTGTTCTGCATAAAAGTGTTTTTCCTCAGAATTGTAATTAACAGCAATCATTGGTTTGTCGTTAACATCAGCTATAACTTTGAATGGCCATAGCTTCATATCACTTTGAACCTCAGGATCACTAAATCTCCTACCAATTAGGCGCTTCGCATCTACAAAATAAAACCAGCCTCATTATAATCAGTGATATAGTATTTTAAATTGCAGTTCAATCATTAAAACTGTTTGGTACATGTGGTAGCTCAGGATCAAATCCCAGTCTTAGATATGAAACAGACTATGTTGAGAGGGAAATATCAACTTTATATGGACTCAAGGTCTCCGACGAAGTTTAATCACAGCTTTCAGTAGTAAATACTTTGTACTAATATTATGGTTAACAAAAAAAATAAGTTGGAGTTCAATTTGAAAAATATTTGGTAGACAACTGCAATACGCGCAAACAACCAGACAATCAATTATAAAATGTGAAGAGAGAAATATGTATATATTCTGTGAATGAGTCGGCTGATTGACTGCATATTGCATTTGTTAGCGAAGTAAAGTTGGTTCAATTTCTAGACTATTAAACCTAATTTCTAATGCATTCATAGCTAAAATCTTTTCGGTGTATACCTATTAAACTCTTTAGCAAACCTATTTGCTTCCCATTTCAGAACATTTTTACCAACAGCCATACACTAATATATGAAAAAGTTGACAAGGAGTTAACAAGACAAAGTAGAGAGGAAAAGTTGAAGTAGCATAAGTAAAAGAGGTGTAGTATTAATTATACCAAAGACAGTGTTGGTTGGATTGATAGCAGCGTGGTTCACGGCAGCATCACCAATGAATCTTTGAGTATTATTGAAAGCAACATAAGAGGGTGTTGTTCTGTTCCCTTGTTCATTCACTATGATCTTCACTTGATCATGCTGCCACACTGCAATGCATGAGTAGGTGGTGCCCAAATCAATTCCTACGGCAGCTGTTTCGCCATTTCCTCCCATTTTTCTCTTGCAAGCCCGTCAATGAAGTTTGGAAAACAAGTTGGAATGAGTGAATGAATGACATAAGGACAAAGAAAGCATCTTTAAATAAATATTAATTATTTTAAAGTATATGCAAGTAAGAACAAATGTCACTTTCTTAAAGTGACAATAGATGATATTTTAGCCAATAAAATTGTATGTGTTGACTTGACTCGTAAACAGTCTGGCATTGTTCAGGAACTTGCTTGTATGCTTCTAACAACTAGTTGATGGTCACAGTTTTTAAATTTGCTATGAGCCACTAGATATTAGTGACACTAAACCAATGTTTTTTTCTTATACATGTGGGTGGGTGGGAACATAAGTGTTAACTTAATCTACTGCGACAACTAGCTAGAAAGTGGGTGAAACTATAATTCACGATTCTTGAAGAAGAGGAGAGGGAGGAAAAATATAGGTTAGGATTTTATTGATGTGCATTTATTTGTATCCAGTAAAATAATATATATATATATATATATATATATATATTATTAAGAAAATAACTAATTAACTCCTTAAAATAATAAAAAAAAAATAGAAATGTATAATATTATCATAAATATAGAATATTATTTATCATCTCCTTCAAACTCATTATGCATTAACAAGAAATATTGAAAATTTGTTAATCAAGAAACGAAAGTGTGAAAACAATCAAATCAAATTATTTCAGGAGTAGTGGATGTCATGGCGTGATACTCAGTTTCGGTAGAAAAGCGAGAAACAACAACTTGTTTCTTACACTTCCAAGAGACGAGAGAATTCTCAGAAAGATGCAAAACCATGTAGTAGATTTATGACTAGTGGAGTCACCACCCCAATCAACATCTGAATATGCACGTAATTCCAATAAAGATGATGATGGAAAGAGAAAACTCTAAAGTTGAGTATCTGAAGATAACGAATGATGCGAAGAACAATTGTCCAATGAATTGTGGTGTCATCAACAGTCATGATTGACACAGATGAGATACAATACAAATACACAAATGATTTAAAATCAAATGGCATATGATGAGAAGCTTTCATTTCCCCAACCATTGCAAATAATTACAAAACAAAGAAAGTAAAACTCCAAATTCTGTAAACTCTAACTGAGAGCCTCAAGAGAAGAACGAATACAAAGAAGAAATCACTCTTGTTGTCGATTCAAATGGATCCATGAAAACTTAGATCATCTTTACTTATGATACTATATAAAACAAAATATTAGAGTTTCATTCATGTACATTCGTCTTTAATAAGTAAAAATATACAAATATATATACTATCAAAAAAATGATTAAACTATCCTAAGACAAATAAAAAAAATTCAAATAAAAATGCATAATATTATCTAATACAAATGTATAATATTATGTAACTATAATCTTAAAGTGTATTTAACATGATCCTAGTTCAAGATGAGATAGAAATGTATGTACAAATAATCTAAAGACAAACACAACCCGTTAAAACAAACTACAAAGTCTGGACACTGAAGTTTTTGGATTTTCAGGCATGGTAAATTTTCCAACCATTGATTTGGAGACAAAGAATTCCAATCTACTTGGCAGTTGGCATGGGATAATGAATGTTCTTTTTCTTCTCTTTTTTCTGTTCTGATTTTTTAGTTCAGCAGCTAGTTGATTGCGGAAAATTAATAAGATCTAACACATTGATAATGTCTTGTTGCCCAATATTTGTCAAGTATACTTTTTGATTATCTAAGAAGAGATGGAGCGGTTTTCCATGATACAAACATTTATACCTAGCATTCAACAATAATCTCCACAAAACACTCGGCACGTGCTACAGTAATCATATGTTCTAATCTAACAATAATCAGCATGTTACAAATTGAAGAATGATCTTGTAGTTTTAAATATCTCACTTTTAAGCTAGCATGATACACTAGCTCGGGGAAGTATTGATGTAACTATTTCATAATTAGTTAATTAAATATATTTTTTTAATAATTAATTGATTATATATCGAAATAAAAAATTATTCTTATAACTATGTATAAGTAACAAATCTTAATAATATAATTAGATTACTATTTCACCGTTATTTTTTAACATTCTAATAAAAATTGAAGGCTTAATCCATCGTACGAAGGACCGTTGAAATGAAAGGTTCTTCAAGTTAATCTTTAATTTAAGTTCATATTCTTACAACTAAGTGTGGAATTTCTGAAAATTGTTGAACCAAGAACCTCAACTATAAGGGAAAGTGGAAGATTCCATGGATAGACTTGTGTAGTATAGTTATGAGCAGGAGATAACCATCATTAGAAGCAAAACATAAGCTTCAAAGCACTAATTGGGTGGTAAAGACAAGATAAGTATATGCATTTTTAGGCTTTGTCACACGTGTTCGAGTTAGACTTGCATTGAAGCAGCTAATTTAATTGCATTGGTTGCTGAGCTCATATGAACTTTGCACTCTGCTGCAACCACTTAGTAAATTCACGAGAGCATATGTTTAAGCAGCTAAGTTAATTTTAAACACCAAGTAAGTAAATCAATGTTATAACAATTTATGCTGTTATTCCATTCTCATGATTAAACTATATTTGTGGCTAGTTGTTCATATCCTAAACGGATTTGAAATTTTATTGTTACAACACAATTTTATTATCGATTTTACTTCGCAACCAACTGCAATATATCGTTAACTAGCTAACTCACTTAAAAAAAATATATATGTATTTCTCTCTTTTTATATTTTATAACTGATTATCAATGTATCACAACTTATAACTGATTATCAGTGTGTCACAATTATCTTCTAAATAGTATTTTCTTTCACTACAACATATGTATGTATCTATACTTAGTGTCTTTACATGTGGTACATTTTATTCGAAGCAATCATTTGATATTCAAATTTCTCACACTATTTTTTAACACTCTCTGTTATGGATTAAAATTTGTTAAAAATTAAAAAATTTGGTGAATATTATGTTAGAACAAGAGTATGTTGATGACTTCAAAGCGTGTATCAATGCCACTTTCCTAAAGAAATATTTGCACTCTATTCTGCAACGAGCCCACAAATCTTCTTAGGATACGATGAAGTTCCTGTTTGCACTTGCAGAGGTGAAAACAATTATACAAGTTTTCTGATGCTCTTTTCTCTATGTTAAATGGATATATATAGATGTGCAGAATCAAAACTGATTCAAAAATTGCCAACGGTTAAAAATAAATTTTGTAACCGCTATCTCATTTAACATTTGAAAATAATCTAACAATCCCCTGCCATTTTCAATATGTTAAATAAAAAATCAATATCCAAAAAACAACTCAAACATTATATGCATAAATAATGGTATCTTGCGATTTGAACTACTAAATTGGAAACAATTAATTACATCATATCAGAATTTCATAGTAGAAAGTCTTTGAACCAAAAATTACATTTGATATGTAGCATAACAATTTCCGCACATAATTTACATCAACAACTTGCTTTACAATATCTGACACATTCGATATAGGCCTTGTGTCCCGTATCTTTCATGAATGTTTTGGAGTCAAGCTCTTTAACTCCATGAAGCAGCCGTACTTCACATTCACATAGGTGGTCTTCATTCTAGCACTCCCGCAATTTTAGTACCTTTAGAAAACCATTAAGAGATTAACCTCCTCATTTGACAAGCGGGTACAAAGCACTAAGGATTTTGGGATGACAATTAATTATAGTGCTTACAATCACTCTAATGATGTTCTTTATCTGCATTGAACTTAAGACTTAACGTAATGTTAAGCGTTGAGTTGAGTTTCCATCATTGATGATTTTCAATCATGGGCTTGAGACCCATCCCCCTTGATGTTTTATTCACCAAGTCTCTTGGTAATCTTTTTAGTGAAAGGATGTGCCAAGTTTTGACTATATTTCACATAGTCAATTGTAATAACTCCATTGGTTATTAATTCTCTCACACAACTGGGTCTCAATCCAATGTGTCTGGATTTACCATTGCCAACCTTGTTGAGAGACCTCTTGTTAGGCTCCATTTTTATTGTTATTTATCCAGCCTCAGCCACATGCACATTTGAAAATTCCTGTGCATATCGCTCCTTTTCATTTTCTTGCATGCGACACTCCTCTTCTATACGAAGATGGTTAGCAAGTTCATCAAGAGAAATATCATCTCTTACTTATGTTTCAAAGTTCGTTTAAACTCTTTCCAAATGGATGACAATTTATCAATTATAAAAGATACAATAATAGTTTCATCCATGTTCAAATTATGTTGAATAAAATGGTTAAGAATCCTTTAAGTTCATGAAATTATTTCATCACAGACATATCATCAACCATTTTAAAAGAATTGAAATTTGAGACAAGAAATTTCTTACTTGTTGCATCTTCTTTCATATATCTCGTTTCCAATTTTTTCCATAACTCCTTGGCAGATTGTACGTTGTAGTAGAGGTCGAATAATGAGTCACTCATTGCATTCAGAATATGACCCCTACACGTGTAATCATCAGTTTCCCACTTTTGTCGCCTTCTTAGTTGATCAATAATTTCATTTTCAGATTCTTCAGGTCGTGGTGTATTTATGACATACACCAATTGAAGTGATGTCAACAGAAACTGAACTTGCTTCTGCCATCTCAGGAATTGTCCTCCATCAAAACGATCGAGTTTTACGATGTTGGCAGCCATGTCCTTGATTGAAGCCATCACGCAGATATTTCTTTAGATTGTTAGAACAAGAGTATGTTGATGACTTCAAAGCGTGTATCAATGCCACTTTCCTAAAGAAATATTTGCACTCTATTCTGCACGAGTCCAGCAAATCTTCTTAGGATACGATGAACTGTTTGCACTTGCAGAGGTAAAAACAATTATACAAATTTTCTGATGCTCTTTTCTCTATGTTAAATGGATATATATAGATGTGCAGAATCAAAACTGATTCAAAAATTGCCAACGGCTAAAAATAAATTTTGTAACCGCTAGTAACCGCTATCTCATTTAACATTTGAAAATAATCTAACATATTACATCTAATTTAATATACTTCCCTGGTTTAGACATTGATTGTTTCATAATTTATTTTAAGATAAATATTCCCGTGCATTGTACTGTTTACTTTTCTAGTTTGCAAGATTTGTTAAAATTCTATACTGATCTGGAATTGTGACATTAACCTTGTTCAATTCTAGTTGAGACAACATAGACATTTTTGGTAATCAATGACATCTTTTGAATGTAGTTGTCTGCTGATATATGCATAAGAGCTGATTCTTCCCAACATTTTGTTATTGAAACTTAAGGGCATGTTCACTTGGTCATCTCTTATTCTTCAAAAAATAAAAAAACTGATCAACATGTTGATTTTTAATAGATATCATGTCCTAGTTGATATAATATCTTTATCTTTGTAAATTGTAATGGCTTCTATTGGAATACATAACCGCCTCTATAGAAAGATTCATAGAACATGTTTAAAATCTGGTTGAGTTCGTTTAGTTCAGGAGTGGACATAGTATATAGTAAACATTTTTCTAGAAAGAAAAATTCTCATAATTTTAAGAAGTGTCTTTTTTGTCACATATTTTGACACTTTTATATTATGTTTACTTTATCATGTTTATTACAATCTTTTATCTCATAATGATCAACCAATTCCCGCAACATCACTATCTATAACAATTATTATGCTACAATTTGCTATATTAATTCCATAATCTAATTTAATTGGTAACAAAAGTTTCGGTCACCGTTGGCGATTAGTGGTGGGTGACACATGACTTGGCCAACATTCCGTTTCTTCAACATTATCGGTTATCAATAATGATTGACAATTTCACTATTCAATATTCAAATATTTTTTCAATTATATTTTATTATCATTATTTTTTTAAAAAAATTATGTTGAATTAAGAGAAGGGACACCCTGACTTGGTTAAATATCATTGTAGAAATAATTTACTAATGACTATCATAATATTATAATATAAGAAAACTCAAAAAAAAAAATGTCTCTCTTATCCTAAAATAAAATTCTACCCATCAAAACTTTAATAAAATTTTCTACTCTACTTTTTCATCTATAAAATAAAGAGTTTAATTTTTGTCTTTGTCATGCTAAATAAAATTAAGAAAAAGATACACATTAATATAATTTTTCACATAAAAATATATTTAATAAACAACTATAATATATAAATAATTAATTATAAAATATGAAGTGAGAAAAAAAAAATATATATATATATATATATTTAAAATATAAAAGAATAAATATATGTATATTTTATGAATGTGTTGTTCAATTGATTACGCATTTAAAGTAAAAATAAAATTATTTTTCGCATCTTATGTAATCATAGTATTAAGTATGATAAATTTATTAATTTTAATAAATTATATAAAATTAAATATATGATTAACTGCAAAATCTTCTTATATTATAAAAATATTAAATTCAATAAAAGTGGGAAAAAAAAATAATGTGGTGTGGTATATTAATTAGAAAAGAAAAGGAATTGATTGATCCTCCATCAAATGTGGCGGTGTAGTGGTGAATAAAGAAAAGAATAGTGAGAGATCTATAAAGTAACGGAAAACTGGTGACAGTGTAGAGAGAGAAAGAGAGAAAGAGAGAGAGAAAGACACACACAACACACAACACATTTCGATCCTCTTTTCTCTGTTTCTTTGCTTTTCGTTTTTTCAAACACTTGTCTCTACAAACACACAGAGAATCTCGTTTCAGTGATTTCGTGTGTGTTGTGTTGTGTTGTGTTGTGTGGTCACCGACCTCAGCCATGGCAGCACCACCTGCAAGAGCACGTGCCGATTATGATTACCTAATCAAGCTTCTTCTTATTGGCGATAGCGGTTTGTTATTATTCCTTCTTCTTTTCTCCTCTTTTTTCTTCTTCTTTCTCTCTATGCTTAATTAACCAACGAAACAAACCATCTTCTTTCAGATTTCAGATCTTAATTATTATTTTATTTTCTGGGGTTTGTGTGTTCGGTTTCAAATTAGGTGATTGATTGTGTTGGGGACGCTTAGGTCGTTTGTTTTTCGTTTTTGCTTCGATTCTGTGATATTATTTTATGGTTCTTCGTCTTATTATTATTATTATTATTATTATTATTTTATTTGGGAATTTGGTTGTTAACTTTGGTGTGGGCTTCTGTTGAAGGTTTGAAGCATTGTTTTTGTTGACGCGTGATTGTTGTATTTTATAATGTTTAAGAAAAAACAATGGTAATGGATAATTGACACAGTCAAGTGTTTGG
Organism: Hylodesmum podocarpum; assembly: GCA_026586105.1. NCBI lineage: Eukaryota > Viridiplantae > Streptophyta > Magnoliopsida > Fabales > Fabaceae > Hylodesmum > Hylodesmum podocarpum. The sequence continues at coordinate 509,944 of JALJEV010000014.1, read as the reverse complement.
AGTGTGTAAGGAGGAAAAGTATAATTTCACAATTGACATAGAATATTAATGCCTTGTTCGAATAAACTTCTCAATAACTAATTATAGGATGAGAGAAGATAATATCGAGTAAAAATGAATTGAATTTTCCCACAAGTTAAAAATTAGCTTATGTATAGGTTGAATAAGAGAGTTTATGAAAGAAGTTTGATTCATCTTAGTTTGTTATCTTCTTCTCCTACAATGCGTAGGTTAAACAAGAGAGCTTCTACAAAAGTTCGAGTGTATAAGTTGATTTTAACTTATGATCAAATGAAGATGATGAACCATATTATGAAATTGTTATGAAGAGCATCTTTGTAATTCAATAGGCTAACTTTATAGGTTTCAGCTAAGAATTTTCAGCTAGTTTTCCAGCTTTTAGCATAGTGCCTAACCCAACTCTATTGTGATCATGTCCAATCAAACTCTTTCTATGTTGTGTTTTCACTCTCATAACATGAAGGAAGTCAAGTACCTGTTATAGAGATGGCAAAAAAATCACCCTAGGTGGTTTGACCGTGGGGAGAGAAGGCTAATAAAAGCTCACGCACTAGTTTCCTATAATTTCTCTTTTACATATTATATATGTCATAGGTCCCAATAGACCTATGAGTCTCTATGTTTTCCCTTTGTCTCTTATAAAGGGAAAAGAATGCTTGGTTTTCATGTTTAACCTCAACATTAAAAAAATGTTTTTATTTTTGAGGGTGGAGGTTCAATCAGAGCTATGTGATTAATGATTTGAGTAACATTTTTAAGGAAGTTGGAATAGCACTCATTCAGCTCAAGTGGTTTTGGTCTTGTAAAGTGTAGACTCATAAAGGCTCCACTCAGAAATGGGTTCAAATTCAAACGGGTATCTAATTTGATTAAAAGGGTAAGAGGAAGACCAGAAAAAACTTATCAAGAAACTGTTGAAAAAGGAGTGTACCCTAAATTGTTTATTGAAAATTTGGCTTTTGATAGAATCCAATGAAGTTGATTAATCCATGTAGTCACCATCATAGCAGGATAAGGCTTGGTTGACTGTTCACTGGCCACTTTTGTATATATAGATATATGTATGTAATACATAAATATGCTTGTATGTTGGCGTCTTGAAGTTGTAAACTAATCCATAAAAAAAGTCATAGTTAATGGGTAGTTATTTTAAATTTTATACCTCAAAAATCTGAAGTTTTGGTCAGTTGGTAACTTGGTATTTACTTTAGAATTTTGTATTTTTTAATTTTTTGAGTATTTTAAAAAAAATAATAAGGAGAAAACAGATTGATTAATGTGCTATGTGCAACCAACATGCGACAAGTAAAGGTTCAATATCATAGTGTCTCCAAAATGTAAAATATATTTGAACATACTCTCCCAAATATACAAGTATACATATTTGTGTATGTTTTTGTGTTTGTGCATGTGAAAGTGCATAATGATCACGGTGCTGTATTTTGCCTTTTTTTTTATATTTCACTTGAACTGTTGTCTTTTAATAGCCATCTGACTAACAACTGCAGGTGTGGGGAAGAGTTGTCTGCTTTTGCGATTTTCTGATGGTTCCTTCACTACTAGTTTTATCACCACCATTGGGTTAGTATCTGCTTCTTTTTTTTATGAGATTCTTGAATCAATGTTTCCAATCAGCTGTGACTATATTGCATTCCAAGTAATTCATATGGCTGCCTAGAATAGTTATCCTAATTCTCTTCTAATGGAATGTCTAGAGTTCATGCATCATGTCATACTTATCAAATATCATAATTAATACTCTCATTCTCTCATGTTGGAGTTATCTGATTCGTCTAATATACTAATGCCTTTTATATTATCTTTCATACATCAAAACTCTAGTAATGGACAAGAAATGGACAAAAGGAAACAGAGAGGATCCAAACTCATGTTTTCTTCTGTCTACTCTCAATTCCATAGAAGCTAATATATATGTATTATGGAAATAAAACCATGTTATAATACTGTATCTGGCAATGGCAGCATTGATTTTAAGATAAGAACCATTGAACTTGATGGCAAACGCATCAAGTTACAAATCTGGGATACAGCTGGTCAGGAGCGATTTCGAACTATTACCACAGGTATTTGTTTTGTCTTCTGCAACGTGGCTACAATTATGTTTGAGGTTTAAACACATTTCAATTTTGGTTTATATATGTATAGAAGGTGAAGTTTAAACACATTTCATAACCCATGAATCTAAAGTGAACGTGGAGTTGCTTTACACTTACATAGAAGACAAAATATTTTACTTTAATAGGCCATCTGTCTTATTGCCTGATAAATTTGATCAGATGTTATGGTAATTTAAGTTCATAATGTGGATAATGTCCTACTTTAATTGCATTCTTTGTGAAAGAAATTTTTTTCTTACAATGTTACTTGTTTTTGCAGCTTATTACCGTGGAGCCATGGGCATCTTGCTTGTTTATGATGTTACTGATGAAGCATCTTTCAACAGTACTCTCCTTTCCTGATTACATTTAAATTCTTCTTATGTACTTATTTATAGACTAATGCATGAGGTATTTCACATATACTTTTTTTCAGCTGAAGCTGACCCATCAAATTGTTTTTTCCCTTTTTTCTCCCCCTTCCCCCTATTTGGTTGTTACTTTTGACCATCTTTCTCTATATTTAGGTTGAATTATGTGGGCAAATGGATCTGTTTTTTATGGTTAAGTTTCTTTTGTCCATTTTTCCTGCCTTTCATTTTTAATATATCTTGCTTCTATCTGTTAAGATATTAGGAATTGGATTCGCAACATTGAACAACATGCTTCTGACAATGTAAACAAGATACTTGTAGGTAACAAGGCTGATATGGATGAAAGTAAAAGGGTATGTACCTCTGAGGGTCTTTCTCTATTGGTTGGAGCAGATGATACTCTCTATTTATATCTATCTTTATGTTGTCTATATTCCATTTATTCCAACAAAGTCTTTTTTCTCCTCTAGGCTGTGCCTACCTCCAAAGGTCAAGCTCTTGCTGATGAGTATGGTATCAAGTTTTTCGAAACTGTGAGTAGAGCTTTTTTGACAATCACATTATCATTTAATAAAATGTGACTTCATTATATTTACAGTATAGATGAACTCTTGCAGAGTGCAAAGACAAACATGAATGTGGAGGAGGTTTTCTTTTCAATAGCAAGAGATATCAAGCAAAGGCTTGCTGACACAGATTCTAAGTCTGAGGTATGTTGTTGACTTTTTATTATTATTGGTATGTCGTTGAGTTTTTCTTGTTCATCTTTACTTTATTTTTATTTCTTTCTGAAAGACTATAATTTTGCCATCATCAGAATTGTAATGCTAACTTTGAAACAAGTGCATGAAATTGTTGCTTCTTTCCTAATCCTGAATTATGATAGTATGTTGTTGTGTGGTACAGCCTCAGACTATCAAGATTAACCAACCAGACCAGGCAGACAGTGGGGGTGCTGCTCAAAAGTCAGCATGCTGTGGTTCATGAAAAAAATTCAGAATCTGCAATGAGAGGGTGCAGATTCAACACTTGCCCTCATATGGGTGCTATAGTTATTTCCATGGCATTAGAAGTGGGAGCATGTATTTGTCCTTGTATTTCCCAACTGCAAACATTATGTTTTCAAGATAGTATTTTTAAATTTTTCGCTTACTTAGTTGTCGGATTTGTTGTGATTAGTTCATTTGCTGCTTCACTCTTCTTTCATTCGTACTCAACTCTTAAAAAGAGTTACAATTGGATTCAGATTATTAGAAAAACTTTTTATCCGTGGGAAAGTAGTGTCCAAACGTTCTTAGTTTATGGTTGGCTTAGGAATCTATCATAAGTTTGGGGTTGGAAAAAGGGTTAAATGCCATTTTAATTTCACAGGAAAGGTTGTATGACATACTTTTGCCAAGTTGGAACAGGATCTTTTGGAAATGTTTAAATGTTATTGATTTAGAGTTTGAATTTCTAATGCTAAAAAATATATCAATTTAGATGTTGTTATTGATTTATTATTATTATTATTTTAATTTTCTACAGAATAAATATTATTGATAGCGATACTAATATTGTTATTGAAATTGATTAAAGTCAAAGATTATCCTATTCAGGCATCTTATATTATTCTTTTTCACATCTTAACTATTAAATATGTAATACTGACACTTTTCCAACTAAACTTGACTCAGTCAAATCCTAATCATCTCTTCATCATTATTCATGTTAAATATTTCTGTGGGTATTTTAGTTTATCTTAAATGATTTGTTATTTTAAAGTTATAAATAACTTTTTTTTCTTACGTTATCTTTATTAATCGATACTTAAATAAATTTATAGTTATATTTGGATTCTGTAATATATAAGGTGTGATAATAGTATTAGTAATGGTGGTGAGAGGAACAAGGGTGATAATAATTAAGGTAAAACTAATTTATTTCATCTTATTATACCTTTAACCTAAGGAGATTGCTATTAAATTATCATTTCTTAGCCGTCAAACAACTTTTAAGTGTTATTAAATTATGTATTGAGAATAATTTTATAATCAACTTTAAGGATTAATTTTTTTAAGAATATTTTGAAGTCTCTCTATGAGCATTTACAACCCACAGTTACCAGAAGAGATTATTTATCTTAAATTTATGGGACCAACTATGACATAGAAAAATTATTACAAATATGTCAAATCTCATTTAAATTATCTTTGTATTGAACTTTGTATAATTTGATTTTTACAAATATGTAATTTATCAATCAATAACTATATATTTAAAAGAAAATGATTTAATGAATTATCAAATATTTTTTATGATTTAATTAATAAAACATTAAATTAATAGGTTAAATTGATTAAATTTAATTAACATAAAGGTGATTAAAAGATACAATTTTTTTAAAAAAATTATATCTTGTGTTAAATAGTTTTTGCAGATAATAATATACATAAAAAGTTGTATAAATTTATTAAAAACAATAATACAAATAGATGATAGATGAGTGTAAGTAGGACCCGTGAAAATTGGAAAAGGGTAATAAGAAAGGGAGCACGTTCACATTCTTTTGTTTCAGAAGAGCGAGAATACGCAGCCAACGTGGAAGAAACCTAAATCAATTCAAACCGTTGAATTTTCCATATTTCCCATTTAATCGCTAAACACTCTCAATACTCTCTCTCACTCGCTTTCCTCCAACGCCATTAGGGCTCTTTCTCCTTCTTTTCTGATTCAATTCCCTCGTAACCCTAATTTTTTTTTTCTCGATTTTCTTCACTCAATCCACCCACCAGTGAATCCATCTGAATTGAACCGTTTCTCGCCCTGGGTCCCAGGTGAATTCTCCGTTATACCACATTTCCCTTTCTGGGTTTTCTTATTTCTTTATATTTTTATTAAAAAAGTATTTTTTTTTTGTCTAATTGTTTTATGGGTTTGTGTATTTTGTTGTTTCAGATGTGTTGTGATTCGAAAGTCAGAACCTTGAGGAGAAGATAGAAACAATCAAATTGGTGATAGTCAAAGGCACCATCGTCATCATCAATCATGGCATGGTTCAGAGCTGGAGCAAGCATAGCAAAGCATGCTATTAGGAGAACACTTTCAAAGGGTGGATCCACATACCTTGTGTCAAGGGCAAGGGTCCTTCCATCATCATCATCATCATCATCAAAGAGTAGAAGCTTCCACAGCACGGTTTTCAAATCAAAGGAACAAGCTGCACCTATTCCACGTGCGGTTCCTCTTTCAAAGTTAACCGATAGTTTTTTAGATGGCACAAGCAGTGTGTACTTGGAAGAGCTTCAGAGGGCTTGGGAGGCTGATCCAGACAGTGTTGATGAGTCATGGGACAATTTCTTCAGGAACTTTGTGGGGCAATCCTCAACCTCACCTGGGATTTCTGGCCAGACAATTCAGGAGAGTATGAGATTGTTGTTGCTGGTGAGGGCATACCAGGTTAATGGTCACATGAAGGCTCAATTGGATCCCTTGAATCTGGAACCAAGGCAAATCCCTGAGGATTTGGACCCTGCACTTTATGGCTTCACTGAGGCTGATCTTGATAGGGAATTTTTCTTAGGAGTTTGGAGGATGTCTGGTTTCTTGTCTGAGAATCGTCCTGTGCAAACCCTTAGATCCATTTTGACAAGGCTTGAACAGGCCTATTGTGGAAGCATTGGATATGAGTATATGCACATTGCTGATCGTCATAAGTGTAATTGGCTTAGGGACAAGATTGAAACCCCTACCCCTACACAATATAATAGGGAGAGGCGTGAGGCTATCTTTGATAGGCTTGCTTGGAGTTCTTATTTTGAGAACTTCTTGGCCACCAAGTGGACCTCTGCAAAGAGGTTTGGACTTGAGGGTGGTGAGACTCTTATTCCTGGAATGAAGGAAATGTTTGATAGAGCCTCAGATCTTGGGGTTGAGAGTATTGTTATTGGAATGGCACATAGGGGGAGGTTGAATGTTTTGGGGAATGTGGTTAGGAAACCCCTGAGGCAGATTTTCTGCGAGTTTAGCGGTGGTCTTCATCCAGAGGATGAAGTTGGACTCTATACTGGAACTGGTGATGTTAAGTATCACTTGGGGACTTCATATGATCGCCCTACTCGAGGTGGCAAGAGGATTCACTTGTCTTTGGTGGCAAATCCTAGTCACTTGGAAGCTGTCAATCCAGTTGTTGTTGGGAAAACTCGAGCCAAGCAGTATTACTCGAATGATTTGGACAGAACCAAGAATATGGGTGTGTTGATTCATGGAGATGGAAGTTTTGCTGGGCAGGGTGTCGTCTATGAAACTCTGCATTTAAGTGCTCTTCCAAATTACACTACTGGTGGGACTATTCACATTGTGTTTAACAATCAAGTTGCGTTTACAACTGATCCGGCATCTGGCAGGTCTTCACAGTATTGCACTGATGTTGCTAAGGCTTTGGATGCTCCCATCTTTCATGTGAATGGTGATGATGTGGAAGCAGTTGTTCATGCTTGTGAACTTGCTGCTGAGTGGCGCCAGACATTCCACTCTGATGTGGTTGTCGACTTGGTGTGTTATCGTCGATTTGGCCACAATGAGATTGATGAACCATCTTTCACTCAGCCTAAAATGTATAAGGTTAGCCTTTTTGTTTATTATGTTTTTCTTCATTTTGTATGCATGTTGCTTTTGGACAAGTTAATTAATGTGCAACTTTGTGGGGTTGATATAGGTAATCCGAAACCATCCATCAACTCTTGAGATCTATCAGAAGAAGCTTTTGGAATCAGGGGAGCTGACACAAGATGAAATTGATAGGATACACAAGAAGGTCACATCGATTCTTAATGAAGAATTTATGGCTAGCAAAGAATACATTCCAAAAAGAAGAGATTGGCTTTCAGCATATTGGCTTGGTTTCAAGTCACCTGAACAGCTTTCACGTATTCGAAACACTGGGTACACTAAATTTATGTTCTTCTGTTTGAGTCTCTTTTTATTTATTATTGTTAAAACAACACTGCTGAAGTCTGTGACCAATCCCATGCAGTGTGAAACCAGAGATATTGAAAAATGTTGGGAAAGCAATCACAACCATCCCTGAAAATTTCACACCCCATAGAGCAGTGAAGAAGATTTATGAACAACGTGCACAAATGATTGAAACTGGGGAAGATATTGACTGGGGATTTGCAGAGGCACTTGCTTATGCTACCTTGCTCATTGAAGGTAACCATGTTCGATTAAGTGGTCAGGATGTTGAAAGAGGAACTTTTAGTCACCGCCATGCTGTAGTTCATGATCAGACAACTGGGGAAAAATATTGCCCCCTTGACCATGTTATAATGAACCAAGACGAAGAGATGTTTACTGTTAGCAACAGGTAATCTTCCTTCTATATGCCAGTTTTGTTATCTTGCCTATTTAAGCTGTGTTTACTATTATATCACTGGTATCCTAGTTTTTGGAGATAAGAAACCTCTGCTTCAGCCTGAATATCAGTTTAGTTTTAAATGTGGCGTGATTTTTGTGAATGTTTTAGAATTTTGTATGAATTTAATGAAATGCCAAGAGTGCAGAAAATGTTGGGTCGCATTTCATTTAGAAATGTTATATGGATCATTCAATGATGATTTACCAATGGAATTTGTCATCTTGCTAATTACACATAATTGAAAGCCCCGGGGCAGTTTACCTTTGCACCATGTATAAGAATTCATTAATGATTACATTTAATACAAATTTTTTTTAAACATCAACAATTTTCATTGGATTTTTGTTTCTTTGTTAATATACTTAGTTTTCTAACCTTAATGTGCTTTACATATTCATGGCTTTGTTCTTCAAGTGTTACAAGCACTTGTTATGTGCCTTCTTCTGGATTTAATAATGCATCTTATAATATTGTAAAAATGGCAGTGTAGTTCCCTTGATGCTTTTGAAGCTTGTCAGAATTATGAACGAAAAAGCTCTTGTTACTACTATGTAACATATGATTTATTTTATTCTTTTTTAAATTTTGGTCTCTTATCTAAGGTGTTCTTGAAACAATGTGCAGCTCACTTTCTGAGTTTGGTGTTCTTGGATTTGAATTGGGTTACTCAATGGAAAATCCCAATTCTTTGATAATTTGGGAGGCTCAGTTTGGTGATTTTGCTAATGGGGCTCACGTGATATTTGATAATTTCTTGGCTTCTGGTGAGGCCAAGTGGCTCCGTCAGACTGGTCTTGTTGTGTTACTTCCTCATGGTTATGATGGCCAAGGCCCTGAGCATTCAAGTGCAAGATTGGAACGCTTTCTTCAGGTTCTCTTGTGAATCTATGTTTTGATTTATTTTGAGAATACTTTTAAGCTTTTGTTGCATCTGCTTAAATCTTCTAGTCAACTTTGGCTATTGTTTCCCCTCATTGTGCATGTGTGGATGTTTTGATTGATGAGATTGATGACAAGCATATTGGTGGCTCTAGTGAATCCTATATATATGGTGTGATTGTTATATCAATTTGAACTAAATAGCACTGTCATATAGAAATGTATTTTTTTGATTGCGTGTGGTGTCTGTTTTGTCTTGTGTGTATCTACATGCATATGTGCATGTTATAAAGGGGAAGAGTAAAATAAGAGATATCTTTTCTGAAAAACCAATTAACTTAAACAATGCTATATTTTGGAACTGCTTTTTAGTCTTGTTTTATGTGCTATGCTCATCTCCCTATTCTATCTGCATAGTAACAGATGTTCACTAATTTCTTGGCAGATGGCTGATGACAATCCTCATGTTATCCCTGAGATGGATCCAACTCTTCGGAAGCAGATTCAGGAGTGTAATTTGCAGATTGTGAATGTCACAACTCCAGCTAATTTCTTCCATGTTCTAAGGAGGCAGGTTGGTACAATTAATTGATTTTTTTTAAGTAATCAATGGGGCTGAGGATCAAAAAGTAAATGGTGTTGGCAACTGAAGGAGTAAAGAACCAATTTCCTTTATCGCTTAAAGTTACATTCCTTATTTTCTCATCCTCACCTTTTTGTTCTTGCAGGTACATAGAGAATTCCGTAAACCTCTGATTGTAATGTCCCCTAAGAACCTGCTTCGTAGCAAGGCTTGCAGATCAAACTTATCCGAGTTTGATGATGTCCAAGGCCACCCAGGTTTTGACAAGCAGGGAACCAGATTTAAACGTCTCATTAAAGACCAAAATGACCACTCAGATGTTGAGGAGGGTATTAGACGTTTAGTACTTTGCTCTGGAAAGGTATGTAGAACTTGTTAGAAGCCAACTATCTTCATATTAACCAGTTTTTACTCTTTAATCTGGTGGGTTTTATCATTACAGTATTTATGAATGAATTTTAAATGGTACTTCAATTATATATGGATGGGTCTAGGATGGAGTTTTCTAAATATGCTTTTTATGATAACTATAATATTCAACTATCCCTTGCAGATTTACTATGAACTTGATGATCACCGAACAAAGGCTGATGCCAAGGATGTTGCCATATGTCGGGTGGAACAGCTTTGTCCTTTCCCTTACGACCTAGTCCAACGAGAGCTTAAACGATATCCAAGTATGTATATTAGTTGAGAAAATGTTCCTTGGAAGTACATTTTGATTTCTTTACTTTTATTGATCAAGGCGAGAATGCGGTATAATATGTCTTCAGTTTGGAACCAAATTTGATGGTGTTAAGTTTATGGTTAATTGTCATATATCTTATGTTCTGTTTTGTTTATTGTATAGATGCTGAGGTTGTTTGGTGTCAAGAAGAGCCATTGAACATGGGTGGCTACACTTACGTTTTGCCGCGACTTATATCTTCAATGAAAGCAGTGAATAGGGGAGGTTACGATGATGTCAAATATGTTGGTCGTTCTCCATCTGCAGCCACAGCCACTGGTTTCCTCAAGATTCACCAGAAGGAGCAGACTGAGATTGCTGAAAAAGCCATTCAAAAGGAACCAATTGACTTCCCATACTGAGAAGGCCTTTCTTTGCACATGATGCATCCAACACTTTTGAGAATCATAATAATGCGTTTAAAAATTAATTTATCAACCACCTAAAGAGTTATAGTTGAAAGCAAGGTGATTTGATACATTTGCTTGAGTTTTGACCTTTTTTTAATTCCTTACAGAATGTCAGCTAAGCTGAATTTGAAAACCATGCTGAGATATTTTTATTTCCATGTTGCGAATAGGTACGCAAAGGCGTTTGCCTTGTCGAATTAATACTTTGAAATTTATACCTCTTTCTAAATTATAGTAAATAATTTGGAAAAGAATCTTCAATAATTTTTGTGAATGTAATTCCATTTTCCAGAGGCATGGCCTCGGAGTCATGATCATTGCCATCAGTTCCTCAAATAAGTTCTTATTCTTTCTCAAGTATTCTATATATTCCATAAATTCCAATAAAAGGGATTTTATTAACATATATATATATATATGTGTGTGTGTGTGTGGCTTAGCTCTGCTATTAATGGTTACCAACTTCTAGTTTCTCTCATGATACATGGCTTGGGTTATCGTTCATAAAGTTCACCTGGCAACAAAAATATTTTCATCCAGAAAGAGATGGCTGCTTTGTGAAAGGATTGAAATATAATTCAAAAATTTTAAATACTTACATTATAAATTTTGATAATTATTATTAAGATAAATATATCATGAAAACTAGCAGAACCAAACTCAGCTCATTATTATCCAAACTTGTAAATGTAAGTGAAAGTTACAAGCTTTGCAAGTTCGCTGTATAAAGATAACACTGGTACACTGCTCAGTCTACAAGTACATTATTAAGGATGAGAGACAATACTGCTCAATTTCTACGTTGTTCTGTACAATAAAAGTACGAAAGCTAGTGGATTAATTTAAACTTGTTGCAAACATAATTGAAATCTATGTTAGTTCCGGGTCTGGAGTATTAGCAGTTTAAAACAAGATATAGATATTAACATTATCAACTGTGGTATGTTCACACGTAACAGGAAAATAACCTTTCTCTCTCTCTCCCCTCTCACCATGTTTTCGTAAACATGATAAATAAGATGGGATGTGTTGCCACCCGCAAAATATGCCACCTAATATTGGATGGAACCTCTTAAAAAAGGTGACAAGACATCAACAAATTGTGATGGCTGATCCACAAAAAAAAAATATCTTCATTACAATTAAATAAAACAATCAAATTCCTATAAAAAGCATCGGTTAAAACTTTTCAACTTTAAATGGTCTTTTAAACCTTAAGCTGTCAACCACTCGCTATGGACAGATTACATATATACCACTTTTCTGTACTTCCGTGGAAATTGAACTCAAGACGGAATGACCACTTCATCCTTTCCATAGATACGCTGAAGCTCCCGAGTTGCAGCCTGGTACGATGCTGATAAGGGGAAAAATATATTATAAGTAGAAAATATTGAAGAATTTGTGTTTGTTTTTATACCTAAGCATGGATAATTGAAGCAAAGACATGGTCATCAAGGTGTTTTTAACCACAACCAAGCAAACTGAAAATTCTTGTTACCTTTCCATACACGAAAGTTTTTTTGGTTGATGGTAGAGCCAGTCACATTTTGAATTGCATCAAAAAGCATCTCCTGAGAAGTGTTTTTCAGCTCTTGAACAACAGCATAGATGGTTTTTCCATTCTCAAAGTATATGTGATTGTTAGGGTGTTTTGTCTTGGCACCAGCATGACGCTCAAACTCATATGCATTAAGAGCCTTCATGACAATTTAATATATGAGCACAGATCACTTGGATTATGCAGATTATGAGAATGTAGTGATTTGAAAAGCTAACCTTAGACTGCTTGCAGTTGTCACACGAACACAAATACCCAATTCCTTTTATTATTCCTTTAAGAGTTTTCTGCCAAGCAGATTCTTGAAAATGTTAACAACATACTATAAGCTGCAACAGCTTAGACATAAAGCAAGATGAAATTAAAAAACTCTTTACCTCCCGTGACCATGAAACATATTTCACCTCAACACCGTCAAAAATACCAGTTGAGAGCAAACTTTTGACATTTGAAGGGAAGCTGTTAGTAGGAGCTTTCTTGGTTGTCTTTGGCTCTTTGTTCTTAACAACATTATCATTTTTAGTATTAGGTTTTGGAATGTTATTTACAAGTAATTCAGAGTTCGACTCAGTCAGATCGTTCTGGCTATCCAAACCTTGAGCTGAGTTCTGACTTCTCATCAAAAGATCATAGCCACTAATGATTGCACCAGAGGGATTTGGTTCAGGGTCATCATGAAAACCTCCAAAAGATATGGTACTGCTCTGACCCTTATGGTGGTTTTGACCTACAGCTAAAGAACTGGAATCTCCTCTGTCATATGATGGAACTGTTGGTGCAATATTTGAATCCACCTTATCATATGTTGGACCCATTGACATTATATGATCAGTACCCTTGTCATAAGGTGCAACAGATATGAAATTCTCTCCTGATTTACCATAGGTTGGACCCATTGATATAAAGCTGTCATGCCCCTTGGTATATGAGGTACCCAGAGATATTAAATTGCCATCTTCTTTCTCATATGATTGACTCATTGATATGAAATTTCCATCTCCCTTGTCAAAGGGCTGACCCATTGATAAGATACTTTCATCTCCCTTGCCATAATTGTGGCCCATTAACATAAAACCCCCATCCCCTTTATTAAAGGTGTGAGCCATTGAGAGAAGATTGTCATCAGTCTTACTTATTCTGCTCCCCATAGCAATGGTGTTGCCATTCCCATTGTTATAAGTAGAACCCAATGAAATATTGCCATCATTCTTATTGTAGCTAGCACTTACTGAAATTGTACCATTGTCATCCCTGCTATAGGTGTGCCCCATGGATGCAGCAGGCAAGCAGTTGTCAGAATCTCTGACTTGATTAACTTTAACTTTTCTGATGCCACCAAAATTGAGACATGATGAAGGGTCTGCTATGGAATGAGATATTGACAATCCCACAGATGGATTATTACCATATTGATGCTCAAAATCCTTCCTCCCCATGTTCAGATTTCCACTTGTAATTGATGGCACGTTCTTATCAACCAAATTCACATTCCTGGCTAGATCAGACCCAAAAAGACGGTCAGAAAATTGACCTGTGACAGAGTGAAATCCTGAATTGGTGTCCCATTGAGGAACATTCACATGTGAAACTCCTGAAATTGACCTGCCACTAACAGCTTCAACTGCTTGTTTCTTGTTGCTAAATATTTCTGGTTCACCAGTATCCATAAACCACTGATGACTACGCTTGGGCTCAATTCTGGAAGAATTCTCATATCCTACATTTTCTTCAGCCAAGCAGCCAGCATCGCGTGGCATCCAAAAGCTTTTATGCTGATAAGACTGCAAATAATCACAACTTAGCATGTCTATCTTATTTAGCATAAATTGCAATATTAAAAAAAATACTAACTGTTGAAGAACAAAAAGATGAAGATAACAGCCAAAATTTCTCTTAACTTCTAATAAACAACTAGCATCCATGAAACTGAAATTCAGCATCAATATCATAAACAGATAAATAGATTGATTATCACATAGAAAATCAATACATTTCACTTTATGAATTTCCTTAACACTAAGAAAAATAAATAGTAATGAGTTTAAAAGGAAAAAGTTTATGGAGAAATGAATATTCACATAATGAGTGTATTTTGCGAAATAATTGCTTTTTTTGGCTACTTTTTCTTTTATCTGAACTGTAGCTCCTCAGCTTTCCTTATAAGCATATTCAAATCACAGGAACCTACGAATATAAGAATGCATAATTGAGTGTATCGGCATGAAACATCTCACCTCTAAACACATCTATCCAGTTCAATGTTGATATAAACCAAAGACACAATGTTGAAAACTGATATACACAGAAAATTTTATGCATTCAATCAATAATTTGTTTTTCTGCCACGGTAAACTTCATTCCATACACCACAAATCTCAAAAACGTAGTGACTAATTATTAACCAACAGAACTTAACATACAAACCAAACCGCATGTCCCCATCATGTAAAATAACTCACTTGATTATCATCAAGGTGCTTCAATTGATCAATACTTCCCAATGTTTCTTATGTACAAATTTCAATAGCCATCTAAAAAATGTTTCCATTTAATGACTGAAATCCCAAGCTACAATCTTTCCATTTAATTCCATTTTCACAAAATTATGAAAAAACTATGTGGCTTGGATACTAATAACAGCAAGCAATTTTCTTTTTTGCAAAAAGAAACATATTGAGAGTAGAGCAGTGAAGTATTCACCTAGTTGGATAAATAAGACTTTGGTTCTTTTTGAAAAGGAAACATGTATTACTACAAATAAAAAAGATAGCAGTGCAGATTGGTCATGTGCCACAATGAAGTTTGAATAGTGGTGCATTTTAAAATAGCAGTCGCAGTGGCTGCAATCGTGGCCAAAACAGTGTTCTCAGCAGCGCTATAGTGGGGTTTTTCATTTTCAAAAATCCATTTTTTCCCAAAAAATGACGTCATTTTGGGTGGGTGGGTGGGGTTCAGAGGGAACGTTGAGATTTGCTTGCCCCTTTTAGAATTTAAAAGAAACCCTAACTAGATGCCGTTACCTATGCTTCTATCTCAGAATCCTTAACCTTCTCTATTCTTTCATAGTAACCTAATTCGGAGGGCCCATTTTCCAAATCACTCAAATTGTATCGTGAGTTGTAAGATCTGTGATCAATAATAAAACATATAGTATATAAAACTAACAATGACATAAAAGCACAAATTCATGATATGTAACTTAAAAACATAACTCTATGAGCATTTTAAGTTCTAACATAGAGAAACAAATACAGAGAAAAGGAGAAAAGAAGAATGAGTCAAGGAACAAGTGAAGAAATGAAGAGGCCACCCTGGGTCAGATTAGAGGGGGGGGGGGACAGTCTGTTCCCCTCTAGTTTTACCTAATACTTTTTTTTTTAAAACAAAAAAACAAAACCATTTTCAGGGTGCAACCTGCTAGAATCACACAATTCTAGTGTGAGATATGATTCATGCGATTCATGTGTGATTTAAGCAGTCCATCTATGATTCAAGAAAAGAAACAATGTGACGCACAATTCATAGTGTCAGGGCCTTGAATTGTATGATACAGATAACAATGGTTTTTACAACAACATAGCATGCTTTTAACAAATTCAAAGCACGTAGTCTTTAACCAAACTTCCTACTCTAAAATCTTGATAATACCTTACACGCAAAATTCATTTCACACATTGCCAAAATGCATTTAGTCACACTATCATTACCTCCATGTTGACACTTGTGATGTACATTTACTATAACATTTACAAACCAGTAGAAAATGTTAGTCCATGAGTAAGCTCCCAATACAGCAAGTCAGCAGCAGACTAACATGAGTCTCACGGAAGTTCTTAGTCTAATGATCCCACTGAGTGAATAATTTTATAAGTGATCAAAAATTTAAAATGCAACTTTATAGACTTCATAAAAAAAAGTTCCATAGAACTATGTATAAAATCCTCACACAGCTATAGCAACCTCTGACAATCTGAACAAACTAATGAAGCATCAATTGCACATGATAACACTAATGAAATTTCAAGCAATAATAATAATAATAAAAAATAACAAGAATATTAACTACCAACTAATTCAGTCCATCAAACAAAATCAGGCAACTACAAAATCAAATAAAAGACAAGCATTTGCATGCAAGGAATTCATCAGAGTCTCGAACCAACCATTTTCTCTTTGATGATTCTACACAAAGTATAATCTGCCTCAATAATTCACCGTGTCACCACCCACTGAGTAATGCAAATCACCACTTTAAGTCCAAAATACCGGCACACCATGCACATCTACGGACTCGATCAACTACATGACAAGAACTAGATAAAGATCAATTCCAAGGTACATCAAATCAAAATCAATGATATTGATCAAACCAATATACACATAAAACAAGCTAAAAATAGCAAAGAGAAAAAACCTAGAATAAGAGAGTGAAATCCAGCAATTGAACCCGCGATTGCAGGCTCGATGGAAGGGTTTCAGAACACCAAACTGTCACTGGAGAGAGTTTTTCCGGTGGAGGCGCTACACAGTTGATGGCAACACTTGAGAAATGAAGTGTTTGGATTAAGAAATGAGGTTTAGAGTGAAGCGAATGAGAGTGGATCAGAGAGAGATATAGTGCGGGAATACATAGGGTTTGCATTAATGATGGACTCTATCCACCCGTACACGTGTCAATCTTTTGTTACGTTTCCATATCCTGGAAATCTGATCTGTCCTGAAGTTTTGCAGTTGACTTGTGAGTCTAATGTTTTGAGGATCTAGCTTTCAAAGCATGTACTTGAACTACGATTATAATACTTAATTATAATTATAAAGTTTGTTAGTAAATTTACTTGAGGTGAAAAGACGAATGATAGTTAATTTTTATTGATTTAAGTTTAGTTGAAAATAAAAATTTAATTTAAACTTATAACACACATGTAATAAAATGATTTTGGTCAACTGTTTAGCAAAATTCTATCACCTAAGTCAATATAATTTAACTTATGTAACTATAGTTAATAATAAAGTAAATACAAAATATGATAACAACATGCAAAAGTCAATATAATTTAACGTATATAACTATAGTTAATAATAAAGTAAATACAAAACAAGATAACATGCAAAAAGTTGCTTAAAAAAAGGAGTGCAATCATATATTGTAAGAGGTTAAACAGTTTAAATTAGTTTAGATTATAATTTTTAAATATTAATGAAACGTTTAAAATTAGAATCAGCTATCTCTTTCAAATTATTATTATTTTTCTTAGTTTATTATACGAAGTAACTTCTCTAGACAATGATTCTTTTGATAAACTCAATCTTAGTTGGTCGTTGATGCTTACTATATAAGTTATTAAGATTAAATTAAAATTTAAAAATAATAGGATAAAATGTATTTAGAGTATTCTAATGAAATTTTGTTTATCATACTATTAAGTAATAATTCAGATATTATTATATATAACTTAAAACAATTTTAATTATTAAAATTATGACCAAAATTTCCAAGAGCAAAAAAATATATATATCTATGTGATTATTAACTTTACTTTTTAAGACCCAATGAAATTATCATTTTAGATTACAAAATGTGGTGATCATGTAGGGTAAAGCAAAAGGATACAGTGGAGGCAAATTGCATGGTGGAATATTTGATATATAAAATCAATAACCTAAAGTGTGTTGATTACAATAGTAATTAGTGTTAAATACAATTTTTGGTTCGTAGCCTGGGACCATATATGTGAGTGCACGTTACTTGCAAATAAGCTCAAGTGTATTGATTACAAGTTAGTGTTAAAACTTGAGAATCAAGCCATATCAATCACTTATATTTGAATAAAAAATGGATAAATATCAAGTGATGTGTATTTGTTAAATGGCAAGATATTTATAGTTGGGTTTCCCCACTGATCTGTGCCAGTTTTTCTTTTCAACAATTATGTTATGCACTTATTAGCTAAAGAAGATAATCCATGGACACTATCTGTTTGGTTTTCCTTTGAAATCACAATCAATAGGGTTTTTCTATTTTCTGATGTATTAACTAACATCTTTATTTTTTTTCTTCTATTCTCAAACTAAATTGAAAAAAAATAATTACAACACAAGATATTATGTAAAAACTAAAAACAAGCATGTATGTTTTTCTGTTTCAACCTACTTTCTAAAACCTTTTTCAACAGTTAAAAAGGAGATAGAATGAATTTGTTTCTAATAAAACTAAAAATAAATCATTTATACTAATTATATTTAACTCTTAATTTAAGTTTAATAACGGACGCATTAGTTGTATGGTCACTATCAAAAACAAAATAGGGATAAGTGGAAGTCTATGTAAGATCATATATATATATATATATATATATATATATATATATATATATATATATATATATATATATATATATATATATATATATATATATATATATATATATATATATATATATATATACATTTTTCCCATATTCAACTTAATGTTTTTTCCTTAGTTTATTTTTAATTACATAGATTATTATTTCTATTTATTCTCTTCAAATTACATCACATCAGTATTTTTGGTAATTCGATGAAATGTTATGCTTGAATTGACATATATTGTATATAATGTGTGATGTTTGATGTATTTTGTTCGATGGTGAGGTCTCAAATGAGATCTGTAACTATTTGATTCCGTAAGAGTCCAAAAGGTTGAAATCCCAGGAGCAACATGTTCTAGTCAGAGAAAGTTTAGTGACAAATAGAGCCCAACGACAAAGAGAAAATCCAATGAAAGAAAGAGTCAATTATACTTTATATAAATTTAAAAAATAAATAATAGATAACTGTAATATACATAATTAATAATCACTAATAAAATGTTAAGAAAATATATATATATATATTCTAGAATTGACTGGTTAGTTATGTATTACAGTCGACTTTGAAATAAAGTCGTATGAATATATCTAAAAACACGCTACGAAAGTTACTAGTTATATAAGATTTATTAAAAAAAAAAAAAAAAACATACTTTTCCTTTAAATGTTTGTTTTCTGTTGTAAATGCATGGTGGTTCGCTTAATCTAAGACAAACGTTACATGACAAAAAAGTTACATGTAAGAAAAAAGTGTACTAAAAATGGTTAACCATTCTAAGGCTTTAGTAATACATGCCTTATACTTTTCCATATTATTAGACAATAGGAAGTTAAAAACTTGAGCAAATTTTCAATTATGTATCGTTAACTTCACAGAAATTGCTGATCAATAAATTGTGTAGCTTGCCAAATTATAACCTACAAAAATGGTCAAGAAATATAGTTGGAAGGTGGAAGATGAATGGAGCGTTTAGTGATCCAAATCCAAAGAACCAAATGGATTAGGATGCATAAAGCCCATTGATTTATGTGGTCCACATCAGACCTATTACAAAGAACATAGTGGCTCAATTAATTTGCATTAACAAATGCAAGACACGCGTAAAGAGATGAATTTTTCCTCCACGTTACCTTGCTTCCATAGTGGAACTTTTTGCCATATTGGACCATGCATTTTTTTAGTTTCACATGGAATATGGTAGTTTTTACATAGCAAATTAATCATGAGTTTTATTCTAAATAATTATATATTGTGCTTTTAGATATATACCTTCTTGGAAGTTACTTCAATGAAAGTTGTAAATTTTATTCAGCAAATTAATGAGAAGATGAATTAAGAAATTTCAGGTATTGTACTTGTTTTTACTTAAGAGTGACACTTGTAAATTTTATTCTAAATACAATCTTTAATGAAATTTGTTTTGTCAAATAGCAATTAATAAGCAACTCTTTCACCAACACGTTATAATTGGAAAGCATTCTATTTTTCTCACATGATGCCATGAATTTCTAACTTCTGGTGGGTGGCCATTAAAATTTTAATATATATTGAATATAAAAAATTATATATTTATTAATGTTTAATTGATTTACCTAATAACAGTGTTGTATCATTTATCTAGAGATGGCACTATAGAATTTTATTTTTTTTCACTTTTGGTGTCTTTTAAATTGTATCTAGTGTTTTAATATTGTACACAAATATGAAAGTGTGAAGTAAGTTTCGTGATTCATTTTAAAACTAAGGGTGTTTTTGAATAAAAATAAGAAAAAAGTTAATTGAATTGTTTAAAATAGTAAAAATAATGTAATATTACGAGAAATAACTTCTTTTGCTCACACACATTCATTAATTTCTTTCCTTTTTCTCCCTCAATTCACAATCCACATATCTGACCAATTGATAAAAGGAAAGGTAGAATAGTAGATAGTGGAATGATGGAATTAAAACAAAAAATATCTAATATAAGGTTATTTTAAGTCCTACCTGCAAACACAATTATTGAAACTTTTAAAAAAATATTAATTATTTTAAAGATATTATATATTTGGATGAGTCAATTTTACATGAAGTAATTTATTTATTCTGTAAAATTAAATTATTATTTTATTAATTGAATTGTTTAAATAAAGTATTTAAGAGAATTTAAAATCATATTATTTTAGAAAACATTTAAATTGTGTAAAATTTAAAATTTCATTTAAAATATAAGCATCTCATTTTCTCTATTTTTCTTTGCTGCTCCTCCTGTGTGATCACATTTCACATTTTAATAATTAATTTTATTTTTATTTAATATTAAAATTTTATTCTTTAAATAAATATTTAAAATTTAAAATTCAAATTTTTTAAAAATTGAATTACCAAATAAGGAAATTAAAATACAAGAAATTAAATTGTTTTATCCCAACAAAATATTTATAAAATAAAAGGAATTTAAATGAAGGCTATTAAAATATTCTACATTTAAATTTCTTAGAAATTTTCAAATTTTATTGTAAAAGGATAAATGAAATTAAATATCACTATACATAGAAAAACTTTATATAATTTGAATATTATAAAAAGTTGAACGTGGAACATGATTTCTAGATGTTTGGAAGTCAGCTTCACATGTTGGTCCGTAACTGTTGCTTCTAACTTAGGTCCTCTGCTGCTTCCATTTTCATACCTTTTTAATATATTTGATCAACAACACATATTGCTATAGAATTTTCCACCGACGTTTTGAACACACACACAGTTTTAGTAATAGTAGTGCCGCCTCCAAAATCCTAAACCTAAGATGCGACTTATTCTTCATCTTGTTTGGCTCAGCCAATGTGTCATGCTTACGCCAAAGCAGCCATCTCCTTTCACACCAAACAACTCCTAAGTAACTATCCCCTTCTCACTTCATCACATCTTGTTATTTAATTGCTTTAATTGATTCAGCAGTCACACTTGCTTCTTTCACAAGTAATCCAAGTCACAATAGCAGTGTTTTGGTTACATATGTGCACATTCATGTCACACCAATTCTTGTCTATGACACAACTAATCAAATTCTCAATATATTTTAAAATATTTACATTTAATTAAATTTCTTAAAATTTTAGAAAAATATTTTATAAATAATTACAATACGCAGATAACCAGTTATACAATGTAAAGGGAGAGAAACATCTATATATATAAAATATGAAGAGAAAGAAATACGTATATATTATGTAAGTGAGTTGGCTGATTGAATGTATATTGTAGCTGGTTAAATACATATTGCAGCTGGTTGCGAAATAAAGTTGAAAATTTTTGCGTTTTAAATTTTAGTTTCTAATATTTTTTTATACAAAGTGAAAAAGACTAATTCTATTAAGAGAAAATTAAATTTTGTCAAAATTTATCAAACAAATTAACCCTAACCAATTAATATCTTTAACTTTTATTTTAAGTCTATGCTTTATATTATTTTAAAATTTGAATTATTTGTATCTATGAATAAGCATGCCTTCATTCTTCACCGACCAGTGCGTGAATTAACGTATTCAAAATTGATTGAGTTTAACAAGTGGTTATAATTTGAGTTTAATTTAATTATAGTTCTCTAATAAAAGATACATATGATACGATTTCTTTTAAAAAAAATATTACTAAAAAAATAATTATTAATTTCAATAAAAAGTCAACTATTGTTAAGTGTTCAACACTCTCAAGCTACCAAACCAATATCCTTTATAAATACCAAGGGTTTCCAAGTCTCTAAGAGTTCCATTCCAATATTTTCACATATTCATTTCCACACCTTGAAACCTACGCACCCAAATTTCAATTTTGTGTTTGGTTAATTAGTTGTGTGATGAAGAGAGAAAGAGAGGTTGATAGCTTAACCATGGCGAATTGTTTGATGTTACTTTCTCGTGGAGGTGAGTTTGAGGCGACATACTCAACTTCTTCTATGAGCAACCGTGTGTTTGAGTGCAAGACATGTAATAGGCAATTCCCTTCATTTCAAGCACTTGGAGGTCATAGGGCTAGTCACAAAAAGCCAAGGTTGATGGCTGGTGATATGGATCCTCAATTGCTTCATGATTCACCTCCAAAACCTAAGACTCATGAGTGCTCCATTTGTGGCTTGGAATTTGCTATAGGGCAAGCCTTGGGAGGCCACATGAGGAGGCATAGAGCTGCAAATTTAAATGGAAATGTTCATAATTCTACAACTATGAGTAGTAGTGGTGCTAGCAGTTCTGATTCTTCCACCAAGAACAAAGACAAGAGAGTTTTGGTTTTGGATTTGAATTTGACACCCTTTGAGAATGATTTGGAGTTTTTGAAGATTGCAAAGCCAACAACTACTTTTGTTGATTATTTGTTTTGATTTATCTGTTGATGAGTATTGTTAATTACACTTAGGGAGGTAGCTTTGTGTATTATACATAGATGAATGTTTGGTTTTTTTTTTTTTAATCTATGGTCTATATTTTGTTATCATACTGTATGAAAAATTGTTCATTTCTTGGGCATAATAGGAACTTCATGATCCTTTCGAGTCAAAACCACGCCATTTTCCTTCTGCTAAATCTGTTTCCATTGACAAAGCCAATATTGAGATTAAAGAATTGACATGATGAAGGATATATGCTTGATTCTAACTTCTTCTACATTCCAAATTTTATTGATCGATCTCATAATCTGTGAGGAATTGAAGAGTAATTTTCTTTTCACTAAATTGAACAATCATAAGATTATCAAGATGAAATGCATTTGTAATTATATAACCAATAATACACGTAATACTGTATTTGTGTATTTTTATGTTTTGTCCTTGGAATATAACTTCACATAATACAGAAAATGTTTTATATTGTGAATGGTTGCAGAAACTTCTGAATGTTTGATACAGAAAATGGTTGCAGAAACTTCTAAATCCTTAACACTACAAAAATTGTGGGCAAAACATATATCTAATTTAAATCCCTGTGAATCAACTTTTGACCCCATTTTGTTGAACAGTATTACATTTGGTATTTGATGTACAGCTTAAACTCAAACAGAAAAAGCTGATCCTTAACTAAACTTTTGAGTTTATTTTCTTAGTTTAATTTTAATTAATTAATGGATATACTATAAATGTTATACTCGTTCACAAAGGAAAATAAAATACAATCACTCTTGAATGGATTGGGAAACAATCTTCTGATTGATCTAAACAAATATCGTTTATTTTTTGCACTATTTGTGCTGATTTTAATTACACAAGTTTGGTGTTAATTAAGTTATGCAGATGAATATTCAATTTCTTGCAAAACATTTAAACAACTGTCTTAAGCGTGGAAATTAAACACATGTTTTAGATAATCTTTTATATCAAATTGTGTTTTTGACAAGAAAATTAATAACAAACGATTTTAGTCGTCTTACTTATACATCATTATATCATATTAATTAATTCACTTCACATATATATATATATATATATATAGAGTCACACATATCACATTGAATTAAATTTTCATTAATTGTACTTGACCATAAGTTAAGAAGGAAATTTCCAAATACCAAATGCCGTGCACTTTAATACATATACAGAAATACATTATTATTCTTTGCAGCCATGCCATCTAGAAGTTTTTTAGTTTATTACTTTAATAAATTTGTTTCATTCACAATACTAATTTAAAATGTGTTAAAGAATTTGAACACTAATACAGTTGTTGGTAGATAGAGTTAGTTGAGTAAGCTTAAAAGTGGACCTTATAAGTTAGACCAAACGCATAGTAAACCATGTGCTTCATAAGTGTTTCTTGGTTTCTATCTTTGTTCTTGATTACGTATTTTATAGAAAGAGTTGCAAATTCTTTGGAAAATTAATTATCCCACAATGGGAACAAATTTCGAGACCATGACAATTTGCACAAGATACACACAATGGTTGTCCAAATAGTTAGACTTCATGTGGATAATATTGATGATGGTGTCAACTTTTGATACTACAGCAAGTTACACCAGGTTGAGACACGAAGTAATCTAGAAAAGATACCTTTCTTAATTTCCGACCACAGAAATTCCAAATTACTTGTTACCCTCAATTCAATGTATGAAATTATAGAGTATTTTACACTTTTTTTAATTATAAATAATTTTGTTATAACTTTTTATTGATCATATATAATGTCTAAAAAGATATTTACATTTTCTATATATATTAATTAAATCAGTGATAATAAATTTATGTATTAACAACTCTACTTTATACTACGTAGTCAACTAGCCAACTCACTTATAAAACGCAGTTAACTATAATACGTAGCTAACCAATTAACTTACTCATAAAACATAAAACATAAGAGAGTTTCAAATCAAGGCATCCAATTCCCGTCTAATACCCAGAAAACCTTTCAGAGTAAGTAGCAAACGGTCTTTATACTCGAATTTGTTTCTATGTTGCTAAATCACATATTTGAACCTATTTTCTTTTCTTCACATTTTATAATTAATTATCTGATATTAATAATCTAGTCAATTTTATTTCGCTAACAACTCAATACACAACTAACTAACCAACTCACTCAAAAAATATATACGTATTTCTCTCTTCACATTTTATACATTTACATATTTCTCTCTCTTCACATTATATAACTAGTTATCTGTGTATTGTAATTGTTTACTAAATATTATTTTAATCTAATTATCTACATAATACAATTATTTATTAAATATTTTTCATTAATTAAAGCATGATTAGTCACTCTAATAACATTTTATATGCAATTGGGTAGCAAAGATATGACGTATAGTGCAGGTTGGCAAAGATTATTTGGATTCTAAGAAAATAAAATTTATATATATAAAAATATTTGAGCTATGGTGTTGTACGTAATGGCGTAACTAACAACAGTAGACTTTTGTGTTCAGAGTCATCATCGTTATCACAATCAAAGTAACTGTCAAACTTTCCCATTTGTAATTTCCTTCATTTTGCTAGTCAAGTCGCGTTGGAGACTTTGATTCAGAAATTTAAGTAACTATGGAAGTTTCATAATATTAATAAATCAAGCCACATTTATTGGACCTCCTTATAGCAAATGACAAATTAAAGAAAAAGGTTTTCTTTGATACTTCATTAAAATATATTAATTCAGAACACTACGTGGGAACTATTATATTAATTCCATAACTGCCTAAACATTATAGTCAAACAGGATTTGAGAAATTCAGAATGATTATTATTTAACCGTGTCGGCTTGCTAAGATCTAGATCTTTTAATTAAAAATTCATTCTTCATTTTCTACCTTATCAATCTCACGTTACTTTCATGAAAAATATTCGTGGTTAATTATTTTATATAAAATTTAAGTGATTCATTGTTTTTTCGTTTCTTAATATTTATATCATCTTTCGCCACAATTTTTTATTTTTATGATTACTTGAATGAAGTGATTCTTGGATTTTTATTTTTGTTTTTATTTTTTTAAGACACTAGTTTTAATTTGGCTTGACTGGCATTGATCATATAGTGATAAATTAATTTGACGATTACTGAATACATCAATCAATTCACATTCTAGGCTAATCAAGGGTATCAAAATTTTGAAAATATAATTGTGTTAAATACTTAAAATAAAAATTTTGTTATATATATGATGGGCATTTTAATTCAGATATGATTCATTATTTTCCGTAAAAGATACTTATTATTTATATATAAAAAATATATTAGCAACATCAAAGAAACTGGTTGAAAGGGTTATTTCTATGTGTATTTTTGGATAGAATTAATAAAGTTTATTATATATGAAATTGATTTGAATCAAAACTAATTTTATAGTGATGTAATTTATATTTGAATGTTTTTAAAACAAAACTAAATTTTTAATAAAAGAGAGTATAAAATTTTTAACCCCAAGTAGAAATTGCTACAATTTATAATCAATTTGAAAGATCTGAAAGTAAACAATAAAAATTAATTTAAAATGAGTTCTAAATAAAAAATAAAGCAAACACGCATGCATTAATACATGTAAGAACACAGAGTTAGTAAAAGATGCTAATTCTAGAAATAGTGTGTAACTGGGATGGGTATAAGCAAGTAGCTAGGTAGTTTCCAAAGACTGTGTTGGTCCAACTGTGATATATAAATCTCAGTAGTTTGGTCTAACTTTCCCACTATATATTAATAAATCAGCTGAGTTATACTATATATGCTGCTTCTTCTTGGTCTCAAGTTGACCTTTAAATTACTCATATAGGGTTCACACGAGCCTCTTCTAATTAATTTGCTTGCATGAGTCACCATTTGATATGTATGTAACCAAATTTGTGAGTGAAAATGCGTTTTGTGATCTTGCGGCTGGTTTATCTAGGGTTTATTACTCTCTTGACGCTTATCTTGTTTTATCCATATTACGTGTTAAGTACACGTCACAAATCTTGGATGAGCAAAACAATTTTTCATCTTTATCTTCTTCGATCTTCATTTTCATTCTATGGAAAAATTAATTTTCTCATCGTCCTCCCAAAATATTCCCAATGTAAGTAAGAATTTTGAATAAAAAATAATTGATAAACGATTGAAATACGCAAACAATCAGTTATAAAATGTAAAAAAAAAACATACTCGTATATGTATAAAATATGAAGAGAGAGAAATATACCTATGATTAAGTTGATATATATGTTGTGAGTGAGTTGACTGGTTTACTGCGTATTGATTAATTATAAGATAAAATTAAAAAAAGTTAAATATAATAAAAAATATTTTCAAAAATTACAAAAATATATTATTCTAAAATATTTACTCTCATTTATATATAAGCAACATAGCCAGTCTCATATGAGATTTCACACCCTTTAATATTAAATTTTTAACATATTTCTCTCACATAAAAAAAATAAACTTATCAAAAACTAAACTTATTGAACGCGTTTAAATTATTAACATTTCGATATAATATGCATAAAAAAAATATAATCATTATATAATTAACTGAGAAGATGCATTATGGATTTCAATAGCAGCCTTTAAGAATTCCTATGTTTAAGGTAAACCCGCCGCAGCCTCCATTACGACGTTGTTTAAGGTAGTTATATTATATTCATTTTATTTAATTAGTTGGGAAAAGTAAAAGAAAATAAAGAAAAGATGTTGACTTTTAGAAATAAGTTTACAAATTTTCTCCCACTACTATTTTTTCTTTTTTTTACTTATTTTCTTTAATTCTCTAGGGTTGAATCTCTGAATATTGCTCTCTTTGGTAATTCGTATACCTCAATAAATATAAACAGTTATTTGTTTTGTGATATTTAGAGTAAGAATCTAGAACCTATATAAATAAATACTGACTTTCCTGTTTGAAAAGTTCCTAAAAACCAAACACGTTATAGCATACCTAACGTTGTTGTACCTAATGTTATTAACTTTAAGCCACTTGATTCGCAACATGCATGCATGAATATTAGAACCCTGGAACAGTCAACAACTTACATTTTTTTTTTTTTTGCTCAAACGAGTTACATAGATATTCATGACATTATTAGTCATCTTCTAAAAATTTTGGTTATCAAATTAGTTCTTTAAATTTTTATTTTATCACTACTTTAATTTAGTTTTTCAGAGATTTTGTATCTAAATTAACTCCAAAAATTCTTTTTGTTTACAACTTTACTAGTGTTCGATATAAGAATAAATATAGCAATGGTATAAATATTTTTATATGTAATTAATTAATGACCTAATCCTTAAAGGGGTAATTAACATAATTTAAATCTTGGAAAGACTAATTTGATGATAAATATTTTTGAAATGTCAAAATTAGATAAACATATAACTTTATATGGACAAAGTAAGCCATTTCTTTTAAATATTAATCAATAAGTATAAAATTTAGCCGATAAGGTAGAAGTCTATTTTTTGAAAATCTTCCACCATAGACCACGTGTTGTAGAATTAAGAACAATCATAACCTTTGTCTTATATAATTAATCTTAGCATTTGATAATTTGACTTTTTTTTTTATCTTTTGAACAACTAGTTTTTAGAATTTCTTAAAACAATACCAAGTTTAATTAATAACATAAAAAGATAAGAGGTGAAAAGGAAATTACTTAGAAGCAAGACTAAGCATGCATGAAAATTGAATGATATATATAATAAATAAAGATGAGAAGGTCAAAGTGGTTAGTGAGAAGCAAAAGGAAAAAAAGAGTGGGTAGGCACCTCCATTACCATTAATTACTAAACCTTATGAAGCACTTGGTATGGCGTGATCAATGCCTGTCTCAATAAGAGAACATGCTAGAGGAATCATCATCTATTCAAACTCACCACAATTCGTGGCCTTCATTCATTTTTTGTGACTTTGGAAAGTGGAAACTTTTATTTTATTTTATTTTTCTCTTTTGTAATAGGCCACAAATTAATATACTTTTTGACAAATAATTAATCATGTTTGCGTTAGATTAATATAATTATTTATTTTACATCAAATCAATAGAATTATTTCGAATTATAAAGTTTTTCTTTGAATATAATATACGTAGTTACGTATTTAAGATTTAATAATAAAGTGACAGTTGTTTGTATTTTTGGTATATTAACTTACATATACAATAAATAATGTTAGGAGGAAAACATTCATATTATATATTATTCGAGGACAAATTCTCCATATCAATATTATGGATACATATTTAAGATTTAAACAAAATATTTTTGATTATTTATATTAAATGACCTACATATTTAATGATAAGTAAAACCTTAACAAGTATTTTAAAATGAGTAGAGGCAAAATACCCAAAATATTGTTGATATTCTTATATACAAAGTGTTATTAATAATTTTGTTTAGTATTGATTAAAAATTATGAATATATATAGCCATTAAATAAAAAGTGAAATTTATCAAAATTTATATCTATAAAAACATATTACTAACATATTTTTTAAATATATTTTGGATTAATTTGCACGTATATTACACATAATAATAAATATTAATTTTCCAGGAGCAATTAAAAAGAAGTTGTTGAGTTTAAAAGGGGCTAATCATGTCCCAACAAACACTCTTCCATTGTAAAAGTGATTGTCATTTATGGCACTTTCCATTTGACAGTGGAATATGAAGGAAAATAAGTGATAAAAACTCAAAAGTAGTTGCATCAAAAGTGTAACACAACCTTAAGTCAATATATAGTGTTCCAGGTCAACAACACCCTAACCCCACTGTTAATGCATAAATGAACAACCTGGTCCCTGGGACCATAGTTAATAAATTACTTTTGTAATGTCGTATAGCATCAATATTGACTTTCACTACTCTTCTTTGACTTGATTCTTTCTTTAATTAATACTTCCATGTACCTCAAATTAATTCTCCTTTTGTCACTTTATTTGATTTTCGTTTTTATAGTACTTGTAGTTGGTGATAAATTATTAGGTATGTTAAAATCATTATGATTCCTTTTAATTTCAATATATGATATAATCAAATGTTGTTAAAAAATTTATATGTTAGAAAATTAAATAGATGCTGTATAAAGTTCGTACAGGATCGTGATTCGATATTATTTAATAATTTTTCTCTATGTACATATGAAATTATTAATCAATACAAGTTACTATAAATTGTGTTGATAAGCTTTTTCAGATTACACTGAGCGGAAAGAATTTTTGCACTTATGAATTACTTTATGAAATTGGATGTTCATGAATTATCTTAACATGTAGTTAATTTCGAATCTGGAAAATTGTTAAATGTACTATGAATTATAAAATTTGATAGATATAGATTGAGTAATCCGTAATACATTTGTAAATTTAATGCACTATGTAAAAGAAGAAAAAAGGGTATTTTTGTATTTTCGCATGTCAGATAGGGTGTGAGAAGAAAAACAGAGTGCAAGAAGCAAAGAGCTGCAATAGACAGAAGAGGTTGGGCTGAGGCCAGTTTCATGAAGGAACAAAAAGGGACACAGTTGGGCTACTTGCACATTTATCAGGCCCTAATTCTATAAAATAAAGAAAGTGATAAAACAACTATAAAATAAAATAATAAATAAATACTAATGTGCTTTTATCATTTGGCACATTAAACTTTATTTATATTTTTTATTAATGTACTCTCTGTCAAAAGCTCTTTGTATCAGTGTATAATTACTAGAACACAAGGAATAGATGAAAGGATGATGAAAAAAAAATATAATCAGGCATCATATACTTTTAGTTGATTGTTTTTGTTCAACTTCTATTCCCAATAGTGTATTTGAGAATTACTAATTTGCAATTCAATTCAGTAATGTTGGCTCTTATTTGTTCATCTTGATATGAATAAAGTGTTTTATGGGATGATGATCTCCTTAGAGTTTAAGAGATTGTGTTTGGTTTAGGGAATGATCTCTACATATATTTTCTTTCATTTGTTTTTGAAATAAACAATCATTTTAATTCCTAAAAGTTTAAAAGCCAAAATTAAGATCGGTTAATTTAATTTTTAAAAATAATAATAAAATAATTTCACAAAATGTAATATAATTATCATTTTGATTTCTGTATGATATATATAATCATTTTTAAAAAAATATATTATTTATTATTATTTATGTTCCTTAAGTTAAGTATTAAAATAAACATGGATGATTTATGTAAGAGGTTAAAATAATAATAAAATATTAAATTTAAAAATTAAAATAATTATAAATATTTTCCAATAATTTTTACCCTATTAGCTACGTTAGAAATAGAAAATAATGACGTGCATTTATTAGCCTGAATCATTGAAATTTTATGGTGGTAATAAGCATGCTTTATCATCCATATATAAATAAAATTATCTAATTTTACACGTGTTAAGATCTATTTATTTTTGTTATTTTATGTAAAAATAAAATTGGATTTTTTAAACTACTCTCAATTAATATTTATTGAAAATAATATCTCCACTTAAAAAGTAGAATCATCTAAGAGTATTTTTTAAAATAAAAATATTAAATAGAGTTTGTCTAAATGGCCTGAAGTAAAATTATGCACATGTTAATTAAAGGCTTAAAAATTGTATAAAATGGAACACTTATAATAATAGTGTATCTAGATGTTGTTGACCTTTTAAATTATCGTCTCTTAACGTGTGTGAACACACAAGGTATAAGACATTTTCCTTTTCACATTACGAGCATACATCATGTTTTAAAATAGATTAAGTTAATAGTTACATTCTAGAAGTATTTTAAGATTATCATAATCATACCTTGTTAAATTTTAAAATAACAAATAAGTGAAAGTTACTGCGTTTTAAAATAATAAAAAAAAGCATTTATATTTTCAATATTATTAATAAGATTCTTTATAATATATTTAAATTACAAATATTTAATCATTAAAAATGCACAAAGAAAATAATATTCACTTATGCATTAAAAACATTATAATTATCATAATAATGCATAATTAATTGTTGCATTAAATGACATGTATCCGACGAGATTATGTTAACTTGTCTCAATTTAGTCGAGTTTATGCAACAATGATACATGTTTAGAAATGTCTAATTTTTTTTTTTCTTTTAAAGAAGTAGGTCAATCTTCTCCATCAAAATCCAGACACCCCTCATCAATGAACTATATATCTTCTTAGAAATTCTTTATAATTTATAAATATTTTAAAGAATATCCTTTTAACATTTTTATCTCTTATACTGAAATATTTACTCCTCTCTGCCTTAACACTTTGGCTTAATTACTAACTTAAATATGATAGTATTTTTTTAATGAACACTAAGTACTCTAAACCAATATCTTACTCACATTATCTACATCTCACGACATTCGATTATCTTTCACAACATTTACTATAATTTTAATAAAAAATAAACATTTTTTTTGAAAAATTCAATAAATTATTTTTTCTTCATCTTCATACAAATTTTATATTGTATAAAAAGCTTAATGTTTCACAAAAATATTAAAGAAAAGTTTTTTAAGTTTTTGTTATTCAATGACAAATCATTATCTAGAAATCCAAAAGAAAATATATACAATATATAAGACATTGCCACTATGTCAGTGAAGTCCACGGCACTGCAACAACACAAACCAACATCGATTCTCTCCCTTCATTTCCAATCCAAAATATCTAACCTTTGCACAGAGAGAGAAGAGAGAAATGGGTGATGCAATTGTGACATTCGTTGCAGACAAGTTAACGAGGCTGCTTGTAGAGGAAGCCAAACTACTCAACGGTGTTGATGACAAAGTCAATTCCTTGCGCAGCGATCTCAAGTTCATGAACATCTTTCTCAACAACTCTCAATCCAAGCGAAAAGATCATCACATCGTTGCAGAAGTCGTTAACCAGATCAGAGACATCGCTCACGAAGCCGAAGACATCATCGACAGTTACATCGCCGACATGGTCAAACAAAGAAGAAGGAACATGTTGGAAAAGGTTGTCGTCCGCGGTGTTGACCACGCGCTCATGCTCCACAACGTTGCATCCAAAATAGACAGAATCAAAACCAGAATCAACGAGATCTTGGATAACAAAGCAAGATTCGGCATCGAAGGAAAGGGTGATGAAAGATTAGAAGCTGAGAGAATAAGGAAACAGAGAAAAGAGGTTGAGGAAGAAGAAGTAGTTGGGTTTGTTCATGACTCTAGAGTTGTGATTGAACAACTCATGTCAAGTTCTTCACGTCTTAAAGTTGTTTCCATCATTGGTATGGGTGGATTAGGCAAAACCACCCTTGCTAGGAAAGTGTATAACAATAGAAGAGTGAAGAACATGTTTCCTTGTCGTGCGTGGGGTTATGTCTCTAATGATTATCGTCCAAGGGAATTCTTTTTAAGCCTTCTCAAGTGTTTGTTGTCTACTCCTAAGTATAATGATTTGTTCAAGAAAAGAGAAGATAAAGGTATGATAAGTGATGAAGAATTGAAGATGAAGGTTAGAGAGTGTTTGAATAGAAGTGGCAAGTATTTGTTAGTTGTAGATGATGTTTGGCAAAACCAAGTTTGGAATGAAGTTAAAAGCGCGTTTCCTGATGATAAAAATGGGAGTAGAATATTGATAACTACTCGTTGGGCTGAAGTGGCTTCTCATGCAGGTCCTATGCCTCCTTATATTCTTCCATTTCTTACTAAAGAAGAAAGTTGGGAACTGCTTTCAAAGAAAGTGTTTAGAGGTGAAGAGTGTCCTTCTGATTTAGAATCTATGGGAAAGTTGATTGCTGAAAGTTGTGATGGTTTACCACTTGCTATCATTGTTATGGCAGGGATTTTAGCTAACAAGAAATCTTTGAGGGATTGGTCTAGAATCAAGGATCATGTGAATTGGCATCTTGGGAGGGACAACACACTCAAGGATATACTCAAACTCAGCTATGACACCTTGCCACCGAGGTTAAAGCCTTGTTTTTTATATTTTGGAATGTACCCTGAAGACTATAAGATTCCCGTTAAGCAATTGATTCAGTTGTGGATATCTGAAGGGTTGTTACTACAAGAAAATTCTGGAGGACAAGACATACCAGAGCCAGAATATATTGCTGAAGAGTACTTAGATGAACTAGTGGATCGAAGTTTGATCCAAGTTGTAAGTAGGAGCAGTGATGGTGGTGTCAAAACATGTCGGATTCATGATCTTCTCCGTGACCTGTGCATATCCGAGAGTAGGGATGACAAGTTTTTTGAGGTTTGTGGAGAGATTGATTCTCAAACCCTTAACAGTTGTCCACGTAAGTTGTCTCTTCATGGTACATTGTTTCATTTCTCTTCAAGTAATGTATCTGATTACTCTGTCTCCAACACACGTTCTTTGTTATGTTTTGGCCAAGAGGTGTATAAGGTTAAGGCAAATCACTGGAGATGGCTTCTAAAGAGTTTCAAGCTGGCTCGTGTGTTGGATCTAGGAAGAATGAATGTTAACTCATTACCAACTGATTTGGAGAAGCTTATCCATCTAAGGTACTTGAGAATACATTCATATAATCTTGAAACTATTCCAGCTTCTATATGCAAACTGTGGAATCTTGAAACATTGGACTTAAGGGGTTCTCCTATTAAGTCCTTTTCTGGTGAATTGTGGCAACTTAAACAACTAAGGCATCTTCTTATGTTTGGACCTGTGGGGCTCCCAGATATGCTATCAGAAAGTAAAACAATGCCGAATCTTCAAACACTTTCTACTGTGGCACTTGATCCACGCACAGCATCATTGTTGGATACTCGTAGATTCCCCAGGTTGAACAAATTGGGTTTGCATTGTGAAAGACGGGACAAGTGCAATGCGAAGGTGCAGTTACAAAGCCTCCACCGGTTAAGCCATCTCCACAAGCTGAAAGTGATTGGCACAACGGAGATTCCACAAAATGCAAATGTGTTTCCAGCAAATATCACAAAGATATCACTCACAAAGTTTGGTTTTTTCAACTCTAGTGTTATGAACACTTTAGGAAAACTTCCCAACCTTCAAGTTCTGAAACTGTCATCGCAGACAAATGACACTAGTTTTGATCTGCATTGTGCAACAGGAGGGTTTTTACAGCTTCAAGTGTTTGAGATGGTAACAATCAAGGTTAAAAAGTGGAGACTAGACAAAGGTTCCATGCCACGGCTTCGAAATTTAGTCCTCAGAAGTTGCAAATCATTGACTGAACTTCCAAAAGAAGTATGGTCTTTGAGTACCTTGAGGGAAGTGCAGGTTTTTTGGCCATGTACAGAATTGTCCAAAATGCTCCAAAAATTGGTGATGAAGAATGGGTGTAAACTCGTTTTATATCCTCTCTCAACAAATGATGAGTTAGATTTTCTCTGAATCATTGCCTACTTAGTTAACAATACATGCCATTGTATATCAGTAACTCAACTCAGACACACTGTACTGAGTAATGTTATTCAGCAAATTACTCTTGTGAAATATTGAAATTGTGTACCAAATATTTATTTGTCTATGTGAAAAAAAGTTTAGATGTCCCTTTATATTTATATATATTTTATTTATTGATAAAAGAAAATAATAATAAATTTGTAATATTTTTCCTACTTATAATGTAATAAAAAAGAGAAATGTGCATATTTGTTTTTTTTCTTTTCCTTTTTCAATATAATTAAAGAAAACAGGTAAGTGCCTAGTACATGGTCCAGTGGCATGTCAAATAAGAAAAGCCTCTATTTTCTTCACTAGCTCCCAAATATGACCCATGAATACTAGTTTTGCACTTCACGACTTTCCTATCTAAATAATGATTTCAACATCTGATGTTACAGTGAAGAAGCTCAGTCACATAATAGGTGATGACTTGAGATATTTGATTGAGAAATTTTATGTCTAGAATTCTTTTCGATAACAAAATTTTCAGTTCAGAAAAAACAAGTACGAAAAATAAAATTTCTAAGACAAGGTAATGCAATAAAAAAAATTATAAAAAATATGTATACCTTTCTTTTTCAGTATAACTAAAAAACAAAACAAGTAAACTAATTTTATGAATATAAAATAAAATATGTATATATTTAATTTAGATTCACAATAAATCAAATTAATTAAAAAAATTTAAAATAAAAGTAAAATAATAAACATTAAATTAATAAGCCAACATAATAATTTAAAATTAAATTAAATTTGACTCAATATGGTGGCATGCCAAATAAGACCCGGCTCTAAGAGATTGAGTAGCATCCAAATAAACAAAGACTTAGTAGTAGTGTTGTTTTGACCTTAGCATATACATACAATACATTACATGACAACCAACTCCACTCACAAACCCTAACACTACCTTACAATTTTACACGTCATATCTCATTAATATTAAATCATGTTAGTTAATTAATTACATGGACCATTACAAATTTGGATTAAATATTTATGAAAATGATTAACACAATATTTTTTTAAAAAAATTAAAAATATTTATTAATAAAGTATAAGATTATCGAAAAATATTTAATAAATAAATATAATGTGCATACAACTAGACAATCAATTATAAAATGTAAAAAAAATAAAAATAAAAATACGTACATGTACTTATATCATGAGTGAGTTGACACTCATATGTCAATACGTGAATATAAAAATAGAAAAATATTTAGTAGACAAAACTGTAATACGTGCAGACAACTAGATAATCAGTTATAAAATGTGAAGAGAAAGAAATATATATATATATATATTATATGAATGAATTGACTGATTAATTGAATATGTATATCGCTATTAATGGTCACCTTGCTTATTTTTAACTACTTGAGCACCCAAATAAGACTTGGCTTGCTCTTAGTAATAGTAGTGTTGACTTAGCTATGCATAGATACATATAAACATACATGCAAGACAACATAGAACCTCACTACCACACATTCATTCATCATTTTTCCAATCCAAACTTGTCTTATGCTTAGATTCATTCATCATATTCTTGTTTGAAAGTATAAAGCTCTTACTCAAAAACACTATCTTGTTGCAAAGAGAAATGGTGGATGCAATTGTAACCGTGCTGGTAGAAAAATTGTCGAGGGTGATCGAAAAGGAAGCGAAATTGTTCAGTGAAGTGAAAGACAAAGTGACGTCATTGCAAAGTGAGCTCAAACTCATGAAAGAATACCTCAACAAGCATCAAGGGAAGCGGAATGAGCACGACATGGAACCAGAAGTTGTGAACCAAATCAGAGACATCGCTTACGAAGCCGAAGACATCATCGACATTTATGTCGCTGAGATGCTCAAACAGAGAAAGAAAAACACACTCATCAAATTTGGCAGCGTGGATCACGCGCTGATGCTTCGCAAGGTTTCGGTGCAGATAGATAAGATCAAGTCTTCCATCAAAGAAATCTTAGAGAACGAAGCGAAATTCAGCATCCAAGGTGGAACCAAAGACACTGGAGAAACAGAGAAAATAAGGAGACAGAGGAAAGACGTTGAGGAGAAAAAAGTGGTGGGTTTTGAGAGTTACTCAAAGGTTGTAATTGATCAACTTTTGGACAAGGGTTCTTCTCGTAACATTGTTTCCATCGTTGGTATGGGTGGGATAGGTAAAACCACTCTTGCTAGAAAAATATATAATCATGATAGAATTGAGAAAACATTTCCTTGTCGTGCATGGGGTTATGTTTCCAATGTTTATCGTCCCAGGGAATTCTTCTTAAGTATTCTTAACTCTTTGTCAAATTCTAAGTATAATGATTTGGTAAAGAGAAGGGTAAGTGAGGAAGAACTGAAGATGAATGTGAGAGAATGTGTTGAGGGAAAGAAGTACTTGGTGGTGGTGGATGATGTTTGGGAAATTGAAAATTGGATGCAAGTTAAAGAAGCGTTTCCTGATGATAACAATGGGAGTAGGATATTGATAACTACTCGTTCAAGGAATGTGGCTAATCGAACAAGTACTACATTCTCTCCTTACTATCTTCCATTTCTCAATAAAAGTAAAAGTTGTGAGCTACTTTTCAAGAAGTTGTCTCGGGGAGATGAGTGTCCTTCTGAATTGAGAGACCTTGGAGAGTCCATAGCCAAAAGCTGTGATGGTTTGCCACTTGCTATCACTGCCATGGCTGAGAGATTAGCAAACAACATGTCACTCAGGGAATGGACTAGAATGAAGGATAAAGTGGATTGGTATCTTGGAGAGGATAATACACTCAAAGCTGTTCTTAAACTCAGCTATGACAACTTGACTGTGACTTTAAAGCATTGTTTTTTATATCTCGGGATGTTTCCTAAAGATTATAAGATTCCTGTCAAGCAATTGATACGGTTGTGGATTTCTGAAGGGTTGGTAACACATGAAACTACCTCACAAGGGCCAGAGTTTATTGCAGAACATTACTTGAATGAATTGGTGGCTCGAAGCTTGGTTCAAGTGGTGGACAGAACATGTGATGAAGGTGTTAAGACTTGTCGGATTCACAATGCTCTCCGCCACCTTTGTATATCCGAAAGCAGGCACAACAAGTTTTTTGAGGTTTGTGAAAACATTGGTCCTCATTCTCAAACAAATAACAATGGTGATGTTCGTAGGTTGTCCTTCCAAGGTACGTTGTTTAATGTCTCTTCAAACACTGTACCTGATTTTCCTTTCTATTCCACGCGATCTCTCTTATGCTTCGACCAAGAGGTAACTGAGGTTAATTTAGACCACTTGAAATGGCTTTTTAAGAGTTTCAAGCGGGGTCATGTGTTGGATCTTGAACGAGTGAATGTTAACTCAT
Source organism: Hylodesmum podocarpum (assembly GCA_026586105.1). NCBI lineage: Eukaryota > Viridiplantae > Streptophyta > Magnoliopsida > Fabales > Fabaceae > Hylodesmum > Hylodesmum podocarpum. The sequence continues at coordinate 471,336 of JALJEV010000014.1, read as the reverse complement.
TACCCTCTGAATTGAAGAACCTCATCCATCTAAAGTACTTGAGAATAATCTCAAAAAATCTTGAAACTATTCCAGCTTCTGTATGCAAATTATGGAATTTGGAAACATTGGACTTAAGAGGTTCTCCTATTAAGTCCTTTTCTGGTAAACTGTGGCAGCTTAAGCAACTAAGGCATCTTCTTATGCTTGGACCTGTGGTGCTCCCAAACATGCCTTTATCAGAAAGTGAAACCATGCCCAATCTCCAAACACTCTCTTCTGTTTCTCTTGATCCACACACAGCAACCTTGTTTGATAATGGTACATTCCCAGAGTTAACAAAATTGACTTTACATTACAAAAAACATGACGACACGTGTAATCCTAGTAAGCAGTTACAAAGCCTGTGTCACCTAAAACATCTCAAGACGTTAAAACTGATAGGGACAACAGAGATTAGTGCAGATGTTCTCCTAGTACCATCACTAAGATAACCATTACAAATTTTCGTTCCTTCAACTCCAGTGCCATGAATACACTAGGAAAGCTTCCTAACCTGCAAGTTCTGAAATTGAAAACGCAGAGAGGTAATGCTAGCTTTGACTTGCATTGTGCCAATGGAGGGTTCCCACAGCTTGGAGTGTTTGTGATGGTAGGAATCAAAGTCAAAAGATGGAAGCTAAACAAAGGTTCTATGCCACTTGTTGGACGTGTGGTTATCAGAAACTGCAAGCCCTTGCATGAGCTTCCCAAACAACTCTGGTCTTTGAAAACATTACACGAAGTGAATGTTTCTTGGCCCACTAAGGAATTGAGAGAAAAACTTCAAAATTTGGAGATGAAGAATGGGTGTAAACTTGTTGTTTATCCTCGTAACCAAGTGAAGAATTAGATTCTGTTTAAATTAATCGCTGGTTAATCAATAATGTATGTTTAACTGACTCGTTCATACAAGAGTTGTCTTTATATATTATTTCGTTATTGTTCTCTGTATTGTATTCATTACAATTATATGCCCCATACTAGCAAATTTACTTTCTTAATAATTAGGATACTTTAATCTAGTAACCGGATATTGTCACGTTAATAGTAAGTATATGCACGATTGGACATAAATTAATTGAAAAATATTTAACTGACAAATACAATACAAAGACAACTAGATAATTAATTATAGAATGAGAAGAGAAAAAATTACACGTATATTTAAAATATGAAGAGATAAAAATATATATATTTTATGAATAAATTACCAATTTACTCTATATTAATTTAAGATAAACTTTAATTTAAATTTATTAGACATATATTACATTGACTCTCCAAACTCCACTGCATAATAGAATTTGAGAGTATCTTGGCTCTTCATATTTCATAATACCTGAGACCTGAGAAATTGGTAAATAATTTCCAAAAGGTTGATGTGAAGAATACTCGATACCTGATACTGGATAAGTAGATGTGATTGCCTCATTGTCAAAATTCACAGCTACAATTACTTAGTGATTAATTATTGGAAATAAACAAAATTGAAAAGTAAATGAAGGGAGATTAATCCACTTTGATTGGAAGATGTTGATCCATACATCAAAGGTACAAAGTATATGTATTTGTTGGGCCGAACAGCAACAGCAACATTTTTAATTCATTAAAATGCATACTTATACAAAATACATAAGTTAATTTACTGTTATAATTATGAAGCACACTGTTTTAAAATCAGAAAAATTAAATTACTTAATCAAATAATCTATGTAACGATGTCTTAATTTCATTGTTACATTACATCAAAAAGTTTTTTAATAGACTTAGCTACACAAATCTAAGGAAATGACTGAACACTATTCCATTTTGTTCCATGAAAAAGATATATGTGTTGATGGAAGAAGAACAAGAAAATGGTCCATTAGAAGTGACTGCATTTTTGCACAAGGATAGATTTTAATTTTCCATCTCTCAAAAACTTATATATCAGTGCCTTTATCTTCCAGGAAGGAACAGAAGATTGGACCTTTATTGGGCCCTTGGCCCAAAGTCCTTTCTATTAAAGGATGTCCTATAGAATTCAAAAGAGATTCTCCATTTAGAATTTAGCAGTAAAAGTTTTAGGACTAATTATTGGTACCTTGGTGGTTGGTGCCTTGGTGGTTGGTACTCCCATGTGCAATTGAATGGGTGTTGGTAACTAACGTGATTTTAAGTGAAATTTTAATTAAAATTAAATTTTCTTCTAAAAGCATATTGCATATTTAAGTAAAATGAAAAATATATCTTTATATTGGGGTGAAATATTAAATATCATAAAACTATTTTATAACAAATTTATTTTGACATAAAACTTTAGACATATAAACTATTTTATTACGATGTTAAGATGGTAATCTTGTATGTAAGTTCTCTTTTTTCTTTTTTTATTTTTTAGTTTTTATTTGATAGATAACTATAATATGTAGAGAATTGAATAATTAATTATAAAATACAAAAGAAAGAAATATATATATATATATATATATATATATATATATTATATAAGTAAGATGATTGATTGATTTTATACTCAATTACATAATAAAATTGTTTATAATATAATTAAAATTGACTCTTAATTAATCGATTATATTTGTTGATTGGAACAGAAGAAACAATGAATGAGACGACTATTAATCAGAAAAAATTGACCTTCTTTTTCACAATAGGAACCATATTTAAAGCCTCAGACTTTCTTTTCGATTGTCGGTTTAAAACACGAATGTTTCCACCTAATCAAATTTAATTAAAGCCAACAAAGTAGGTTGAGAAAAAGGCGTTGGTTAGAAAAGAAACGTTTTGTGATGAGAATGAAAATGAATAAAAATTAATTTTATTATTTCTTTCATTACGAGTTTGTTTTTATTCTTCAAATCTGGATCAATTTAATCCACTTAAACCCCTGCTTCAAAGACTAAAAGAGCCAATAGGAGACAAGAAACAAATATAAATATAATACTTTGCATACATGCTTAGTACATGACTTGTTCATAATTTTCCTTTGCAAAAATCACTGCATAAACTTGGTTTATTGTGATTGATGTAAAAATCACTGCACAAACACAGAATCCAAGCAACTCCCATCAGAACTCTTTATCTTTGGAGGCATTCCCTTGATCATATGAATTAAGCATTTTGCTAATGATATTTCATCTTCTCTACTTGTAAAGCCCATAAACTTTATCAGTTTAAGATGTTCCAGTTCTGTGTGTTTAGTCCCTTTCATTATGAAACATGAATTGGACCCTCCAGCTGAATAACTTTCAGGATCAATCTGCACATCAGTTAAAGAAAAAAAAAATGTCAGAAAGGTTAAAAATTACTGAAGCAGAACAGCTTAAAATTAATAACCAAGGAGAAAAATGTACTGTCACAAAAAGTCGCTCCAAGGAAGGGCATAATTTCATGAAGGAGAATAAGGCATCCATGTTGTGTTCATCCTTATTATAGTTGTCAATCCACCATAACTCTTTTAATTTATAGAATTTGAAGCTCCCAGACAGATTAGAAATCGATGGCCATATTAATTCCTATAAAAGATAAACTTTTTGGAGTTAAATATTTTATAGCACAAAAAAAATGACAAAATTTAAGTGGATAACATCTTTTAATCACATACTTCTAACACATGATCATCTGTGAACCATACCACACTATGTTGGTTTCATAAGCATGTGACAGGGAATAGAAATGTGTATGGCTGTACTAGGTTCATCTCATGTTACAGTTTCTCAATGTATAAAAAAAACTAACAATAATAATGTAATTAAGCAAACATGGCATACCTCAAAAGTCCATTTACATAGAGTAAGAACCTCAGAGTTCTTTATTGTCAAGAGGGTTGCATCAAAATCCTTAGTGTTGAAACAACTACAACTGAGTCCTAGTCTGAAATCAAGCATGGCATGACTGAGGTTGAAATGATATTCTGGCTTAATCAAAGGTAGTGGGCCACGATACTGAAAAGACTTGAGTTTAGAAGTTTTAAGATGGAGGGACTTCAACTCTAAGCAATCCAAGATGGTTAACTTGTGAAGCTCAGAGGTTGAGTCAACACACAAAGATTGCAACCCTTTGCACTCAATGATCACCAAATTCTCAAGATGCTCCAAATTTGAAACTATGGAATTAGCTACCTCACTAGTGAAACAGGTCACTGATTTCAAATAAAGGGTCTTAACTGAAAAATTGGAGGTAAAAGAATGATTCTTTATGTTGTGTTGCTTACTTAGCTTGAACTCTAACTCATACCCGATTTGAAGCTCTTCCTTCCAAGGAGAGAAATCAAGCATGAGTTTACTATTATTTGCAACAGTTGCTGAGACCACACTGTCTTGAGCAAAGTGAAACTGAAGCTTTCTGGGGTGCTTCAATGGATCAAACTCCTCAAAACGAGTTATAAACTCAGCAACAACACCTATGATATCCTCTTGGGTGCCATATTCAACAAGTGCTTCATTCCACAGGTCTCTCCACCTTGTTGAAAGGAGGCTAGTTTCTAGTGCTGATTCATTTGGTAGAAAAGAAACTATGCGACCCAGAATTTCATCTGGTAGATTAGTAAACAAATCTTTTCCCATCGAATCTGATGTTTCAATACGAATCATATCATCTTTGTTTAGACTATGATTACAACGACACCTATATATATATATATAACCTTCGAAAAATTCATTTTCGTTTTAAAAAATATTTGGTAGACAACTACAATACAAATAACATATTAGATAAATAATTATAATACATATATAACCAATTATAAAACGTAAAAAGAAAATATGTATATCCGTGAATATAAATGAATTGACTAGTCGATTACTTATTGTCGTTCTTGTGAAGTAAAGTTGTTTCACTCCTTAGATGATAAGGAGATCCGTCAACTAAATATATAGAAATTTACCTAATAATGTACGTGGTTTATTTTTATTTTTAATAATAATAATAATAGTATAAACGATAGATAGATGGAATAATAAATAAATCAAAGTAGTAATGGAGGCTATTAAATGCTATTGGAAATAGATTGCATTTTCTTTATGAGTTATGACGATACATGTATAGAGTCAAGTAGAGGGACCATAACATAACCGTAACTGTATTTTGGTGGCTTTTAAATTGCTAGCTTGTAAAATTGGCTTATTCTTCTTTATCATTAAAAGTTGTGATTTAAGTTTGACAAGTTCTACTAATTTACTACATATATTTCAAGGTCAACTATTGTTAATAGTCCTTTGATTTGAATCAAAGCAAAGCTTGTAGCTACGGATAATGGACCCATTACATTTTTCTTATTCTTAGAATTGACATTTTCACTATAGAAACTTAGGGAGAACCAGTTTTATATAGTATAAAAATTGAGATCAAAATTGTAACAACTTTGATGATGGAAGAAGCAATGGACTAAGAGGCTTTCGTGCTCTTCTTGGAATTGGTTTCTTGTAAAATGCAATTATTCACTGTTAAATGCCTTAATTGTTGCCCACGACTTCTGAGTTGGGGTGATTATTTATCTGAATTGGTTACACTTACATTGCACCCTTCATTTTTAGATTTTCACACATTCAAACATTTAGTGAATTTGTATAAAAATTGGGTACTTCAATTTTATTTTAAGTCTGATTTTATGGAAGAAAAAAATTAATTATAGACTATTCAATCTTAATCCCACAATTCAAATTCAGTAATTACATGAATAGTTGAAAATCATGAGGACATAAACTGCTCAATGTGTGAAATTTGTGACCGCAAAGAATCCAGATTTGAGTGATGATACATACAAAGGGTGTCATCTCAAACAAAACAATTACTAGTTATTAAATGGAAACCAAAGTTTCCTCTGCTGACACCTACACACTTTTCATGTGGTGCTTTGTTTTTTTGTATTTTTAATCCTTGTTTTGGTCTTAATTACGAATATTCAACTTTTATATTTTTCTCTAGTTGTGATCATTTCCCTTAATCTTCTTTTTCCTAGACAAGAAAAAGGAAAACCCAAATTCAATTCAATCTTAGTTCTTTGCTTCTTAATATTTAAGATTGAATTATAAAAACTGACTTTGTTTCGGGTGTTTAATTAATTTATATAATTATATACATGTAATTTGAAGTGGAGATGGATTATAAAAACATGTTTTAGATAAGCAAGTCATGCACAATTTTTTGAATGATTTATTCATGAAAACCCAAATTCAATTCAATCTTAGTTCTTTGCTTCTTAATATTTAAGATTGAATTATAAAAACTGACTTTGTTTTGGGTGTTTAATTAATTTATATAATTATATACATGTAATTTGAAGTGGAGATGGATTATAAAAACATGTTTTAGATAAGCAAGTCATGCACAATTTTTTGAATGATTTATTCATGAAAGTTACATGTATTTTTATTTATTGTTTACAACAGTTACATTTATATTCTTATCTTAGGTTTCATACAAAGGAAGAGGGTATGAGAGTGCATGTGAACCATGTCACTTGGGCTATTGCTAAAACTTTGTTTTTACAATTTTTTATGCAGTAATTTAATAGTATTAGTTACCATTTGTCTTATCTAAGAATTAACAAATGATATACTATTCCAAACCTAAATATATAAAAAAAGAAAGATAAATTTAAATGTAAGAAAATAATAATATTCTCAATATGGATTTAAATCTTCTGTGTTATCTTATTATCCTGTTCTATCTCCCACCAAATATTGTTACACAATTGAATATTGTTATCTAACCCTCTTAACTTTCTTTCAATGTTCCATGCTGAAAAGTTACACAATAGTGTCTGGTTAAAAGTCTTGAGATTAAATTACCTCTCATGAACATTCTAATAAATTGTTGAAGTGATTTTCAAAATATATAATTTTGATAATATTCTTCCAAACACACACACAAATGGTACATTCATTGGTCTAACAGAACATCTAGAAATTCCTTGCTCATCTCAATTACATCAAAGAAAGAGAAATCTTAATTACCATCAATGATTTATTCACTCTTCAATATGAAGAGGATAAGCACACATTAACTTGTTTCTAAAAAAAAATTAATCTAGTAGTCATTGTTTGAGAGAGGTTCATGACCATCATCACCAATGAAGATATTATCATAGATAATTGCAGCAATAGCTGCACCAATGAATGGGCCAACCCAATAGACCCAGTGATGAGTCCAAGACCAAGTAACCACAGCAGGGCCAAAGGACACAGCTGGGTTCATTGATGCACCATCAAAAGCACCACCAACTAAGATATTGGCACCCACAATAAAACCAATTGCAATTGGTGCCACAATCCCTACATTCCCTTTCTTTGGATCCACTGCTGTGGCATAAACTGTATAAACCAACCCAAATGTCATCACAATTTCAAAAACCAATGCATTCCACACTGAGACACCAGGGGATAGAGAAAACCCTGATGTTTCCTGCAATGTACAAATTACAATATTAGAGTACCAACTTTCATTCATTAAATTAGTGCAAAATATCACTATCAAATATGAGTAGTATTGTTAAATCTAAAGGAAAATTATGATGCACAGACAGATAAGTAAATCAGATACAAAACATAAATCAAGTGTGACAATATGATCATTCTAAAACTATATAAAATGTGATACATGTAAGATACATATTTATTTACTTACTAACATAATAAATACATAATTGTAATGTTCTAAATCCACACATCATCTCTCAAAAGTGCCTCTCTGAATGGAGATTTATATCATTCCTTTTCTATTGATGTGAAATTTTAATTGTATTGGAACACTGTATTGAGTTGTATTGAATTTTTATGTAAAAGGTAAAAAATTAAGGTTTGGTATTGATGAAGTATGCAAGAATTTTGGTATTGGATATGGATAGTGAAGTAAATTATAGTATTAATGATTCATAAATGGTTACCATTCCACCGGTTGCAGACTTAAGAAGAATGCATGCAACAACTGAACCAAGCAATTGAGCAATCCAATATAAAATACTTCTCAACAAGGTAATGTTTCCTCCAATGAAGGCACCAAATGTGACTGCAGGGTTAACATGACCACCAGAAACGTTTGCTCCAACAGAAACAGCCACAAAAAGTCCAAATGCATGAGACAGTGATGCAGCTATGAGACCACCGGGTGTTGCAGGTCCATTGTTGGTAAGTTTGTCTGCCAAAATAGCCATTAATTAATCATTAATTCAACTAGCATCCCAAAATTCTCACACTTCTAGGCCTAGACAGCATTAAATAGAGGACACAACTATTGAACCTTGTGCTGAAAATTTCATCTTCTGTTTAAAAGCATACAAATATTTTTAACTAAAATTACTTAGTCGGAATTACATGGGTAGAGATCTCACGTAGTATAGAAATGGACATGTTGCATGTATACAAATGAGGAGCAATCATCATTTTAAATGCCAGTTTGTAGGATTGAGTTAGACAAGTCAACCCACTTTTGTAGCAACATGTAAGAGTTATTTTATAACAATTCTCTTAGTTTTCTTTTACTTTAGATATATAAGCACTTGAGCAAACAAAAATGGTTACATAGTCCAAAATCTTGTCTCCATATATCTTTACACAGAAACATCAAATTCTATTAATTCTTTCTTATTAATTAAAAAATTAGGCTATTGATCACATAAAAATTAGCTGAAACCAAGAACAAGTCCATGTGATTTTAGATTATATAATAAGAGTCTGATAACTATTACTATTAGGACAGTAGTCCAGAAACAAGAAGGAAGAAAAGTACTTATTATCTAAATCATAAAGAAGTATAAAAAAATCATAAAAGACTTAATTTTATATATTTTAACAAAAACTATTTCTTTTTTAAATTTCTTAATAAATATGCTTAGAATATTGGTCGTTATTTGTTGTTAATGTGACAAATTGAGAGAATCAAAATAGATCAGGTGACACTAACTCTACTCTAGTGTCTTAAAACTTAGGACAGTGTCAATCAAATTAGAACTTCAGTGTGTGTAACACTTTTAATTGAAATTATTCAAAAATTACAATGTAACTTTTTATTTTATAAACCGGTTTAAAGAGTTGAGTTAGACCAAACAACCCAAATTTATAACAATATGGATGAGTTATTTTATAATAATTCTCTTAGTTTTTTTTACTTTATAAATGTAAGCACTTGAGCAGACAAAAATGGTTACATAGTCCGAAATCTAGTCTCCATAAATCTTCACACACTCATAATCAAATTCTATTAATTCTTTCTCATTAATTAAAAAGTTAGGCTATTGATCACTTAAAAATTAGCTGACACTACGAACAAGTCCATGTGATTTTAGATTATATAATAAGATTCTTGATAACTATTACTCTTAGGACAATAATTAAGAAACGAAAAAAAAGTATTTTTATCTAAATCATAAAGTATAAAAAAATCACAAACAACTTAATTTTATATACTTTCATAAAAACTTTTTTTTTTAATTTCTTTAATCAATATGCTCAGGATATTGATCGTCATTCATTGTTAATATGACAAATAGAGAGAATCAAAATATCAGGTGACACTAACTCTACTCTAGTGTCTTAAAACTTAGGACAGTGCCAATCAAATTAGAACCTCAGTGTGTGTGTGTAACACTTTTAATTGAAATTATTCAAAAATTGCAATGTAACATTAAATTAATGGGACTAACAATAAGCTTCTAAAAAACACATTTTTGAGTGAAAAGAATAATACTAAGTGGAGTGCTCACTGTAAGCCATGCCAGATCCTTCACCAGCAAAAACAAAAATGATCATAGAGAAGAATTCTGCAAATGCTGCTCTGATTGCATCAGGTTGACCAGCCTCTCCAGGGGACCCAATTACAATTCTATTCATTGTGATTAATAATGTCTAATTGCTCAGAAATCAGAACCTCAACAAATACAAGAGAGAACCTATGTGTTTCTTGAATTTCTTTTCTATATGATTTTGTTAACTAAAAGTGAGAGCTTTGTTTGCACTTTAAACACCAAAATTAACGGCCAAAGAAATGGTCACTAGTGGAGTGTACAATAGTGGGAAAAAAATTGCAGCTTGGTCATAGTTTTGCCACGTATATGGCTGTGATGTGATCAAAGGATTCTTACACAAAGTTTTTTTTTTTCTTGATAGTAAGCATAAGCGAAAGTGCCGGTTAGCCTAATATTTGATTACTTGCATTGAGTTTCATGAGGTTGTAGTTTATGTGTCTAAGAATATAGTAACAACTTTTTTAAATACACATATACTAAGATTAAGCTAAATTAGAAGACAGTAATCTACTTCACCATTGCAACTCATTGCCATACATGTAAGAAGTTCAAGATACACAAAATTAAGTTGTATACATGTTAATTTAGTACAATAAAGATATTTTTCCTTTTCCTTTTCTTTTTTTTTTTCCTAAAAAGAAGTTTAGTTTTTCCTGTTAAGAAAAGGTCGTGTATATTAATCCACACCTCTCCCAAAATAAGAAAAAAAGTTTTTTTTAAAAAAATTCTTTTTTACTTTGTTTAGATCTTTTTTTTTAATTTCTTATGTCTCAATATTTATGGAAAAATAACCAAATTTAAATTTTCATATTATATATAAATCAATGTTTTAACAAATTATGTACAAGCGAGAGAAATAGAAAGAGAAGAAAGAAATGTGTCATTGGACTGGTGATATGATGAAGAAAAATGGGAAAAATTCGAATGTATAAAAATTATTATAAGAACCACCTAGTATTAGAAAGAAAGAAAAACTTGGTATAAAATTCTCACTCTAAATGCAAAATAAAATTTTATTCAAATGTGTTCTAAGAACAAATTTTATTGTATTTGGGCAACTTTGTGTGGTTTCATAATCGATTCTATGATGAGTATAATTGATTTCAAGAGAAGTAAAAATTTTAAGGTCTCTTAATAATAGGTTATTTATTTTAGACATTTATTTAAAGCACCAGCTATTTATATCAGGCTATACTTGTGTATATGATGCTTTTAACTGCATTCCAAACATGCACTCAGTTGGAATTTTAGAAGTACTTTTATCATAAAATTACTAGTTAAAAATATCTTAGAAGAAAGGATCATCGATTATATATAATCTTCAAATCCAATAAGGACATTGTTTAAAAATTTGCTCTTGCTCATATTATAACTTTCTCTTTCAAAAGTGAATATTCACGTAGTTAAAACTTTGAAGGAAGACCCTGATTGAATAAACTTATTCATAAACACTTGTAGCAGGAACCCAGAAGTTTTCCCAAACAGCACCTACTTACCTGGCTCAAAAATAAAGATTGGATGCTGAAGCAGGTGATGAAATGCTCATAAACTCCTATGCCTAAATAACACATGTCGAGCACTGAATTCTGAATCTATATACTAGCCAAAAAGGATTCAAAAAATTAAGTTATAAAAGGCTATTTTGTGTTAAGATGGGATAAAAGAAAGAAAATTAAAAGAATAGAATAAAATAAAATATAAAACTCACTGCTAATCGATTAAAATTTACTCCTAATTTATATATTCCAAAAGCTTAATCGATGATTAACACATATGAGTAAAAGCATAGGACAAAAATGAGAGATACATGTTAAATATACCTGACAATGTTGAATATTTTATTATACAGGTCAAACGAAATAAGATTTCGCCTAGCTAGACGTGAAAATTTAAATAGTTTCGATGCGCACAAACAGAAGTTCAACAGAAGATAAAGTTACATTATTTTCCTTTGTTGCACGCTCAAGGATTTGTAAAGATTTCTTGGTGACACTTGAAAATATGCAGCGATTATGTAGGAAAAAATCAAGCAGCAAAAGGAATGCCTTCCAAACTATTGCTATATATATACAGAAGTTACAACTCGTCAATCTGAATTTTCTACAATTATCACAAATTAAAAAAGAAAATGAAAAACAAAATTACAGTTATGAATAAGTTCATGATCCACGCTTGAGTTAGGGAGAGTGAAAAGGAAGAAGTCCAATCAAAGAGTCACCTCAGCAGAATTGGTGTTGATCTCTCTATCTTGAGAAACAAATCAATACCAATGGATAGAAAACACCCTCAGTCTATGCTGCTTACCTCCAAAAGAATTCAACCCAAGTCCGCAAACCGACCAAACTCCAAAATCCTATATTTAAATTCCTACACATCTATTTATCCTACAGTATTCTCTTCCTATGCCTACAATACCAGGTGCTAATCCAAGCCTCATCATTCTCATTGCTACCCACAATTTCCACTTGACATTCTTGGAAAAACTCTTCAGGTGCTGAAGTCACAAGTGATTCAACTCTAAACAGAAAATGACACTATGCTCATGAACCAACGTTAGTAGCAATGGCTCACATCGCATACTGCCATCCTAAATAAGCCGATGTGGACGCAAAGCCTTACCGAAATGAGGCTGCATCAGTCGGACATACAGACCATTCTTTGCCACCAATGTATCATGACTACCCTCCTCCACTATCCGTCCTCCATTAAGCACTACAATATTGTCCACATGCCTCATCATTGCAGCCCTGTGTGCGATTAAAATGGTGGTCTTGTTTCCCATTATTAGTGTGTCTAGAGCCTCTTGCACCACTCGGCTTGACTCGGATTCAATTGAAGAACTAGCTTCATCCAACAATAAGATAGGGGCATTTTTCAGCACTACCCTAGCTATTGCAATTCTCTGTTTCTGTCCCGGGGTTAAGTCAACACCTCTCATCCCAACATGAGTGTCGTAACCATGAGGCAAGCTGCTAATGAAATGATGAGCATTTGCTATTCTTGCAGCCTCTTTCATCTCAGCTTCAGTAGCATTATGCCTTGCATATATAATGTTTTCCCTTATGGTTGTTGAGAAAATGATAGGTTCCTGCTGAACAAGACCAAGGTGGCTCCTCAACCATCTCAAGTTATAGAGCTTTAAATCCCTCCCATCCAGCAACACTTGGCCAGCAACGGGATCATAAAATCTCTCCATCAAAGATATTATAGTGCTCTTTCCTGATCCAGAAACTCCCACAATAGCAACTGTTTGGCCCCCATTAACTTTTAGGCTAAAATTGCTCAATACCAGCACTTCAGGACGTGATGGGTAACAAAAATCAACATTCTTTAACTCAATGCTTCCATATACATTGGGTGGCTTCAATGCTGAGCTATCATCAGGATCAATTTTAGGCTCACGATCTATAATTTCAAACACTGATATGAGAGATTTTCGTCGTTTAAGTATGTAAGGAGCCAATCCAAAAGGCTCCACAAGTGCAAATGTTGCAAATGAGAAAACCATGTACTCCTTGATTGCAGTGGGCGGTTCCATATAACCACGTTTTATACATATTGCAGTGTACCAAAGTAGCAGGGCATTACATGCAAAAAGTAGGAACTGTGAAAACCCAAATGCAAAACCAATTGCCATCCCATGCAGAAAGCTCTTCTTAAATATTTTCTTTAGTTGCAGCCTATAGAGCTCCATTACCTTATTACCAGCACAAAAAGCAACAACAGTGTAAATGTTTCTGACAGCATCCTCAAGAACCAAAGATGCCTTTCTGTGCATTTCCTGGATGCCCCTTGAAAATCCAGCAAGCCAAAATTTCTGCAATATTCAAGCAGACTGCATTAAATATGGTTTTTATGCAGAAGATTAAAGTAAATTGACCAGTCTACTATTGTTCTTAACAAGAATTAGAAAGTCATTCATATATCCATAAAATTAAAAGGTTCAGAAAAGTATTCCAAATTTCAGAATGTCAAATTTTCAATAAATTATGAAATCCTGAAATTACAGGATTTTGGTGGAGGAACAAATCTCAGCAAACAGCTTTGACATGATATCATTAAGAAAAGCTGAATCCAATAATCACGAATATTACATATAGAATCATTCATGTGTTTTCACACAATAACTTAAGCTTTTCGAATAGTTGGTTCCTGATATAGTAACAGTTTTTATGACCATGTGATCTAAAGTTCAATTCATATTGCCTCCATTCTTCTAAATGAAAATTTAAATTTCAGTAGAGATAGGGTGGGCTTTTGCACTATCTTTGCATAAGGTTGCACGTTAGAGATAAAACCACTAGTGTGTTTGCGATAGTTTCATGAAAAGGGAAAATAATTATTATCAGCAGATGCAAACCTGGGCAATGGCAGAAACACAGAGAATTGGAAGGGTTGCGAAAGCCACAAGTGCTAACCGCCAGTGCAGCAAAGCACCAATGAGAAGACCGACAATGACCGCAGCACTGTCCTGTATAAATATGGAAAGCCTGTTGCTAAAAGCAGCTCGCACAAAAGTAGCGTCATTGGCCAATCGCATGGACAAATTGTCAGCACTGTTTTCTTCATCATCAAACCATCCCACTTCATTGCGTAGCATGGCTGCCATTATTACAGAAACAAATTAAGTAATATTCAAAATTATAAATTTTTAACAGGAAAATACTGCAAAAGAGGAGTTTTGAACCTGAGAACATCATTCTCCTAACTCTTTCTGTCATTTTCTCTCCCATAATACCAAAGTAGAAATGCTGTAAAAAGTTGGCAACTACTGTCACAATACCCATGCAACCAATGATCAAGCACCACCTGTCTACCTCCCGTTCTAGATGATGATCATTATCGATTTGATAGTAAGCTGTCACCACAAGACCAATAACATAAGCAAGAAGGGGATTGAAAGAACCAAAGATAGCAGCACCTATGCTTCCTAACACAGCATAAAGCCACTCAGCAAAACTAAGCTCAGCTAGCTTCTTCAGTGATGGTGGTTTACGATGCCATGCACCCTTTGTTTCTCTCATTTTAACTGAAACGTCATCAGAATGACTATGTGGTCTACTAAAAGTCTGTGAATGAGAGCGTTCATTTTTAGGATCAGATGTTAAGAGAGGTGAAACAGGGGATTCTGGATCAGAACCATTTGACATTTGTCGATTCACAGACTGAACATCAATCTTGGGTAACTCTGGCAGTCTCATTTCAAAACTATCTTGCCTTCTTATTGATGGCTCCTTTTCTGCTGTGTCCAATGCCTGACCATTTTCCAACATATTCTCAGGCGGTGGGCTCTGGACATTTGGTGATTCTTGCAAGTTAAAGACACCATCTGGAGGTCGGGATACATTAGAAAGTCTTTGAAGAGAGGGTGACTTCATCATTTTAGGGGATGATGGTTCTTTGAAGCTGTGATTTGAAGAATCCTTCTCAATTTGGAACGCTGCAGTTTCCTTGTAGTTTCGAACAGGCATCCTGGGTGATTGTTAAAAATAAAATGTAAGCCACCAAAATACCAGCGGGGAAATCTTAAACATTATTCAAACAGAAAATACTAAATGCTGTACTCCAATGATCATTCAGAGGCACTAAAGGAAGTTTAAATATTATTAGTTTATTATTCTAAGAAATATTTTTCTTAGTAAACCCTTGCCACTTTCATCGTCACTATTTTTTAAGAGATCCATGTTATATTATGGGCAGAGGTAGAGACAAACAACAATGCATGGCAGAGGAAGAAGTGTGATTTGTTTTAGCATGTGACCTTTTGGGAAGTTTTGCTGCCTCTTCACATCGGAGAAGCTCTGCATATAAGCCATCCAGGGTTAATAATTCATCATGAGTACCCATTTCAACAAGCTGGCCTTCCTCCATCACAGCTATATAGTCAGCATTCCTTATGAGACTAAGCCTTCGAGCAATTATTATTGTTGAGCGTCCCAACATAAGCAAATCCAGAGCCCCCTGAACAGCCCTCTCAGCTTCAAAATCAAGTCCACCTGTAACCTCATCAAGCAGAAGAATTGATGGATTTAGAAGCACGGCTCTTGCAATAGAAAGTTTTATTTTCTGCTCTTCAGTCAAAGCTAGACCTGCCCTGCCAACCTGAAAGCCAGGAGCACCAGTTTGGAAATTAAAACATGATTGCCACTTAAAGGAAACAATTAAGAATACAACGCTCAGCAAAACATGATCATATTAACCAAGCTTTACCTGTGTGTCATAACCTTTCTCTAATGAGCTGATAAATGTATGTGCATGAGCTATTTTAGCAGCCTCTTCAATTTGATCCATGGTGGCATCCCTTCCATAAGCAATGTTGTCTCTTATACTCAAACTGAGCAAAGCAGGCTCCTGGGTGACTAATCCTATTTGGCTCCTCAGCCATTCCAGTTTCAAATTCTTGATGTTTTCACCATCTAAAAGAACTTCTCCTGAATCACATATCGGAAAATCAATTTAAATCTGTAACGGATCAATAGAGCACTTTGAATGCAATAGTAAAACTATACTGTATCGAGGAGAAAATAATTACCTAATGTAGGATCGTAAAAGCGCTCCATGAGTGGAATAATACTACTTTTTCCAGAGCCATTTCTTCCAACAAGTGCTACAGCTTTCTTAGCAGGCACACTGAGATAAAATCCACTCAAGATAGGGATTTCAGGACGAGACAGATAGCTGAAATAAACATTCCGAAACTCTATATTTCCTTGCACAGAATCAGGAGCAGTGCCATCATGATTAACAGATGGGGATGACCGAGTTATCATCTCAAATAGTCTATAAGCAGCTATTCGTCCCTGATCAAATGAGTAGAAATTTGTCGCTGCTTGATTCAATCCCCTGAATAAAAGTAATAAATATAATCAGTAAAACAACTAACATATAATGAAAATAAATGAGTAGGGAATAATGCTCACAGGCCACTAAGAATGATAGCAAAAAGAGCTGTTATAATTTCACCACCATGCGCTTTTCCGTGAATAACCAAGAATCTTCCAACCCAGAGTTGTAATGCACAAGAACAGATTGCAAGCCCATAGGTAAATCCAAGACCAAGCCCTTGAACAAGACTTATTAATATACCATATCTAAGAGTAGCTTGCAGTGATGTTGCATATGAATATTTGGCCAATGTTTCATTTGTAAATGCATATAATGTCCTCACATAGGAAACAGCCTGCAACACAAGAAATTATCTGTATTGAGAATCAGTGGCACTAAAACACTTCTGACTGCACAATAAAGAGAATTCACCATTCTTACCAGTACCACTGTCATATATATGTCTATTTCATATATAAAACGAAAGAAGGAAGGAGGAAAGTACTTGGTTCAATGTAAAACAGAATTAAAATTCAAACAATAAACAACCTGTTCAGCAATGCTTGCTGCTTCAGCATATGCATCTTGGATATTCTCTGCAAGCCTATGGAGGAATATATTTGATATTCCTCCAGCAGCAACAATAAATGGACCTGTGGCTAATGTTAACAAAGCAATCTGCCAGCAATTGATTAGGCCAATGACAAGACCGCTGAAGAAAGTAGCCATATTATGAATATAATTTCCGACCTGTATCATCAGAAGCATATAAATAAATATATTATACAAGACATATGTCTAGAGATATTAACTGCCAGGAAGTTGACATTTACAAAGGAAGTAATTTATATACATGAGAAAAACAAAACATACTTTTTCACTAAGGGCGGACTGGATAAGCAACACATCACTTAATACTTGACTAACAATGTCTCCATTGTTCCCATAAGTATCAAAAAAACTCATATCTTGATTAAGTAGCACTTGAACATATTTTGACCTGATGACAGCAGTCTGCCGTTCTCCCGTCAAAATCCAACATGAAACCTCTATTTAACAGGAGGGGAAAAGCATTAGTATTGAACAAGACTTAAATGCAACATCTAGTAAAACACAATTTTAATGATTAATTTCAATAAACACTTACCGATCCAACCCGCAACAAAAACTCCCGCAGCAATATAAACAATGGTTAAAGCAAGCTGCAGAAGAAAAACAAAGGTAATTAGCAAAAGTCCACTGATTCACACGCTGAATGCCTTGCAGAAAAACAGGAGATAATTTCTCCTCTGATGTTTCCTCTTTTCAAAATTTCAAATTACTCAAGGTGCAGCAACCACTAACAAGACAAAATACAAGTAGAAGATTCTAACCACCCTATCTGGGAATGAAACTTCCAAGTATTTTCTGCTCAATGGAGATATCTTAATTTTTGTTTCATGGTCTTGGATTGAACTCGTGATTGGGCTTGTGTTATTTAGCTGAAATTCAATTTTGTTTTGATAACTTCATTACATTATAGCCAGAGGTCTATATGTATTACTAACCTTTGGAGGATAAGTTATAGCTACAAGAGACCTGTTTAAAAAGTTCTAACATTTTTGCTCTCTTCATAAAATGACCAGTTTCATGAACTATTGCAGCAAATTGCATCCAAGCATGCCCCATGTAATGCAATCAAACCCTAGATGTGAAGTGTGATGCCTATTAGGTTTCCAGGACACAATAATCATCAAAACCCTAAATTATTGGTTGTCTGAATTTCCCTCCAAAACATATCAAATACAAAGCCCTCTTCATCAAGGTACCTTCCACAGCAAGCAAACAGAAAAGAAAACTTCCTTTAAAACCCCTCCAATTTTCTGAGGATTGTAAATCCTTTGAAGTAACCTTAAACTTCAATATTTTTTAATACTTCCATTCACCCTAGTAACAGCTAACCCATTAAATCCTAACCCACATTCATCCTTGTATGTTTATGAGATCAGAAAAGTTGTTTGCTTGCATTGCACTCCAAGAAAATAGTTTAAGAATGCAACAGAGAAAAGAGCCCACTTCCAAAAGCTCGGGCTGTTAAATGGTTTGAATAGTAGCACCATTTGAACTAACTGTGGGAGACTCACTCTTGTACAATGTCTTCGAGTTGCACAAACTACAGAGCACTAAAGCAATGAAACTATTTATGACAAACCATTATGGACAGGGTCGACAATCAAATGTTACGAGAAAATATCACAGAAGTACAAAACAATCTACCCTTATAAAAGCACACAGACTAGACAAGGTTTAGGCATTCCACGAAAAATTAATTGCAAAAATACCGAAAGCAGCATTGCACCAATTCAATGCAAGAGGAGCAGTTATAAAAACCAAAAAGTGCATCGCAGCCATTCTCAAAAGCCGCCAAGGCAACGATAAAATTAACCAAACAAAAAAGGCTTTCTTGAACTCTCCATAGTCCAATCAATTACGGCAACAACACGTGTCAATGATTTAGATAAAATATCTCATAAGTACCAAACAATCTACCCTTATATATGCATACAGACAAGAAAAGGTTTAGACATTCCACGGAAAATTAATTGCACAAATACCGAAAGCAACATTGCACCAATTCAATGCAAGAGGAGCAGTTATAAAAACAAACAGTGCATCGCAGCCATTCTCAAAAGCAGCCAAGGTAACGACAAAATTAGCCAAACTAAAAGGCTTTCTTGAACTCTCCATCCTCCAATCAATTACGACAACAACACAAGTCAATGATATAGAGAAAATATCTCAGAAGTACTAAACAATCTACCCTTATAAATGCATACAGACTAGACAAGGTTTAGACATTCCACGAAAAATTAATTGCACAAATACCGAAAGCAGCATTGCACCAATTCAATGCAAGAGGAGCAGTTATAAAAACCAAAAAGTGCATCGCAGCCATTCTCAAAAGCCGCCAAGGCAACGATAAAATTAACCAAACTAAAAAGGCTTTCTTGAACTCTCCATAGTCCAATCAATTACGGCAACAACACGTGTCAATGATTTAGATAAAATATCTCATAAGTACCAAACAATCTACCCTTATATATGCATACAGACAAGACAAGGTTTAGACATTCCACGGAAAATTAATTGCACAAATACCGAAAGCAACATTGCACCAATTCAATGCAAGAGGAGCAGTTATAAAAACAAAAAGTGCATCGCAGCCATTCTCAAAAGCCGCCAAGGTAACGACAAAATTAGCCAAACTAAAAGGCTTTCTTGAA
The DNA here is from genome assembly GCA_026586105.1 of Hylodesmum podocarpum. Classification (NCBI taxonomy): domain Eukaryota; kingdom Viridiplantae; phylum Streptophyta; class Magnoliopsida; order Fabales; family Fabaceae; genus Hylodesmum; species Hylodesmum podocarpum. Next base: position 451,485 of record JALJEV010000014.1, on the reverse strand, counting down.
CTCTCCATCCTCCAATCAATTACGACAACAACACAAGTCAATGATATAGAGAAAATATCTCAGAAGTACTAAACAATCTACCATTATAAATGCATACAGACTAGACAAGGTTTAGACATTCCACAGAAAATTAATTGCACAAATACCGAAAGCAACATTGCACCAATTCAATGCAAGAGGAGCAGTTATAAAAACAAAAAGTGCATCACAGCCATTCTCAAAAGCCGCCAAGGTAACGACAAAATTAGCCAAACTAAAAGGCTTTCTTGAACTCTCCATCCTCCAATCAATTACGGCAACGACACAAGTCAATGATATAGAGAAAATATCTCAGAAGTACTAAACAATCTACCCTTATAAATGCATACAGACTAGACAAGGTTTAGACATTCCACGGAAAATTAATTGCACAAATATCGAAAGCAACATTGCACCAATTCATTGCAAGAGGAGCAGTTATAAAAACAAAAAGTGCATCGCAGCCATTCTCAAAAGCAGCCAAGGTAACGACAAAATTAGCCAAACTAAAAGGCTTTCTTGAACTCTCCATCCTCCAATCAATTACGGCAACGACACAAGTCAATGATATACAGAAAATATCTCAGAAGTACTAAACAATCTACCCTTATAAATGCATACAGACTAGACAAGGTTTAGACATTGCACGGAAAATTAATTGCACAAATATCAAAAGCAACATTGCACCAATTCAATGCAAGAGGAGCAGTTATAAAAACAAAAAGTGCATCGCAGCCATTCTCAAAAGCAGCCAAGGTAACGACAAAATTAGCCAAACTAAAAGGCTTTCTTGAACTCTCCATCCTCCAATCAATTACGGCAACGACACAAGTCAATGATATAGAGAAAATATCTCAGAAGTACTAAACAATCTACCCTTATAAATGCATACAGACTAGACAAGGTTTAGACATTCCACGGAAAATTAATTGCACAAATACCGAAAGCAACATTGCACCAATTCAATGCAAGAGGAGCAGTTATAAAAACAAAAAGTGCATCGCAGCCATTCTCAAAAGCCGCCAAGGTAACGACAAAATTAGCCAAACTAAAAGGCTTTCTTGAACTCTCCATCCTCCAATCAATTACGGCAATGACACAAGTCAATGATATAGAGAAAATATCTCAGAAGTACTAAACAATCTACCCTTATAAATGCATACAGACTAGACAAGGTTTAGAAATTCCACAGAAAATTAATTGCACAAATATCGAAAGCAACATTGCACCAATTCAATGCAAGAGGAGCAGTTATAAAAACAAAAAGTGCATCGCAGCCATTCCCAAAAGCCGCCAAGGTAACGACAAAATTAGCCAAACTAAAAGGCTTTCTTGAACTCTCCATACTCCAATCAATTACGTCAACAACACAAGTCAATGATATAGAGAAAATATCTCAGAAGTACTAAACAATCTACCCTTATAAATGCATACAGACTAGACAAGGTTTAGACATTCCACGGAAAATTAACTGCACAAATACCGTAAGCAACATTGCACCAATTCAATGCAAGAGGAGCAGTTATAAAAACAAAATAGTGCATCGCAGCCATTCTCTAAAGCCGCCAAGGCAACGATAAAATTAGCCAAACTCAAAGGCTTTCTTGAGCTCTCCATTGTCCAATCAATTACGGCAACAACACGAGTCAATGATTTAGAGAATGCAGCTAGACGAATTTCTAATTTCCTACAGAAGGAAGTTCCCACATATTGACCAGACATGAAACCAAAACGTTAATAGAACAGTACACACTGCCTAGGAAATAACAAGAACAACAGAAAAAGAAGACACATTTTGATATACATAGCTTAATCCCTAGCAATAACTTCGCCCATCACCGGCTAACCTAAGTGCACCAAACCAAACTATCATAAACAAAAACCTACATGTACAAGCTGTGCTTAGATGCAAAATCAACATCCGAACCCAGTCTAACAGCAAAAAAGCTTAAGCTAGTCCATGAATTCGATAGTAAACCCTTTCAATGACATCTTAACATAAGAAACATCACATAAGCCATAAACAAAGGGGAAAACAAACAGGAAAAGGCGAAAACTAGGGTTTGCAAATGAAAACCAAAATCTAACCTCGGTGAACTTATCAAACTGCGCCTGCGAGGTGCCATTGTCAGGATCTAACCGCAGCACGTGGATTATTTTCGCGAAGTAGTGCAAGTAAACAACGAGCGCGGTGCCATGAGCAGCGGCAGCGACGGAACCGACCGCCATGAGGAACCAATCGAAGCGGTCAGCGCAGGCAAAGAGCTGCGAAAACGGCACCGCAGCAGGCGGAGGCTCGATCTCCTCCGGCTCCTCCATCTCCTCCTCCGCCTCCATCTGCTGCGACGCGGAGGTCTCAGCGCCAGGGTCCAGATACGGCGACGGCGACTCCGGCGGCTCCGAAACTTCCGAAACCGGCGTTAACGGTTGCACATGCGGCGGTGACCACCCGAACAATCCTCTCGAAACCATCATCTCTTTCTCTCTCCGAAACGAAAAACTCAAAATCTCAACAATTCAGCAGATCCACTCAGAAACTTAAAAAAACTTCCAGTTAATATTATAATAACAATAACAATAATAACAATCGATTAACCGTTGCTCTTTGTTTTCCTCTTCCGGCGAACGACGTCGTCCAGGCCTTCGCCGGCACCGTCGTCGCCGTCTCTTGTAGCGGCTTCTCAGCTCGAAAACGCTGCACGGAGGGAGAAAACTATAGTCACACGAGGTAGCACGCGAAATTCGTGAACCCTCTCTCTAGTTTTCTTCTTCTTCTTTTTCTTCTTCTTCAATCTTCGGGTTTGAGAGAGTTTTCTATTTTTTATTTATTTTTCTTTTTTGTATGATAAGTTTTAACGGTCAAACGCCGGCGTGAATGAATGTGCTTTAAGGTATTTTCCTAATTTATGAGAATTTATTATAAATTAGTTATTATTATTTATTTATTTGTGTGTGGGTTTATGCTTTTTAGGGACAGAGATACAGTGAGTGTGCGTTGTGACGACAAAGCTATGCATGCAAAGCTGGAACAACCGATAAGGGTGTTTTCGTAAACTCACCCTCAATGATGATGGATCATGGTCTTGTGTTCGTTTAAATTACGTTATAGCCCTTCAGTGAGTGTCCTTAGAAATGGACACGTGTCGCATGTTACGTGCTCGTGTGCTCATTGAATAAGCGCAGAGATATTTAATTTACATGTTTTAATTGGTTCGTTTGTTAATGTGTTATAATTAGTGCTTTATATACGGATATTTAATTAAACATTATTAATTATTTATTAATACAGCTTATAATCTTAAAATAATATTCTCAATGTAATTTCTGATCATTGGATTAAGTACTAATATGTTGAATTTTGACTGAATATGTTGAATTTCAAAAAGTCATAAAGTTTATAACTTGAAGTCTTGGTTCTAGTCTTCTAGATCAGGTGTCGAATCTTACATATATGCATATATTGTGTGAACAGTTCAATTTTGTCAAAGAGATAATGTATTTGTTCTGTGCATTCCACCTATCATATAAATATTGTCTCATCCCATTAAATACTTTAGAAATATTAGAGAATTAACTTTGACCATAGATTTTGGTTGAAACAATAAACATCTTAATAAGATTTTCTGAAGACTCCATTAAGATGCAATTATAAATAATTGTCAATCCACCTGACTTAGTAATTCACGTCAAAAATATATCAAATCAACAACAGTTTACCAAATTTGAATGTGGACTTACTTCTATTTACTAATCGCCATGGATCATTTTTAAAATCTTATGTAGTAGAAAAAAATGTTAAGTATTCATATTAGATAAGAAAAAAATGTTAAGTATTCATATTAACGTTTTATATGGAAATATTAGCTATCTATAAAAATAAAGACAAACACATTAAAATGTAAAAAAAGAGAAAAGGAAGAAATTATTAATAGTAAAAATTAAAAAATGAAAAGGGTAGTTTATTTAAGTCTACTTTATGTTTCTAAAAGTTATTAAAAGGTTTCTTATTTGTGTGATGAAATCATGAAAGTTCTTGCTTTATTGGGATGTGATGAGTTACAACAATGGAGTAGTAGTACAAGTTGGGAGTTAAGAAAGGACCACTAGGGATAGTATTGAGAAAGGAAAAGGGTAGGCAGAGAAATCAATAAACAATAAAAACATTGAGAAGTTGTGCAAATGTTGAGAGTGCTCAATTGTATTTCATGTTCAATGTTTGGCATTGATTCAAGGGCCCTATTAGCTTTTTTCATACTAATTATTAGGCCAATTCATAGATGATGATGCATGTTGAAGCACTCTCAAATGTCACCCATTTTCTTCTTATAGTTTTCTAGAATTTAGGAGGCTATGCCCATGAATAATGGAAGTAGTAGCAAGAAAGTTATTTATACTCTTTAGTGTCACTTGTCTTTTTTCACTTATCTTTAGTGGCTTCAATGTCACATTCTTTTTTGATATTTGACAAAAGCCAACTACTATGGTGTATGGAAAGTTTTTTGATATTTGACAAAAGCCAACTACTATGGTGTATGGAAAGGATTATTTTGCATTATCATTCACTTTTATGGAACTACATATAGGACCATCATCTCAAGTCTCAACTAAACTTAACCAAGTGAGAAAAATGTAGGGTTAGACTAACAAGATAGAGAAGATGTTTTGGTAACAAGATAGTTCATTCAAAGTTTCAACACCAAATCCTTCTACCTCATTTGTTTGGTAAGTTCCTCTCACTAAGCTCAAATATAAGTACAAATTGTTAATTTCTTATTGATTAAGAAAAATAGTTGATGGACTATTATTTAATTTTACTTATTTTAATTAAAAAAATTAAAAATTATTGTTTATTGAAACTTGATATCGTTAATAAGAATGTATTGTTGAAAATAGAATTGTAATTAAGTAAAATATTTTAAAAAAATTTATCATTAAATAAAAATGAAAATAATCAAATTCATTTATATTAACAGACAAAATATATTTGTACTTATATTTAAAATAGGGAAGTGTGTGATTTTTCTTTTCTGACTTTTCAAGAAAAATTTCTTTACAACTGAAATTACGATTGTGAATTACATTGTTTTTTCTTCACTTGATTTTTATCTCTTTTAATCATTCAATTAACTTTTTTCTTAGATTTCATTAGAATTCAGGTAAAAAAAATTAAAATAGTATCAAACTCCTCTATCAAGTGCTCAATTATATATGTTGAAAAAAAAAGAAGATCAGTACAATTTTTTCTTTTTTGATGAATAAGACGAGTACAATTTTATTTTATTTTTTGTGAATAAAATCAGTACAATTAATTATTTAAAATGAGTACTAGTATAGACGAAGTTTCTGTGATGTGACAATACACAGTCCAAGACCAATTGTTGTTTTAAAAAGCACGACAGGGAATTAAAAGAAAAATGAAGTATGAAATCTAAATCATTTGACCATACTAGGTCAATTGTTATGTTTAAATTTAAAAATTAAAGTAAAACTTTATTAAACTCCGCATTATTTGACTATGCAGAGGATGGTGGAACAAATATTCCCAAAAAAAAAGAAAGTAGATATGTTCTTTTGTATATTACTAAGATTTTGAAATAAAATTAGTTTTTATTTTATTTATTTTAGTTTCTTTAATTTAAAATTATATCATCTTCTGTCCTTAAAGTAGATTAGATAATACTTTATAACAGTTAAAAAATCTATTTAAACCATTTTACATATATGAAAATAAGATAAAATATATTTTAGAAAAACTATAATTAAATATTTTGAATTTTTACATAGACAAAAACATAATTTAACTAAAATTAATGAATTGTAAGTATCAAATGTAGAATAGCAAGTATTTTTTTTTTGTTAGTTTGATACTTTTAATTTGAATAAAAAAATTTTAAGTTAAAATTAATTATTAAAATTATAAAAAATAAAGAATTTAAATAAAGTATTAAATAATAGATTAGATTTAAATAGAAAAGGCGAAAGTTAAAAAATTTAAAATAATATGTTTGATAATATAAATTACTGAAATTTAAAATAAAAAGAATTAACAAAAATTAAAATTAGTTTTTTCATGAAAACAGATATGTTAGAAATTTTAAAAACAATTAATGACTTGAGAATCTTTAAAATATTTGTAAAATTAAATGTTAAATAATGTTTGGATCTAAGTGTCCCAGAAATAAAAAGAGCACAATAGAAAGGTTTTGTAACTAAGTAATAAGTTATAATCATGTTGAAAGGAGGAAAAAATCACTAAGTATATTTAATAGATTTTATAAGTGTCAAGGACCTTCAATTGATTGAAAATATATAAGACATTATAAATTTTATGACACCTATTCAATTATTATAGATATAAAAGAAAAGTTTATAAATAACTAAAATAATAATAAATTATATAATTTAAGAAATAAAATAATAATAAATAAAAATTAAAATAATAAATATTATTTTATTATTTTTCATCTTCTACAAAATTAAATTGTTCAACTTACACTTTAAAAAAAAAAATATAATAATTTTACTCAAGTATACGTTGAAACTCCGTAGAGAGATTGAAAGGTACAACTCACAAGATATAGCACAGTCACTGGATCAATTTGGTCCTGGGGAAAAAATTTAATGTTTTTATTTTAGTTTAATAAAATTATATTATTTTATTATAAAAGTTTAATTTCCTTTTTCAATGTGAAATTTTAATTTATACATGTTATAAGTATAAAATACAACAGCTAAGAAAACTTTACTCTATCATTACCATATATTGAAAGAAAAAAATAGAATAATGTGATAAAGTTGTCCGATCTGCATATATTTTACAATAATAACATATAAATAAAAGTCTCACGATAAAATAGGTTAATATTATATCATAAAACTCAGTTTTTATTCATTATCAATTATTTAAAAATCATCAAAAGTATAATTTTATCATAATAATTATGACTAAAATTAATAATGTCTATCATACAAGATTAAACTAAAAATAATAATAATAATAAAAGAAAAAACATGTGACGAGGACACATAGGTAGATAGATTGTTGTGGATAAGTGAAAGTTCCAAAAAGCAAGTCGTGAACCACATAGAAGATTGAGTAACCAATACAAGTCACTTGTTTCTTTGTTTCATTTTCTTTGCAATCTCAACACAACACAACACAATACAACAATGACGTCCCTGCAGAATTCTCCAACACTTCACCGAACACTTCTTCATAACACTTTTCCTCAGGTACAATCACACATACACTTATGCTTTAACTTGGTAATTTGATTCATTCTTATGTGTTTTTGAATCACAGAAGCATGCTACTTTTCGTTCATCTCGAAGAGATACCATTTCCTTCATTGTCAAAGCTGCCCATGAACCATCTGCTTCTCTAATACCTCAAGGTTGTTTTTTTCTTTCTCTTTTGGGTCTCTACAAGTTGCATTCATTGTCTTATAACTAGTTGTGCGTGTTAGTGACTTTGCTTGTGTTGTTACTTGTTAGTTATATTTATACACACAATTTGTTTATTTGGCATTTTAGGTGGCACTATCTTGGTGCTTTTTGATACTTCTGATGAAGATGCATTGTGCAATGTACATCTTCTTGTCTAAATCAAACATTAACCTAATCAAGTATCATGTAAACCGCATATGCATTATTTAGGCCATTAACATTGTTTGTGTTTTCAAAGAAACAATACTAGCAAAGCATCCTATGGAATGAGATAAGGAGTGAAGATACTGAGCAACTGTTTAGTTTGGGTTTTGTGTGTGGTGCAAATAATGTGTTGAAAACTCTAAGATCGCTTGCATATCTCAATTGCTGAGATGTAGCTTATATTTATTTTTTGAGAGTTTACAATAACTTATGTACCTACTCAATCAACTGAGTTAGACCCCTTGATAATTTCACTTATTAAGATATAACGTGGTATCAAAGCTTATATAGTCCACATATGTTTATCACCTAATTTGGTAGCCTTTGCCTATTCTAGTAGGCAATTGTAGAGAAGGATGATGCAAAGTCTCACATCACTTGCTGGTCTCAATTCCTGCGGTGTTTGTTGGAAAACATCACTTAATGTCAATTGGCTTTTAGATAAAATTTGACAATGTAAGTTGCATGTCATTATTCGTGGTGAAAATTGAAATCTAAACAGTTTCGATTAGCAAACTATATGCTTGTTGTGAACAAACTCATTAGAGGAGTATCTGACATTGAATTGCTAGCATTAGCTGGGATTATATCAATTTTGTTTTTGATCCTTTGCATGCTTCGACAGATAGACCAGGAAGGCGCCAAGTGATTGCCATCGGCACTACTGCCCCATTAGTTTTTCTGTTCAATCAACCCTCATATTCTTGTAAGATTGCATTTTAAGCAGTTAAATTTACCATGTTACTGAACTGTACTTGATCAGTAGGGTACAAATGCTATTTATAACACCAGTGACTTTCCTAATTACTGATGCCTGACATCCTGAGGATATACCCTTGATATGGCTCAGTTGCTGCAGAAAATAAGAAAGGATTTTTACCTGTCTTGGACAAGAAAGATGGATATTCATTTCTCTACCCTTTTGGGTGGCAGGTGAGCATTGTTATATACTGTCTGCACCAGTGTGACTTTTGTATCTATATCAAGTTGATTTATTGATACAATGCAACAATGGAAGTTAAGGTTAGCTCCTTCATCTCTTTTTTATCATGGGGAGTGAGCAGGAAGTAGTGATTGAAGGTCAAGATAAGGTGTTCAAAGATGTCATTGAACCACTGGAGAATGTCAGTGTAAATGTGATACCAACTGGCAAGCAGGATATTAAAGAGTTTGGGTCCCCTGAAGAGGTTGCTGCAACTCTAATAAAAAAGGTTTTAGCCCCTCCAAACCAGAAAACCAAGATAATAGCAGCAAAAGAGGTTTGAATTTGATGTTTTACATCTCTTCTCCTTGTCTGTAGTCATTATTTTTTATGTTAATTAGAGTCTATGCACATTAGATGTATTGATATTTGTTCAGTTGTCACATGTATGTGTTGTCACATGTATGTGCGTTTTGTGACCATATGCAATTCTATTGAGCTAATCTACTTCATTTTGAATTTCAAGCTCTACTCGAGATATAGTTACTTGAAACAGTAAAATGTCATTGTTCCTGCACCTCCATAGAAAACTTTTATGTCATTTATTCATCCTTCTATGCCTCTCCTAATTTATCATGGAAACAAAACAGTTTGTCTGTCTTCTCTGCGAAATTATATGCAAATAACTTTTGTGGTGACTCTATTCACAGATAGCTTTCTCCTGGAAATATGAGATATTATCTGGTTTAAAAAATTTTAGGTGAGTTAGGTCCTAGCAGTACTTACAGTGTATTTAAAGATAACCCACCAACAAAGTCCCAACATTGATAGCAAGAATTGAACACCCAATCTTATTTTGATAGGAAGATTGTCTTCAACTTGGACAACTTAGCTAAAGCCTAAAGGGATTTTGCCTTCAAATAGTATATATAGTTTTGAATAAGGAACCGCTGAACTACCTCACAATGTATTCAGAGAAAGATGAATCTTGTGTTTAGAAAACCTATTATGGCATAACAACTTAAGTTACTGGATTTTTCAGCATCTTCCCTAACAAAATGAATCTTTTAGATGAATACCAGTCTTAGTGGTATGTACTTTGCAACTCTGATATAGAAATTATTGCCAACATATTCTGTCATTTGCCCTCCCGGACTCGAGGGAGAATCACAATTTAGAACTAGTGAAGCTTTAGAAATATTAATGAAGAGTGCTAAATCAATGTGTTTAACAAAACAAACAACTCTGAATTTTGTTAATTTTTCTTTTTATTACTGTTGTCAAATAGGAAATATTGAAGTACCAAATATTTGTTCTCTTGTATTTGTTGTCCTCCTTTCTTTTTCTAAAGGTAGATAATCATGTTGATAAATTTGTGAACTGTGATTATCGTTTCTGGTATGCAAAATGGCATTTGTGTCACACTGCATGGCGTGTCGCTTGCATTAGGTACCTTCATATTCAATGTTCTGATCTCTCTCTGGTTCTTATGTGAGTATATATATACGTGTGTATCATTGCAAAGACACTAATCATCACTTGCTCCATCTCTAATGCTTCAGCAAGATATTGAAGGAAAAGCATACTATCAATTTGAGTTCGTTGCTCAGGCTCCAAACTATACTCGACATGCTCTCAGCACAGTCTCCATTGGCAATGGTATAGTTTATTCCTTTTGAATATTTTAAGTGCATGGTGAAGCCTGTAGTTAAACTTCTTTTCTTTTCAAATTTAAAATCTTGATTAGAACTTGCATAAAAAGGTTTATTCCAAGTTTATATGATTTCTTCTTTTTGGTTATAGAAAAGAACAATTGAGTTTTAGACATATAAACACATAGACAACAGATGAGATTGGCGAACCACACTACTGATGTTTTTACCTACATTTTAATCATTACTTGCAGGTAAATTTTACACCTTGACGACAGGAGCAAACGAGAGAAGATGGGAGAAGATGAAAGACAGGTTGCAGACAGTCATAGAATCCTTCAAAATTTTCGATGTTTGATGATGATCGTTATTACTACCATAATAGAGATAACAAACTCTTCATCAGCGAGAATGTTCATTTGAGCTTTAATAGTAACAAGTTTAATCTGTTGGTTGCATATAACTTTCTTCAAATATATGTACAATAAATGAGTCCTTGCATTTCTTCAAAACGAAGGGGGAAAATAATTAAAATAATATACTTATGGCAAAATCTAACCAAAAAAATAAAACATAAATATATATTTTTAAATTTTTTCCAACAACAACAAAGGGGATATCACCTTTGTTATAGTAAAGTCGACTAAACATATTCAAACCTAAGGGCCCAGACCAGAAAAATAAAATAATATATTTTCATTCGAATCCACTAGTAGCAACTGGGCACCTCCTCTAGCTTCTGCATACTTTTACAGAATTGACGAGGTTTCATGTTATGACACATCACACCATCACCTGAAGAAAAAAAAAACCTAAAGATGCTTCTATTATTATAGACATGTTCCACCAGATACATTTGGCAAATCTGTGGCTACTATGCCACGGGTTGCATGATGAACATAACCTTGAGAATTAATTGACGTATCAGAATATGTTTAACTGTATGGACAATGTAAAATCAACAAATAAGTAAAAAACAATGCAAAAAAACAGCATAAACACAAATTCCGATCCATCATTACTGGAATTTGCAATAATAGACATGTTTAAGTATAAGTATATCAACGTATATCAAATCACTCAAAAATCCAATATCCAGGACTAATGTAAAAAGGTTACAGCTTGCAACTAATATATGCCACCTTTGCAGTATCAAAGGTCGAAAGAAAGGAACAAGGCAGAAAAGGGCAAATGTTTAGTGATGCTCGGATGTAGCTCAAATAATAACAGTATATTACTACGATGGAAACCTTTCCAAGAGATGTTATCAGACAACATGAAAAACCAAAATTTATCAGATCCACTGGCGGTATATTATGTCCCAGACATGTAACAGTCTATACCACGTTTCCAAACAAGGAAGAAACCTGACTATCTCTAGTATTCAAAAGAAGGAAAAATGTCACGAATTGTTTTGTTAAGTATTTAGCAAGAGCACAAAGAAATTAACATAATAGGGCCTTCCAATAATTAAATAGTGTTTGTGTATATCATACATTTATAAATCCTAGTAGCACAACTAACAGAGAAAACTTTTGCTTGAAAAGAACATAATTGAAGGGGTAAAAATGTGATGTAGTGTCCAGATGTAGCTCACATAATAACAAAGTATATTATTGGGCAACGATGGACACCTTACCAAAAGACGTTATCCTACAACATGGAAACCCATATTAATCAGACTCCCTCTCAGTATATTATGTCCCAGACATGTAACAGTCTCTACCAAATTTCCAATCACGGCAGACACCTGACTATGTCTGGTATTCAGGAGATAAAAATGTCATGAATTGTTTTTCTCTATTAACTACAAATTGTTTAGCAACAAAAGAGACAAAATAAAAGCCAACACAAGTATTCTACCACCATATAGGAACTTGCAACAACTAAATAATGTCTGTGTGCATATATAATCAATACATTTATAAATTCTAATGGCATGACTAATGAAAAAAACTTCGGTTGAAAGAAACAAAATTGAGGGTGCATAAATGTAATGATGTAGTGTCCAGATGTAGCTCAAATAATAACAAAGTATATTATTGGGCAACGATGGACACCTTTCCAAGAGATGTTATCCTACAACATGGAAACCCATATTAATCAGACTCACTCTCAGAGTATTATGTCCCAGACATGTAACAGTCTCCACCAAATTTCCAATCACGGCAGACACCTGACTATGTCTGGTATTCAAAAGATAAAAATGTCATGAATGGTTTTCCTCCATTAAATACAAATTGTTTAGCAACAAAAGAGACAAAATAAAAGCCAACACAAGCATTCTACCACCATATAGGAACTTGCAACAACTAAATAAAGTCTGTGTGCATATATTAACAATACATTCATAAATTCTAATGGCATGACTAATGAAAAAAGCTTTGGTTGAAAGAAACAAAATTAAGGGTACATAAATGTAATGATGTAGTGTCCAGATGTAGCTCAAATAATAACAAAGTATATTATTGGGCAACGATGGACACCTTTCCAAGAGATGTTATCATACAACATGGAAACCCATATTTATCTGACTCACTCTCAGCATATATTATGTGCCAGACATGTAACAGTCTCTACCAAATTTCCAAACAGGGCAGACACCTGACTATGTCTGGTATTCAAAAGATAAATCACGAATTGTTTACCTCTACTAACTATTAATTGTTTAAAAACAAAGGATATAAAAGAAAATTTAACACAAGTATCCTAACACCATAATAAGAACTTGCATTAAATAATATGTGTCATTGTGTGTCTATCATCACTACATTCATAAATCTAATAACATGACACTAATGAAAAAAGTTTTGGTAGAAAGGAAGAAAGGCGAGTGGGGGCAGAAATTGTGATGTGGAATCCAGATGTAGCTCAAATAATAACAAGACATATTATTGGGCAACGATGGACACCTTTCTAAGAGATGATATCATAAAACATAGAAAACTATATTTATTAGACTCAAATCTCAGTATATTATGTTCCAGACATGTAACAGTCTCTGCCAAATTTCCAAACACAGCAGACACCTGACTATGTCTGGCATTCAAAAGATAAAAATTTCAGGAATTGGTTTCCTCTATTAACTATTAATTGTTTTAAAAAAACGAGATAAAAGAAAACAAGCACAAGTATTCATGATAGGAAGATCCAATAATTAAATAATATTTGTGTATATCAATACATTCATATTCTAATAGCATGACTAATGAAGAAAAGTTTAGATTGAAAGGAGAAAGGTAAGTGAGGATAGAGATTGTTATGTGGAGTTCGTTACTCAGTAGTTCATAAATTCTTATTCAATAAAATGAGTTGGACTGAACCGTAGAATTTACCATGGAAAATGAGTTGTATAATTTACTCATAATGCAGACTTAGACCACAAAGAAACTGACCACACCATATGCAAATTTTCTCTCTGGTAAGATATATTATAGCATATTAAAATGGTAACAATGGTAAAGCAAGCAAGCAATCAGTCACAGATTCTTCTAGTATAAAACTGAATTCATAAAATGTTCTTAAAATTGAATGAAGGATAGTTAATACAAAAGGACTAAAAAGGACTCCTAACTCAAGACATGTAGAGCATCTATTTTAACAATGAAGGATTGACTTTGCTCTAATCAATAGTACAACTTAGATGATACCAATCTTATTGGCTACATCCAAGGCATCATAATCTGGAGTCAACCTAACATAGGCTTTCTTTGTTCCGTCCGGCCTGCAAAAAAGGAAAAGAGCAGGTCAATGAAAGCGTCAAAACAAATAATACAGCCTAATGTAGTATTCCATGCAATTCTCGTAATGAAGCACACAAAGTCCAACAGCAACATAAAACACACCAATGTACCTCATCATATAGTTCAAAGGACACAAGTATATAGTACCCACTGCAAGCTAACAGTGAACCTTTTTCTCTACATTCAGTAGTTTTTCAATTTCTCAAAATTTAAATGTAGCAGATCTAAATCATTTGTTTTCCCTATTACCTTATTAAAGTATTAACTTTCTTGGCCTGAATGTCATACATCTTCTTCACGGCATCTTTAATCTTCTTTTTGTCAGCACGGAGGTCAACAATGAAAACCAGTGTGTTGTTATCCTCAATTTTTTTCATAGCAGATTCAGTTGTTAGAGGAAATTTAAGAATTTGATAATGATCCAATTTATTTCTTGGTGGTGCACTAATGCGAGGATACTTAGGGTTCCTATCCTTCTTCAATGTCTTTGGCCTGTGAAATGTAACTGATGTCCTGATCTTCTTAGCTTTCTTCTTTAACACTTGACCACCTGCTTTCACAGCCTTGGCTGTCTTCAAGGCCTGAGCTTTAGGATCAGCCTTTTTATCATTCTTCACTGCAAAAACAAAGAAAAAAGGTAATTACATCACTAGCATGAATCAAGCATTTACTTTCCTCATAACCTGATGCCTATAAAAACAATGCATTAACCCAACAAAAAAATTTGCAAGCAAAACATCAAACTTGCAAAAAAAGATGATAAATTTCAATCATACATTGGTTACAAAAACTAGGGCAAATAAAACAGATAATTACAAGGATCCAATTTTTCAGCAACTAAAACGTAAATAATAACATTACATAAATAGAAAAATAGATAACATTGAAGAAATGGACATTGAAAGAATAATGTTAAGACTCACCCTTAGAAGGAGCCATTGCAATTATTCAGTTACCTACAATTCAAACAACCTCCTGCATATATACATATAATACTAAGCTGCATTAGCAAATTAAACAATAAAACCTAATTCGAAATGCAAAGACTGAGTACATAGTAGAAACGCATTAATCTGAATCTAAATGAACCAAAAATGATGAAACCTTAAAAATCGGAGGCTGCTGCAACAACCAATATTAGGGTTTAGGGTTAAACAGTTGAGTGATGGTGGTGAGTACGGTGACTTATATACAACGCGAAATTACAGTAACAACCTTGTTGGGCCCAACATCTGAAGCCCAAAGAACTTGGGCGGAAAGTTTTCAAAATGGGTTGACATCGATGGATTGGTCGGAGACAGGAAATATAATTTAGCCCAACATTTTTTTTTAAGTTTACTTAAGTTTTAAAAAATAAATAGACAATATTATATATATCGTATGAAAAGTTTAAAATAAAAAATATAGATTAAAAAACCGAGAAAGTTTTAAATTAATTTATAATTAACTATTTTACTACTAATAAAAAAAACTAATGTAAAATTGTGAGTTTTAAATTTTTATTTTTTAAAACCTCAAAAATAATTTTTTATTTTTATATTGTTGATTTATCGATGATGTAGACATCAGTGTAAATTTGAAGATAAAAAAAGTTCAACTACGAAGTGTTCAAGTAATTTTTATTTTAATAATTACTACCTTTAAGCTTTAAGGTTAATACTTACCATTTTTAACAAGTTGATAGGATAAAACTACTTGTACTGAAATTACATAAAAATTACATCAGCAAATTTTTTTTATATTATTAGCTAATAAAAGATTCACTATAACTTTAAGAGTAATTATAAAATTCAACAAATTTATCATACATAACAATATATAATTGAATGATAATGTATAAAGTATACTTACATTCTCATATATTTAAATTAAATTCCATATCTTATCTTATTAAATTTAACTTTGATCCCAAAATTAAAATATTTCTAGAAGAAAATATGACTACAAGATTTTTTAACGAGTGAATGTTTTACAATAAATCATACATTATTTCTTGAAAAATAAGCAGTCATGAAAAATATTTATGAACAAACCAATTCCTTAAAGATATTTTTGTAGCTCAAAATGTGACTAATTAGCTTCCAAATAAAGAATGGCAGATTCAAAACCAGATAAGCATAACGAATGAATCAAACTGAATCTAAACCGGTTTACTTCAGTTACTCAAAAAAAATGCAACAAAACTTTGGACGTTGCTCAAACATATTTGAAGAACCAATCATAATCCCATCTTCAAATTGCATTAAATTAATATTCTTCACAACCGTTAGCATTGTATCCGTTACCATTAATTGAATTTACTTTTTCAATCATGTTTAATTAATGAAAGTGATGCACATAACGCATAATAATTAAATAGAGATCAAATTTCACATGACTGAGAGAGCATGGGAAGTTCAAATTCTAAAAAAAATCAAACTAGTGTTGCAAAAATATTTTCCAATTTGTATTTGGAAACAACGACTACTATTAATTTATTTTTTGTTTATTAAGAACTTCTATATCATCCAGCTATTGTTTCAGTTTAGAAATTCTCAATGAGGTATTTGTTTGTTCATATATAAGGAAATAAACTACACATGACATTTTCTGCATGTCTTGAGAGGGGGAGAAAGAGAGCTACAAAGAAATTGTTTTTCTTCATAAATAACTAGAGAATATGAAAGAAATTTCAGTATATTGAACATAAATTTCTAAGTTGGTGTTAAAGCACTGTACAATCAGCCCAGCTACAATTGACTTGGCATGGAGCAACCTCCTGCAAGTAGTAAAAAAATAGCAAAACTCAGAAATAGGAAATGGATGATAATATCATATAGGTAACATTTACAACTGTTTTTGTTTACAATTTAAGACTGAATATATTTTCTCAAACTTAAAATAGTTTTCTTCAGATAGTTCCAAATCTGGTAAGTGTCATCTGCATTTGCAAGAGTATAATCTTGCTGGTAAGACTTTGCCATGGTTTTCATGGTGTGAAGAGACAAGCACACAATGGAAAGACATCAAGAAAAAAAAAAAAAAAAAGGACAACAATATGAGCATGAATTGCTAGATATATGAATGCAGCAAGTACCACAAGGGTGATTTATACAGATTATGATGTATTTTATCATTAGAAAAAGAACATGTAAACATGTTAATAACATGCAATACAAACTATAGGTAGATAAAAATCAATTATTACCATGATAAATTAGTCAACATTAGCCATCACAAAATCCTAAATGGTCTGAATAATTGTAACAGCTAGATGCCGTGCATTACCTCACTGAATTTCTTTTCACAGGGAAGATCAAATTAGTGCCTAAAAAATTGCCATACACAGAGACAGCTGCAGATGCAGGAAATGCTATAGAAGTTACTTGAACCCAGGATTCTCCTAGTATTTCTTGTGCTACAATGAACTCAGCAAAGCAAGGAACTCTGGAGGTTCTTCATTTTCTTTAACAATCTATTCACAGAAGAGAAGATCAACATGAGTTTCAAAAATATAATGGGACAATTTATAGGTTATAATGCTCACAATTCAATCTTTTTGTGAAAATGGGAAATGAATGAAAGATATAACACAAATCAACAAATGCTAACAAGGCAAGGTAGGAGTGATTTCTTAACTGTAAATTTCGCATTATAGACAACAAAAAATGTAATGGTTCAAAGTTTCAACTCAATACTTTCAGCATATAATTAGGGATGTTTTAACAATACAATGCTTTTGATGCAAACAAAAAGAGGTTAGAATTAAAGGATAAAACATATAAAATGAGGGAAACATGAAACTGGAGATGCACTCCATGGAAAATCACTTCTCCAAGAAATTAATTTGGATTTATAGTAACTGCAGATCCTAACAAGAGTGTTGCCCTTCATTCTCACATTTTCAGCATCTTTATTTTTATGAACTGAAGTGATGAAATAACAACTTTCATATTTCAAACAATTAAAGTCAATAAATTTCACCTTTTTTGAGTAGTCCATTCAAAAGAAAGAAATTGTTTACAGATAAACACGTTACAACAGCTGGCCCACCTAAAATCTTAAAAGGCACCCATAATACTAGATTCAGTTAGATATTCCACCACCTAAAATCTTGTTAGGATTATCTTCCTAACCTAGAGATCCTAACAAGATACTTCTAGTTTTCTTTATAGCCCCAATTGCTAATCCAGTAAAATGCAATCACCGTTTGCAATCATTGCAGATATTTTACAAATAGATGCTGTATTTCATCATATTATTAAGAATGTTTCCAACCAAAAAAAAAGTAAGGAGACTGGCTAAGCAAACATAATCAGACCCCTACAATAAATATTGTTTTCATGGGTAACTGTTTTAATCTAGAAACTATAAAAAGAAGGGGAAAAAAACCGAAAGCGTGAAATTAATTCCATACTTGTATTGCTATATCTGAATAAAACGTCAGCATAATATATGGAAAGCACAGAGGAGTCAATTAATGTGACAGCTTATTTATAGCATGTGAAAAAAGAAAGAAAGGTCATACCTTAGTGACTGTATTCTTTGGCAAACTAAACTGAGCAAGGAGATCACAACCAATTTGATTCCAATCAACAGCTCCTAGAAAATCTGACTGTTTACCACTATCTATGTTAACCTCTGAAGCATCACAGTTGAAAGAACTCCCTACCCAAAAATATAAAATGTTCCCAGCATGTGCATGCGTACTTGGAGAGAATATGACAAATGCAGCTTTAGAATCCAAATTACTAGCAACAAATGTCTCGATCTTTTCTAAACTGGGCCAGCGGTATATCAAAGTTTGAGTTACATTGTACTGCAATAAGTCACTCTCATTAGTTCCCTTCAATGCTGTAGACTTTGAGTCTTCCTTTGCGGAACTATCTATCAAAGGTTCAACACAGTTCCTGCCAAGTGATGATTCATTGAGGTGTGTGCTATCAATGATGGCTGGGCATGATGCCAGCTCACACTTTTGAATTGAATTCACACCTCCATCCTTGGCATGGTTCTTAGACTCAAAAACAAAATCTATACTATCTGGTTCATTTGAATAGCTAATGTTCCCATTAACAAGAATGTCATGTTCTCGACTGGCATGAGAAGTTGAAGATTTAACATTTACTTGTGCCTTATCATTCTTTAAGGGCAACTTCAAAGATTTTGACAAACTACCTCTGCGTTCAGCAAGGGAAGTAGATGGTTTTTTCAATGATAAAGAAGCTGACTGCGACCAAGGATGTGATAACTTGACACCAAGGATACCTATACTGTTAGGAACTGTTTTAGAAGTGGAATTAGATGAGATCCACAAATTAGAAAAATTAGACAAAGATGAAGATGCAGGAGCCGCAGTCAAAACCAGAGAGGAAGAATCTGGGGACACTTCAGCCAAATTCTTTGAAGGAGTGCTCGAATCAGAAGAAATAGAATCCGGAGAGACATAAGATGACGATGAAGATGACAGGGATAAGGTTGGAGACGAATTTGCCGACGTGTGAATACACAACATGGAATCTGAATAAACCCTTGGAAGGGATGACCTGGGGGCTGAGACAAACTCCTTCACATTAGCAGAGGAAACTTTCCGCCTTGAAAGGCTCCAACTACTCTCTCTTGCAGGAAGAAGGGTTTCTTGTTCATCCTCAGACGATGAAAATGGCGGCACAAAGCCTCCCGTGGTTGCTTTTTTGAACACTTCAAAATCAACATCATATGCCTGCACTCTCCTCTCACCAAGCAAAACTTTACCAACTGATTTTCCATCTTCTACTCTATTGCCAGATTTTTCCATCAAGGGCAAGAAATTAGAAAAAGCATCCCAGAAGTATGCCATTTCCTCACCTTCCTTAACCATCACAATAGGTGCTTGCACCTTCTCATACCGAACAATCTGGCCAGCAGCCGCTCTGGCATCCCTCTCCATCATGGCCTCACAACTCTTACCAATCCAAACATATATAGCCGAAGGAATGTGCACAATAAACGCACCTCTAGAGTCCAATGCATCCAACAAAGGATCAGTCAACATTTTTGGAACAAGATGCAAAGGATCATACGGCGAGTGTGGAGCAATTCTATACATCCTCAGCAAAGAGCTAGGGCTAAGAGGGAAAGCATGGACCCTTTTTTGACACTGCAACAACTGGCAAGCAAATCCCATGTTTGGATCCGCAATCCCCCTTGCCGCCTTCACAAACTGAAAAGCATCATCAAAACTCTGCCCTTCCCTCCACATAAGATAAGCAATGACTAAAGAGGTAGACCTAGACACCCCTTGACAACAGTGAACAAACACCCTCCCATTTTGTTCCCTAACATCCTCAAAGTAATCAAACACATCATACAAAATACTAGTAATGTCCTCAGAGGGACTATCCTGAAGCCACAAAGTCCTATACACAAAATCAGCTTTGAAATACTCTGGACAAACAAACCCTACACAATTCAACACATGAGTGATTCCATTTTGCTTCAAAATGTCCCTATCCCTAGCAACAGCATCACCACCAAGGTAAACATGATCAGCAACTTTTGAACACTCCTTATCAAAAAATGCAATCTTATCCCTCTTCACAAGCCCACCATTGTTACTCCTATGATCAGGGTTGTTATTATTGTTATGCTGAATGGAAGACAAATCAAGTTTCAACCTTTCACCGTTGCTACCATTACCTCTCCCGCCGGGGGTGGTGGGCGGTTGGGGCCACTCGCCGATGTCGTCGGAGCCGGCTTTCGGCCACTCGTCAAGGCTCCGGCGAGCGATGGAGAGCGGCTGCAGCGGTGGCAGGCACGACCGCGCCTTGCAATTCTGCTGCGACCGAGGTGTAAGCGGCGGCGGATGGAACCGCCGGTTCTGACCGTGGGATTCGCCACCGGAATCCGCGAAACCCTTATCCGACTCGCCGGAAGAGGCATTTCCAGCGGCGGTGCGGGAGGAAGACCACGACGCCGACCGCCAGAACATTTTCCGGGAAGAGAGGTGAGACACGTCGTCGTTCCCCACCATACCCAGTTGGTGAAGAATCAGAAAAATCAAATTTTGAACAAAACCCACGAAAAATTGGAAGAGCCCGAAGCACCTAGGTTTTCTGGGTCACGTCAAAATGATGCGCATTGGACACAATTGAAGAAATCAAAGGTGAAGCATTTGAGAAATTTCGAAGGAACCCCACGAAGAAAAAAAGAGAGAGCAACGGAAACAAAGCAGGTCTGAATCTTGAAGTGAAAAAAATTAAAAGGTGGGTAAGGTAAGGGGAAATTGAAGGAAAAATGAGATTTTTATGGATAAAAGAATGATTTTTAGGGTTTGAGAGGGGAATTGAGATTTGATTTGAAAAGGGTATATGGATTTAGGAAATTGGGTAAGGAAGAAAGGTATTTGAGTTGTTGAGAGCAGAAGAAGAAGAAGAAGAAGTGGGTTATAGGAGGGAAGAGAAGAAGAAGGGTAAGTACATAGATATTAGTATTTTGTTTGTGTTAAGTGAGAGAGAACAACACCCTTTCTATATTTATGCCACCTCAAATTTTCTCTGTGTTTGGGGTTTTCTCATTTTTATTTTTGAATTTTTTCTGTCAAATTTAGAAACATGATTCAAGAATATGATTTGACATGCAATGCAAACACAATAGAGAAGACCCACCAAAACTTGGATAAGTGTTTATGGAAGAGATTGAACATATATGCCTTTCAATGAAAGAAAAAATATATATCAGTCAAAGAAATTATTTTCATATTTTCTAGTGTTCTCAGATTCTTAATGTGAAGATGTGAAGTTTGCATGCATGTAATTATACGTTAATTTTTGCATGGTAAAGTTAACTGTTGTTTTTAATAAACATAACGGAAAAAATGATGAAAAAGTTTTTTACCTTTCTTCTACTTAATCATTATTTAGGTTAAATGCTAACTAAAAAGGTTTATAATATATATAAGAAAAAGGTCTAAAATACATTAAAGAAAAAGGTTATATGTCAAATGCAAACAAAATTTAATCAATGGTAGTAATAAATGCGTCCAATGCAAACAAAATTGAATCAATAGTCACCATAAATGCATTTGCCAAATTACAAGGAAAGAATATTAAAATTATCAGTTAAAAAAATGTTTAATGCTTTCAAACATGAGTTTTGCATGTTACTGTTTTTTTTTTTTGTGTTGAACTAAATTTTCCTTGTATAAATATGATTTCACCTTACATGAAACTTTCATTTTCATCTAACAGATTTAATATAAAATTGGTTTCACTACTTTTGATTCTTTACTAATGATTCACTTGTATTTATGTTAAAAGCTTTAATGATTAGTGTAACTGACTATTTTAATTGATTGATTGTTGTTTAAGGAAAAATAAATTTATCACTTAATATTTCGTTTCCATATTTTTTAATGTCTTCACATAATATACATGTCTGTGAATTACATTGAGTAATTAAATTCTTTTTTAATCTAAAATTGTGGAACATTGTTATAATTATAATAGTCTTTAAAATTAAAGAATAAAAAATAAATATTCAAAACTGAATTCATTCAATTAGAACAGTTTTTGTTATTACTCATTTATTAACTTTAGTGATTTTTATTTAGTTATGTAAAACTTTGTTTTACAAGACTAAAATGATTAATTTAATTATAATGCATTGGCATGTCTTCTTTCAATGTGACATTTTCAAACACATTACTAGGAATTCAAATTTCTAATTACATGATTATGTACCTAAGGTTAGTATCATTGGAACCAAACTTGTTACTTGGCTAGTGACCTCTTTATATTTTTAAATCAAGTATTAGCTTAGTCAGAGTTAACGGTAACTCATAATTAATAATGTTCTAAATAAAAAATAAAGAGAGTTTATTTATAAGTAAATTTAGCCTATCCATATAATTCTTAACAAAGTGAATGATCATTGAAGTCCATTTTAAATGTAAATAAACTTTTGTGAATAGAACTCAATTAAATGAAGAGTACGTATGAAATTATATTATTAAATAATATAAAAGTAATTAAAATTTACTTATATTTATGTTTAACTTTTTTCTTATATTCAGGTGTAAAATAACAACACAGTAAGTTAATATAAAAAAACAATTTACAATGCACCATTGTCTTGGTGTACCTAGATGAACTATATGTTAACATTTTTATCAAATGAAATGAAAAAGAGAAAAGAAAAAGTAAGTATATATTCATGATTGTTCTTTCATTTTCCCATTTTGTTTTCAAAACATTTTTTCAATGTTCACTATTGTGATTGTACTAGCTATGATAAAGAAAACGTCCTAGGTGGAGTTTGACACCAAGGTAGGAGATGACAAAAATCCTTTATGATACATAGGACTTAATGTTAACAAAATTAGTTTAAAATAAAATTATTTGGGTTAAAATAGATTTTAAAACATTGATATACGTTTAAATGTTTTATCAAAAAATTAAATTAAGTTTATAATAAAATTTAATATTCTAAAATTGTTTCAAATTATAATCAATGGGTTTATGATATCTTTTAAATTACTTGTCAATATAAAATTAAATATATCAAAACTTATTTAAAATTAACTTTAAACTCAATTAATTTTACTATGTTAAACTAAATATGCAATATATAATAAACACTATTAAGCTATTTTGACATGAACTTTCATTGAATGGGAAGAACTTTGGATGTCTCATTTAATATTAGGGACCCAATTGACATTAAGTTACACTTTTCACACATGGCTTAAAAAGTCTTCCATTACCAAACATTACAAATAAGACAAGTAATGTACATGGAAAATGATAGAGACAGAACCTCAAAGAGATTACTTCCACCAATAATACAACTTTTGTACCATTTGTCAAGAGTATCTCAATTCTCAGCCATTAAGGTGTTATCCCACAGCAAGTCTTACTCTGTAATTTTTCTTAGTTTTAAGGGATGAAATGGCCCACATGTATGACTATAGTCAGCAAGTGCATACAAGAAATCAAAATAGACCTCAAGAAATTTCAATTTCTAAGATTTTGAGGCTCATCCCTTAGTTGTCATAGTCTAAGAAGATTATTTTTCTCTTGAATTGACAATTAAAAAAAGTAATTTAGTTTTTTTTTTTTAATGAGCAAACTTGCATTGTAAGGTATAGGAAAAATAAATTTTACACCTAAAAATAAATCTAAATCAATAGCATGGTTTGGGTATTTTTTTTTTTTTATTATTTTTTTTATGAGATCTACCAAACGTGTTCTCTGTAGAAATTGGT
This sequence comes from Hylodesmum podocarpum, assembly GCA_026586105.1. Classification (NCBI taxonomy): domain Eukaryota; kingdom Viridiplantae; phylum Streptophyta; class Magnoliopsida; order Fabales; family Fabaceae; genus Hylodesmum; species Hylodesmum podocarpum. The sequence continues at coordinate 427,278 of JALJEV010000014.1, read as the reverse complement.
GCAACAGCTATAGATATTAACATTATTAAAAATATAAAAAAATAAGGTTGTTTTTCAAATAAACTTAATCAAACATAAATTAAATACATTTAAAAGAATTGTGCATTTTCATATCATGAATTCATTAATTTACTACATATATAATAATTCTTATATATAACTATTTACAATTCAATGGACACATAATTATTTATTTTCCATAGTTTTTTTTAAAGGATGTTATCCATTAATTTTTTTTATTACATTATTATGAGTTTTTTTTTCTTTAATAAACATGCATTATTGTGAAATGACCAGTAAAGTCCTCAAACTATAATTGCTATTTGTTTGTACTATGATTTCTATCCATAGGTCCTTGTCTATACTCATTTTCCTATCCACCGTTCCACAATTTTTCTGTTTTTAACTTCTAGTTTGTACCTCTAGATAGCATGGTCAAAGTCTAGTTCTAAAGAAGATTCTTAATTAATTCTAGGTTTAGTTAATTAACATGAAGATTAACAATACATGGGATGTTGAGTCCATATATGGAATTAAATCATCAAATGCACAGTACTGTATACCAGAAATTAACGACTTCAAAGAAGTTGTTGATCGAATTTTGACTTTGACAACATGTTGTCACCACCAATTATCAATCCAGAAATCCTTCATCAAGAAGTCTAATGAGTAGGTTAATTACTATAAATGTCAATCTATTTTAATCATAAATTTGATAAGATATGTGTAAAACATTTTATATTGATATTGCCCAGTAATTGACTCACATTAATTGTAATGAAATGTATGTTTTTAAATTAATCTTAATGATAATTTTTACTTGAAAACGTATGTTTTTGTGGGAAAGAAAAAAAAAATGATCAATGGGTTTGCCAAACAAGCACCAAGTTGGCCAAGCATCTAATATTGGATGTTTAATATGACCACCACAATCCTAACATCAAAATTATGATAAAAAGTACAATTATTTAATAATTGAGCTAATAAGTCATTAATGTTTTGATCACGAGAAAGATATATATAGAGGAATATATGATAAATTATAGGGTTTTTTCTTTTATTTTTCCTCAAAAAAATAAACATAAAAAGGGAGATATTCCATTCTTCTAATATACAATGTTTCTACCGAACAATCAGTCCTAGGATAATTTCCGACATTAATTGCTTTAACTGAAGTTATTAAAGTGATACTCTAATGTCTAACATTTGTAACATGTTAGATGATAATTGATAGGTGCATGAATTTGTTGTTGACAAGGCATTATAACGCCATAGAAAGATACCAAACCTCCCATCAAAACCTGAAATACTTTTAAAGCACAAAGCTAACATTTTTTGAAAATTAAAACTCATCCACATGGACATACAAAGATATATGCCACCAAAAGTAGACAAACTATATAGAATGCTAGTATCACAATGAGTTACAAATATACGTAATTAGTTACTGGTTTTTGAATTTTTTAATTGATAAATATTAATAATGGTCAATAATTATTAATTTTTTTTTAGTTGGAGGGTTCTTTATCTCATATAAATCAATTTTTTCACTTCACTTCTTATATATAGCTTTATATTCTAATCAAAATTTGAATTTCATCTATCTAACAAAAATTTATATTAAATAACTTTATTTCGCAGTCAACTGCAATACGTAATTAGCTAATCAATTCAGCCATAAAATATATACATATATGCACTTCTCTTCTCTCTCTTCACATTTATAACTAATTATCTGGTTATTTACGTATTACAGTCGTCTACCAAATATTTTTCTATAATAAACATCAAGTTTATATCAAACATCAAATATAAATGATCAAAAATGAAACTTTTTTGATGCATAGGTAAACAACATAAACAATGCTTAAAAACTACATCAAAGTTTTCTTAATTCTGTTACATTTTTAACACATTTCTTGGGTCACTTCGGCTTCAAGGTAAGAACGGCAAGAAGGGAAACCAACTCTTGTACAAACTTTGTGACATTAAGTATAAGGTGATGAATGACTTTATTACATTTATATCAGTTTTGAATTCAAAATTTAAACCTAGTAGCTAGAGTAGTACAAAAAACTTGAGGTTTTTACGTGGAGAATTTATGATCACAACTTAGTAAACAAGCTAGTAATATATAAGAGGGGGTGTAAATCTTAACACGTGGTTTCTGTGTGAGTCAGAAGTGCACTTATTTGGTAGCTTTTTTGCCTTCATGCCCCGGCAATTTGGTGGAACACTCCTTTAATGTTGATCCACTCAGATTTACTACAAGTTCTTCTTTCAGTCACGAGTGGTGGATGCTGCTTAATTAATATGTTGCAACTTGCAAGAACAAAATGTTTCCTAACTAGGTTGTTCTAGAGAAAAAATTTATCTGACAATTCCAACATTAAAAGACCCTTTTCATCAGAATATTGAAATCTTCTGCTTCACGTAACGAGGTAGAAGAGATATGGAAGGAATTCCCTTACCAGAATTTTGTCAATCATTTACTATGTTATTATGACCTTTGGTACTAGTCTACCAATATATCTAGATGAGGTTTTGCTTGGCAATTAATGCTTTCTTATTATGTATTTTTTTTATCAACCAATAATCCAATATTCACTGTTAATTTTGTTATTAGTAGAAGTGGTGGTTCAAACTCACTACTTCACTTTATGTTGTTTTCCTTTTAACTCTTAAACATCTTTTCTCAATTATCAAGTCAATAATATTACTTCATTTATTTTTACTGTAATAATAATAAAGATCGAACTTACGACTTCATGCATATTATTTTAACTTTATTAGCATGATATTTAACGTGGTGGTTTTGGTTTCTCATGATGGATGTGTTAGTCCTAAATTTGAGGGCGGGAAAAAAAATTATGAAAGAGGTTTTATGACAGAAAATAACAAATAATATGAAAGTTCTTTATGAATGTGGTACCAAAATTTGAGGGGTTACGATCTTATCAAATTTGGAATTTAGTCTGCTCGTCTGTATTCACAATTAGAGTAATTCTAAACAGCTTTAATAATTGATGGGATAGTTGTAGCATTAGTATTTTTATTTGTTAATCTTTTTGTTTAATTTTATAATCCTAAAAAAAAAGTTAGAAAAATAAAAAGAAATATTCTTTTTCTACAAATTTGTTTCACTAGTTTTAATTTTTTAAATTATATTATAATTTCACTCTTACAATTATTCGTTCGGACAAGAATATAGGTGAAAAACTAATTAAAAGATAAAAAATTCATATATATACTCATTTTCTTTAGTCGACTTTAATACACAGTTAATTAATAAATTAACTTATGAAACACGTACTCTACGTATAAACAAGTGCTTAAGAAATGAAGTTTGAATTTACAAAGTTGAAACTACTGTCAAAATATTTTTACACAATCTCATCCTGAGTGATTTAGGATCCATATGTGTTACACGTGTTAGGAAATAAGTATAGAACAGTATCCAAAATGACATTAAGGACTGGAATTATTCACAACATTAAGCACACTATATCTGCATGTTGGATGAATTTACCAACAAACACTACACTAGGTTGGGCTTTTTATGCTGTGGAAAAAATCTTATTCTCTTCTACAAATGGAACCTTAAAGATCCATTTACTTCAGCTTGTTTAAATTCAGCATATTACTTGGTTGGATAAAATGGAAAACACAAAATAAGATTTGGGTAAAAGTATAACAAGGTTGAATGGTTGGTCGTTTGTATAAAATAAATAGTTAATAAGTTCATGGTTGATAAAATTGGTTACTCTTAAAACTTTGATTGATTAAATTAACTGGTCCATTTATTATCTGTGCCCACAAGGTCCACCTTATTAAAAATAATAATTTTGACATGGCTATGAAAATATTTTGTAGGGGAGGAGGATCATGGATCCCAGAAAATAACAAAACACGTGTATCATAGTACACTAAGGGACATTACTAGTTGGCTATAATTCAAGCACTAAAAGGACAAAAGTAGTTGCATAATATTATTGTTAAGTTAATTGTTTGAAGCTTAATTAGAGACTAATAATAATGATGTTTCTTCTTTACAATGTGTAATATTACCAGAAAGGTTTATTAATGATTGATTTATATACTTTTTATAGGCATGTGTATCATGGCGAACTCGCTTCCATTTTTGCTCAAGACTTTTCCTAGCAGGTGCTAAAAATTGAGATTCTGACCCAAGTTTGATGCTACTAAAAGCTTTTAGACTTAAGTATTTTCCACCTTAAATTTAGTTTAAATTTGTTTTTGATTTTTTAAATTTAAAAGTGAATATTTTTATTTTTTGTAATGTTAGAAACAAACCATTGACCTAAAATTGTAATAGTATACACAACCCACTTTTGATCCCTAATTTATGATTATTTTAATTCCTAATATAGAGCAAAAGTAGACTATTTTTAAGACTAAAAACATTAATTTCAAATTTGAGGCTCTAAAATCAAACTTGGCTACAATTTTGAGAAGTCAAAGAGATATTTAAGCCCAAAATTTTAGTAGTTTTTTTGACAGAACAAGTTCAAGCATTCATGAAACATGTTTAAATAATCTTTTCTCTAAAGCCTTATAAGAGAAGAAAATAGGAAGTCAAAATTGAAATAAGCTTCTCTTTAAGTTAAAATAAACTTGTACATAAATTAAAAATAAGTTTTTGTGTAAACTAATCTTCGATTATGGAGAAATTTATATTCTTTTTCCTGTCTATTTATTTTCTTCTCTTATAGAGAAGTTTAATCCAAACAAGCCTATAAAATTTACTTTTAGAGAACACAATGAAAAATTGTGAACTGTATATGATTTATTTAACTGACAGTAAATTACATTGCAACATAGGTGTTGCTAGTTCAATAAGGAGTTCTGACATCAACAACCATACCAAGGAGTTGAGCGTTAAATAATGATTATAGCTCATCAACCAGGTAAAAGAGATATCAGGTCCTTTCATACCAGGTTACACAAGTACACATGAACATTGGAAGCATGATAAGGATTATTGCTCATAACATGACCCTGGACCAACAGGTGCTCTTCTAGCATAAAAATTTGTGACAGGAGCAGCTGCAACACCTCGTTTATTCAACAGACATCTGAAGTTTTGTAACCGGGACAATGCAGTTATTGTAGCATTTCGCAGAGAAGTAGCATCTCTCTCACTCCATAACCGCTCTGCGGAAAACAAAGAGTGATTAAGTTTGCATAATCAAATTCAGTAGCCTGCATTTTCCACATCCATACAATGACACAAATATCTACTACCTATTATTTACAAAAACTAAGGGATTAAAAAGGTAAGCAATGTTTGTGTAGTTTTATAAAAACTAAGGGAAATTTCAGTTTTATTTACTCAAATATCTACTACCTATTATTTACAACAAAATCAATTATTATATCAAAAAACAACAGCTTAAGTCCCAGGTTGTTCATTGTCTGACACACACTTTCCGTAGAATTACTAGTAGCAGGTATGAAGTCATATCCAAGAGTTAGGGAGAATGATGATAACACTAAAATTACACTACAAAAATGTTGAACAACTTAGCATCAGTAAGACATGCTTACCTGCAGCTGCAGCAGCTCGAGGCCATATTGTTTGCAGAACATTGGATGTATCAGCTGTCTCACCCCACATGCAAACTTCACCTCCAATCACAAGCTCTTGTTCTGAAGCTGCATGTATTCCCTCTAGTGGCTCAGCAGTATAGACCTCATCCCAAGGTACATCCAGGTGGTCAAGATACCAGACACCTTGGTTACTGAAAATGCACCTGAAACCTTTTGCAACAACCTTTGGACAGACACCAGGGCCCAACCTGCATTTTTTATTTACTTGAAATACTTTATTCTAAAACAAAGACATTTGAGTTTTGTCCTGAAATGGAACTACTTATACAGATGAAAGCTCACCAGTTGTGCACTATGGTTTTTGGATGGAGCTTTTCTGGAAATGTATTGAAGGTTTCCTCCCTGAGAAATTACAAAAAGAAAAGGTATGTATCTACATTTTAAGATCATATAATAAACCGAACAATACTTAGTGATTTGCTCATAAATTATATTGTTACAAGCATAAGCAAACTATTGGTGGCATTTGAATTTTGAAACATTGATGTTTTCAACAGAATGAAAGGATTATGATGGAAAAATGATACTCAGGTGAAATAACCATTAAGGATACAAATCAGTTTTTTTATGTTATAATACCATACTTATACATATCATACCAGTTTACAGGACTCCAATTTTTCGAAACAGCTATCTCTTGGGCCTTCAGTACAAAATATTGATAGGCATCTTTAGCAGTCATGTTGTGATTCTGAAGCCTGCAATTGAGTAATGGCAAAGAATACAGAATGAATGTCATGTCTAAAAATAGTGCCTTTACATTGACAATCAATCAGATTCACAGTGGTTAACTTATCTGGACATTGACAATCATTTCAATGCTCAGTAGTACCAAAAATGGTGTCAGAAAGAGGGGTAAAATGAGTAAAACATTCAGTAGCTAATTTCCCATGAGTGAATCTAGTTTTAAAAAGGTAATATAAAACTTTTGGCATGTCTAATTGCCTATTTTTGGCTCATAACATTGTAATAGAGCCTCAACTACCAAGTGGCCTAGAGGTTGATCCTTGCTGACCCTATTCTTGATTCTTCTAATAAAAATTTGAATTTCAACACAAGGTAAATGGGCTTATGCAATTGTCATCCTTCAAGTCCAGAGGGCTCATGTTGAAGATATATGTAAAACCATTCATGTATATTCAATTAACAACTTAAGCTTTTAGGAATTGAGATTATTGGTTCATCACATCTTCAAAGCAAATAATCCCAAAAATTCAGTTGAATGCAAAGGATGACAAATGAAGTCACTCAAGTTGGTGACTCCCCATTTACTCCTCTTCCCCTTCACATGCTGGTAACCAAACCAAGATCAACAACAAAATCAGAGCCACTAATTCAGTCTATATTCAGCTTGTTGTCTGTCAAGACTTTGCATGGCAGAAAAATAAAATGTTTGAAACGAAAATGTTTCTGCAAGGAACACCATTTGCAGAGTCCTTAATCCAAAAAATTGTACAGAAATGGCTAAAGAGAAAGTCATCATAGAATGGAATATATGAGTATAACAAGTTAATGTTAGTACCATTCCTTTACATGAGCAGTTTTAGTCCAGCAATCTGTCAAAATATAACAATTTCTCATCAATTAACATCAATACAAAATTACAAATATCTTCAGCATTTCAATAATCATTTAAAGTCTAATTTTATTATACTTGATATATTATAAATGTTATAGGTCATGCACATGGTCACTGTTATGAAACCACTTTTGAATAGACAAAACACCCATATTAAGGAATTTGTGGCCTTGTCAAACTTCAATGATAAATAAACTCAAAGAGACTAAGTGTGGACTGCTATAGGCCCCACTGCAATGTCAATCCCAACCCCCTTCAAGGTTTCAAATTATTGGAAACAAAATAAGTATATCAAAAACAATTCTGAGGAAACTTCTGTTCCCCAGGTTTTTTGAGGTAAAAAGCTATCCAATCAAAGAGAGTATCTTCTCTTGCAACCCTCGTGAGTCATAATATCCAAGCTTAGATTACTTTATTCATATGATAATTATTGTAAAAACAACTCATAACATTCACAAGTTTTAACAGGATCATTAGCATATAGATTTCAAACAAGGAAGAAAATTGGTGGTAGGTGTATCCAGCATCATTAATGATTTACCCATTGCTCGCAATTCTCATATTGCATTTACTGCTTCAGAAATTAACTTAGAGTTGTCATAATGATAAAAAACATTTCCCCTCACTGAAAAGCATTTAGCTTTCAGGTCAAGTAGTTCTTTAGTAAGATGCAAGAAAGAGACCACTCAAACTGACCTGTATTAACTTCATCACCACCCAAGTGAAATAGTTCAAATGGGAAAATCGTTCTCATATCTGCAAAATTAATAAAAAGAGAAAGAAAGACAGGTGATTTACGTGAGAGAGATGAGCACAATACACAGACATTACGCAGTTGATAAAACAGAGACAGTAGATGAACTAAACACATTTCAGTGTACATAGTTATAGAGGAGACAGTTGTTAAATGTAATGAACAAATCTGGAAAGAACGGAACAACTGTGGGGCTTAAGGTTTTATAGGAACTTTACTTGTTAGAATACCAGAGATGACATCAAAAGTAAATGTCTTTGAAACATCTAGTGGCTCCCTACAGCTTTGTGACGGCCAAAGTTCAGGATATCCAGCACCCCTACAAAAAGATAAAAATGAAGCCAAAAATTATCATACTATCGGCAATATTCAAGGGAAAAAATGACAAGGGCATGTGCTTTACCATGATTCTGCATGACCAGGGACATCCACTTCTGCCATCACATTTATGCCTGCGATAAATCATGCAAATAGTCAATAAATGTAGATTCACTTGTATTTTTATAAATGTGTTTGTATATTACTAATAAGATAAAAAAGAAAAAAAGGAAAGCATAAGCCTAAAATCCAAAACCATGATCAACTACAGAAAGCTTCAGATACTATGTAGCCAAAACTTTGACAAAGGAATTTGAAGATATCTCACCTCTTATTTTGGCGAAGCTTTATACCAACATACCGTGAAACATGAAAAGAAAACACCATATTTTTCAATGATAAATTAAGAATTCAACTCAAAGAGTAACTGGAAACTAACAACTCAATAAAAGGAAAAGGCATTCCATATTTCCATGCATCAAAATTGACCAGAACACTAATATAATTTTAGGAGTGTAATACATTTCCTCACTCCCATTGTGCCTTTCTTGTACCCCCTCCACAGCTTCAAATGAAATTTTACAATTGACTTTTGTTTTCTATTCAAAATTGCTTGTCATATTAAAATCAGTGACATTTAAAATAGAATAATTGTAGTGGCATAGTTATTTACAACCGGACAGTTCGAGGCAAAGATAATTTTATCAAAGACTTGACAGGTAATTTATTTCTACCGTTGTTTCCCCTGGTAAGTTTCCTCTCCTAAGGAAAATGGTTAAAACAAAAATATTACGAAAACCAAAGCTAATTTGGATAAGGTAAGTCATAATACACTCATACTTGACAATTTCTATTGCATCTTCTACTGTGTAACGTTCCCACTTTGTATATGAACCTTTCCACAAGTTCGGATATTCAGGTACCTCAAGGGGAAATGACTGCTCATCTATGATGTGCCAATGAAGAACATTCTGTGAAGCATAATTTTTTATATTCAGCATTACATGAAACAACACAACATGAAAGGAAAATGAAAGAAACTTGATAACATATATCTTACAAGTTTAGCATAGGACATAGATTCAATAACTTGCTTAATCACATTAATTGGTAAATAGTGCCTTGATGTATCTGCAAAAATAGACAAATAACAAATCATATGTATTAATATCCTCCTATCATAGTATAAAACAGCTAATAGAATATAAACTTTTCTTCTTGAAAACATTTTGCCTCACCCAACATAAGTCCACGATATGCAAATCTAGGTTTATCTTGGATGGACCAAGGTGCCTTGTATATTTTTACTGTTTTAGTAGTATAATCGTAAGAACACAACTGGCTGAATGTCTGGTGCATCATGCAAAGACAACAATAGTTCAGTTTTCATTTTTCAGGTTAAAAAAATATATATATAGACTGTAACTTTGAGCAATCTACAATGAGTATGCTGCCAAGCACACTAACTGCTCTCTATTCACCAATGTTTATCTCCTCAACATCTCTGCCAACACCACTCCTCCACTTCATGCCACCAAAAAAAGTAAAAACGAAAAAGACTAAAATTAGTTTGAACTGATTGAGTTGCAAATTCTATACATACCTCCAATCCACGCAATGCGCCATAAACAGTATTTGCCTGCAATAAATAAAATTACAAAATAGGATGACTAACAACCACACAGAAAGACTAAGAAATAAATCACATAATTTACTTTATTTGTCTGGTTCCAAAAGCAATAAGACAGCCACAACTCTATCTCATTCTTTAATTTTTAGAAAGAAAAAAAAAACAAATGTTTTTTTCCCCTTTTCTGCAACAATTGCTTGAGTAAATTACAATGCTTATGAGCAATACACAGGTTAAGATATGTGTTGTAGCGTAATTTTAGAAAGAAAACGAAAGTGCTTGGTTGAATTGTTGCCAGTACGGGAAAGTAGGAAGATTCCTCAAACAGAAAGAACAAAGGAACGAAGGGAAGAAAAACCAAAACCAGAAAAACCAACCACAATTCAGCTTTTCGTACTAAAAAAAATGGAATTTACTTTAGACCCTTTCATCCTTTTTCAAATAAAAACATCATACAGAATCCATAGGTGATCTTCAACAGTAATTAAAACATTCCCTTGATGATCAAATATTCAAGAGATTGTATAATCATATTGAAACAAGCAACTACAATTCCAAATCACAAAAAGAAAGCAAAGTAAAATAGCATCAAATATCCAAATCCATCAAAATTCAAAACACTAAAAACACTCCACAAGTCCTATTCAACAATGCACCTCACCTCAATTTTGACTTGTGTAGACTCCTTGGCTTTGGGAACCACCAAAGTATAGCTCTCATCCACTCCAAATTGAAGCTGCAAACAGCAAAAAAAAAAATAAAATAATAAGAAGAAAAAAAAATCTTGTCTCAGTTGAAGACCAACCCTTACTCTACAACTAAATTTTGTAGTTGAATTAGCTCAAACCAAAAATTCAGAAACACTCACTCCCTCAAAAGTCAAACCCAAAAATAACAACAACAAAAAAATGGAGAACATGATTAACGAACGAATGAACCTCCTCGTTATCTGAATGAACAGTGACGTTCAATGTGACAACATCGTATGAAGAAACAGACACCAACCGTTCCCTCAACTTTCGAACGATACCGAACCCGAACCCAGTGTGCTTGAAAACGATCCCTCTGTACCGGTCGAAGGCGGCACGGATAATGGCGGAGCCGCCACCGTTGCCGGAGACGGCGAGAGTGAGCGCAGGGTCAACGGAGATATCGTCGTCGCCGGAAGTGAATTCTGCGGGAAGAGGCCAAAGGTAAGTGAGGGATTCAGCATCGTGTTGGTGTTCGGTGGCGGTGGGTTCATCCAGTGTGGGCCTTCTCCGGCGAAGGGTGAGCGAGGTTGTAGCTGTGGCTGTGAAGGAAGTGATGAAGAGAAAGAGAAGAAGGGGTTTGAAGAGAAGAAACATGGTGGCAGAGTGTGTTGTTCTGTTAGAGAGAGAAAGAAGAGAGAGAAAGAAGAAGTACAAGGTTAGTAGTTAAATAGTGAGAATCTGTGTTTGTGTTGTGTCTGTTCAAGTAAGTAACAACTAACAAGGTTGTTGCTGTGTTAGTTGTTACTACTTGCAAGTTACCACCTTTTTTTTTCTTTTTTTTTTTTATTACTGCTTTACAATTTTATTTTCTATTACATTATATGTATTCTCTACATTACATTTGGTTGAGTAAAATATAATCAAATAGAATCAAATTATGTTATAAAATTATAAGATTTATAAAAAAAAATTATATTCTCTCCTTTCAAATAAATTATTAGGATATGTTTTATGTTTGAAAATTTATTTTCTATTTTTTATTTTAAAAAATTGTAAAATCAAAGGCACAGTGTTTCTTTATTTTTATTTAATGTTAAAAATGTTTTTATGAAAATATTTTTAAAAAATTAACCAAATATATTTTTATTTTTATTTTAAATTTTAAATAGAACTAAAAATAGAGTCCATCTTTTTTTATTTTGATCGCATAATAAAGAGGAAATAATTAAAAAACAGAAGAAGAGAAAATTTTCCATAGTCAATTACATGTGTGTCCCTATCTTTTCAACAGATGAAAACCAAAACCTCACTTTAATCAAGTAAGCAGCTACTAACATTTACATTAATGATTAAACCACGTCAATTAAGATCTAAAATATACAGTTAAGTTAAGTTATCTCACAGTATTACATATAAAATTAATCAATTAAACTGTACATATAAAAAAAATTTATTTGCTTAGTTAATAAGAATAAACATTATTTTAGTTTACTTTGCGATTTTCTTTTCTTTTACGTGTTAATTACTTACTTTACTTTACAGTTTTTATCATATTGTGTTTGATTAAAAGGCAAAGAAAAATATCTTTATTAATGTATATAGATAATAATAGTAACTTTTACCCTTGCTGGTACTAAGTCATGTCCAACTCAATCCAACCTCATTGAGGGTAAATATATATTTTTTGACTCAGACTTTGCTGTTGTTTTGAAAGTAAGCTGAAAAAAGATTATAAAATTTTCCTTTTCATATTAATGATACTTAACGTTTTAGCTTAGTATGCTGTAAAAAAAAAAAAACTGTGTTAATTATCTCTGACATATAAATATGAATGATTATAAATGTGTGTATCACTACGAAAGAAAGAATGCACGTTATAATATATGGCTCACATAGTCACGTTATGTGATGGCAAATAAAAATCATAAACTCAAATATGTGAATATGTTTTACACGTGAAGTCACGTGTCATGAGAGAGAACAAATGGATAGATGAATAATTAATTGATTTGTAAGGGACGATAACTATGAGGATTGTATGAAAAAAGTATGGTTGCTTCTTTTCTTTCCTCGTTTTGTTGCATGTTCAAAGAGTGTCTAACAAAGAGGAGATTTGTAATGGTGTGAGATACATGCATGTCTCCAGTTGTTGCTTGCTCTGGTCCGAGTAAAAACCAAAATTTGTAATTAAGGTCGTGCATGTGTGATATTACGTGTAAAATTCAGGTGATGTATCTACCTCCGACAAATCGGCGTGTTTAATAAGGACTATATAAATAGGGATTTATTCCAATAATATAAAATATATAATATAAAATAAAAGAATAATATAAGATTAATATGTCTGATTATTTTATTAGATAAAAAGGAAATTTATATATAAGAATTATATTGTAAGCGAGTATAGTTTAATGATAAATGTGTGATTCATTCTATAGACCCTTTAATTGGATCTCCCATTTCATTTATATTTCAATCTAAAATTTTATTTAGTAAGGGAATCTTTTATATTTCTCAACGAATCATTTGCGATATAATATATTCATTTAACTGACTTTAAGATTATTTATATTTTTAACAAAGATAAGTAGTTGAAGGTGGGAATAGAGAGAATGAGATATAAGTGATTTTTTGTTTTGCTTTGTTGAAGAATATTCATTCACCTTTTGTTGTTATGAATTAATCAATTCGTTAACTCGTTATAAAATGTGAAGAGAGAAAAATCTGTGTATATATATATAAAATAAAATGTAAAAAAAGAGAAAAATATATATACTATATAAGTGAATTGACTGATTGACTACATAGAAAATAAATTAATTAACCATTTGTTTGTTTTATAAATGAATGTCCCTTCCATAATTTCCTACTATTATTTGCCCCTATGGTTTTAGATTTTACAAACTTAATGTAATATTTTTATTTTGCTAAATATAAATAATCGAATCTATATGACTATACGACACTTTTATAACAATAATGGGATATGACTTTTGTTGATAATATGAACTTGTGGGTGAATCCCAATACACTTTTTTGGGCATGTCATGCTGTAATCTTTTCTTAAAGAACCTTTTTTTGAGGCCAATGTCTTTTGATAATATGTCTGCAGGGAAGGATCTTATCCTGCCTAACTTTGTTTGATTTGAGTTTTGGTATTTTTTTTAGATAAATTCTATTTGTAGGATAAGTTAGTATACTATTTGTATATGGGATTAGAATTTAGAAATGAAAAAAAAAAGTGTGAGATAACATAGATAATGTGACATAAAAAAAATAGAATTGCATGAATAATAGAATAATTTATCTCTTAGTGGCGGTAGCATGAGTCAAATGACCCCATCCATAGCCTAAATCTTAATGTAAGTCTAACATAAAAATGTAATATCCAAACTCTAACAAAAAAATCTTAAAAAAAAATAAAATAACTTCACTTTATAACGTACATTTGTGTGTTTTCTTTACAATGCACTACTTTCAATTATCCTTGACACCTCTAATGAGAAAGATATGTACAATTCTGGAAAATCACTGTTAAATTTTTCTATTTTTTTAAAAAAATAATATATTAATTGATAAATTTTAAAAAAATTACTGAAATACAAGATACATATTCTTTATTCTTCTTCAATATTTATTTATCCGGGAAGATGAAATCTTTGCTGACAACTTCACTTTACAACGTACATTTCCTTTGTTTTCTTTACAATGCACTGCTTCTAATTATCCTTAACACCTCTAATGCCACCATTTTTAGGCTGTGATGTTCCACACGAAGAAAACAAAGAGAAAGATATATGCAATTCTGGAAAATCACAATAAATTTTCCTATTTTAAAAAAATAAAAAAAAATATAATATTAATTGATTTAATTAGCCTTCTGAGACTGTCTTAATATTTACTCTGCATTAGAAATTTTGATATATATATATATATATATCCTGTGGCTCAGACTCACCCTGAGGGGTACTCAGGAGACAATGGACAGTTGCTCCCAAAAACTTTTTACTTATTTATTTTATATATATAATATAATAATAATAATAAATTTTAATAAAGTTTTAATAATAATAATAATAATAAAGTTTTAATAATAATAATAATAATAATAATAAATTTTAATTTTAAAACTCATTAATACGATATTTAACTTATTTTTTAAAATAGATAAGTGTTTAATTCTTTCTAAGTGTAATTTTATATAATTTTAATTTTTTAATTAAACGATAAATAATAGAAATATTTTATGATTTTAAAAAAATTAAAATATAATAATAATTTTTTTAAAAAAATACTATACTCTTAAATCCCCTGCTCACCCTAGACGTTGATTTTCTTCCTGTTGTTTCGAAAGTAAGTTGGAAAAGATTATAAAATTTTCCCTTCATGTAAATGATACTTAACGTTTTAGCTTAGCATGCTATAAAAGAAAAAATTTGTGTTAATTATCTCTTACATGAATATGAATGATTATAAATGTGTGTATATTACTACACGAAAGAATGAACATTATAATTGTGAAAATAGAAAATGTCATACAAAATATGATGGAGATTAGTATGAAGAGTTTTTGAATGAAAAATGTTTAGTAAATAATAATTATAATTATTTATAAAATGTGAAGAGATAAAAATACATATTATATTAGTTCTAATTATTTAAATATTATAATGAATTTATTTATAAAATGTGAAGAAAGAAATATATATATATATATATATATATATATTAATTCTAATTACTAAAATATTACAATAAATTTATTTAAACATGTAAAGATAGAAAAATACATATTAACTCTAATTACTTGAACATTAGAATAAACATTGGGAAACATAATCAAATTTTCCTTTATCTTTTGTTTTTTTGTTTTTCCATTTTCTTTTTAAGCGTAGTAAACATGCAAATAGACACGAAAAAAAAAAAACTAAGTACCTAATATATTATTATTATGGTTATGATTTGTAATTAACTAATTATTTTTAAATTATTTTAAAAACATACCGATAGTGGGCTCACCGGTCTGTTTAGTCTCTGCCCTAAACGGACCCTCTAAGAGTCACAACACCTTCAACCACCCTGTTTATGTCTCTGTCCTACTGTTTCCATTATTCTCAAATCTCACATTTTTTTTTCATAAATGTGTGTGAATTAGGTAATTTAATTATATATTTAATATATTAATTTTATTAAAATATATACCATTATTTTACTTTATAATTTTAAAGATTAAAATAAAATTAAATAATTAAAAATAAAAATAAAAATAATAACAATAGCAATAAATAATTAAAATAACAATAAAAAATATTATTTAAATTAAATATTTTTATTTATAATAATTTCAATACCATTACCGTACTTCACTGAGAATAAATAAATAAATAAAAAATTAGATTTGTGTTTGCATGAACAACAGTATCATATTCCAAACAAAGAAAGTCAAAATAACAATCTTCTCAATTTAATGAACACTTTCTGTGCGAAAAACCCAATCAAAACAAGTTGAGAAATGTCATGATCAATCAAGTAAACACACCCAAATAAATACTGCTCACAACTTTTTCATAATATACGAGTTCATATATTTCTTCAAAAATTAAAGAAATTTTATGGTATATTTAGCTAAAAAAACATAAATAATAATATTTTTTTGTGTGTGTGGTTAAAAGAAAATGAAAAAAAAGAAGAAAACTTAATATACAAAGAATGGTTGGTTACGCTTGCTCCTATTTTCCTAAAAAGTGATTCTAAAACATTTTATGAGATTATTTAATAATTTAACCATAAAATATATTGAGGAAAGTCTGATACTGAACACTCAGTCAAACATTTTTTTAATTATAATTCTAATTTGACAAATTTTGAATTAGTTTGAAATTTGAATAATTATATAACAATAGTACCAAAAACATTAATGGTATTTTCTTAATTATAATTCTAATTTGACAAATTTTGAATTGGTTTGAAATTTGAATAATTGTATATCAATAGTACCAAAAACATTAATGATGTGATGGGGATGTCATGTATATCAACTCAGCAATTCCATTATGAGGCACAGTGGGCCACAGAATCCACTCATTCACCACACAATAACTCTCCTCTATTATTATTCTTATTATTATTACACATCACAACAAGAATGTTATTAAACATCATATTAAGGATAAAAATTGCATATTCTCACCCACTGTCACTGTACACATAAAGTCATAAACAACCAATCATTTATACATCACTGCATTAGTATTTAACCATGCTTTTAATTATAATTATTTTTAAAAGATAATACTTGTTCAAGATACAAAATAAAAAATACACCATCAATAAATTATTGAATACTAAATGACTTCATTGTCTTAAATAACATTCGAAAAATAATAAAAATACTTAATCACCTATTATATAAATTAATAATCCTAAATTACTTAGTAATTTTGTATATATCAAAAAGCCTAAACTCTTTTTTATGTGTCATAGATACTGAGGCTTAAATACCTAATCTTTCGGTTTAATACACAATCTTTCGGTAGAAGAATCTCAACCGTCCACGTGTAATTATCTGAAATCCAAAACCCACGCGCGAAGAACCACGCTCCAACACGCCCCAATAGAACAACAACACGTGACATACTAATTTCCGCGTGCAACACGCGCTCTCAGATCTGACTCTCTTATTTTAATATTATTATTATTTTCTTTTTTCACAGAAAATCTCACTTTCGCGGTTCAAAAATCTGCTAAGGCTGCTATGTTATAACAAGCACCTACCCCAGCAACTACTTTCACTGCTTCCATTCTCTGCTCGTTGAAACGACGTCGTTTTGACCAACTTCCCTGGTTACCGGGAAATGGTGGAGCCGGTTGAGCTTCACGGCGAGGAGCAGCTCTCGCTGCTGTCGGATTCCAACAATGGTGACCGGTCCTGGCGGTTGAACTTCGATGGGTTTCAGCTATCATCGGAGCACGCGGAGAAGCAAGTGAAACCCTCACGCGGACTCCATGATTGCTATGGTGTTTTAGGTAACACTACAATCGCATCTTCGTTCTTTTTTTTTTTTTTCAATTATATTTTCCATTATTATTATTATTCTTAATTTTTCGAATCTGCTTTACTATAATTATTATTATTTTAATTTTTAAGTTGACAATGATTTTCATTAGTTTTTTGGAATAGGAATGGGAATGAGAATCTGCAATTTGCTTTACACTAGTGGTTGTGGTTAATTGTGATTTAAGTGCTACTGGAATTTTTCTGTTTTCGTGTGATTTTTTTTTTTTTTAATTTGTGCGGTGTTCCCTTTTCATTTTGAGTCCAATAATGTTACTGTTCTCTTAAAGATGCTTTTGCTAGATTTTGTTCAGTGTGAGTATGCCATATTTTGTTCCGTTTTTTTTGCTGCCAGGTTTAGTAGTGTGTTGTTGGAATTTGGAAGAAGGCTAGGTATATAAGTAGATGATGTGGTAGCTTTGTTGTTATGCAGAAAGTATAAGTAGATGATGCGGTAGCTTTGTTGTTATATAGAGCAGTTGTTGTGGTGGGTTTTTGACATTTTGAGGGGTATTTCTTACTTTCTGAGGAGTTGGAAGATGGAGTATAGGGTTTTGCATATGCATGCTCTAGAGACTAGAGGCAAAACTCTTTTTTAACATTGAACTAGTATTTTTTGTTTTTCTATTTTTGGGAATGTGTGTTTTTAGTGGAAGATGTTTTTCAATAAACTGGAGCTTAGGTTTTACATTTGTACTGAGCATTGCTTCGTTTCTATGGATGACTTGTTTGGATCCTGCTCTTGCTAAAACTTTTGCTTTTCTTGTTTGTATATTAGGCTGCTTGTTGTGCTGCGACTAAGTGTGTTTTTGGTTTCTGAAGCTCCTTGTAAATTTTTTGTGGTCCATAAAATGAAGTTTATTTGTCTTATATATATACGGAAATTGAAGTTTAAAGTATAACCATGGCTCTATCTCTCCCCATTTTTTCAAGGGAGGTTTGCTATGTGTTTGAATGGTATTCCTTGAGTGATGGCATCTTTGCTTCTAAATTAAAAGGGGGTTTATGGATCTTGTCTTAATTTTTTCCCCTGTTGTATATTTTTTCAGGCCAAGAAGATAATATTGCAGAGTACTATCAGCAGCAAGTTGAAGTGCTTGAGGGCTTTACTGAAATGGATGCCTTGGCTGAGCGTGGTTTTATTCCTGGAATGTCGAAGGTCTCTATTTCATTTTCTTCTTTATGATATCTAGATTTAAGATTGATATATAGTTAAATGCCTTGGCTGAATATCATCCACTGTGGTGGGCAGGAGGAGCGAGACAAGTTAGCAAGAAGTGAGACCTTTGCCATTCGAATTTCAAATGTGGCTAATATGGTTCTTTTTATTGCCAAAGTTTATGCATCAGTGAGAAGTGGTTCCCTGGCCATCATTGCATCCACTTTAGATTCGCTTCTTGACCTCCTTTCTGGATTCATCCTCTGGTTTACTGCATTTTCCATGCAAACACCAAACCCATATCAGTACCCTATAGGAAAGAAACGGATGCAACCATTGGTCAGTTTTCCTAATTAATATATCATTTGAAATTATTTGAATCATCATCTTCTGTACTTGCCTAGGAAAATGTTTTCAGTGACTCTTGGGGGTTGCTTTGTGATTAAATTGAATTAAATATCCAAATCTGGTTGTGCATACTTATCTTCTAAATATATAATATAGACTGTGAGGTGAAAGTTCATTATCAAATAGTTAATGGCCTAATGAATAATTATGACTGTGCCTTGGTGCTGAAATTTTAAATTCAAAATTTGGTACAGGGAATTCTTGTTTTTGCCTCTGTTATGGCAACACTGGGACTGCAAATAATTTTGGAGTCTATCCGCACATTAATTTCTTCTGTAAGTTGATTTTTCAATTTTTTCAGGCAAAGTTAACATTCGAACTGACAAAAAAATAAATTTGCATTGAGTTGCTTGGTCACTTTTATTTCTAGGTAGCTCTAATGAATCTCATATCTACATTTTCAGGAAAATTCATTCAACTTGACAAGGGAACAAGAGCGCTGGGTTGTGGGTATTATGCTTTCAGTGACTTTGGTGAAATTCCTGCTGATGATTTATTGCCGCTCTTTTACCAATGAGATTATTAAAGCCTATGCCCAGGATCACTTTTTTGATGTGATCACTAATGTCATTGGTCTCATTGCTGCACTTTTGGCAAATTATGTTGATGATTGGATGGACCCTGTTGGTGCTATCATTGTAAGTGAATACTTTCCTTTTGTTAAATGTTTTGATTTTCTGTTTAGAGCCCTAAGAAAGGATATACATATTTGTTATCAATTGATAAGTCATATTCGTTCCTAGGGATAGAAGGTAAAAAGAACCACATCCAGTAATCTCACCCATATATGCTCCTATTATTTAAAAAACTTGAGATCTCAGATTCCCTAAGACGAAATCTTTCATTGCAGAAGAGCAATGCTAGATGATTGTGATCATATAATTAGCTTAACATAATATCTGCAATCTTTCCTTGAACATTGTGCATATTGTGATGGGTTGATACACATTTTTTATGCCCTATTCTGGACTACTAAGATTTTAGGGAACCACCATTGGTTCTTTTGAGCACATCTTTTTGCTGGAAACAATTCCTTATAACTATTTGTATATCTAACTGGCCACCATTTTATACCTGGTCATTTTATCATTTTTACTTATGTGTTATTCTTCTACTGCAGCTGGCTTTGTACACCATTCGCACATGGTCAATGACAGTGTTGGAAAATGTGAATTCCCTGGTTGGAAGATCAGCTGCACCAGAGTATCTGCAGAAACTTACATACCTATGCTGGAACCACCACAAGGCTGTGAGGCACATTGATACTGTTCGCGCATACACATTTGGGTCTCACTACTTTGTTGAGGTTGACATTGTCCTGCCATCAGATATGCCCTTGCAAGAGGCTCATGATATTGGGGAATCATTGCAAGAGAAGCTTGAGCTTTTGCCCGAGATTGAGCGTGCTTTTGTTCATCTTGATTATGAGTACAGTCACAAACCTGAGCATGCCCAAGCACACTCTTAGCAGCAATAAGGAAAAGCAGCACCTTCTTGCTTGTTTCATTTCCCCTTTCATCCCTTAGTTGTAAATGTGAACCATATCTGGTTGTTCAGAATCTGAACTTGAGTGTAAGTCACTGAGAAGTGAGAAGTTGCTAGCTATGCTCATCCACTCTAGCTCTCAATCCCAACTTTCTGACAGCCCTGATAATATTCCCAATGTATATCATGATAGGCTTATCAGGCAAGATCCTCCATGTTCCATTTAGGAGAAATAGAATCTTGCTACTTCCCTTGCAGGTTTCATTTTATTTTTGTACAGTGCACTCTTTCTACCTTAATTAAGTATTTAAGGTGTTGTGTGCTGGTCTTGGTTATTTTTAACTTGTGCAAATACAATATATTATACAATGGAGTAGATTCCTTATAAAAAAAATTTCGTAGTGGGAATATAATTAGGTTAAACAACATCTCAAGTCATAAAATTTTATCATAAAAGAAAGTATATAATTTCCTTAAGTATATAACATGCAATAGCTTAAACTTTTTAACCTAATGGCGTTGATTTAGTAATGGAAACTTTGTCATTGGTTGATACATGATACCATCGTTAAATAATATTTTGCACATGCTAAGGTTATTTATATTATTTGATAAAGACATAAAATAGCTTAAATTGGCTAAATCTAGAAAAACTAATTGATAGGTGAAAGTGTTAAGTTCAAAACCCTTTATGTTTTAATTATGACAAACTTTTTTAGTACAAATCATAAGCCTTATAAGTTTAGGTCTAGTGGATGTGTTTCTAAGTGTATTCAGAAAGATAAGTTTGGTAAGGAACAACTATTGAAATAAATTCCAAGGGTTAGTACAATTTTTCCAGAAAATTGACACAACTGAAAGCTCAAAATAAGACTTCAGACTGTCCATAACTATGAGAAGAGAAAACTTTAACTATGGGAAGGAATTACCACTCAAGAACAAAAATAATATTACTCCCAATAGAATAATTAGGAGGAATTGTAAAAGATCAACATGTAGAAATAAACAAATTCGAAGAATTATTCCATGTTGTAGCTTCATGAACTTGGTTTCCTATTTTGTTTTATATTAACAGATTGTAAAACTTTGGCAGATAGCATCCATTGTGCAGTTGATGATTCATCGTTAGTTGGTTCACTAATTGATCATATTAGACACCTTCTGGAAGCCAATCAAACATTTACAGTTCAGGATATTTTTTTTTTTATAGGAATTACAATTCAACATGTTAGAATGTATATCATATATTTTGACATATCTTTCACGTCATTATTACATATTTTGAGCATTTCATGCGTTATTACATATTTCATACGTTATTATATATTTTAAGCAATTATTATATATGCGTTATTACATATTTCATACGTTATTATATATTTTGAGCAATAATTACATATTTTGAGTAGTGTGTTGTGTCAGTGTATAATGTAACATCTGTTTTATTAGTATACACTAAGAAAGAGAAAATTTCTCTCAGAAACTTAACCAATCAGGAATTAACACGTAACGCTTGACTGGCGTGATATTAAACTCTTTTTTCTTCATAATTATTTTTTTCTTTCATAATTGCTTAACGTTAATCTAAAATAATTATCTCTTTCTCCTCATCATTTATCCTAAATATAAAAGGAAAATTCTCTAAAATACTCTTTACCCTATTATTATTTTCTCCCCTGTACATTAATTATACCAACTTAACAATTTTTATTTTAATTTAATTAGAAAAAATGTAAAATATAAAAAAAAAACTTTTAAATTAAGTTAAGTATCAGAATGTTTTTATCTCCTTCCTTCTCTTATCGAAAAGACTAAATTCATATCAGTCCTATTTCTAATAACATAATATGACATCTGTCTAATCATGTAAATCATTCAACACAAAATCCAGTTATACAAAGAACATATACACTTCCTTATGATAAATAATATAATAAAAAAGCTGAGAGACAAACACCATTTACTTTCCATAACTTATTTTACTTTAAACTTTGATGCCTACGAAATAAGACATGAATAAAATGTTAACATCAGAAAAAGACATATGAATAAAAGCAATCTTTAGTGTTTATTTTGCATTTGCTAGTACTTGAATGTATGATAATTGAGATACGTTGGTCTCAACAAATATCTAATTTTATGTGTATGGCAATTGAGGTATGTTGTCTGTGGGTAAGACCCCACAATTAGTGATTGAATGATTCTGCAGTGACACTCTTTGGGTAACATTATCTGTGTCATGAATGGGATCAGAATATTTCATATTAAACATTTTTTCTATATTGACAGTTTTTTTTTTTTTTTTGGGTATGTGAAGTAGTTAATGATTAATTTATGATAAAAAACTTTATTAATCATTTTTAGTTGATTTTTTTAATTATATTTTTTATTTACAAAATTCAAACTCGATGTTTTATATAAAAAAAATTGAGCCTGATTTCATGATTGACACATATTTTAAGTTCTACTCTTATTTCAAATTTTTAATAAAATTGATCGCATTTTACTACTAATCTATTAATTATTGTTTGATTCGTATAAATGTTTATATACATCTTAATATCTTATACTATAAGATAAGATATATACATGATATAAAATTGAGAGAAAACATATTAGTCTTCCATGTCGAAGTTTGTACCTGCCTCAAAAAAAGTCCAGGTTCATGTCAATAATTGAACCATGTTTTGAAACAACCATTGTAAGAAATCTCATTCACACATGATTAAATCTTAATGTTATATATTATACAGTACTTACATTACATCATATATTTATGGCCGGTTACATCGAATCGTCATAATAATCAATTAACTAAATGCATATTTTTAATAATAACGGGAAATCTTGAATGCGTGGTCGTTAATTTTTTTGATAAATCTAATAATCAATCAATTGGACCCACCACCACTGACACATCTAACTCAATCTACACATGAGCTTTTGCTTTTGAGACCTGGTGAGATAATTATGCTCCATTCTTGTCAAATCCAGTTGTTGATCTAAATAATATTTCTTATGAAAAAACCTTATATAGTTATATTCATACACTATTCAAGATTCAAACTCAAAATACTAGAACAATTATGTGTAACTTGATTTTCAAATTCACCATAATTTTAGTTATGTAATTATTACATCGGGCCGGTGAGGTAGGTCACGGTTAATGTTTACTCTTTTTATTTTTTCTGGTTTAACCAATTATGTTTAAAAAATCTGATATATTCTGTAAATATATATAATTTTTTTATAATATTTACCATAAATGAATAATACAATGTAATAATAAGTAATTTTGATTTGAAGAATTATTTATAAATCAGCTAATAATATATTATGATAAAAAGATAGATTGAATTTAATTCATTTATAAAAGAAAAAAATATTGAATAAAAAACTGAAATACATAAATAATTAATTATAAAATATAAATAATGAAATATGTATATATTTATATATTTTTTGAATAATTTAGTTTATTGGTTATATTACTTAATTAGTTGATTGTATATTGTTCGTGAAATAAAATTATAATTTTTGTGAATGATTTGATTAATTTATTATATATTAACCGTGAAATAAAATTATTAAAAGAATGGGAGAAAAAAAAATGTTAGAATTAGAACAGGTTGCCACGTAAATGGACTGTTGCTATCGTAATTTCTGATGAATAGAAATTTAATAATAATAAAAAAAAAAAAGAAAAATAGAGGTAAGTTTTCCCCACGTCTCTTCTTACCTTAAAATAAGTTAAATAATATGTTTATTAAATAAATGTGGATTCATGGTGGGTCCCACATTCTAACATTCTTTGGCTTCGTCAATATTACAGCACCATCGGTATCGTATTCGCATTCGTATTCGTTTCCGATTTTTAAAACATGCACCATTCCAAGTGTTTGCACTGACTATACACATATAATGCGCCGGCGGTGCGCATGGAGATAACCTACGCATCGCCAAGTGTCTCCGACCTTCCCGCCATGGCCACCACCGCCGCACGTCCCGTCCGAATCATTCCACTCCAGCACCCGACCGCCGCCACATCCTCCTCCTCGTCGCCGCCGCCTAACGTCGCGTTCGCGCAATGGACCGCGAAGCTCTGGCGCAAGACGTGGCTCGAGTGGATCGAGTTTTTCTTACCTTGCGTCCGCTGGATTCGCATATATAAATGGCGCGAGTATTTGCAGGTGGATCTCATGGCCGGAATCACCGTCGGCGTCATGCTCGTTCCTCAGGTAATGAATTATTGATTACGTTACGCTTTGTTTTTGAATTTTAGTGATTTTGCGGTTTCGGAGGTTTTGAATTGTGTTAATTTGTTGATGCAGTCGATGTCGTATGCGAAATTGGCTGGACTTCAACCGATATATGGACTCTGTAAGATTGCTTGAACATAACTACGATGCTTCTCTTGATGGATTTTCTGGATTGTGTGTATTTGTGTAGATAAACTTAGCGATAAGCATTTACGTGAGAAGAAAATAAGAATGAAAATGAATTAAGCTTCACGTAAGCTATTATTGTGTTAATGGATTAGTTAAATTCAGCTTTTGCAGAAGCTAAATGAGAGTTTTGCTGCATATTAGCTTATGAAAAAAGTTAATTGGTGCTTATGAGAGAAGGTTAATTCATTTTTTTTATCTTTTTATTTTCTCCTCTGACAAGTGTTTATGGAAAAGTTTATTCAAACAAACTTAGTTAAGTATAGTTCCTTGGTTAATTGTCTTCAGAGCATAGTATTCTAAAGGTTTATTTGCATCTTTTCCCCTCAAACTTTCGTGATCTCACTATTTTTGTCTTCACTTTGAAAAACTGACATGATTAAGGGAAAAATTACCATAAAATTATCTTTATTGCGGTGGTTTAAAAGAAAAAATCTCCACAAAATTCTTGATTGTGACAACTTTTTTCCGCGGAAAAAATCATGATATTAGTTTGGGGGGCATAAATGCAGTAATGCCTATTCTAGACCTTTCCTTTTTCTTGATATGATTTGAATATACTTTTGATTTTTCTGATAAGAGTCAAGTTTGGTGTAACATTTTCTGAGTAAGAACTGAAAAAATTCTTGCAGTTTTATTCTTAAGAGTCTTATCTCTCATTCTTCAAAGCAGCAGTGCTGTTCTTGCCATGATGTTATTGATGAAATTCTATTCTTTTGGTCTCACTAGCTGTCTGTTAGTTTTGAATTATTTGTTCTACATTTTCATGTTATTTCTGTGGGTCATCAGTCTTTTACGTGCCGAAATTATATATAAAATATTGTATATAAATAATAATACTACTTGCTTATTCGTGTTATACTCTTTGCAAGGAAGACTCTGGTTTTGTGCCCCTATTTGTATATGCCATATTTGGGTCTTCTCGCCAGCTTGCAGTAGGGCCAGTGGCATTGGTTTCGCTCTTGTGCTCTAATGTGCTAGGTAGCATAGCTGATTCATCCAGTGAGTTGTACACAGAGTTGGCAATATTACTGGCCCTTATGGTTGGGATAATGGAGTGCATAATGGGACTCTTGAGGTATTTATACCATTTCTTATTTTCATTAATATAGGTATAACTTCTTAACTTTGCTAGGAATCCAAGCATGAATTTTTTCTTCCTTGCTCTTTCATTTTTCAGGAATCTAATACTCTAACTCTATATATAATTCTACTTTCTCTTCTGCACTCTACATCTATATATGTATATAAATGATGAGATGACTATTTTGATATTCCCGTAGAGATGATTGTAGTAATGCTATGATAGTTGTAATGACTTAAGTTGCAAGATGACTGCTTTATACCAAGAGGAGAGATTGGACTCCTGTAGCAGTTATATGATTCTGCAGGCTAAGCATTCGACATAAAGCCTAAAGATTTTAAGAATAACCTATGTGTGCTTGTCTTTTGGTTATTTCAGACTTGGATGGCTTATTCGTTTCATTAGCCATTCAGTGATTTCTGGCTTTACAACTGCGTCAGCTATTGTCATTGGTTTATCTCAAGCTAAATACTTCCTGGGGTACGAAATAGACAAAAGTAGCAAGATTATTCCAGTGGTTAAAAGTATAATAGCAGGAGCAGATAAGGTATGCATTTTATTTGGATTTTGAATTATTCCATGTAATTTCTTTAGCTAGGATGTACGGTTATCTAGCAATTTTTATGATAAAATGTATGTTGCACTTCATGTCACTATCAAAGAGAATAAATCCTTTTGCATCTCTCTAACTGTTTGACTTTTTACTGCATAACTACATTTACTCAGATGCTACTGGTAATTAAATGGTTTAGTTTCAGTCATGAAATTAGAGTTACCTTTTGTGTTCCATAATATGTTGTTTCGAATCATGATTTCATTTTGAACTGCAGCCTGCGAAGGACCTGTTATTTAGTGTTACTTCAAAATCACCATATATGTTCATTTGTCTATTTTTCTTCTTTCCGAAGTCATTCTGGTGTTGATTATTTTTAAACCCCTTCTTTAACTGAGGACTTTTTCCTTTTTCTAGTTCTCATGGCCTCCTTTTGTGATGGGATCCGTTA
Organism: Hylodesmum podocarpum; assembly: GCA_026586105.1. NCBI lineage: Eukaryota > Viridiplantae > Streptophyta > Magnoliopsida > Fabales > Fabaceae > Hylodesmum > Hylodesmum podocarpum. The sequence goes on along the minus strand of JALJEV010000014.1, from coordinate 400,035 downwards.
TGCTTGCAATACTACTTGTCATGAAACACCTGGTATGGATCTATCTCTGATGTTTGGTAAATACTTGCCTTAGGTATCAACATCCTACTCATTATATTGATGTTCTACAACCAGGGAAAATCGAGGAAGTACTTGCGATTCTTGAGAGCTGCAGGTCCTCTTACAGCAGTAGTTTTGGGAACAATTTTTGCAAAAATATTCCATCCATCATCAATTTCTTTGGTGAGTTCCAAATATATAACATGAACTTTTGGCTTCATAATACAGAATTTTCAACGTGGTAATCGTAATACAGATCTGATTAAAGCTACAAAAGTAATAAATGAGGAATGAAGTTTCTTGTGGATACATTAACTAGATTAAACTATTATGCAATTATTAAAACATTTTGTTCTTATACCCCTATAATTCTTGTGCATAAACTTTAAAGAAAGGATAATCTGAATTTTGTCATTTGTGCTTTAGGAGAAACATCAACCAAAAAAGTAGTTGATCTTGTTGGCTTAAATAACCTTGTTATGAATGTAAACTGGATACATAATAAATTAGTTGTTTTTATCTTGTTTATATTATTGGAGCATGTCTTATTCTCCCATTTGAATGTCTCATGCACGTGTCAGTATTCTTGGTTTACTTTGTTTTATTATTATCACATTTGAATGTTCTTTTGTAAGTGGGAACTATGGATGAGTAAGGTCAGTTACTCACTGACATGTTGATCAAGATGATAGAAATTAACTAGCCGGCAAATATTAATGATTTTTAATTAGGTGGGAGATATACCTCAAGGCCTACCAAAATTTTCTGTTCCCAAAGCTTTTGAGTATGTAGAGTCCTTAATTCCAACTGCTCTTCTCATAACTGGTGTAGCTATACTGGTAAGATCTCCTCTGTATCCTGTTTGAATTTAAATAAAATAATATCTTGGGAATTTTATTTTCCAATTACATTAATTTTCAAACTACAGGAATCAGTGGGAATTGCCAAGGCATTAGCAGCAAAGAATGGGTACGAGTTGGATTCAAATCAGGAGGTATATTTACATTTACAGCTCCAACATATTATTGGATATGTCTGGATCCCCCTTTCCAAATGTTTATGCACGAATCTAGTTGGGAGCTAATTCACTTTCTTAAGAAGTGGCTGTAACCTGTAATGTTTGGTTGTATTTATAGGGAAATGGAAAGGTAGTTTTTTTTTTTTTAAGAAAATGAATACTTAATAATTATTTCTTCTGACACTTTGGACAGTTGTTTGGTCTTGGTGTTTCGAATGTTCTTGGTTCATTCTTTTCTGCATACCCCACTACAGGTAAGCATTCAATTGGACTGTGAAAAATAAGGAGTCATTATTTTTTAGTTGGCTACTTAGCTTTTGGTTCCAAAGCTTCAATTGATTTCAAGATTATGATTTTACACGAGAGAAAATTTATTAAAGATTTTTCATTTATTTTGAATGAGCAATGCAGGATCCTTTTCAAGGTCAGCTGTAAATCATGAAAGTGGTGCAAAATCTGGAGTATCTGGGATTGTTTCAGGATTTATAATGACCTGTGCACTTTTGTTTCTAACACCATTATTTGAGTACATACCCCAGGTTGGTTTTCAAGTCTTTCTAGGTTATACACCGTGTTTGAAAATAATTTGTTGGTGTTATCTTTATTGGACTGAAATAGGCAAATAAAGATGACATTTGCTGATACTCAATCCATAACATCAAGAATGAAATGGATATGGCATCAAGACTTACTAATTATATAAATTTGGGTAAAATATACTTTGGTCTATCTAAAATTTCCCAAGTTCAGTTTTAGATCCTCAAACTTTTTTTGTTCAATTTTGGTCCCTTTAATTTGGAAATACATCTCTCAAAGGGGTTCACATAGCACTTTATAACCGCTATTAAGTGCTATTTAAACCACTGTAAAGACCAAAAGTGGTGCATTTTCAAATTAGAGGATCAAAGTAAGAATCTTTTTTTCGGACTGAAACTAAATTTATGGATTTTTGAGGGACTAAGAACATATTTTACCTTAATATTTTGGGTCCACTTGCTTATGTTTTAAAATAATTGATGATGCAATACAACCAACCTATTTTTAGTGTTTTTTTTTTCAAAAGCTACTATTCTTTTTCTCACGCCAATAGTGCTAAAACAGATTTTTTCTTTGAGCATTCTGCTTTTTTGTTCTAACATTACTCAACATTTTTTTAAGGATATCTTTTGATTGAAAAAACACCTTTTCTTTTAAAAGTGGACCCTTTTTTTTCTTTTTCTTTCTTCAGTTTTTGATTTTTGTTTACCTTATTCCCACTGTCACTCAAATATTTAAGAGATGCATTTTCTTTTCTGGAATACTGATAATGACTTTTTTGGCTACTATAATCCAGTGTACTCTTGCTGCCATTGTGATCTCTGCTGTCATGGGTTTGGTAAGAATTCCCCTTTATGCTGAGGGATTAATTTTTTGTTCAACATCCATAGGTAGTTAAAAAGGTGAAATTTTTATTTGATACAAAAAAGAGAGGAAGAGGTAGCATTACTAATTTATGTGGTAGAAAATGAAAAATATAATGCTAAATAGAGTTTGTCTCTATCCTTTTTCAGACCGTGTTATGAGATAGTCTTTGGTATGCACATTAGTTTGGTTTCATAGTGAAATCTAATCCACTGAATAGATGCGTTTATTTGCTTAGTGTAAATTCATATTATTCTAATATGGGTAGAAACTCTGTTTCATTAATAATTCTATATTGAATATCTCAATGACTAACCCAACTAATTTTATAATTTATTAATTCAAGCAATGGTCTATTGTAGAAAAATTTTGTGTAGCTTATCTTGTTTGTCAACTAAGCATGCATTCTTAATTTTTGGCCTGACTGTTCAGGTAGATTATGAGGAGGCCATTTTTTTGTGGCGTGTAGATAAGAAAGATTTTCTTCTTTGGACCATTACTAGCACTACAACATTGTTCCTCGGTATTGAGATTGGTGTCCTTGTTGGGGTGAGTACAAGGTGACATTGTTATTTATTAAGTAATGGAGGCCTTGTAATTGCAAAAGTTTTCTTTTCCTTCTTTTTTATTAGAAACTCTTCATATTTTTACGCATCTACTTAGTGAGGCTTAAATCATTATCTGGGTATGCATATTCATTGCGGGGCCATGTTTGCTAGTTAAAACTTTAGTTCTTTATCATTTTTTTTCATTCAGAGAAGAAATGGTTATAAAATCATTTCTTAAGATATTGAATTTATTCAAATATAACTAACATAAAATGATTTTCCTGTAGTTGACTAACAAAAGTTGTGGTGTTTTCCATATGCTAAGATAATCATTTCACTCACTTTATATGGATTTGAAATTGTAGGTTGGAGTTGCACTTGCTTTTGTCATTCATGAGTCAGCAAATCCACATATTGGTAAGTTGATTTCTCTAGGTTCAGAAGTTGTGAATATTCCGTCATTCATGAGTCACACTCTACCTTGTGTATCATGGAGTTGAATCTTAATTCTCTAGGTTCAGAAATTATGTATGTTCTTGTTCTTTCCACACTTTCTGTATGTAAATATTGTATATGTTCGTAAGATGATATTATTGTTTGTTCTGCATTGCAGCTGTTTTAGGTCGTTTGCCAGGGACAACTGTCTATAGAAATGTTAAACAGTATCCTGAAGCATATACATACAATGGAATTGTAATTGTTCGTGTTGATGCTCCAATTTATTTTGCAAACACGAGTTACATAAAGGACAGGTAAGGAGAAATGGCTTGTAATTGACATTTTTCCTATCAAGAGCATGGTTTAATTCATTTAGAGTTTTCTATCAGGTTACGCGAATATGAAGTGTATGCTGATAGTTCTAAAGGACGTGGACCTGAGGTTGAAAGAATTTATTTTGTGATTCTGGAGATGGCACGTAAGTTTTGCTTGCCCTGTGTACAAAAGAAGCATATGCTTCATAGTTTATGTCTTTAAGCACTATTTGAGTTAACATATTTCTGAGAATGTTGAGATTTTGCTCCTTGAAGCCTTTTCTTTTTCTCCGTCTTCTCAATCTTTATGCTATAGTCTTATCATTTATCCCACTAGTTGAGGTTCCTAGTTAAAGAACACCTAGAAGTTTATCTTTTCTAAAAATGATCTTAAGCCATCTTTAGAAGCAGTTATTGTATTCCACTTAGCTACTATCTTGTATCATACTGTCCCTACGTAGTTTTTGCACAATAGTTAATCAATAGTACTATCATGCTTAATTATGTGTTTTATGATATATCTATGCATATGAAGTTGTGGTATTTTGAACTGTTACTTTTGAGTTACCTGAGACACTGAATTGCATGAACATTATAATGAAGTTTCGCAAATGTTGTTTCCACTATAATTGCTCAAAACAAAACTATGAAAGGGATAATGATATGATAATTCTGCATCTTTCCTCTAATCTTAGCATATGGCTTTGACTTGAGATGACTGCAGCTGTGACCTACATAGATTCCAGTGCTGTTCAGGCTTTGAAAGACTTGTATCAGGAATATAAATTACGGGACATTCAGGTAGAACGAAATTGTCGACTTTCAAGAACTGTTAAAAAAGTTCTTAAAATTATCACTACAAGTCTACAATATTCTCACTCACCAACCGTCTTAGAGCTTATTCTTCTTGCAGATTGCAATATCTAATCCAAGCCCAGAAGTTCTGCTTACCTTGTCCAAATCTGGTCTGGTGGAGTTGATAGGCAAACAATGGTACTTTGTAAGAGTACACGACGCGGTTCAAGTTTGCTTGCAGCATGTTCAAAGTTTGAAAGCTGGATCAAACAGTTCAAAATCAGAAGATAGACCAAGTCTCTTAGGGCGGTTATTAAAAGAGAGAGGCGAGAGCCATTCAATTAGTGACTTGGAATCTGGTAATGGCAGGCCTCCACTCCCCAGGGACAGAGATTCCCAATTGGAGCCATTGTTGTCAAAAGATCATTGAAGTATGCTTCGTATCTTATACTAAAAAAGGTATGTATTTAGTCATTCTTTCTGATTTTTTTCTTGATGAATAGGTTAATCCCGGTGTAATCAAGCCAATGTTAAAAAATAATGTAAATGTATTATTCGATTGCCCGGTGGTTGTAAAATGTACTAAATGAGTATTTAAGAATAGTTTTATTGTGTAACTCTTGCGTCCGTTATGTATCCCTAATTTTTAAATTTTAAATTTTAAGTTCATCTACTTTAACATATTCTTATAATGTGCGTTAGAACCATATCATCAATATGCATTTATATTTCTAAATCTCTACTCCACCGTATTCTTTTTATTATAAATTTGAGATCTATTGTTTGTCACAGATAAATAGTGATACGCATGACAGGGTGATAACCATTCATCCGTTTAAGGTTAAAATTATTTTGGTGTAACTGATGTCAATATTTTACTATAATATTTTATGAAGAGAAAAGAATCATAAATATCTTTATGGTGTAGTGGGAAAATTGTTAGTCACCATAAATATGCTACCACGGGAGAGTGACACCAGACTGCTCCAAATGCGTAAAAAAAATTAAAAAACATGGGAAGGACAAAAGGGTTACATGCCCTAGGCAAGCACAATTAGCACCAACCACTCGTTCATATTTTTATTTTTTTTTAAAGAAATTGCGAAGTTTTTGTGGAATTGGATAGTTGAGAAGTATTTGCATTCAAACCCTCCATTTTCATGACAAATAAGATAGTTAAGAAGTCTTGGTCCACTTAATATTTTTATTTTTTACTTTTTCATTTTTAAAGATAAAAAGAAAGACGAAGACGGAAGAACGCGTAGTGGCGGTGTGAACAAAACTATTGTTCTCTTCTTGGCTATCTTGTTGAAGGGGTTTACCTACTACCCAATACCATTTCTCATTTTATTTGTCAATTAAATTATAATCTTAACAAAAATATTATCGGAGAAATTTTATTAATCTATGTCTTAAAAATCTGATTTTATTTAAGAACAAGTAAGTTGTATTCAATAAAAATACTTTTGTTATCCTTTTCTTTTATTTATACATTTTTTTAAATACATTATAAATAAATATTAATAGATTTATCATATGACCATCTTTCTAAGATTAAAATATGAAATTTATTATTAGAGAAAAAAATAAAAAATAAATTAAAAGTACTATTATATTGCTAATAAAAAAAAAATAATAAGACTCTTCTCACCCGAATTGAGATAATTAATAATTAATGATAAGAAAGCGCGTTTTAATGCTCAAATCACATTATAAAAGGAGCTATTACGACTCTTTTGTTAACATCACCAAACAACAAGGTATTATTATTACACTGAATTGATTTCTTAAGAAAAATGGATGTGAACACAGTGTCTGGAGTGACTCTGCATTCCTCCTCCGACGGTCGGAGAATGCCGGTGATCGGTCTTGGCACTATGCCGGAAGCAAACGGTGCAGTTAGCACAAAAGATGCTGTCATTGAGGCCATCAAGCTTGGTTACAGACATTTTGATACTGCTTCTGCTTATGGTGTTGAACACGCTGTTGGAGAAGCCATTGCTGAATCACTTAAACTTGGACTCATTTCATCCAGGGATGAACTCTTCATCACTTCTAAACTTTGGGTCACTCATAACCATCCCAAAGCTGTTCTTGCTGCTCTCCAAAACTCTCTCAGGTGATTCAAATTCCTTCAGCTTTCATAACTTAAAACTCATGCACTATCACTATGTTATTGCATGCATTTGTAACGAGAGAAATGTTTGTTAGACAACTTCAATAGACAAACAACGCAGAAAACCAAGAATTGATTAATAAAAGAAACACATAAACGTGGACGTTTTATGAATTAGTTATCTGGTTAATTATGTAAAGTTGACCACTTAGCATTAAATTTTATGAATTAGTGACTGGTTAAAGTTGGTCACTTAGCATTACTTACTCGTTAAAGTGACATTTTGGTTGTATCTCAACACATAAACACATATGTATTATATGAATATCAGTGAGGATCATGAATATGTGGTGATGTAAGACTATCTAATCATTTCTCATTGCGTTGAGATATTTATGTTAACTTTATGTTGATTTTGGCATGCAGGGCACTTCAATTAGAATACTTAGATCTGTTTCTGATACACTGGCCCATTGCTACTAAGCCAGGAAACGTTGTGTACCCTATTGAAAATTCAGAGATAGTGGAATTTGACGTGAAGGGTGTGTGGGGATCAATGGAGGAATGCCAAAGACTTGGCCTAACCAAAGCCATTGGAGTCAGCAACTTCTCCATCAAGAAACTTGAAAAATTGCTCCCTTTTGCTACCATCCCTCCTGCGGTGAATCAAGTAATTGTTACTTAAGATAATCACACGTTAATTTAAGAGAAAATAATATATTTTTTAAAAAAGTAATATAATTTTTTAAAAAATTGATAAAAGCGATATCATTGATTAGTAGACAAATATTTAACAAAATAGTGATTTTGTGGTTATGATCACTATTTTTGTGGTAGTTACCTGATTGGATATATTATTTTTGTGGTTATGATCCACTAAATGAAACTTAGAGATTTCACAACAGGTTGAAGTGAACATTGGCTGGAAACAACAGAAACTTAGAGATTTCTGCAAGGCAAAGGGTATTATTATAACTGCTTACTCACCCCTCAGGAAGCAGGGTGTTAGTAGGGGTTCTAATTTGGTGCTGGACAATGATGTAGTCAAAGAATTGGCAAATGCTCATGGCAAGACTGTTGCTCAGGTAATTAAATATACTAATTTCTAAGTAGCTTACATTAAATTATGATATACAATATTTATATAGTCATTTGAAATAGTACTTAATTTGTTTTCGTTTTTTGAAAATTGATTTAAAATTTTACAGATTTGTCTTCGATGGGTATATGAACAAGGGTTACCTTTCGTGCTCAAGAGCTATTACAAAGAGAATATGAAGAAAAACTTGGAGATTTTTGATTGGTCATTGACAGACGATGATTACGAGAAAATAAGTGAAATCCATCAAGAAAGGCTCATCAAAGGACCAACCGTGTTTCCTCTTGATGATCTATGGGATGAGGAATAACAATAGTTACCTGAATTTCATAGTAATATTAGTTCGAGTGTTGCTTCTTATTATGTGAAAAATAAAGCAATAGCCATCATTCAGTTAACTGGTGCTTGATATTGCATGAAAATTTTAATTAAATGCCCCTACATAATGTAACTGCTATTAATTAATCAACGTTTTGTTTCCATATGATGTGACACTAATCAATTTAATTTCACCGTATCTCGACAATTATAGATAGATACTCATAAGTAGAATGAGTCCAGTGAATATCTATCTTAAGTTATTGATTTACCAAAAAGAATGAAAATAGTCTCCAAATTTCTACTTGTAAGCTGTTTTCAAAACCTTAGAACCCGCTGTTTTCAAATTGTCACTCCAATGTTAAAAAATAATGTAAATTAATTATTCAATTGCCCGGTGGTTGCAAAATGTACTAGTGAATTTTTAAGAATTGTTACCTGTTTTCGTGATATCAATTCGCTGTTCTCAAAAGTAATTAGTTTCTGACGTCTTAACAAAAGACAAAATGTTTCTTACCTATTCAATCCTATTTCAATTCAACAAAAGTCTATCATTGAACCATCAAATCGATTCATGTCATGAACACCATGAAAGACTAATTTTGTGGCACCCTTACTAATAGAATTTAATCGCAAAGTTGGTGACATCTACACAACCAGCACGCATACTAAACAATTCATCTATCTTTTAACAAAATTTAAATAAAATATAATACTTGCTTAACATGATTACAAAATCTAATTTCCTCATACTGTATCCAGCAGGTTACATGTCTGATTCTAGTGTACAGGATACATATCTGACAGTACAGGGTGAGTGATCAAATTAAGTTGAAAAAATCACAATGTTAAGTTGATTTGTGTATAATTAACAGAAAGATGACGCATTCAAACAAAATGTTCAGTTGGATATTCGTGTTCATCTCCATTATAATCATAGTACAACCTTTCCCCCTTTGCAATATCCCTATTGGCGATTAAAAGAACCCGACATTCACCTCCGACATCAAATCTCACGCACTTCAAGTTCTGCTTCTTTTTTCCTTCCCTGCACCAAAAGCAAGAGACTTCATTAATAGTTTGTTTCTATTAAACAATCAAGTGTCTTCAACTGAATAAAACCTTTTATGTATTCATGTTAATATTATATATAGAATAGAGGGCATGTGAATGTTGTTATGTTTCTAGCTATGCTTAGCTGACAGGTATCCTGTCAATTTAGACGCATTTACCTGTGCCAAAGTTCATATGTTTTAAGAGAAATAAGCAAAGTCATATCAGTGTGTATACTCTTCCTGAATTATAATTCCTACCCACTATTTCACATTTGCATCTTTCAGGAGTACCTGAGGTAGGCAGAATAAAATCTGAGATGGGAGAAACTTACGGTGTGTGATTATTGATGCCGTTAATGAATCGCGCTATGTTACTACGTTTGTCTGGGCAGATGACAAGGGTCCGTGAAGGATCAGAAGCTGAAAGAAGTGTCATTATACTATCTCCATCATCATTTTCCCTATTCTTTAAAAAGTCTACATCTCCAACATATTCTGTTATTATAGTTAAATCTTTGATTGATCTATCTGCTTCTACAGTGAACCTACAGAAAGAGGAATTTACAAGTCAGGCTCAGTGCAGAAAGGGAAAAACAATGGCAGTTTATGCTTCCATGTACATACCCTTCCAGGGGATCAAAAACAACCATGAGGGGTGGCCATTCTCCTCTTTCCATCATATTTCTGCACAGATTTAAGGTATCGGTGTCTTCTTTTGTCATGACCTGAGTCCAAAGATAAATAAACATGGGTGAATGGCCAATTTAAATGCAATAGAAAAGGGAGAAAGATGAAAAAACTACCACTAATGCCAAATGAACATGCATTTTTTTTTTTCTTTTGCCCATTTCAGGAAAAAGTGATAATTATGAAATACATCTTACAAACATGTACATACAAATAACTATACAAAGAATAGTACAGAAAACAAGACAAAGCATCATAAATTGCATTACCAAATGGACCAACAACAAGTGCAGTAGAATGAACCAACATATCCTAAGGGAACGGCAACTTAAAATAGAATGAAGTATTGTACTTACCAATAAGTATGATAGTTTCAAACAAAATTGGAGTCAATCCATTTACATCGTATGGTTTTTCAAATTTCGATTTGTCTTTGCTCAAAATAAATGACCCTTATAGACCAATATCATGACAAATGATTTGAGCACAAAATAATGAGGGTAATTGAAGAGATACCTGCATTCCACCACGCTCAAGAACAGGGCAATTAGCAGACCTCGGAGCCATTCCAGGCATATAAGTAAGCTCATTACTGAACTCCGTTTGAGTAGCAGTCAGCGCCGTCGCCAGCGACGCCATCTGTTCCAATCTCCTCTTCGAATCCTCACTCGGTACAAAGGCCAACAATTTCCGTTTCTTCTTCGAAACCACCAATCCCCCACCCCGCTTTCGCTTCTTCCGCGTATCTAAAACCACACAACCACTCTCAACTTCAAAACCCCAAACCCTAAAACCCTAATTTTGAACAAACTAACAGCAATAATAATATCAATAGATTCAAAAAACCATATTCATCCACCTCACCTTGATTCGACAGTGAATCCAGTGAACGCTGAATCCGAAAAAAGTCAATAATCTTGGTCTGCACGAGAGGGAAAGCTACAATCGCAAACACACCAGATCTCAATTAATTAATTAATTACTAATCATTAACTCAACCCTAAAAACTAGCTCGATTATGATTATACAACAATACAATAATCTCGAAAAGAAAAGCATGGTCAGAGAATAGAAAACATACACTTAGGTTTGTGATTGGAGCAAGAGGGGCAGAACCAAGAGCCTTTGGGAACAGAACGAAGAATTGGTCGGAGACAAAACAGGTGGTAGCCATGGTCACATTTGTCACAGAGGAGAAGCTTCGACGGTGCGTGACCGGAACCGCATTGCTCACAGAGAACGTCGTCGTTTAAGGTTTCGACTGATTTAGGAGCGTGAGTTCTTCTTCGAGCTAGCGAAGAAGCCATTGAAAATGAAGAAATCAAAGCGTGAGATTTTGCTTATTGTCAACAACTGTTATATTATATTATAAACAACACACAAACTTTCGCGCCTTAATTTAGATTCGCGCCAGAACCACTTTTTTTTGTTTCAGGCCCAGGCCCAAACAAAAAAATACAAGGCCCAGGGCCCATCCCAAGAACTAATGCAACAGCTCTTTATTTTTTTTTTTTTGGTTTGCTTTACGAAAACTATAATTTGTTATTTTATGCAAGTGGTTGAGAAAGATTTTTGTTTCGGTATCATTCTATCACTAATTCTGTTCCGCATAACTCCAATACCAAAAGATTGAATTAATTTAAGAATCTAATTAAACTATGATTCTAATATCATGGTATTGATAAATTGTCTTTTGTGTTCTAAAAGAACACAAGGTATTCTATTAACGTGTCTTTAGGACAATAAAGTATAACACGATTTTATTTTGCAGTTAACTATTATACACAACTGATTAATCAATTGACTCATAAAATATATATATATATTTCTATCTTCATATATATATATATATATATATATATATATTTTCTTTATATTTTATAACTAGTTGTCTGCATATTTTAGTTGTCTATTAAATATTTTTTATAGATGAAATAGAGAAATTGAGAAACCAAAAACTTAAATAAACAACATTAATATATATCAAAAAATTATTTTTATCTTAAATTTTTTATTTTAGAATATTAAAGAAATTTTTTTTAGATCTAGGACCTGGCCTAACATGACTTTGAAGCATGGTTGATCCGAAGACTTGGAAATAAATGGAACGAAACAAAAAACTTTAAATTAGTGTTGGAAGCCCGGCACAATTAAAGTTTTGATTAATTTGGGTAAAATATGTTTATTCTGTTAATAATTTTTGTTGTAATATATTTGAAAGCTCCATTACATTTATATTTTAAAATAAATTCACCTTTTCAGATAAAATATTGATTAAAAAAATCAATCTCTTATTGGAAGCATGCCACATTTCATAGCAACCTAAAAATTGAAAACATAACATACATGTCAATCCAAAACAACAAAGCCAAAATTAAAATTATCATTTTTATATAAGTAACCACATACATCAATGACCTTTTATTTTATAGGAAAAATCTAAGCAATAACCACGTAGTTCCAATAAACTTATTTTATACATAGGAAAATTGTGATTAAAAAAGTTAGACAACCCTTAATTGCAAAATAAAATGGTGGCTCTAGATGTTACCACTCAATACACTCCAAATAAAATATTTTATGTCACATTAACGTTTTCAACTTAATCTAATCTAATGATTTTGAAAGATCAAGAGCATTAATATTGAATGTAACACGTCAAAGATTCAACTGTTGCTCTACTTTTTCTACATGGAAGAGACAGCTCAAATCCTATCATTTTAATTTTTAAAGTTATTTATTTATTATTAATTTAATCACTTATTTTTATTTTTTTAATTAAAGACTAAAATATAATATATAATATAATTTAGGGATTAATATGATATTAAATATTTTTCAGGAATTAAAATAATTAATATATCACATTCTAAAAATTATTTTACTATTTTCTACTTTATAGGACTAATCTAATCCTCACCTTTTAATTTATTAACAAATATTTTAAAAATAAAATATAATATTTAACATTTTAAATTTTTAACATAAATTTAACTTGAAAATATCATGTTAGGGCTCTACCATAAAAGATTAAAAATATTAAAATAAAAAATTTAAAATTCAACAAATTTTTTAAAGAAATTTAAAACTTAAAACAACCGAAGTAAAAAAGAAACTTCGGAGCTAGATTTTGTTGTCAGGGGATAATTTTTTTTTTTATAATTTTTTTTAATAAAAACCAATTAGGCACAATTCACTAACTACACATTAATTTTTTTTTAACTAAAAATTACAAAAATTTGAAAGAGACTAAATTTATTTTTAATATATATATATAAAAGAAAAAAACATTGGGGCCACCACCTCCAATAATGTATGTAGCGCCGCCCTGTAAGAAAAATTAGCCACTTATTCATAATTTATTAAATTTCTTAAAGAAATTGCTACGTTTCTGTGGAATTGGATAGTTAAGAAGTATTGGCAGTCAACCCTCAATTTTCATGACAAATATGATAGGTAAGAATACTTGGTCTAATCTATTTTTATGTTTTAAGAAAGAATGTTACAGCGCTAACAACTTAAATACGTAATAAATTAGTTAATGAGTAAATTTATTAAATATTTATGTATTTTTCTCTTTTTATATTTTATATATATATATATATATATTTTCCTTCATATTTTATAATTGATTATCTCTGATAGTCTGAGTGAGTATTGCAGTTGTTTATCAAATTTTTTTTTTAAAAAATTGTGAAGGTTTTGTCCACTTGGATAGTTAAAAAGTATTGGTATTCAAACCCTTCATTTTCATGACCTTGCAAGGACAAAAGCCAGGGTAGGAGGATAAACTATTCTTCTCTTCTTGGCTATCTACTTCCAAAGCTTTACCTACTCCCCAGTACCATTTCTCATTTCTTAAAAAAATTATTATTGGACAAATGTTATTAATTATAAAATATTATTTTATTTAAGAACAAGTAAAGTGTGTTCAATTAAAATACTTTTGTTACTTTTTTATTTATATTTTTTATAAATAAATATTAATAGATTTATTATAAGACTCACCTGTTTAAGATATTAAAATATGAAATTTATTATTAAAGAAAAAATAATTTGTTTTTAAAAAATTGCATAAAGACAAAAAAATAATAAGATCGCTGTAATATTCTTCGTACCAGAACTCATATTACAAAATTACTAAACAGCCAATGAGATTCGGGACCAATTAGTATTTATTTATTTATTTTTATAAAAAGTCAATTCCATGATAGGGTAGGTGGTTACAGAATATACAAATCTGCATATACATATTTTTTTTTACGTCTTATAGTCTTGTAATTAATGCGTACGTCAGTTTTCTATTAAATATTTTCTAGTTTTATGGCTTAAATCAGTTATAAAATGAGCTATTAATGCGACCCTTTTGTTAACATCACCTTCAACAAGGTATTATTATTACACTGAATTGAATTCTTAAGGAAAATGAATGGGACCACAGTTGTGTCTGCAGTGACTCTGCATTCCTCCTCCGGCGGTCGGAAGATCCCGGTTATCGGCCTTGGCACTGCGCCGGAAACAAACAGTGCAGTTAGCACTAAAGATGCTGTCATTGAGGCCATCAAGTTTGGTTACAGACATTTTGATGCTGCTTCTGCTTATGGTGTGGAACACTCTTTAGGAGAAGCCATTGCTGAATCACTTAAACTTGGAATCATTTCATCCAGGGATGAACTCTTCATCACTACTAAACTTTGGGTCACTGATAACCATCCCAACACTATTCTTCCTGCTCTCCACAAATCTCTCAGGTGATTCAAATCCTTCAGCTTTCATAACTTATAACTCATGCACTTGTCACTGTGTTATTGCATCGGAGATATTATAAGGTAGTCGTAGAAAGTTATTGTGCATTGGAGAGGGTTTCCTAGTAAGATATTGTCTACTTTAAATATAAATCCTAATTTGTTTTTGGTTATCACCAAAAAAATTTCTTACCAACAAAGATATCTTGTGTATATAAACCCATACTTGGTCATTTGTTTTCTTAAAGGTGAGATTTTGGTTGTATCTCAACTAAAGTATTATGTAAATATTAGTGAGGATCACACATATTTGTGTTAACTTTATGTTGATTTTGGCATGCAGGGCACTTCAATTAGAATACTTAGATCTGTTTCTGATACACTGGCCCATTGCTACTAAGCCAGGAAAAGTTGTGTACCCTATTGAAGTATCAGAGATAGTGGAATTTGACATGAAGGGTGTGTGGGGATCAATGGAGGAATGCCAAAGACTTGGCCTGACCAAAGCTATTGGAGTCAGCAACTTCTCCATCAAGAAACTTGAAAAATTGCTCTCTTTTGCAACCATCCCTCCTGCAGTGAATCAAGTAATAGATACTTAAGATAACCACACATTAATTTAAGAGAAAATAATATCATTTTTTTTAAAAGTAATTTAATAGACAAATATTTAACAAAATAGTGATTTTAAAGTGTGTGTGCATGGGAGGCGAAAATTAATTTTGAACATAGTGTAAAACTAATTGTTGATTTTAGTCTGGACATATACTTTAACCTTATCAAAAGTCCTGTATTTATAATTGGTTGATACTTTTATGCAACTGTGTAAGAGTTTAATTACCTGATTGGATATATTATTTTTGTGGTTATGATCCACTAAATGAAACTAAGAGATTTCACAACACAACAGGTCGAAGTGAACCTTGGCTGGCAACAACAGGAACTTAGAGATTTCTGCAAGGCAAAGGGTATTGTTATAACTGCTTTCTCACCCCTCAGGAAGGGTGCTATTAGGGGTTCTAATTTGGTGCTGGACAATGATGTAGTCAAAGAATTGGCAAATGCTCATGGCAAGACTGTTGCTCAGGTAATTAAATATACTAATTTCTAAGTAGCTTACATTAAATTATGATATACAATATTTATATAGTCATTTGAAGTAGTACTTAATTTGTTTTCATTTTTGGAACTAAAAATTTTACAGATTTGTCTTCGATGGCTATATGAACAAGGGTTAACTTTGGTGGTTAAGAGCTATGACAAAGAGAGGATGAAGCAAAACTTGGAGATTTTTGATTGGTCATTGACAGACGATGATTACGAGAAAATAAGTGAAATCCATCAAGAAAGGCTCATCAAAGGACCAACCAAGCCTCTTCTTGATGATCTATGGGATGAGGAATAATCAATAGTCACCTGAATTTTATAGTAATATTAGTGCGAGTGTTGCTTCTTAATATGAGAAAAATAAAGCAATAGCCATCATTCAGTTGGCTGGGGCTTGATATTGCATGAAAATTTTAATTAAATGCCCCTACATAATGTAAGTGGTATTAATTAATCAACGTTGTTTTGTTTCCATATAATGGACACAAATCAATATGATTTTACCGTATATGTTCTTGCCTTTCTTACAATAAATCAAGAACATAAAAACTTTCAAATATATCTCGACAATTATAGACAATCATAAGTAGAATGAGTCCAGTGAATATCTATTTATCTATTTACCAAAAAGAATGAAAATCGTCACTTCAAATTTCTACTTCTACGCTGTTTTCAAAATCTTGACAATTACATGTGCTAAAAATCAATTTATTCTATAAGATATGTATTTATATGATAGTGAGAGGAAAAGAAACGCTGTATTGGAAAAAATTTCTTACATGTGTTGATCAAATACCCGATATAGTTAGTTTTAAATATCAGAAGAAAAACAGGAAGAGTGCAAGAAACTTAGCTAAAAATCTAGCTAACAAACAAAAAGAAAAAATGAACCAAGTAACAAATTAGTTATAAATTGAAGCTAAAAGGAGAAAAACAAACTAAAAATTCCACATTTTTGGAAAAGTAATCCTAATATTATATTTAACATTTGATTTTAAAAAAATTATGCAGCAAAAAAAATTAAATAGATAACACAGTATAAAGTATATAGTAAGTATATAGTAAGTATAAAGTTGTACATGTAATAAATTACACACAAATTAATTCATATTTTAAGAAAATTGAAAAGTGTCGCTCCCTTAGTTTCGCCACTGATGTGTGTGTATATATATACTTACACACACTATATAAGCTATGCTAACTACGAAAGCTTGTACGTAACGAAAAGCTGAAAAATTTGGCATAAATGTTGGAGACGTGGTTTGTTTGTTTGAGGTAATATGTCCCACAGAACAAGTGGCGAGGTGTAGGGGCCAAGGCATATATATTAATTATGCTAAGTGTAAGAATGTAGGGGCCAAGGCATATATATTAACAGAAAATGGTGAAAAATTGTGGCATAAATGTTGGAGATGGGAATTTGTTTGTTTGTGAAAACATGTGGAGGGGTGTAGGGGCCAAGGCATTATCGAGTGGTCTATATTTATAAATGATTTGGTAGATAATTGGAATACGCAGACACTCAAATCATCAGTTATAAAATGTGAAGACAGAAAAATACGTATGTGTATAAAATATGAAAAAAGAGAAATATATATATATTTTGTGAATGAGTTGGTTGACCGTGTATTGCAATTAATTGTGAAGTAAAATTATATATATATACACACTCTACTCTATTCTTTGGTCCTGCATCTTCCCTTTTGACAACTGTTTTTACTTACACACTTCACATAGTTTAGTACGTACAGTTCACTGTCTAAGCTAGTCTTAATAATTAAAAGATTAATTCATCATGGCAGAGTCTTCTTCTAATTCTTCTGCTGCATATATTCATACGGTAAGAGAGCTTTGTTACAACTTAATTCAGCACTATATAACTCTGATTTTCATTAATTCTCACTGTTGATTGTATATAATTATATATACTCTCTCGTGACCATGGTGACCACGTATGTTTACATAAAAATTAGGTGCAACACCTTATTGAGAAGTGTATGACCTTTCACATGACAAAGGAAGAATGCATGGAAGTTCTCAACAAGCATGCAAATATTAATCCTGTCGTAACATCCACTGGTATGATCTTTTTTTCTCTTTCATATCAAACAGCATATACATGTACATGCAAAAGTACACATACCATTTCATATCATACTTACCTACAAGATTGAAGAGAGATATTTGATGAGATCATTTTATAACTTTTGTATATCTTTTATCACATCGTATGATGATAAACAAAAAAATACATATATGAAAAATATCATTATATAATTGTCTGTTTACTTTTTAATTGATGAATATTAACTATTAATCGTTAATTTATATAATTCACTGTTTGTCGTATGAATTTACTTGTATCTTTTACAAAATAAATATGTTCGATTCATTGTCTACATATATATAATTTAAATTTTGATTAAATACTAAATTGAGACTAATTTTGCTGAATGATATATTAAAAGAGAGTCTTAGAACATCTTCAATATCCAATAGATAGAATTTGATTTGGGTTCTTGACAAGGGAGTCTTTTGTTGACATATAGGATTTAAGAATAAATAGGAAATTTTACTTCAATATGTTAAAATCAAATCTAAGTTCAACTTATAATACATGTATCACACAATACATTAAAAATTAACCAATATAAAACTACAATGATATTTGTAGTTGCAAATTCTTGTAGAGTATTATACAAGAACCGATTTTCATTGTGGCATTCATTACAAACATCTATGATAAAAAGTTTTAAGAACTGCTTTTTAACTTTAAGAACCCTGTATTGGAGATTAACTTAGTTTTCTTTTTTCTTTATTTTTTAAAAAATTTTTAAATTCTGCATTTAATTTTTATAGTCTTAAAAACTATTCCTTTTAGTCCTTTTAATTTAAAAAAGACCATTTTAATCAGTATATCTTACATTTTAATCTCTATCATTAAAAGCTACGAAAGAGGAACACCGATTAGTTACATAACATACCTGAAGTTATTGCCTAATAGACTAAAAGCAAATTAAAATATAGGTTATGGGATTTAAAATGTCACAACTAAAAAATTAGTTTTAAAGTTTACGAAATTACTAGGTATTTAAACTTTTTTAAAATTAAAGAAATAAAAAACACACCAAACTCATTCATTCACACGTGCAATACCACTCTAGATCACCGGCACTTTTAGGACCACAAATTAAATCGAAGAAACAGGAAACTATATATCCAAAGTTGTCTCTGTTTTTAATTTTTCTTCTTTCAAACACGTCACTTTAGAAGAACACACCAAATCCACACATGAAGTACCACTCAAGAGTCAAGATCATTACTGCACTCGAGTAAGGACCACAAGATAGAAGAAGAGAAATATGTATAATAGGAAGTTAAATATCCCAACTTGTTTTTGTTTTTCAATCACATGTCATTATAGAGAATTAGACTTTCGATGAAAAATTGATTGTTGATTAACGAAATCAAATAGATTAAATCCTATATATGTGTTAAAAAAATTATTTGAGACCTCATAATTAATAAAAATTCTCTTTTGTCAACTTTCAAAAAATTAATTCTTAACATTACGTGAGTTTACTCTAGCTTGTAAAGAAACTTATTTTATCTCCCCTGCATAATTCTAAGATTATATTCCAGTACATGATTAATTGTTGATATTATTATATATGACTAAATGCAAAATTTTAAGTGAGTTGAAACGTCTAAAATTTAAAAATCTCTCGAATACTTAAATCAATCAATTAACTCACGTACTCAATCAACTAACTAACTCATAATAAATATATATATATATATATATATATTCTTTTTTTTATATTTTATAACTAATTACCTAATTATTTGTTCTATTATAATTGTCTATCAAACATATTTTCTTATTGAATGTAACACCTATCTTCATTATAATCTCTAAAAATTAATATTAAGAAAAATAAATATAAATACGTTTCATTTTCAATGCTTCCCACACACCAACATCATACACTCTGTTAATATCACAAGCATGCAAGTTTATATAAATTAACCACACAGATGTATCTTGAGTAGGATATATTATTGAATGTTAAATATGTTTGCAGTGTGGAATGAGCTAGAGAAAGTGAACAAGGAATTTTTTGAGGATTATGCGAAAGCCAAGTGTAAAGACGAGCGAATGTCTGAAGAAGAGATAACGAAAATGCTACACGAGATGATGATCTCATATTCCTCTTCTAAAGGTGATGGAAAGGCCAAAGACTAATCACCATACATTCTAAATTAATTACCAACTAATATATGTGTGTAATGTGTATGCATGCATGCATGGGTTCACACTCACATGCAAGTAATCTCCAAAAACACACAACAACTTCTCTATCTTTTTCTACATCTATGTACGAAAATTACTCGATCTATCATAAAGTGGTCCCTTCAAATTATTGGTATGAATGGATATTTTCTTATGATTGTTAAATTAATATATATAAATATATAATCCCAGTTCTGATATGCACGGTAGAAGAATGGAGACCGGCGTGGTCCTCTTGAAGTGCCACTACACCCTTTCACACTCTTTTTGGATGTTCATTATGTGATAGGGTCCAAATTTATTAAAATTTATAAAATTTAAAAACGACAATTATTAAAAAAGATTTGTTGACATATATTTATTTTTGGTGTTTTAAATTGCTTAGATTATAGGACTTTGATACCGTATTAAATTGTGAAGCATAAATTTAAGAAAAATATTTGGTAGACAACTGAAATACATAGACAACCAAACATAAAAATACGTATATATTAGTAAGTGGACTGGTTAGTTATATATTACAGTTGGCTACGAAGTAAAGTTGTAAACTTAATAGTTGTGAATGGGAAGAGTGGATTCCGTGACTTTGTGGAGGGAAAGTCATATCTGCAAACGTTCTCTTGTTTCTAGCCATTAGTAAGGATTACAATATCTGAGTCTTCATTTTCATATTTGCGTTTGGAAAAAATTATTGTACTTTTTTGTGGTGTATATGTAAAATATCTAGAAATTCTAATTATTACATATATCCTTATTTTAAATAATAAGCTAGATTCGATCTTAATTTACAAGGAATAATTAATACACTTATAACCGATTTAAAAAGAAAATCAACAAACAATAAACCATATTTTTATCATGACTTAAAAAAGGGCTATTTTTAAACTAAATACATTAACATTTTAAGTTGATTAATTAGTAAATTTAAGTCTAATTAAGAGGTGTTATATATATTGTCTAAAAAGTCTATGATATATAGTTAAACCCTAACACACTCAACAAATCAATATAAAAATTTAAATTTTTTCTATTTCACATTGTTTGTTCCCCTATGTTGTACACATACGATAATTCCAAAACTCATTGTAACATCAACATTATATATAAAACAGACGTGTCCATGTACTCATAATTATTTTTCATTCCCAATCACAGCTATGAATCTGACTAATTTTTTTTTAAAAAAAATGAAAATGTTAGAAAACAAGGGCAGCCTGGTGGGGAAGTGACCATACAAATTATTAGTGTCTTGTTTAGAAACCCCAGACAAGTGTGTTAAACATTGGATAGACATCAACTATGTCATTTCCAACCCTTCATTTCTTGTATGTCTATATTTTCTTGTATTCATGTGCCACACGGAGATGCAAAACGACAATACTTCTCAATCTGTGAAATATTGCATTGCCAAAGCAATAAGCATGCACATTTGTCTTATTGCATGAACAAAGTTGACAAATAACAACCAAAATGTTTGGCTATGTCACATCATCATCTTTACACTAACAATTTTACTACGTTAACAATCGCAATACGTAGCTAACCAGCCAACTCACTCACAGAATATATACGTATTTCTCTCTCTTCATATTTTATATACATACATGTTTTTCTCTCTTCATATTTTATAACTAGTTGTTTGATTATGTGTGTATCACAGTTGTCTATCAAACATTTTTCTTACACTAATTATGTTAGCATAGGCACGAGACATACGTACGCAATGTGTTTTGTGTTTTGAGGTAGAATTGTACCCCTCCTTAATTGCTGAATCGGAGAAGTTTTAACTTGTTGCTCAACTATACTAAAATTATACTTCGAATATTCAATTCTTAGAACAGTATCTTTTATTTATTATGAAATTAAAATAGAATTCACGAATACTTGTCGTGGCCAAAAATTAAGAATGTTACATTGTAACAGCAAGTTTAGAGGTTGATTGGGCTGAGAAAATTTCCGTTGCATTCGTTGGTAGATAATGTTATATATATTTAGTACTATTAATTGTGATGATTAAGAGCAACTTAGCATTGAAGGATAAAAGTTAGGGATGAAGTTAAATGGTTATTCAATTTGGCATCCCTTTGTTATTTACAAACTTATGATACAATTCAAAGCTTCTTCAATAGTAGCAGAGATTAGAATACAAGTAACATTTTGTATTTGGGTTTAGTTGAACTTTTCCCCGAAAGATTTATAAAAAATGAAAACAAGAAGAAAAAATTATTTTTATTTTTTCCTTCTGTAAGAAAAAATATTCCCAAGTGAATTGTCATTATCTCAGCAAGGATACATAAACAATAATATATATATATATATATATATATATATATATTAAACCTTAATTAATTGAGTATAGTTAATCATGAAATTGGTGTGAACTCATATTTACTAATTGAGTATACTTTATTTAAATTTTAAAATCAAATTTGAGTTCTTATCTTATTTTTTATAGATCACATCATACATTAAAATTAGCAAGTATAAATACATTCTTATATAAGAACCAATTCTCCTCGCGACATTCATCACAAATGGTAATTAAAAAGATTTTAGAACCGATTCTAGCTTTAAGAACCCTGCATTGGAGATGACCTTATAACGACGTTAAATTTATAACGACGTCGGTTAAAGGTTTAATCGCCGTTATTGTGAAATAAAAAAGTTTAGTTCTATATTTAATTCTTGTAGTGTAAATGAATAAAAATATAAGCTACGACCGAGACTAAAATTAAAGTTTATGAAATCATGGACATAAATAGGAATCTAAACCTTTTAAAAATTAAAGAAACCAAACACACCAATCTCATATATTCACACGTGCAATACCACTATACACAGTACCTGCACTTTTTTCTTCTTTTCTTTTTTACCTGTACTAGAGGGAGGACCACAAAATAGATGAAATAGGAATAACCCTAGTTGTTTCTGCTTTTTTTCTTCCAAACATATCATTTTAGAAGAACACACCAAGCTCAGGTACTCACACGAAATACCACTCTAGATCATTTACCTGCACTAGTAAAGACCACAAAATAGAAGAAGAGAAATATTATAGGAAAATATCCTAACTTGTTTCTGTTTTTTTTAATCACATGTCATTATAGAAGATTAGATTTTAGATGAAAAATTGATTGTTGATTATTTTAAAAATCAGTTTTAATTAAAAACCAAAAAATGAAGACGAAATCAAACAAATCCTACATTTAAAAAATTATTTAATACCTAATGAATTGAAAACTAACATACCAGTGTGAAAGGAGCTATATTAGAAAAATATTTGAGATCTAATTAATATAAATTCTCTTGTGTCAACTTTTTGAAAAAATATAATTTTTAACATGCTTGTAAAGAAATTTATTTCATTTCCCTTGTAAAATTATTATAAGATGGTAGACAAGTCCATGATTGTATTAATATTATATATAACTAAACAAAAAATTTAAAAGTGAGTTGAAACGTCTAAAATTGAAAGATCAAGAGCATTAATATTGAATGTAACACGTCAAAGATTCAACTGTTGCTCTATTTTTTTTTTATATACCTCTCCGATATATATATAATCTCTAATTAAAAATTAATATTAAGAAATATATATACATACAGTTTCATTTCCGATGCTTCCCACGCACCAACATCATGCGCACATGCAAACATGGCATTCAAGTTTGTAAAACCACACGTATGTATCGATCTGTACGTTGAAAGAACATTCATATATATATATATATATATATATATATATATATATATATATATATATATATATATATATATATATATATTGTGTAATATGCATGTATGCAGTGTGGAATGAACTGGAGAAAGTAAACAAGGAATTTTTGAGGATTATGCGAAAGCTAAGATTGAAAAGTACAAAATGCCACATAGAAGATGATCTCTAGGACTAATAACCATTCAAAATTATCCACTACAAAGAGTGTAATGTGCATGCATGCATGATTGGGTTCACACTCCCTTTCAATTAATCACCGAAAGCACACAACAACTTCTCTACCTTGATCTACGTAAGTTAATTACAATATCTATCGTAAGGTGGTCCCTTCAAATTTGGTATATGAATGGATATTTCTAATGATTGTTAAATTAATATATATAATCCAAGTTCTCATACGGAGGAAGCACGGAGAGTGGCGTGGTCCTCCGACATGAGTCAACACCATGTCTCGTGTAAAGATCGATCCTTCCATGTATTTTGATATGGGATGACCTTATAATACCTAGATGTTGATGTGTATGCCCAATACTGATTTTCTTTTTTATTTATATATATATATATTTGTGTATGAGCAGTTTTGAATTCCTAATTACTTATTAAAATTTATAAGACTATAATTTTAAAAATAAAATATTTAAAAATAAAATATTTAACAATTAAATATCTTATAATTCTATAAGTTAAAAAAACGAGAGAATAGACTATATATTTATATATAAGCTCTATGAATTCTAATTCAAGTTCTTATTCACTGGAAATGCTGAAGTTTGAGCACCTTCAGCAAGCGTCGGTTTTTTCATTTCTTTACCAAAATCGGTAAAAAAAAAAAATAATAATCTCTATAATAAGTGAATGCCTTAAATTATGGATCAATCGGTTAGTATTTAAGTTAATTTCGAACCGATATTTTGGTCTTTAAAGTGCGGTGATTAGATTATTTAATTTTTAAAAAATATATAATAGTAAGGTTTTTAAAAATATAAAAAATTTACGATTTTAGTCCGGAAAAGAATTTTACTATCATTTCTTGAAAATTAAGAACTAAAATAATATGAAATGATAAAACTTAGAGATCAAAATAGTAATAAATTCATTAAATGTAAGGATTAAATAAAAATGATAATAAATATTTTTTTAGATTATTTGTTATTTTTCTTCTTTCAATAATTAAATTATTTAATTTTTATATTGTTAAAGATTAAAATGATAATTTATTTTTTAATTTACTTCACCTTATTCTTTATCTTGGGCTTGTATTACCCTTAAAACCAATATTCTTAACATTTCTCAAATCTCACGCTCATTCAAGAATATAAAAAAAATAGTGTAAGGTGAGCATATATAGTAAAGGACAGGAATTATTTAAAAAATTTATTGTTTTTTTTTTGTTTGCTTAGATTATTGGACTTTGATACCGTGTATATAAATTGTGAACCTAAACTTAATAGGTGTGAATGGGAAGAGTGGATTACTTTGTGGAGAGAGAGTCATATTTGGAAACGTTCTCTTGTTTTTAGCCATGTGTAAAGATAATATATAAGCTTTGAGTGTGATATTATAATATTGATTTTTATATTTGTATTTTGAAAAAAAAAATTATACTCAACTTTAAACAATCCACCAATAATTGTTATTTATCTTTAATTCTCTTCCCATGTTATACTACATCACTTATTACATTTATATTTTTTTCTCATTAAATATATATTATTATTTAAGTGTTCAAATATATTTTTCCTAATTTCATTAATACTAGTCCAAACTTATTTTGGAGGACAAATAGTAAAATATAGCGTAAGAAAGTAACACACAAAATCCGGTGTAATCTTGAGAATGGATCGCGACGAATGCAGTCAGAAGCAAAACATCTGCCAAAGATCAAGGAGAACAACGTTTCCTAAGCATAATTCTTAATAAATAATTAAATCATAAGTTATCATTACAAAAATTTTTGCATTTGATCTCTTAGTGAATTGAATTTAAAAAATCTAATGGTTCAATACGATACTTTTATCCATATGATTATAGAATATATTGAAAACAGTGTTATTATTATGACTTCACCAAACAGAGACGACACACTGTACCCATGTGAGGGAGATGATTTATGTGTCCCACTTACAAATCCGATAGTAGGTAGTAGTGTATTGTATTGACATGTTGTATAATGCGACGTATGCAAAAGCACAAAATAGTGTATTGTATTGTATTGACATGCACTATAATCCGTGAAGCACACGGGGACCTACACTTATAAATAGAGAGGTGATGATGAAAGATTCCCATTTATTAGTATAGAGGATACAACAAATGAATATAATAACAGGGAAAAATACGTTTTTGTTTCTATCTCAAGTTTAAAATATTTTATGTTGCTATTTCTAAAATGTTTTATATTTAATTTTATAGTTTAAAATTTATTGTTTTTAGTTCTTAAAATAATTTGGATAATATTTTTAATTATTATAAAAAATTATTTAATTTATTTTGAGAATTAAAATAATATATTTTTAAATTAGAGAAACTAGCACGTGAAAACAAATTTTTAAATATTTTTTGAACTTTAGAGGAATTTTTTTTTTTTTTTATATACGGAGCATCTTGCTTTCTGTCCTATTGAATTAATTGTTTGTTTTTTTGGACAGAAAGAAAGTGTAAGCTACAATTCTGATTTCTGGTTACCGAATCATTGTTGAGTGTCGTGTAGTTCTTTATTTTCTTCAAATCAACAAACGTAAACCCATAATTACAAACAGATCTTAAGCAAATGAAAGATAAATATATATATATATATATATATATATATATATATATATAAAATAATTAATTATAAAATATGTATAAAAATAAAAAAGGAGAAAAAAATTTATAATAAGTGAGTTGATTTTTCATCCGCGTATTATAGTTAATTATGAAATAAAATTACTCGTAAAATACATAAAAATTAATAAGTTTTGTTGTTGATATTTTTAATTCTACTTTATATATATATAACTGAGTGTTCAATGATTTATTGCATTTGTCTAAGAAATTTTTTTAAGATAATCTCTTATGCATATTAGATTCGTGATATTGTTATATTTCAAATGCCTGCATGTGATAAAAGAGATACCAAAGGGGTCATTTTCAAGTGCCTTCCAATTAATTAACTTTGTTCTCTACATGCTGCATGTACGGATGTCAGCAAAATGCATATTGTCTGGCATAGCAAGAGAATAGAAGTCCCATTAATAGTTCTACTACACTTCTACACCTATCTCATTTCCACAACAAGGTCAATAGAAAAAAATCTGATGATATTCTTGAGTCTTCTTGACATATAATACAACATGAACAGAACAGTGTCTGCAACACCAACCAATTCCCCCTCTACTAGTTTCTCTGAGCATCTGAAGAAGCAACCCTATCAAGACTCACTCACCTTCGAAGAAAAATCTCCCTCACAATTCTCCTCCGAATGCGGGTTCGACGATGCATGCATCTTGGAGATGGACTACTTTGTCAAGACTCTCTCTGACATGAAGGCCAAAGGCGTTAGTGCTGACCATATCGGGTCCATCATCACACACCAAGCCTCAAAATGGCTCCCTGACCTCTATGAAGGTAGAGAAATTATAATGTGGTTGAAGACCATCTATGTTAATTCTTTAAATTGAAATACTTGAATACACATTATAGTCTCAACATGATTTTCTCGTGCAATATTTAGTGACCAACTGTTAACTACCAATTACCTCCTAGACATATGCATTTAACTTCTTTATTTTACATTCAACTGTGAAGCAGCTGATTATAATACACAATCAATTAAATAATTTAAAATTTATATATATTTTTTTCTTCTTACAATTTATATATTTACATATTTTTCTCTCCTTACATTTTATAACTTTATGCATATTTAAATTGTTTACTAAATATTTTTTGTATATATTTACATAGTTGGTTGGTCGATTTGTATAATAGTTAGCCAGCAAACATTTTTTTTTGTAATGGCAATCTAAAATGCTAGTCATTTTACAATGTTTTCTGCAGGGGACATTGTTGAAAAGTGTCTCACTCAATTTGAGGAATCCCCAGAAAGCGTGACGGCTTCATGGATGAAGAAGAGGTTCATTGTGGAAACCTTGGTGGGTGTTATGCCACCAGAGAAGGATGCCAATATTCCATGCAATTTCCTGCTTCGGCTTCTGAGGATGGCCAACATGGTTGAAGTTGAGGCTTCCTACAGGGAAGAGCTTGAGAAGAGAATTTCGTGGCAGTTGGATGAGGCGTCGTTGAAGGAGTTGATGATTCCATCTTTCAGTAACACTTGTGTGACTCTCTTGGATGTTGAACTGGTCATTAGGCTTGTTAAGAGATTTGTGAGTTTGGACAGTGAGGGAGCTAAGAGCATTGCTTCTTTGGTTAAAGTGGCTAAGTTGGTTGATTCCTATCTTTCAGAGGCTGCCATGGATTTCAATTTGAGCTTGAACGACTTTGTTACACTTGCAGCAGCTCTTCCAAGCCATGCAAGATCAACCGATGATGGCATGTACAGAGCCATTGATACTTATCTTAGAGTATGCATTCTTTCATATATACGTTCAAATTATGAGAAGCAAACAAGTCTATATGAAAATAGTAAAAAGAAACATGAGTAGGAAATTCAACGTGGAGATAGAGAAAGATAAGGAATATTAGTTTTTAGGTTCTTTGGTGAAACCATGCCCAGTTATGCGACAGTTTTAGCCCCTTAAAAAATTTATTTTTTTTTACATGTATTTCAAAAAAATATATTTTTAATTTAGATTATTAAATAATAAAGTTTTATTTATTATAATTATTTCTTACAACTAGTTTAATAATAGAATTACTTAATTTAAAAAGGAGTGTATATATATAGATATTATTATAATTTATTTTTATAAAAAATTATACTCATTCAAAATGCTATAAGAAAGGTTAGTTTATGTTTGCTTTATGTTAAAAATATTAAAATAAATATATAGATTTAATTTCGTCGTAAAGTAGCCTCGTTCATGAAAAACTATTTTACTAAAATGACAGTGCTCAATTATTCGACCAAAGATTAATTCCTTTAGTTTTGATTATTTTAAAATTTTAAATGTATTTATTTTCTTTTATTAAAAAAATTATTTTTAAAAAATAAATTAAAAAATTACTTTGAAATTTATTATTTGAATCTAAATATTTAATTTTTTAAAAGTGAAGAAGTGAAAATAATAGTACTAATCTTGTGATAAATTTATGATTTTGGTGAGCGTTATTAATTTGATATTTTTTGTTTTGTTTTTTAAAGTACTATAAAATATTAATTAATAAAATAAAATTATGTATTATTAGAAGTATTAAATTATATAAAATAAAATATTATATTTAAGTGCGTGTAATATTTCTAAATATTAATTTTGTTATAATTTTTTTAAAAAATAAATTTTTACTTCTATTTGATATCAACTATATTTTTAGTTTAGGAATCGAATAAAAGATTATGAGATGAGATGTTAAATCTGTCTGACTGATAAACTAATATAAATATTAAAAAATAAAATAATATAAATTTATAAATTATATTAAAGTATATAAAACTTCATAAGAAAAAAAAAATCGCCAGAAGCCACGTTACTACATGGCCAACTCAAAGTCTCAGACTACACTATCAATATATTAAATCTATTTAAAGGGTAAACTTTTAATATATATATATATATATATATATATATATATATATATATATATATATATAATTACTTTATAGGAAATATCTGTACATGTTAAAGGTTGCATAATTTCCATCTTATGGTAATGTTCTTTGGTTTTGAACTTTAAGAATGATAAATTACATGCATATATAAATAGTGAAGAAAAGTGTTAGCATCATCACAGTTATTTTTTGCACACACTATTGAATATTATTGAAATCTGCAAATGAATTGTATGCACTGTAGGCACATCCGGGTTTGTCAAAGCAAGAAAAGAAGGGTCTATGCAGAATAATCGACAGCAGAAAACTAACAGCAGAGGCATCACTTGACGCAGCACAAAACGAACGGTTCCCAGTGAGAACAGTGATCCAAGGACTACTCTCTGAGCAGAGGAAGCTGAACCCACACGTGGATAGGAAGGCCTCATTGGTGAGAGGAACAAGAAGCCCTAGAAGCGATGTGAATGCGCAACAACTCGAGATATGGAAGCTGAAGGAAGATGTGAGTAAGTTGCAGATTCAGTGCAGTGCCATGCAGTCTCAGATGGAGAGAATGGAGGAGAAAAGGAAGGGTTTCTTCAAGTGGAAGAAGTTTGGTATGTCAAAGGTGAAAGTGAGAAAAATATTGGAGCAAGAACTTGAAGTGAATGGAAGGTAAACTCCAGTGGATATCAAAATAAGGTTGGTACTCAAAGTTAGAGAAGGAATTAAAGGTCACAAGTGGTGAAAATCTGTCATCAACATTATGTTTGTCATGTTCACTGAATTAATATTGTAGCGTGTATGATGTTTCAGTATTTTTAGTTTATTGGTGTTTGAAGACTCAAGCTTAATTGTGTATTTCTTCCTTTGTTTAATTTGATCCATTATTATTAAAAATTTGAATTTCATACCTTAATTTGTTAATTAGCAATCTTAATTTGAACTGTTTTTGTTTACACTTAATGACTGCCTCTATTAAATTTTAACTAATTTTTATGTTAAAAATTATGATTTTAGTTTAATGATATTTTTTAACCATTACAATCTTAATTTTATTTTTCCAAAAATTATGAACTAAAGCCATAATTTTTTTTTTTGAGGAATAATAAAATTATGATTATGACAGTTAGAAACTGCAGATAAATTAAATCATTATTTTTAATTTTGAATAAATTGAAATTTAACAGTGGCAATAAAAATTACAACTAAGTGCCAAAAGACAATTGAAATATGCATGATACATATAATCAGTCATATATAATCAGTCATAAAATGTGCAGAGAATAATACATATACAAAATACGTATTGGAATTGATTATGAAATAAAGTACATCAATGCTAAATTTTGATAAATTTGAAATTCCAACTACTTAAATGAGATAATAGCCACACTATGTTTTATAATTTTATAACCTTATTAAAACAAGCATAAGTCCCACATTTGAATTGGTTGATAAGTATAGAGAAATTTAAGGTATGCGGGGACATTTGAAAAGTATAAAATGCAAAAGAAGATAATCTCAGATTTTTTTCTAAAGGTGATGGTAAGGCCAAGGACTAATAACCATTCAAAATTATCCACCACTGTATGTGTAATGTGCATGCATGCATATAGGTTCACACTCCCTTGCAATTAATCACCTAAAGCACACAACAACTTCTCTATCTTGATCTACGTAAGTTAATTACAATATCTATCATAAAGTAGTCCCTTCAAATTTGGTATATGAATGGAGATATTCTAATGATTGTTAAATTAATATATATAATCCAAGTTCTCATACGTGAAACCAGCTGATCTATTCATTCTCTTATTAATATTTTGTCTTTATTAGTAAAGATTACAATATATAAACTGTGAGTGTGATATTTGTATTTGCAAAATATTTCTTACTCAACTTCAAACTAAATGTATGTAACATCAACATTGGATAGGCATCAACTATGCCATTTCCAACCCTTGATTTCTTTTATGTCTATATTTTCTTGTATTCATATGCCACACGTTACCAAATAACAACTAGGATTAAACTTCGAATATTCAATTCTTAGAACAGTATATTTAATTTATTATGAAATTAAAATAGAATTCTCGAATACTTGTCGTCACCAAAAATTAAAATTGTTAACATTGGTGTGCGAGATTTCAATGTATAAACCAGCAGGTTTAGTATAGGTGAGTTATGATTCTAAAAGAACCTTATCCATAATTGTCTTAAGAAGGAAGATTACATAAAGAATAATATAAACCTTGATTAATTGATTATTGTTAAAATATCATTGATGCAGGGTATTATATACAAAGAGGAAAGACCCTACAATTATAATGGGGATAGGAAAATAAACTTCAGTATTATTTTTTATATTAAAATATGTAAATTAACTTATGTGTACATTAAAAATGTTTTCCTAATTTAAATATTTGTTTAAAAAATTTATGAAATAAAGTAGTTGTCTTTGAGCCCAGGAATGTGCAGAATGTATAGCATTTTTTCCTTTCACGGGCCAGCCCACAAAATTTTTACAGTCCATTAAGTAATTATAATCAACCTGTTTTCAGCTTTAAGAGAAACAAATAAGGGTTCTTTAAGAGAAACAAATAAGGATTTTGCTAAAAAAAAAAAAAATATTCTTAATAGTGATTTTTTGTTGTTAATTGTTATTTTTTTTTAGTTAATGGAGAACTTCTATTCCTAATCTGTCCTTCTCCTTTTATTTTTAACCTTTAATTCTTAAAACATTCTTCTTAGCACCTTTATAATTTTCAAATTTTATTAAATATATTATATCTATTTGATAATATATCTCCCTATCTTTTACATATTTGTTACATATGCTTATTTTAATTGTTCTTTGAATTCTTATTTCCATCTTTAAATTGTGATTATTTAAATTCTATTTTTAACCGTTAATCACAAACATAAAAATTCGATGATGTTTTAATCTCTTCTTATGTTCCTCTTTCTCCTTTTATCTTTAATCCTTTTTTAAGATAACCTTCAAATCTACTCTAATATCTTCTCCTAATCCTCCCTCTTCCTTTTATTTTTAAGTCCTCAGAGACCTCTTTCCTCCGCTACTACTTAATTTTTGAATTTTATTAAATACATATATATATATATATATATATATATTTATTTTTTTATTTTAAATGAATTATATTTAAATTTAAGTTTAATGAATAAAAATTAAAATTGAATTCTTCAAAATTAGTTTATATCTTAAAAAATTCTTGTTTCTACGTCGTTTATTTTAAATCAATTAGTATTTTCTCTTATTATTATTTTATATTTTATCTTTAACTGATATTGATATTGGTCTAAATAGATTTTAGCATGTTGAACATTTTAAGTAAATGTTATATTCTTCATTAAACATTAGTAGAGAAAATTTCACATGAAATAGACGTTTTAATTTTTTTTTGTTGATGTGAACTAGCGCAATTTTCAGCCCCAATTGATCAGGACATTTTATAATTTTACAAAATATTGTATCACAAAATTTATTTGTAAGATCTAATCCATTGAAATCATTGTAGATTAAATTGTAGATCATTGCTGAATTTTTTTTCTTTCTACCAAGATATGATTATGTTTAATTGGATAAACATTATTGAAAGAAAGAACATATAATGAACTAGGGTGTGTTTAGATAGTTTTTTTTACTAAAATGAATTAGTTCATGAATAACATAAAAAATAGATTTTTGGAAAAACTGATATGAAAGTTTCTATTAATTAGGCAACACAAATAGTTAATTTTAGTTTATAATTTTATATTTATTTTTTTAACTTCATAAGTTTCTTTTTTATAAGTACTTAAAATTTATGTATTATTTATTTCGCCACAAAGTGTGTGGCTGCCTTTAAGACATGAAAACCAATGTTGCGTTGTGAGAATGAAGGATACAGTGTGAACCAAACCTCAACCCTCTCCATTACTGAGTTTTAGTTTTACAATAACAACATAGTAAGTTAAAATAAATACTCTAAAAATATTTAAATATAAAAACTTATATTAATATATACATTCAGTTCTTATGATTTTTTATTTTTATTAAAAAATTTCTTTTAAAACATCCTTCAAACATTTTATCTTTTTAATAGGTATCATATCAATACATAATTATTATATAATAAAACTGTTATTTGATCAAAAAGTGACGATGAGATATAAGAATTAAAAACAAAATATAAGATGAATATAGTTTACGTATAAATTTAAGAAAAAATGTAAATATATTATTTCTTATTACAATGTTAATTTTTCATGTATTTCTTTTATTATAGTTTATCATGTTTTTTCTCCATCTTAATTTTTACCTACCCTATAACTTTATTTAACATGACAACACATGTAACTTTCATTTTACAATTTATATTCTTAAAACCTGTTATTTAAAAGAAAAACTACATAAAAAATAATAAGTATAAGTAATCATTGAATAAAAATCTACTAAATAATTTGAGTGGGTACAAATAAAGATAAATATTTTTTCAGTCCAATGTCATATACTTTTCTTAATCGAATGCATGCTCTATTGTTATTTTTCATTCTTTCAATTGTTTGTTTCTGCATTTAAATCAAAATTAGATTCAGATAACATGATACACTTCTCTGCACTGTCATTCCAACTCTCAGCTTTAGAAACTTAAAATCTTTTA
Organism: Hylodesmum podocarpum; assembly: GCA_026586105.1. Classification (NCBI taxonomy): domain Eukaryota; kingdom Viridiplantae; phylum Streptophyta; class Magnoliopsida; order Fabales; family Fabaceae; genus Hylodesmum; species Hylodesmum podocarpum. The sequence continues at coordinate 365,969 of JALJEV010000014.1, read as the reverse complement.
TTACATGCTCCATATCTTCAACAGTGGAATACAACATACTCTGCTTCCCTTGACTAGCTTCAGCAGATGCCACTGCATGCTGCAGCTGCATATCAGATTCCCTTAGCTTCCTGCCAAGTAATTCCACCCTCTCAGATTTGCCACCATCACTAGCCTCCGACAATGATTTACACGGAGCTTCTACAGTGTTACATGACTTTCTGCATTAGATACATTTTCTTTCAATTAAACAATAAGGCCTTCCATGTCTCTCACTCTACAACACCCAGGCTATATTACGCAGTCAACTGGAATACGCAAACTCACTTATAAAACAATATACATATATGTTATTTCTCTTTTTCTATTTTATAATTAGTTGTCGGCTGACTGTAAATGTCGCTAAATATTTTTCAAAGAAAAAACATTACACTGTTTCTGACATTCATTAGCAGTAGCCTTCACATTCTCTAGTTGACATTCAGATTCTTTTAGCTTCTTCCCAAGTGAACACACCTTGCCACTTTCAATCTTGTCCAAAGTAGCATCCCTCTCAGCATAGCTCGGAGCTCAGATTCACGCTGACTTAAACCATAAGTTGAACTACAAATGTGGAGTTTACCCAAAGTTGTTTCTGAAATTCCCTTCAGTATCTCACGTGCATTATCGGCCTCAATCCATCTTTCTCAAGCATCAGTTGATTCTTCCTTGAAAAGAATTAGCTCTTGTTCTAAAGAAGTCACCCTTAGCTTTAGCCTTTCTTCTACTCGAGTCATTGAAATTCTTCTCAAGATCCATTTCATTTGCTAAAGATTTCTCTAGCATCCTCATGCTCATGTGTTTGCATTTCTATTATCGTGTTGACAAGATATCACATTAAGAATGTAACATGAAAATCGAAGTGGACCACCCAAAGAAAATTAAATGAATCAATCTACCCTCCTCTAACAAGGGGGTCATCTGAAACTACCAAACTTCTTTTCTTGTGGTGTTCACCTCCTGATCTGAAATTTTAAAATTAAATTATTTCCATCTAAATAGTTTTTTATTATTATTATTATTATTTTTTATATAATTATATGATATTTAATTTTTTTTTATTGTCTTGAAGTAAGATAAAACTCATAGCATCTGAAAAATATAGACGGACCATTAAATTAAATCTATTTAAGCTCTTTACGGACCTACTGATTATAAATCTCTAATTTCATATTATTTTATTTTAAAATATTCAAAATTAAATATAATTGTCGAAGATTTGGGTTCGATTCCCTACGACTAGTGTCTACAACAACCAGCCATCGAAGAAGGGGATCCACCGTTTAATAAAACCAGGAAGCTAATACAATTCATTGGAACCATCTTCGGGACAATAATTTCCAATTAAAAAGTATATTTAAATTAAAATAGAATGAATTTATGCCACAATAGGCATTGATGTAAGTATTATATACATAGAAAAAGAGACACTACAATTATAACATAGATAGGAAAATAGACTCCAGTATTAATTTTTTATATTAAAACATGTAAATTAAATTATGTATACATTAAAATATTTTCTTAAATATTTGTTTAAAAAAATTGTGAAGAAAAGTAGGTGTAGAATGTATAGCATTTTTTTTCTTTCACGGGCCTGGTGTCTTTGAGCCCACAAATTTTTACAGCTCCTCTCCTCTCTCGCTGGGCTGGAGGGCCCATAGAGACGACATTTTTTATTTTGGACGACGAACAAGGTGTGTCATGTCTGGGCCTATTGGGCCACTTCTTAGTGTAGAAACTTTTGGAATGGAATTTAGTTGAACAAAAAGGAACTGTTAGTTGAGCTTCGTACATATCTTTTTAGGGTTATCTTTGATGTTGATTTGAATAATTTTCAGTCGTCGTTAATTACAACTATTTTTGATTGATTTTGGTAAATGTTGAAGGTTCATTTTTCACTATACACTGGTTGAGGACGTTTGAAAAGATATTGAACTAGATTTTTTTTTTTTGGTCGATATCGACTAGGGTAATTTTCGGCCACAACTTTTACTAACATCGATCAAGAAGTTTTTAGTTTTTAGTTAATATCAATCAAAAGAATGAATAGGTTGATGTTCGATTATTTCTCAATGTTTTGATTGATGTTACCTAAAGAATTTTTCAACTAAAATCGATTAAGAAAATTTTTAATTATCATTAGTTAAGGCAATACTTTGACTGATGTTAATATGTTGATCTAGAAAATTTTTAACTAATATTGATCAGGACAATTTTTTTACTAACATCAATCAATTTATTCTTGTTGGTAGAAAACTCCCTAAGTAACATTAGAAAAAAAGAAAAAAAAAAACTTCGGTCAGCTTAAAAAAAAAAGTCTTTTAACTTCAGTGTACGAGATACTGTGAGAATCTACTCAAATGAACAACACAAATGAAAAGATTGTACAAAATATTTACATCACATGAACAACAGAGCTAACTTTTTATATTCAAATACTTATGTACATACATTATGTTTGTATTAGCAGGATTAAGAATTTAAATGTTAAGTCATCCGATGAGAAATCTGATTTGATATAATTTTTAAAGATGTTATTATTAAGTCAATAAATTCATTATATCCTGTGAATCATGATTGATTCACGGTATAAAAATTAAAATTGGATAAAAATTAAAATAAGATTCTTTAAAATTGGTTTATAACTTGGAAAGAATTTATTTCTACATCTTTTATTTTAAAGTAATTAGAGTTGTCTTAAGTTAATATCGATTATGCATATCTTTTTGGAGTTATCTTTGATTTGATTGATGTTAATTTGGATAATTTTTAGCCGATGTCAATTACCATTTTTGACTGAAATTGACCGGAACATTTTCTTAGTAAACTTTGGAGGTTCATTTCTCAGTAGACATTGGTTGAGGAAGTCTCAAACAGCGTTCAACTAGATATTATTTTGGCAGACATCGACTAGGGCAATTTTTAGGTACAATTAACTAAGACATTTGATGACTAATGTGAGATGTTTTTTTTTTTTATTATTCTGGAAAGTTTTTTGCTGATGTCAATCTAAAAGAATGAATTGGTCTAGGTTCAGTTATTCGAATTTTTTTTATTGATGTTAGCCAAAGATGTTTTTAACTAAAATTCGTGGACTTAAATAATGAATAAATTGATGTTGATAAAAAGATACTCCTCTTAACGTTGGTAGAAAACTCCCTAAACTAACATTAGATATGGTGAGAATATACTAAATCTAATCTTTGTCATGGTTCAGAGAACATTAAATTAAAGGATTTTTCTTTTCAGTTAATTAAATTACACAATTAACCAATCAATTTATGGATAGAATATATACTTATATTTATATAAATATATATTTTTTTCTTTACATTTTATAATTAATTATTTGATTATTTGTTGTTGTTCTACTAAAGATAAAGGAATTCATCACCAGTTATTCTCAAACCCCATACATTGATATTAAGAAACACATGTAATGGAGGTGCACTGTATCATGCGAGTGTAGTTGAAATAAACTATATCTTTGATTCGCAGCACCAACAACACAAATGCAAAAATTCTACAAAATATTTACATCCCATGAACAATAGAGCTAACTTTTTATATTTAAATACTTATTTATATACATTGCGTTTCATCCAATGAGAAATCTGATTTGATATAATTTTTTAAAGATCTTATTATTAAGTCAATAAACTCATTATGATTGTGAATGATTTAATAATCAAATATTGTGTAACATTGTCTGACACTATAAAGTCTTTTACAATGACATGACAGTGAATAGCCATTAAATTGATGTGTTAATTATTTAAGGATTGAATATGAATGAAGTTGGAGCTGATATGATATGGACATGATGGGTGAATCAGATGCGAAGGCATGGGCAAGTTTTGGATGGTGGCTAGAGAAAGCATAGGTGTAGAATTAATGATCAAGTTAAAGATGTTGCTATGCTGTGTATGTTAACTATAGAGGCTTATGTTACTGAAAATTGTGGCATCATATCATTGCATCAATTGATGATCTGAGTTTGTCTTTTAGAAGGAATTCTATGTGGGGATGTCCCACAAATCACGTGGAGAGAGGACACCTCTATTGGCACTTACAGAGGACAAAGGAGTGGTCATTTACAATCTACTCTAATCCCCTCTCAACCAATTATAATCTATCTCTCACGTGGGACTCTTGGTCCCACCTCACTCACTGCCTCTCTTAATATATACTCTAATGTTTTATTGCCTTGAGTCTTCATTAGTTCTTCTTGGTATAATCACATTTGCACCTCTTCTCCTGTGACACTGTTACAGTTGCATTTGCTTATATAGTGCACATAGCTAGTTTGGTGAACTAATTCATTGCTATAGCTAGTGTTATTAGCATTGATCATATGGGAGAGCCTTCTAATTCTTCTGCTTCGTACATTCATATGGTAAGAGTCTTTTAATTGATTTTCATTTTTTGTGTTGATTATATATGAATTCAGGATCATGGTAATATATATAAACACGTTAATTTGTATCAAAATTAGGTGCAACACCTGATTGAGAAGTGTATGATCTTTCACATGTCAAAGGAAGAATGCATGGAAGCACTCAACAAGCATGCAAATATTAATCCGGTTATAACATCCACTGGTATGTTCTCTTCTCTTTCAATAATCCAAGTTATTATATTTATGAAATAGATTAAACCCCTAGAAACAAACACATGCAAGATACACACACCATTTCATGTCAGTGCAAGATTCAAGTGATATGTCATGATCAATCTTGAATACAATTTGACTTGTTATAGCTAACTCAATTTTGATTGATAAATTAATTAAAACCCTCAGTTTTAGGCTCTTAGAATAAATGGATCAAAATTTATACGAACCCTATACTCAGCTAGCTCGAAGCTTCTAGACTCAAGACTCTCCTTTGGAGTTTGCAAACAAGACAGATATTTGTTTGATCATATAATTCATTCAGTGAAAATTCCACCAAACATTAACATTTTTCAAAAAAGGTGGGTCCGTTTTTATGGTTCAACTCTCAAAAGTTTTTTTTGTTTAGCTTTAGAAGCATCTTATAATTCTAACTAAATTAGACAAATTAATACTATATTTTAAATTTTTTATTTAATTAACATCAATTAATTTTGTAATATAACATTCTTAATTACTAATTAAAACCTATGCGCTTAAACAAAACTTTTTTCATCTATCACTTTATGAAATAGATTCGACAAATTTTAAATTGAGAATATAATTACACTGAATGAACATTATATCACAAAATTTATTTGTGAGATCTAATTAATTGAAATCAAACATCGATCAAACTATTAAAGATTAAATTGTAGTCCATTGCTGAATTCTATTTTCTTTCTGTCCAAGATATGATTATGTTTAATTGGATAAACATTATTTAAAGAAAAAACATATAATGAACTAGTACATATTTAGATAATTTTTTTTTATATATAAATACTTGGAAGAGAAAATAGTTAATTCTAGTATATTATTTTAAGCTATCGTTTTTCTCTTCTTATACTAATTAATCGCGTTTTATTACCATTTTACACCTCAGTTCATCACCTCTTCTTCTTTCAAATTCTTTCTCTTCCTGCAAGCTTTTAGTGTTGCCTTGCCAGTAGTAGTATAGTTTCTGTCTTGTGTAATAAGTTCATTCGCGTCAGTTTAATGTTTTTTCTTTGAAAAATTTTAAGGAGAAAATAATAGGAAGAAAAAAAAGTTAAAATTAAAAGCTCATCCTGATACAGCAGATAAGTGTTTAAGATATCATGGACTAGTGTTTAAGGACAGTGAATATTTTAGATCTTGGAAAAAATTGTTCATGTTGATTAACTAGTTATCGTAAAAAAAAAATAAAAAATAATGTGTTCGATTTTTTATGTGATGCTGTCCGTGCGCACCTAAGAACCCAAACAGAAGCACAGGCATGCACGTGCATATATATCAGAGTCACGTTTGTATGAACCACACAACATGTATCATATGTGTACAATAATTCATATTAAATATTAAACATGCATGTATGTATGCAGTGTGGAATGAGCTTGAGAAAGAAAACAAGGAATTTTTTGAAGCGTATGTGAAATCTAGGACTAAAGACGACCGAATGTCGGAGGAAGAGACAACTCAAATGATACAGAAGATGATCTCAGATTCCTCTTCTAAAGCTCCTTCTCCCAATCACTAATCACTGATCACCCTTTGAAAACTATTTCAACTTTCTCTTTTCCTTCCTACCTTCACTTCTATGCATAGCCTGTATCAAAACATTCTCACTCACTCACACCCCTTCTCTGTCTCTCTAGCTATGTTACTATATATATGTGTGGTCCTTTCATATCTCCAATGCATGGATATATTTCCTATTGTTGTCATGTTAAATAAATAAATATATATATAAGAGGTTGTTCGCATGCTTGTGTTTATTGAGTGATGTTACACAACTAATTTTAATATACAAGTACATGTCTATGTCTATGCATTTCTGCTAATACTTTTTATTCTTTCTTTTGTATTTCTTTACAAGTACTTTTTATTTTTTACAAATAGTTTTGTATGTATTAAATTTGTCTATAAATATTTCTCTTGTGAAATTTAACTATTATTAAAATAAATAAATTATTTAAAAATATATTATGATGTGATTTATTAGTGTTTTATTACTTTAAAAATGATTAATTATATATATAAATATATATGATCTATCACGTTCTTCACATACGGAAGAAGCACGGATAGTAGCAATGGCGGAAGAAGCACGGATAGTAGCAATGGCTCAGCAGAGTGATCCTCGTAACCGGGGAATATATGTCTCTAGCTCCCTATCTTTTATGTAAATTCTATTGGTGGGGATTTCAAATTAGCAAATAATAATGTGCCATATCAGCAGCAAAAGATTTTCATGAACTTTGACATGGGATAAGTTATACAATATTGTGTTATAATGTAATAAAATAATAATGGAATGGACATTGATGTGGGCCAATAATTGTACACGTATATCAGTGTAATGTCAACATTAAAAAACAGGCGTGTCATATATTATATCATGTAGTGATTATCATCATCATTTCAGTCTTAAAAGAGTGGCAGACATAGAAACGTGGAAATTTAAAAGGCTAGGCATGAAAAACGTATCACATATAGAGGACTGATATATTGGAGAATGTCTTGTCTTATTGTGTGAATATATATATGGAGATGGAATGCTACAAGAGGATACCTAGAGGCTATAAGGCCCTACATTTCTTGTAACAAATATGTTGTTTTTATTCGCAACATAAACATATGTATGTGTGTCCCACGTAGGAGAAAATCTTCACTCTTTCTCATGTCCCATGTCGGAGAAAATTTTCAATTTACATGCTGCACTCAATACTCCCATATTCGCGGAACAATAATTTTAATTCTTCATTTTTTTATCCATTTTATTCATTATTGTAGTTTTGAAAAAACAAAGGATACTTTCCGTTGTGTGCATCATTTCCATTTCAGCTATTTCTCTAAAACATGATGACAGAAGAAATATGGAAGACGAAAATAAGTGAAGAGGATCTTGACACACCATATTCCTAATCATAACTTTGAATGTGTCCAGTTTTTATTTATTTAAAAGAATGTTGAATTGGGATATGACCTAGTTAAAGAATTTGAATTTGATTTTCATATAACACATTTTTACAATGACAAAAAATTTTAATCTTGACTAAACTTCAGATTGTTGTATTATCTCAAGTTTTACTTTCATACCGCAAAGTTGTATTATTTGATTGGAAGTCGTTAATTTTTGGCTGTGTTAATTCCAAACATTATTTTACATCTTTTGTGTGGAAAGAGATTTTATATCCATTATTATTATTCACTTTGAAGTTATTAGGATCACAAATTTATATTTGGTCATCACTCAGATAAATTTTTATCAATAAAAATATTTATTTTTATGTTTATAAACTAATTTTTTTCTCCTATTCCGATAACAAAGACTTTGGTCGTAATTCTAACAAATATAATAGAATGTTTTTCCAAAACTTCTCTTATATTTTTCTGATATTGGAGAGCTGTAAGATCACTGCGTTATCTCAGATCTAGTTTTATTATATCAAAACTATATCACACAGGCTTATCTCATTTGGAATTGAAATTTACACACTTGCAATATTGCACTAATTGAGCTCAAAAACAAAAATTAGGAAAAAATTGGACTTGGTTTTACATAATGGTAAAAGGAGAGACATGAACATTCTTTTTTATTCTATGTTAGATTCACATAAAGCAAGTCAAATTGAACTTGTAGTTATAAATAGAAGTCGAATTCTTGTTTTAATTAAACATCCATTTTAAGGTGATTGACACCTGGCTGATGGACCAGATCCCACTTGTGAAATTTCAAGGGTTTTAATTAATTTCTTCTAGTAACTACGATTATTCGACTTTCAATTGGTTCTGTCCTATTCAATCATTTTACATCGTTCTAATCCGATGTAGATGAAATTTAAAATTCCTTTTGTGTGGCAAATGTTGATTGGTTTTCCTTCGTGTATTCGTACATTTTATTGTATTGACATGAAGTATAATACGACATGGTGATACAAAACGACAATATAGGCATAAGTATGGACATCTTTGTCTCATTTCGTGAATAAAACACATAATACAGTAATGTCCAACTCTAACCATCAAAAACTTTTATTTATGTTTTTTTCGTACATTTTGTTTTTGATTGCTTCTGCCACTAACATCAAAATGGTTGGACATGTTGTCGCGTCGGCAATTTTTGTAAGTTTCACGTAGCTTAATTGAACTTTAATTAATTAAGCACTTTTTCTACGTATAAACACATCCATTGCCATGAATTAATTCAGAATTTGTTACTTAGTTGATTAATTTGGAGAATTTTTACATATCAACTAGGTTTGTTGTCACCACTCCTCCTAGAGCTTTATGAATTGTAATGCTTAAAATCAATAACTATGTGTTCATATGTTTGGTTAACCTTAGAATTGGATTTTACTAAGTCTTTCATCCGAGCCGGCTTAAATTAAAATCAATAACTCACACATAATTTAATAATAAGATATTGTCCACTATATACTTAAATTATCTCAACTGCATTTATAATGCATTCCAGCATTTATAATGCATTCCAACACAAACATACCCTGATTAACAATTACCTGCAAATAACAATTCCATAAAATAAAATAAAATTTGATAAATACTAGAAGAGGTGGATGAATTTATCAAAGGTCTCTGTCAAGATCTGGAAAATTTGTAGAGCAGGGAGGGGCCTAGAGAATTACAAAATAGAGAGGTGATGATGAAAGATTCCCCTGCCTACTTGATGTGGGACTCTGCAACTATCCACCTTGCCTGGAGTGGACAAATCGTGCGTGCAAGCACGAAAATTACATTTTTTTTCTCTCTTTTCATTTTCGTATTTCTAAAACATTTTATCATATTTTAGTTTTTATACTCGGAAAATTATTTATCTTAATTTTTTAAATACTTTAAATATTATTTATTAATTATTCGACGAATTTTAGAAGAAAAGAAAACATATTTTATCTTAACTGAATAAAATGTTATGCACATAGATACGACGACACAGGAAATCGAAAACGACGAAGAGGGGTCTAAAATGGGTGAAAAAATATATTTAGGGTTTTCTTCTAATTCATGTATATATATATGGAGAGAGTGAGTTGATGTGGTATTTTAGTTTGTCTGATTGGTCAAGTAGGTACAAGATGTAGTAGGAGCCGAAGGGTAGTAAAAATCAGGGAAATAAAGGGAATAAAACTTGAGAGGGTATATATGGTGTCCATGCATGGTGGATTATTTTGTAATCTCTTGCACCAATGGATTTCCTACTATTTTCTTTCTTGATAGAGTTCAAGAAGCTAGCCAGAAGAGATCAATCTTTAACAAGGAATTGAATTATATATATATAAAAAAAAACACCACATAAAACAAAGAGAAGAAGGGTTACCAATGTAAAATAATACGTTTATCATGTATTATAATTCAAAAGTTTGGTAATTTTTATAAAATTTTATTGGTTAAATATTACTTTTATGTTCTTGAACTGTCATATTATGACTATTTAAGTATTTTTTTTTAATTAGAAGATGTTATCTATTTTATTTTAAAAATGAAAAATAATATAAGATGTTATTCACGTTTGGCATAGACGAGAATGAGAAAATTTTTGTGTACTCTTTTCATGATAAATTGCTCTATTTATGGGCACGGAAAATTAAATATTCAGCTACTACTTTTTTTTTTTTTTTTTTAATGGCATTCCTTATGCATTTAAGGATGATTTTGCTGTAAGATAGTCTGAAGCTTCAACAATTTATATTACTTTGGTATAATATGGATTCTAAACCCCTTAAAAAATGAATGTTAGACTGTAATTAAGTTAATCTTCTTTATTCTTCCTATTTGCTTTGAAATTTAGAAATGAAACTATTATTCTTCTTGGACAAATGCAGTAGGAAATTCTATAATTATTTTTCTTGCACCTCGCAAATCTCACATATGCTACCTCTTTTTATATTCCAATGTAAAAATAAAAGGTATCACGTGAGATTTGTGAGGTAAAAAAGAAAATTTTGAAATCACAATGGCTCTTTGTACGCGTCTCGCTGGGCACCAAAAAATATTGGCCCAATAATGACCCAAACTCCCACTAACCCTCCAAACATTCAATTTGACCAATTTTAGGCCCATTCAGCAGAATTTGGGCCAGAAATTATTATTTGGTTAGAATTATGATTTATTTAATTATTTAATGAAAAAAAACTAATAACATAAATAAAAATAGTGAATTTTTTTTATAAGAACTTAATTTTTTAAAAAATATTTAAAAATAATTTCTAAAAACGATGAGAAATAAAATTTTAATTAATCCTAATTTGTATATATCATAAGAATGAAAGTTTTATAAATATAAAAAACTATATATGAATTATTTGAATGAAAAGAACTAGCACAAAATAATGGTTTCAAAGAGTTGATTTTAGGCTTCACCTTTTATTTTATTTAAATATATTTCTTTATCAATTTTTACAAATCAACTTAATGTCACGTTTTTATTAGATAAACTGTAAAAAAGATAAATGATAGTAATAAAATTTATAAGCTAAACTTTCTGATAAATTATGTGAACAAAAAATAAAAAAACAAAATTAATTTAGATGAAATTAATTTGTTGACAGTAATAGTTTGTTTACTTTGTTTGAAAGGAAATTCAAAATCACAAAATTATCCATTAAGCCCTTACAAAAGAGGCGCTTTTTTCTTCATCTGGACTCTCTCAGCTTCAATTTTTGCCCTAAAACCCTTGCTGCCGTCGTGGTGGCCGCGGAACCAACCTAGTCTTCTTTCTCATCTCTGATTCACCATGAAGCTCGTTAGGTTTTTCTTTATCTCTCTCGTTTTTTTATTTTTATTTTTAAAATTTTTGGTTGCGTAATGATTTTATCTGTTTTCTCTGTTTTTCATTTGCTTGTTTCGAAACCTAGTGACCTTTGACCACTGTGTTATCAGGTTTTTAATGAAGTTGAACAATGAAACTGTATCAATTGAGCTCAAGAATGGCACTATTGTTCATGGCACCATTACAGGTTTCTTTTCTTCCTCAGTAATCTTTTATTGTCTTTTATTGTCTGTGTTGTGTAAATGTAGAACTAGAACCGTTTACAAACTGCACACTAGTGTTGTTCAGAATTAATATTTTCAGTGTAGTAGATTGGGAATTTGTCTTTCAAAGTTAATTTTGATTTTGTGGCTTAATAACTACAGAGTTTTCTCTTGCAGAGGAGTTTACTGCGGGGTAATTCACAGTGTGATTTAGACTGTGATGTGTAGGATAACTTAGCGATACTTCAATTCCTTCTAGTTCTTACAGTGTTTAGAAAATGCTGCCTCATTTTGTTTTTGGGGACAGTATTTTGGGAAATAGTTCTTCATTCTTGTACTAATATTTAAGTTCTTGGGTGATAATTTGTTGGGAAATAGGTCTTTTGTAGAAGAACTCAAGTCTTCAATCAACTGTCTTCTAAGCATAATTCTCACTGCAGAACTTTCTTAATTTCATGGCTCAGTATTTTCTTCAAATTTGTTTGTTAGGTGGAACTTGCATGATAATGAAACCACTGAGTTAGACCTCCTGACACACCTCTTGCTTTTACTTGATTTTAGTAATCTCTTACCTAATTCAGATGGAAGAGTTTGGATTTTTTCAATTAAAAGTGATTGTCTTCACTGTCAATGAAAATTAATGCGAACTCTTCCATGAAATTTTCTGTTGGGCACCCATCTGATTTGAGGTTGATCCAGCCACATGGATGCGAAATTGGCTTGTCATGAATGTATTGTCTCTCCCCCCTCCTCTGTAGATTATAAATGAACATGAAGTAAATATAGTTTATAAATTTTGAGTGTAATGAGTCCTTACAAAAGTAGGCATGCATATCTTGGTGCTTCCCGGTTGAACTACACCAATTATAATAAATACTTGTCTCTTGGTCAAAAATACAACTGGAACAGGAAGACTTAGCACACTGATTCTGTAATTTTTGCAACAGGTGTTGATATAAGTATGAACACACATCTGAAAACAGTTAAATTAACTGTTAAAGGGAAAAATCCTGTGACTCTTGATCATCTCAGTGTGAGGGGTAACATCATTAGGTACTATATTCTTCCTGACAGCTTGAATCTGGAGACCTTGCTTGTGGAAGAGACACCTAGGATCAAACCCAAGAAGCCAACTGCTGGTACTGTATATAATTTGAGTACAAAATTCATTCATACCCCTAGATCATTCTAATTGTTTCTTTCTGAGTTCCTATTCTTCTACTTTTAGCATATTTTGATTTTATTTTCATTTTCCAGGGAAACCCTTGGCACATGGAAGAGGACGGGGCCGGGGTCGTGGTCGCGGGCGGGGTCGTGGCCGTTGAATTGCACCTTTTTTCCCCTTTCATTGGCATGTGGTGCTCAGCTATATAGCAAGAATTTCTGGGTGGTTTTTAGGAACTTCTGAGAAACATACAGCTATTTTTTGTTCCTGCTATTTTCTTAAAAGAGCTTTCATGTATTAGTGTATGAATGCAAAAGAGGACAGATTTTTGGCCAAGTGGTCATAATCTGAAAATTAATAGGCCCAGTTTTCATTCCTAGTCTCATCAACTTCATCTCAGGACTTCTAGCAAAATGCTTATTATGCCTTTATTGTGAAAAAATCTCTGTATAAAACTCAAAGCTGAGGAGATTTCTATTTCCTTCAAGGGATTTCCTTTTACATGGCAGACTTAGACATATTTGTTCTTTACTTCTTGAACCTCAATATGACAATCAAATATCACTAAAAATAACCACATGTTTACTTCTTGAACCTCAATATATGACAATCAAGTATCATTAAAATTAACCACATGTCTTACTGCTCATATTTTGTCTAACGTTAACTTTGCAACTAAATTAGTGGGAGGCCCGCCTTAGTGAGTTCTGCAAAGTAAGCAGCGTCAACACAAGGCCAGCCTATAACCCCTCCAAAAACTATTGCACATCAGAATGAGTGCTGCAAGCAGCTCCCACTGCTTGCTTTGTTTTCCTTACTCATTAGTTTAAGGCAAGGAATACATTTGTAGGTTCCCTTTTATTTATTTACAAGATGTTGAGTCAAAGCCACCTTTCCAATCGATGTGGGACTCTTGCTTTGAAAACTTAGTCTAAGTGTCTAAAAGTTACATTTTTTGTGCTTATATTCCAGACATGTCAAACTTGGATTTAACTCCACTACAAACAATCTTGGATATAGCATATTTAACTCTATCACATGTCAATCTTCTTTCAAGTCATGAGACGCATCATGAGCTTATCATAGGCATGCTTTACATTCTCTTAAATGATTAACTACGGTTGGATAATAATTCTGCAGTCGCAAAGAAGTGTTACCACACACGAACACAACCCTTAGCACAATTTTTATCATTGAGTGAAATCTTGTAGAGACCCTGCTAAACAGCCTGTGTTGACTCTTGATTAAGGGGCCTAGTTTAATAGTAAATAATATTAAAGAATCTCAAAAAATGTGTCTTTTTTTTAACTTCGGTGAACACTACATAGTATTACTGAGACAGGAGGTTAAGCATAACATCATATGCACGCAATAAAGCATAATATAATGCATTCAACAATAACAATTGCCAAATCAATGAGGCAACTTCCTGGACTGAAAAACAGCAAATTTTGAAACATTGGAATACGAATAAGTAATTCCATTCCCTTGAAGAAACTCCTCGAGCAATATCTTGTGTCTCTCTGGGTCATCACTCTCACATTCTAACTCGTAGCTTGTTCCAAAATCATAGTTAGTCTCATCCAGCTCCAGCTTCAACCCTTTCCACTCATGCACTGCCCTCACATTCCTGAACCCACCTAAACACACCACCCCATTTTCCCCAACACGGTACTCATCCCTTACCTTCTTGAGTACCATGGAGGAGTCCACTGATAACAGCCGCCACGGCTCAACAATGCATGCACGTGCAAGTGCTGAGTCGAACGGCTCTTCGAACTCCTCCATGCGGCTGATTCCAGCCGATATTATCGGCTTGGCCTTCAATGAGAGGATACATTGTTGATCCAAGTTGTAGAAACGGATTCTGAGAACAGCAAGGTTGGACGTGAGTTCCTTGTTGGTGCCATCGAAGAAGATGTTTTCTTGGATTAAGGTTTTTGTGTGGAAGGGTGCAAGCAAGTTGGAGAGTTTCTGGTGAGTGGCTGAGTCTGGAAGACGAAGCTTAATCTCTACTTCCATTGTAACATTTTCAAGAGGAAGGAATCAAGGTGGCATAGTTGGGATAAGCATGAGGGGGTTTGGGTTTAGCATTCGAGTTTTTTCAGCCTCTACAAATGGATAAGATTAATGCTTTTCATATATGATTCTTACTTTGAGTAATTGGTACATACACCACCACGTAATCTTTTGTTGTTGTTGTTGTTGTAATAATTCACACAATGTATGAAAGACAAGAGGAAAAAAAGAATAAGGAGAAAGAATCACGTACATTCTTAAAAAATTTAATTTATGTTATGTATTTATAAAAGTTTATTTACCAATTTTCCAATTTATTTTGTATTTTTTTTCCAATATTGTTAGTTTATTTATTTAATAAAATATTTTTCATGTACCATAAAGTTTATTTAACAAATGGGAAAGATACTGATGAGATAACTGTGGACCTCTAACCTCATACAAATTTCCTCTTCCAAGGAAGCCTATAATTATTTTGGTTGCTAGATACAGACAGAGACTTGCAGGGTGAACATGGGTACTAAGTACTAACTAGCTTGGTCTAGAAATAATAGTTGCTTGAAAACAATACATTTCATTTGGTCTATCATCCAAGTGTAGACTTTTCTTTCAAATAAATATTGATTAACATTTGACAGAAAACATGGTTGTGTGGTTTTAACAAAATGATTTAGTACTATCAGCACTTTCCTTTCAAAAATTGTTTACTGAATTGATGGGATTGGTTGAGTGTTTATTAGTTTAATCATAATTAAAGAATAATTAAAATCAAGCATTGTCTTGCTAGAAAAAATCAAGAAACCTTTAGAGAACATGTCTTGCTGATCTCTGCCACTGCTTCACATCAAGTAAAGAAAACTTTGATTCATACAACTTATTCAACAATTGAATTTTAAAGAAAAATTGGTTACTATATATATTGCCGTTGGCTTTATCAACCATAATATATTTTATTATACGTGACGCTTTAATATTTGATCAGACCACAGTACTAAGCACAAGACTGTATGAGAATGAGAATCACAGCTTTTCACAGAAGGCTTTGGTGAAATATATCTTGCCCCCTCAATATCAGCTAAAAGTTACATATATTAAAAATTTTCAATACGTCACGTTACATATATGTTAATATATTAACCGAATGATACTAAATTCAATAATAAGATTTTAAAACAATACAAAATCTTTCATATGTTTATATTGTTCTTATCATGTTCATTAAATTCCATTCAGTACAAGACTCTTATGCACCCTATGAAACAACTTAAAATTACATGTATAGATTATATATTATCAATATAGGAATTAGTCTAATTTATTCTAAATAAAAATAAAATTAAATAACTCAATAAAGAATAGTTGAAGAATTGTACATAATATAACAATATAATCTTTTATGAACATGTAAATTAGACAACTTCTATCAACATAATACTAATAATTTAATGGTGGGAATTGATCTAAATCACTTCATATCAAAATTACTATAAAGTCTTGTGACAATGGTGCAGGTACTATATGGCCACATATATAATAACTATATTCTCATAATTTTTTCACACATTTCCTCTGCATCACCAAGAAAACCTTTCCGGCAGAATTTATTTTCCCTTTTTTCTCACTTCATTTCCTATCTGCCTTCTTCTGGAAACACAAGAATGATGTTGAATGGCAGAGAAAAAATGGCCCTTCTTGTACTTTCATTTTTCTTTAGTGCATTTATGGTCTGTTTCTGCTTTTTCCTAGTGATCCATTTCGTAAGGGAACTAGTAGTTGTGATGACTAATAGAGCTCAAAAACATCAAGAAGTGTTGTGGACAGGATTTGCCATTGCTCTTTTCTTAATATTTTCCTTTGCTTTTCTTGTGTTTGCTATATTTTCTGGCTGTGGTATGCATTATATAGTCAGTAGTAGCGCCAAGATTGCACCTCTACCAAGTCCTGTGGAAACAGAACAGCATCCACCCATGGTTTAACACTGAGATCTTCATGATCAAACTTTATCACAAGAATCATGAAGGATTAGTTACTTGTACATGGTTTATACCAAGTTCCCCCTCCCCCACTCATTTTATTTTTATTTTCAATTACTGAACCTTTTTGCACCTTAATTAATGCTTGTAACATACTAATATATTAACTATAGGTTTTTATTTGGACTACATTTCTAGTTCTTAAACACAGGATAGGGACTCTAGTTATGTACAATGCTTAAGTGTGTGTTTAGATTAACGTTATTAAAATTAATTTCAAATGGAATTGATTTTTTGAAATTAATTTTGGTCAAAATTAATTTTAAAAACTATATGGGTTATGTTTGGATTTTTTTTTATTGTAAAATCATATTTGTAATATAATTCAATGTGACATTTTTTATTCAATTCAAAATCAGTTTTGAGCCCATAATCAATTCTATATTCTCTCCTCCTAAAATCAAATATGAAGAAAATATATCTAGAATTAACATCTGGTTTCAGCAACGAAAATATCATAATTGATTTTGCTTCATGTGAAGCTTGATTTAACAAATATACAAAAAAATATTTGGTTATTGTTAAGTAAAATTGCAAGAGTAATAAAAATTAACTTTTGCATTAAGTTGAGAAATTTATAACCAGTTTTACATCGAACTTGTTTGTTAGGATAATGAGTGTGGAATTCGTTAAGATGAAAGAAATCACGTTTTGGATATGGAATTAATAGCTTATGTGGAAATTAAACTTGTCAAGAGGATTATGGAGGGATGTTGCCAGGTTAGTGAGAAACAACACTGGCACTGCAATTACAGTTTCTATCTCATGAAGACATGTGGCTTCATTCAAATGTTGATGTGTTTCCTTTCAATAACAAATTAGGAGACATTAATACAAATTGGTCACCGGTTAACATCTTTACACATGGAATGACCTTATGCAACATGATAGAAGCACTAGAACACTTTATTACTCATTGAGCAATGATATGAGCTTAATTATAAAACACTATATAACAAATTTTCAAAATGTACCCTTTCTTAGATCACTTTAGATGTTTCTCATTTTTTATAGGTTCACTTTTTTATCTTTTACATTCATTTATATCCTTTCTGATCTCTCTTATCTTCTTAGACTTATTTCACACCCCCACAAGATATTGTCCATTTATAATAAAAGAAGAAAAAGTCGCATTGCAACATATGTTGTTTCTCATTCTTTATCTTTAAAATAAAGAGAGTGAAAAACTTTTAACACATAAATACTCCTAAATATAAGAAAAAATTAATAATTTTGAATCTAAACATAAATGAATATTAACTAGGTCCATTAGTCAAGATTAAGTATAGATATGTAGTGTTAATGGACCATATGATAATTTCTCTAACTAGGTAGATTATAGTACTATATCAGAAGTGAAAAGTTATAAGGAAAGAGTTTCAACAGAAGAACATTTTGTTCATTTCCATAATACATGTGCTTCTTTATACAAACTACAAAGCACGCACAACCTACAAACTACAAAAGCCAAAGAAAACTGAGAGAACTAATTGGATCACTTTCTTTCATAATTTGGAATTAACTGTCAGCTCCTTACAAATAAGGGATAAAAATATCTAGTTAGATATAATTGAAAGGCTCATTGTTTTTCCTACCTTCCTAATTAACTAACTAACTAACTCTCATAATGTATAAGCAATGTGTTAAGTGAAGACAGTGCTTAGTGCTTAATTCACTCTTAGTTTCAAAGCCACATAGCTCCAGCTTGTTTGAGAAGTGGAACAAGTGTGCCACTGATGTGAAAGGCCAAAACTCTATCCATGGACCCAACAAGCTTCCCTCCAATGAAAACCACAGGAACAACAGTACTAGTATTGATTCCATTTCCAAGAAGCCTCATCAATGCTCTCTCCATGTCTTTGCCTTTAGGATCTTGGTCCAATTCATGCACTGCAGGGTTAACCCCCATACCACAGAAGAGTCTCTTCATTGCATGGCACATGCAGCAACTACTCACGCTGAAAATCACCACAGCACTCTGTGAAGCCAGCCTTGCCACTCTCTCCATTTGGTCTTCTTCCATGCTCCGAACTCGCATGTAGTAGCTCCATGCTGCAGCTGCCTCCACTTGGTAATGCATTATCTTCTCTTGACTCATAGAAAAACAGTTAAACAAATTGGAACTATTTGAAGGGTGAGACAAAGTGTATATATGATGATGAAAGTAAGAAGTGAGGAAAAGAGTGAAAGGAAAGCATGGTTTTATAAGGGTGAAGAAATGTGTGCATCAATAAAGTGGAAGAATTGAAGATGCAGTGGTGGCTATAGATTTGTTTGTTGTGTCTGATGTTGTGGCAGGGCGTGTCTATGATTCAGAAGAAGTGTTGTCTGTTGTGTCTACTGTGGTGTGTTTTTATATATATATATATAAACATTCTAGCCGTAATGTTAAAATATTACTCGAGGATTTAGGAATGCATGCCATGCATGTTTGTCACAACAGTGAAATTCAAAAAGCACACACACCACACAGAAAAAACAAAAGCAAATGGTTAATCTAAGTAGCACAGTGCATCAGAATTTTGCAGATTTCTCAGCAGTTTTAGCCGGATGAATGTTTGTCCAAGATTGAGTGAGACCCAAAGAAAGTAAAAGTAGAAACATAAAATAATCAAACAAAGAAATATGATTAATTAATGATATAATTGAAATTTGTCAAACTTTCTTTGCCAATTAATTATTATCTTTTATTCGATAAGTTAATACAATATTTCTACATTATTATTTCTTCACTTTATCTTTCTGTTGCATTAACCATGCATAGTATTTATCATTTCCAATCTTTTGTGTAGTATTTTCTATAAATTTGTGTACAAATATAATTTCTCAGGGAAATAGGATTTTATGATATATCAAATAATTTAATTTTCAACCAATCAAGTTTAAATGCTCTATAACATTGTATAATCCATATAACAACTAATTAAATAAAATTACTGACATTATTGTATTAGCAGCAAGACAAATATATATACAGTTTTAATTCATAATGAATAAAAGAATTCTAGTTTTTCATTTATGGTTAGATAGTTATGTAAAGTTCTTTTATAATTTGATTATGTATCAATTAAATTTTTATTTTATTTTATTTTATATATCTATGAAACTTATCAAGATTCTAGAAAGTTTAAAAAAGGAGATGAAAGTAAGGTTATTAGGGACATAAGAATCAGACCTTTTTGTGGGAAAAGTGAATTAGGCACACAGAGAGAGATATGCGTCCTTGTTGTCGACCAAATAGGGTTCCTTTTTTCTCTCTGATCTTATCTATTACCTTTGCATTATTTGAGTCTCCAAAATCACAAATATACATGAATATGATAACCACGTATACCATCAGAGTCAAACATGCTTGCTTCACCACACTTTGTTTTATCACCATCATGCTTTCATGCACTGCTATCGTTATTATGTAAAAGCCTGGTTGAAAGGAGAAAAAATGAAAATTATCTCATGAAACAAATTAAAATAAAGCAACAATAAGAGGTATGTTTTCTTTTTCTGCATGAAGGAAAAGATTTTCATGCATAAAGCAGCTAAAGTCATTGTTTTAAATCCCACAGATACTTACTAAATATTAATAATTATAAAAGTCTACAAAAATTATCAGAAAAATATAATTTTATTTTAATCTATAAATGTATTTAATTTTTTTTTTATTAAACTTACAAAACTTCACTTTGAAACTCATTTTTAGACCTATAAATATATTGAATAGGATGGATTTAACCAATATACATGCTATTTGTAAAATAATTTTGTTTATATCTCTTTGTTACATCAAGCATCTTAATTATTTTTTATTTCTTTTTTTTCGTCTTGTTATATACATTATTCATTGTATGGGAAATAAGTAAAAAAAAAAAAATAGTACAATTATTTAAACACTATTTATTCTATCTTCTAATTAAATTTAAAATTTGAAATTCACATGATTAACTTACATAGCTAGAAGTGTAGTAACTTATTATTTGAAGTAAAACAAATCTGATTTAAAAACAATAAAATAATTTTTATCTAATAAATAATTGCATGGGTTGACTAAAATAAAATAAAAAAGTAAAATATGTGAGATATGGCAATAGCAAATAGCAATAGAATAGAGTAGGGGAAGAGAGGAAGGTGATGTTCACCTAAAGCAGTGACAAAGTGGCAGTTTGTGTTGAAAGGACAGAACACAAGAATGAGGCGTGGGACTGTGTTCTTCAACCGCATGCTCTATAAGGCGGCGTAACATTTCTGACGTGTCCACACTTTTTCATCATTTGTCTTCTTCATATTTGCATTCTTATCAACACAAACATCTTTCTACTTTTTTTTTTTTTTTTTTTTTTTTGACACTTTCAAGTTTATTTTCTTAACTTAGTTAGATATTATCAAACTTAATTTTCATCAATAAATAAATAATTGAATATGATTTCATCATCTAAATATATTCATTAAACTCAAATTAGTTGAGATTGAATGAAGTCTCTTTTATTTTTTCCCCCATAAATATAGTTTTCAAATTTCAATAGTCTTATGTCTTTCTAATCTTTTTTACACCTTTTTATTGAAATAGTTGATATTACACAGTGCATAATTTATGTATTGAATTGCAAATTGAAAAAAATTGTAAATATAATATAAAAACATTAAAAAAAATTAACATAAAAATTATTTAATAAATATTATATTTATTTCAGTTCAAAATGTGAATCATAATATTTATTATTACGTGAACGAGAATGAAAAATAAGTAATGGACGAAGAATAAAATAAGGGGAAATCTGTGGATAGAAATAAGAAAAAGAATTCATTTATTCACATGAATAGAAAGAGAAAGAAAAATGTTTAAGAGAAAAATTGAGTGAAAGAATATATTTTTTTATACAAATTAAAATCTAGTATCAATAATTTTTTATTGAGATATATAAAATTATACTGTCTAATTTTTTTTATTAATCTATGTTTCATATATCAAACATTGTTTTTTTATTCTTTTAACCGGTGCTGGTTAATTAGACTAAAAAACAAATTATCTAAAAATATTTTTATATTAATTAAAACAAACATGTTACATTTTTATAAAAATATTTTTAAAAAAATTATATCATAAAAATTTATTTATTTAAAAAATAAGAAAATAAAAAATTTTAAAAACATATAATCTCTATTTCATTCTAAATAAAAGTAAATAAATATTGAAATAATTGATTCAATTAAATTTAACTTATAAATATTGAAATGTGTAAATTAAGGTAATAAATTTACCATGAATGTGATTCGTAAATTAGTTTTTTAAATTTCCTCGGTTAAGCTTAGCCAACTCATCGGAAAAGGGCCTACACAATTTTGGGCCACATAGTAAAGTGATCCAGTTTTGACAGGTACAAAGTAAAACTTCATGAAGGAGCCCTCACTTTAAAAAGTAAAACTTTGTGGCCCAAAATCAAATTAAAAAAAAAAAAATTCACTAAGTCGACAATTTATATCTATCTTATATCATTATCTATTTAATTTTAGTAAATTAACTTTCTTATTTCAAATTGTTGATACTTCTTTAGTTCAAAATAGTTTTAAAACAAATTAAATATAGAATTTTCAATTTGATCCTATTTTACCTTGATTTGATTTGGATTTAGCCTGGAAAAGTCCATGAAAACTAGGATCACGCTTAGGTCAAATTTTAGAAATTTGAATTAAATATTCACTTCCATAAATTAAAATAAAAAAAATTAAAATAAAATTAGATACATCAAATGTCATATTACCACCAACCAATAGAAGAAAAAAGTATTACAACTAACAACAAAATGTAAACTTTAATTCAAACTAACATTCCAAAAAAAAAAAAAAACATAGTGTAATTACATTTAACTCTTTCCTATGTCGTATAATGTGTCACATGTTTTTGCTTGAGAAATTAAATTCATATATTATTATGTGTAATCTTTTTCAAGGAACTATAAAAATAACGTGCATGAATTTTAATTAAAAAATTTCTTTGTGAACGTGCTACTTAGTAAAATAGAATAAATGATCACGTGATAGAATACTGAATCTCTTTCTAGATTCTTCCACAGGAACACAAAGTTAGCGAGAAAGTACAAGAAGAATCGACAGTTATCTAGAAGGAGATACCGCAACTCATGCCACATAAGCAAACAGTTACTTCTTGCCCTCTCATGAAACTTCTCGAAACTTTCATTACCATCATAAATATCCTAGCATGTTTTCTTATTCTCCACAAACAAATACAAAAATCCTTAAATTTCTCGAAAATTGGCACGTACTGAAGAATGATGCAGATGAAGAACATGAACAGCCCTTTGTACAGAAGCCGTTGGGGGATGGCTGATCCAGGTTACAGTTATAAAGCACCCTCTAAGGTGGTTTCTATCCCTGTTCACTTTGTGGGGTCAGAACGTTCCAGAAGTGATTCTGCTGTGAAGATTCAGAAGGTGGTGAGAGGGTTTCTTGTGAGGAAAACATTGAGGAAGATTGATTCTACGAGGGTGGAATTTGAGCGGATTGAGAGAGAGGTTGATGTGGAAGAGTTGAAGAGGGTACATAAAGAGAGGGTGAGGGTGAGTGAGACTATCATGAACTTGCTTCTTAGGTTAGATTCTGTTAGGATATTGCAATATCCTGGACTCAGGGAGTGTAGAAAGTCTCTCATCAAAAAGGCTATTGCCCTTCAAGAAATGATTGATCAAATGGTTGTAAGTGAGGAAGAGAAGGAGAAGGAGGGTGAGTGCGTGGTGAATGAAGAGGGAGGTGAAGGAATGGAAACTTTGAAGGATGAGAAGGAAGAAAAGGAGGGTGGAGGTGGATGTGAGGAGCAAGAGAAAGGTGAGGAAATTGAAGATGTGGTTGGAGAGAATTGTTTGCTGAAAGAAGAGGAGAGTGGAAATAGATGTGAGGAGGATGAGGAAGGTGAGGAAATTGAATCTTTGGTTGGAGAGAATTCTTTGTTGAAAGAAGAGCAGAGTGAAAATAGATGTGAGGAGAAGAATGAGGAAGTTAAGGAAATTGAAAGTTTGGGGAATGAGGAAGTGATGGATGTGGAAGAGAAGGAGGATGGTGAGGGAGGAATGGTTGGGGAGAATTGTTTTGTGGAAGAGGAGAAGGGGGAGTGTGATTGTGATTATGATAGTGATTTTGAGGGTGAGAGGAAAGAGGAAGGAGATGGGAAGAAGAGGGGGTTGTTATTGGAGAAGATGGTGGAGGACAATGAGAAGATGATGGAGATGATGGCCCAACTGTTTCAGAGGAATGAGATGCAAACCAGACTCCTAACCTCTCTTTCACAAAGGGTGGAGCAGCTTGAGAGAGCCTTTGTTTGTGACAAGCTAAGGAGGAAGAAAAGGAGAAATTGTGATGCCAAAAATAAACAATCTCATCCCAAAAATGATTTTTTCTGACTTGTGTCACTGCTCATATGGATTCCTCTGTCACTGTGATACTACCTTTTGTTTTTCCTTTTTTGTAACTAGCTTTGTTCTTGTATTTGGTGTTCATTGTCATAATGATCAATGTAATTCATTTTTTGCCTTGATGCAATCCAATGAAGTGGCTTTTTGATGAGTTTTGGAAATCCTTTCAGTAATTCTTTTAATATGGACAGAAATCCAATCCAAATTTACGTTACAATTTGTGGCTTTTCCAATTTCCATTCCTTGCACATTCTAATTACTCAACAAATCATATGTTGAAGAAAGTAACACAGTCAAATGGCAAATTCAGATTAGTTAATACTGTCAAATACACCACCATTGAACATTAAAGCAGGGAAAACATACTTTGTTTTCAAGAAGTAATATGTTGGACAAACAAACCACAAATCACGTTCTCTATAATTGGTGTATGAACTTTCGTGGCGTGGTTGTCAAAACCAAGTTAAATGGATTTGAATAATCATATCGATATCTCGGATATAATCTATAATCGATTGAAATCTTTTACCATTTTACTCATTTAATTGACATAAGAAAAACAAAAAACAATAAGCACTGAGTTATAAATCTGTGCCTCTGTCAAAATGTAACTAATAAAATATTTAAGTATGCTTTGTTTCATCTATGTTCACCTCACAAGGAAAAAATCATGCACGGATAGCTTACAATGTTGGTTTGCATAAAAGTCGAAGTTATCATCAATACAACTGTTGGTGGAAACTCTGCACAACTATAATCTTACTTATTGACCCAATGGTAAACATAGGTGATGGACAAGGAAATTCATCAAATAAAAATGAAGCCTGCAGAAAAAGATAACAAAAGTATATATCACCTCGACCAGACTTAACAGAGTAATAAGGTTGAAAGGGAATTAACAGAGTAATAAGGTTGAAAGGGAAACGTTGTGATTTCGATCTTTCCAATGACAAAAAAGAAAAAATAAAGAAAAAGCTCAAGAACTAAATATCTCAAGTATGAGTGAAGGTAGTCTTTGAGATTATCCACAGGGAATTTCAACGTAAACTTCTTCTACACAGGGTTAAGCAGACCCATGTAGAGATGAGAGTCAATGACTTTGGAGGTTCAAAAGGCTAGTGGAGGCACCACCACTTGTGATTCAACCGTACAATGAAACAAACTAAAAGCAGAGTACCCACCTACTTTGTTTTTCTGCATACTTTGCACGTTAGGAAGTAAATCATCTTACTTTACATGGTGAACATCACTAGTAGAATTTTTTAGTTCATCATGTTGCTACTTTGTTATCTCTTTCTTGTCTCTAAATATCTTTTTTTTCCCTTTCAATTCAAATCCAAATCAGAAAGTAAAAACTTAGAACTACAACTAAGTCATGATATTAAAAAAAAAAAAATACTAATTCATCAATATTGGGAAATAGTAACGTTATTTATGGTGTGTTAATTAAAACTACAAAACATAAAACAGTTAACCAAATAATTTTCTAAGTTCAAAAGAAAGACAACTAAAAAAGTTTTCAATGCTGTCACAATTGTAATTTATATTCAAATCTAATTTCTACTACAGCAACTATAAAATTTTTTATACAACTCAAACAGCATTCCCATTCTCAATTCTTGACTGGAGTTAATTGGTTTTGGAAGAGTTGTAGAGCTGTCTTCCCCATGATCCACTCTAAATCTGATAAAGGCAAAGAAATCTCATTGGCAATAACATGCACTGCTTCTTTGGCTTCTTTGTATCCACATTCAGCAACAACAAATGGAAAATCACTGTAACAACATGATTGAAAAAAAAAAGTTAATTTGGTTGTGTATGGATAAGATTCTCTTAACCTTTTCTCTATTCTACTGTTTACTCACAAAATTGAGTACTTTTTTAGTCCAATACATGTATGATTGGAAGTTACCTGCCCCACATTACACGGTTAGCACCAAAGTGAGAGACAAGTTGGGATAAGAGAGGAGACAAATCTAGATAAGGGAACTGTGTTCTTGACACTCTGAAAAGGGCACTAAATTTTACATATACCTGTCAAATTTCAAAATTTATTATTACTCATTCTGGAGGTTTCACTAATTAAGGAAAAATAAACAAAGACTAAAAATTATTTTCATAAGGGACTTCAGAAAGTTAAACAAATTCAGATAACCATATCCACATCTCAGATATAATATTTTGTGAACTTACATCCTTTATTATTTTACTCATTTAATTGACAAGAGAATACTTCAGTTGAGGTCTGATATTGGTGAAAAAAGAAATAGGCATCTACAATGGTTACAATTTTGAGCTTTTCTCAAGGCTTTCAGCAGTACAGCAAAAATGCAACAAATGAAAACTTCATACATGCTTTGCATTCTTGAAGTTCTGCTCATGAGGAAAGAATCAAACACTTACTTGTGGGAATCTAGACAGATTTAGAAGTCGAGAAAATACAAGACCTTCCCCATCATTTCTGCAACACGATATCCATATAAGGGAACATGCTTGGGCATTGACAGCTGAGATGATGATTATAAATATAATATGACTTACAATGGTGGTTTGCAAAAGGCCAAGTGATCAAGCAATACAACTGTTGATGGAAATTCTGTGCATAATTGCTCAATTTCGGAAATATGCAGATCAAGCCCCTGAAATTATTTAACTCAGCCATCCTTAATTTTGCCAACTTCATATTAAAAAAGTGTGTCAACAATTGTGTAGCAGTGTAGCACTACCATAAGCCACAAGTAGGAATGTTAGAGCAAATTAAAATTGAAAAAACACCTTCATACACATGAAGCCCACTGGCACATTAAGTTCTCCAGCTCTTTGGAAAATCACCTTCCCAACTTTATTTGTCATCTGCCATAAAGATCATTGAAACATAACCAGCAGAAAAAAGAGACAATTATGATTCAAAAAACAGTAAGTGACAGCCTTTTTCCCATTAGATGAGATAAGCTACATGGATGAAATGATGTCTTTGCATTCTGTCAAAAACCTTAATCTTATGCAATACTATGTAAAAATTTGTGCATTTTTAAGTGTGGCACATGATGGCACCTTTTCAAAAAACAGTTCTAATCTTTTACTAAAAGCAAAAAGACCATATTTACTTCAGGTTAACATATTACAGTGATATGAAACTTTATTATATCTTGAAAGTGGGAGTTAAATTTAAACTTTAAAAAGAAAAAAAAAATAGAAATAAACAGCCCTTAACAAAATTTTGCTAAATCCAATGTATTCACATTTTGTGTTTCCTCAAAAGGTCAGCTAAAAACAAACATAAGGGTCTTTACTTGCTTGATATCTTTCCATCTGTTCTCATTCACAAGAAAGTTCCAAGGAGTAATCAATATAGGACGGTAAGGGGGAAAAGAGAATGACTCAATTATGTCTCCAGCCTAAATCATCAATAGACAGGCATGTGAGAAAGAAAAGGGGTAACATACCTTTTCCCCGGATGGCCACAAATACGGGTTGAATCTAACAGCACGATAACCATCCTAACACAGATTAAAAAGAAAATTTTGATTGCTTTCTAATAAAATCAGCTATCTTTAATTCTTGATAAAATGAAATAATTCACTGAACCTTCAAAACAAGATCTTCAAACTGCTTAAGCCCACTTCCATCATCAGCTGGATTAGCAAGGCAACAACCAACAAATTTGGTCGGGTATGTCTTCAAAACACTGTCCAAGGAACAAACTGTCATGCGCATTACCATATGATAATAACACTAAAGATTAAAAGTATCCATTACATGGGAGATGTAATGACTATAGTGAATTCCACAAATAAGTCCAAGTAAAATTTCCTCCTAACATATTTGGCTATCCAACCCAATGTGCAACTAATATATTATCATAGCAACGAATCAATCAAATGCAGCAAATAACGTCAGTCTTATCCGACCAGGTACAGACAGCTACATGGACCATACAATGCCATTGGGCTCAGTTAAAAACCAAATCTTCAGGAATATTATTCACTATAATATCCCTTTTAATAATTTTCTCCAATCAGATAAGGTATAGAGCTCAGCATAAATCACATATATCACAGATGGTTGTTATCCACCTGCATCTGAAAAATCTGAGATTACAAATCCCCCCAAAAAGGAGAAAGATATATTTTACTAACAAGGAAGAGTACTTGATACGTGCACATGTATTACACATGCACAAATAAACTAGGAGGGCTCCTTTCTTCAAATAATTAAGCAAGTAGAATACAAAATGATGGTTGGTATGAAGCCATTATTCTGGATTTATCTAATGAGGAGAAATCCTAATTGTCAGGACTTAGGGATTAGACTTTCCTTCACTATCATGCATTATATTTCCTATTAAAACTACTTTTCAGAAAATTACTACAAATAAAACTATGACTCCATGCCAATCAAAATGCAGTCTCTTCCCCATTTCGGGTAAACCACAAACACTGCTTGAATCAAAATGTGATCATCACAGCCTAGAAAGCTCATGTCAACCTTATCTTTGATGGATCATTAAGACACAAAATCATCACGTCTTGTTAAGTTCTCAACATTAAGAAACAAAAACTTTGATCCATGCAATGAGCAATTTTTTGCATCTGGGAAAAAATTTAGTGCACCATTCCCCTTTATATGTAGATAGTATTATCATTATTTGAACCTCTAACCTCTTTTAGTACAGAATCAGTAAACAGAATTCCAGAAACAAATGAATAAATACACTAAACAGGTTAGGCTTTCAAATCACCACATTCTGTGTTTATATAATTCCACATGGTCCACAGTTTATATAGTGTAATTTTCCACAAATTTTGAAGATCTTTCCTTCCATTATACGATTACTAAAGGGCAGTTTTCTATTTTTATATAAAGGTCATTTTGTAACAGAATGTCCAATTATCAAGCATTGCCATTATTGTGTTGCCAAAATCTATCCCTATCCTTCTCTCTGTACCAAATTCTCTTCTTTCCCTAGCATTTCCAGTGTTGGAAAACAATATCAAATGCTAAGTACATATTGCCATTAGATACTTCGTCCACACAAACTATCATTTCAGTAATTTTTAATATAAAACCACCGAATAACTAAGTTCTTTCATCAAAAGGGTCAAGAAATTGTTGAACAAACCTTGTGACATAACTATGATCAAATTTATGATTAATTGGCTGCACAATGAGTGCACCATCTACTCCTGCCTCCTCCATACACTGGAAAAAATCAGCATCAGCATCAGCATTCAGCATCAATTATATATATGCACAAACACAAACTAAATGCATACCTGGAGCAAAAAATCAGCATTTCCTTGTAAGTTGGGTTCTTGTCCGGGAGAATAAGGGAATTTATCAGCCTTCATTTTCAGAAAAAACACAAAAGGGTAATGCTTACTATATGAACCACCCAATAAAAAGATAACAAAAGTGCACAATCATATAAATAAACACAATATATGAACACAGTTTAGTTGGTAATTAATATTAATAATAAAGAAAAAAAATAAAAGTTTGAGGTTTGGATGAACAAGTGTTACTTCTTGAGGTGAAGCCCACACGTGGAGATGGGAATCAATGACTTTGGAGGTTGCACTGAAGGCCATATTTGTAATTGTAACTGAAGAAGAAGCACCACTTCTGATTCTGAACCTTAATCTCAACCTCGGTTTCCACGAATGGTTCAAACCAACAACACCTGAGACCAAACTACTCAACCTCAGAGCCATTTCATGTAAAGGATAAATTACTTGCCATGGAATTTCTTCTTTTTTTTATTGCTTATAATTATGGTACAAGTGAATTATCTTCTCACTGTATTCTCAACTTCTTTTTTATTTTTTATCTTGGTTGTTTGATTTATTGAAAACATTAAAATGCAAGAATAACATAAAATTAATTATTTTTCATTATTCTAAAACAATAAATAATTTTTTTTAATATTAAAACGCGAGGAATATAATTATTAATTCATGGTTTTCTAGTCAGCATCTAGATTTTCTTTTAATGTTGATGTTGATTTTGATATGAAATATGCAACATCAGATATGATAATAATTTTATTGAGAATCTCGAATGCGACAATTAGATTATATTAAGTAAATTTTTTAAAAAATTAAAACATAAAATATATTCAGAATGGTACACATCAATAAATTTTTTAAAAACACATTCTTTATTAATTTATTTCTTTACTCCATCAATTAAGTTTTATTAAAAATCATAGAATTGTAAGTTTTCATTCCTCGTTTAACAAGTCATCACCCGTAATTTAAAATTTTAGATAAGTTTCAAAGCACAGTAATAATAATAAAAAAGAAAGAAACTTGTATACATTGTTGATATAAATTTTTTTATATAATCAACTTATTATAATTCATTGCATTCATAATTTTATGGATTTTAAAAATAATTTTTTTAAAATTCATACAAAATTTAATTTATTATTAATTTGTCACTGTAAAACCATTTTGAATTGACATTGTATAATAATTAACTAAAATTGACAGTAAGATTTAACAATTTACGAAATCTTATGTTCAAACCTTACTTCTAACATTGTAAAAGTACATTAAAAGTGGGAATGAATATATAAAAATGTTAGTATAATGATCAATTGATCATTAACATTAACAGACAGAGACATTATAAATGTTATACAGAAGCCAAATGTACATTGGTATCTGTATTTTTAACTATGTCCCTAAAATGCAGTGTGTCACTGTTACATAGGAAGGATTTTTCAGCTTACAAATTTGCATGATGGAAAAACGCGTAAACTCATGCTATTATCTGTGTCTGAACTATGTGTCAGAGGCATATGATAAAATACAAAAAAATGGTGAGTGTAGTTGAACCTGCACAGTTTTTCACACGCGTTTGCCAAAAAAAAAAGACATTGTAGTTTTCCCTTGAATCAGAGTGTGGGGCTGAAAGAAACGTCTCAAACGAGCGTTTGTACTCTGTTGAAACTATAGCATCTACTGAACAATGTAAAAGACACGTGCTACTAATAATATATTAGCAAACACACTCTTAGTCTCTTTTCCAAACGCATGTTTATAATAGATTAATATAAGAAATAATTTGGTAAATAATTAAAATACGCATAAAATTAGATAATTAATTATAAAATATGAACAGAAAATATATATATATATATAAAATATGATGAGAGAAAAATACGTATATATTCTGTTAATAATATATATATACATAAATTGTTTTAGTAGTGTTTAATTAATATATATTCTAGGATATGCATGGATGAAAATGATTTAAATGTAAAATTATGACTGAATCTGATTTACACTGTATTTAAAGATAATGTATGTTTATAAATATTGGATTAATTAGATTGACATTTAAAGTGTTCCGTAGAGTAAAAATCATATAATATAAATCATTTCTCATCCCATCTCATGAAAGATAACATATATCGTATGCATTATGATTCTATTCTGAGTTTTGAAGAAAGTACTTTTATTATAGATGTAGAAATATGTTCTTTATTAATAAATAACATCAAGTGAGTTAAGACTTAACCGTGAATGTTAAAAACTAAATTTTTTAACTAGACATGGAAAAAAATTATTCATAGTATAATTAAATACTTAAAAAAATTAGTTAAAAGTTATAGTTACGAGAAAAGTAAAAATTGAATAAATTAAATTATCTCTTAACAACAACAAACATGTTATCGTTATCATTATTATAGTCTATACTTTTTGACAAATATTTTAAAACATGTATATATTATGTGTTGGAGTTAAAGTTAAAAATTTTATCAAAAATAAAAATCATTTGATGCCTAATTACTTGTTAAACACAAGAATACATTGAGTATAACAAACTAATTATGTATTATGATTTTCTTCGATATTTTATAATAAGTATTCTAAGATATTATATGTATTCTCAAAATATGTCTTGCAACCAATAAATAACACCAAATAGGTTATACATGTAAGTTAGAACTTAAAGTTTTTAATAATCATATTTATGACACGTGATTAAAAATGACACAAGCAATTTAAAGTTCTATTAACACTTAATGTATTTTTAATGTGAAAAAAATATAAATATAATCATTTTTCTATTCACAATAAGATAATATATTTGTCATGTATTATGTATTATGATTTTATTCCACTTTTTACAAAAAGTATTTTATGGCGTGTATGTTTAAAAATACATTTCCTAATTAATAACTAAATGTTTTTAGTCAAATGTGAAAAATCATGTTCATGATATGTTACTAAACACAACATGTTATACAAGCTAATGCAATGATGCTTTAGAATCAAATTGACACTCACGTGTTTTTAACGTAAAAACCACGTAAATCTGATCATTTCTCCATAAAAAGACAATATACACACATGTATTATGATTCTACTCCATTATTTTTAGGAAGTATTTTATGGCGTGTATGTTTAAAAATACATTTCCTAACCAATAACTAAAAGCTTTTAGTCAGATGTGAAAAATCATATTCATAATACATTATTAAACACATCACGTTATACACGCTAATGCAATGATGCTTTAGAATCAAATTGACACTCATGTATTTTTAACGTGAAAACCACGTGAATCTGATCATCTTTCTATAAAAACACAATATATATACGTCAGTTATTATTGATTCTAATCCACTCTTTTTTTAGAAAGTATTTATAACGTATATGTATGAAAATACATTTCCCAATTAATAACTAAAAACTTTTAATTAGATGTGAAAAATTACATTTATGATACGTTACTAATCACATTATACATGTTAAAACAATGATAGTTAAGAACAAATTGACGCTCATCATGTCTCGAAAAATGAAAAATGTGTATATTGAATTACCTCATTTCAAGAAAAAATTATGTATTATAATGCTATTCCATGAGGTTTGTATGTTTAAAAATGTGTTCCAAGCCAATAAATAACATCAAGTGGGTTAAATATGAAAGTTAGAACTAAAAATTTGTAGTTAAATGTGAAAATCTTGTTTATGATACATTACTGAACACACCGTACACAGTAAACACAAAGATCGATTAGAGTTACATTAACGCTCAACTATTCAAAAGAAAATGAAAATGCGTAAACCAAATCAACTATCAACTAATTATCTCCATGATGTGTGACTAAACACATTATACATGTTAAGATAAAGAGTTAGAATCAAATTAACATTCAACCTGTCTTGGAAAGTAAAAACCACTTAAACTAAATCATCCTCTGTTTCAAGAAAAGTCGACAACAGATATACCTGTATTATGATTCTACTCCAGTTCTTTTTTTTTCTTTGGATTTTATTTTATCTCCTAAAACGATTGTGCTATGGTTCAGCTTCCAATACTAAATAGTAGGTTTGTGTTTATGTCTGTGTGTATTGACAAAGCTTTTGAGACCAAAACAAAGTAACAAAAGGCATATTAATATACAATTCACCAAGAAACATGCCTAGATCAAACTCTACAATCTAACATCTAAGTACAGTCTCGGAAGAAGTAACAAAGGCATATTAATATACATTTCACTTAGAAACATGTCTAGATCAAACTCTACGATCTGACATCTAATTACAACTTGCATCATACCTAGAAAGATATACCATAAAGCATTGGAATGGTATTCAAAGAAGTCTATCTAGGCTAAAACTAAGCTACTGTTTACAAATAGAACATTACAGATAGCTCCTAGTTATGAAAATACACTTGGTTCAAGAGTAGGACTTCATGAGACCTAAGTTGTAGAGAAACTTCTCAGAGCTTGATCTAAAGAGATTGGACAAAGAGAATTTTCCACCCTCTTGAGATGAAGGTTTTGAGCAGACAACATCATCTTTTACATGCAGTATGGTCAAGCCAATCTCTTTTCGAACTGCTTCAATTGTTTCACTCTTAACTGGGTTTCCAGATACATCAGTCACATAGAATACATTCATGGCTTGGGAACCACTGGTTGTAACTTCAGCACGGTTGACTGAAAGACCATTTTCTCTAAAGATACGAGTTACATCAGACAGAAGGCCAACCCTGTCTTCTCCACATAGTTCTAGCTTTATACCCTACAATATCAAATACAAAATAATAGCATCACTTGTTTATAAATATTTGGTAAGAACTTGTGAATTAGTACCCAAATCATGTGTTATAGTACCTCAGAAGTTCGTCTCCTAATAGCAGCCTCCAAACAATGAATCACTCTTTGCCTTTCTGCGTCAGAACTGATAGGACTTCCATCCATATGCCTTATATAATATTCCTGTAAAAGAAAGCAAAACATATTAGTGAAGTTGATAGTACAGTACTTTTGAGTGATGAATTTCAATAGCAACTGAAAATCTGATAGAAAGGAGTTTTGTACAAAAAGGCTTTTCCACTCAAGTAACAAACATGACAATGTAATGCAACCAAGATATGTAAATTATGATTCAAGTCCAAGTAGGTAAGACGTACAAAAGTCTAACATGATGTCAATTCCAAGAACATCAACAACATACCTGATATGCCTCTGGTCCTTCAGCAATGACAGTTCCATGGTACACAACATATTGCATGTCAGTGAGTGTGCACACGGTATCAAACAGTAACTTTGGTCTGTCTGGACACCTCAAGTTCACAACAGTGTATCCCTTATCTATGCAATCATCAACAGTTACAAGTAGCTTGTTCCTGTCACTACTTGACCCAGAATCTCCATCATCTATGTCATAATCACGGTCAGCGTACATCAACTGGTGCAATCTCCTTTCCTTGTGAGTAGAACCAACAGAAACAGCAGTGTTGGCACTCTTCTTATCTATGTCTCCTTTCAGCACATAGAGTAGAAGCTGCTTAATCTTGGCAAGGCGATCCGGATTATCGATGGATAATCCAGTGGCCTCATCTGTGATGTAAACAACAGATGCCATTCTTGAATTGTGAGTCCAAACTTCTGCAGCCACCACATTGCATTTGAGGTCTGCAAGAACAGCAAACACTTCTGAGAGCAATCCTGGCCTGTCTCTTCCGGTTAATTCAATGGTTGTATGTTCTGCTTCGGCTTGGACCCCAACAGATCTTCTCAAGGATCGGAAACTAGACGCTCTTGGACCCAGTGACTGCAACAAGAAAAAAGAATTATCAGCTTGAATTGAGTAATTCAGATGGATCCATAGAGAAAAGTGACATGCAAGAGTAAATTTGCTTGTTCATGTTTGAAAATGAAAACAAATTAGTCCTTCTTGTTTTGTCTGGTTCTTTTTCATTGCAGTTGTTAATTTGATTTGTTGAAAACAAAGATCATAAACAGAAAATCATGCATTATTTCCTTTTTTTGAGTTATATGCAGAACAAACAATCACTTATTCAATTCCAAGACGATTCCTTTGCCAGTTGTTTTCCATTTCCAATTCCATTCAAGGATAACGACAAATAGCTGAATAGCAGATATTCAAGGTCATGAATTCACACAACTATTAGCTGAAAATTGAAAAAATTGAGCAGAATAAAGGCATTATATCATACATGAGCATGGAAATTGTGTGTGAAATGATGCAAGCATAAAACGTTTCAAAGTAAAAATGGCCTCAGATCTACCTGTTGAATGCGGTCGACAACATCATCTTGCATAAACTTTTTCCCATTTTTATCGGTGACATGAAAAACTGGCCAAAGAGCAAAAACCGCACAAAACAAGATAAGAAGAACTGAAAACACAATTTATCAAAGCCACGTTGTTTAGAATATGAAAAACTGAGAAGTGATAAGAGAGCCGTACCATCCATGAACCATTCTCCATCAGAGGAAATGTAAGCTCTTCTAACGCTGAGATTCATGTCAGTGAGAACCTGAACCACTTCCAACAAGCTCCCTCTCCTGTTAGCGCTATCAACCTGCAAGAACACGCAAAAAACAAAATTGGTTCACAAAAAAAAGACCCTTTTGCAATGCAGAAAAGACAAAGCCAATGAAAGCAGAATTTGCAACCTTTATCACGGTATCTGTTCTGCTTGAAATGTTATCCACAGCCACTCTACAAAAAGAAAACATACAGTTGCATAACAAGAAAAGCAAAAAGAAAACAAGAAAGGAAAACAAGAAGAAGAAAATGGTCGGAATTGGAAGGTAAGAAGAGTTTGTTGATACCTTGGAGGGTTCATTCGAATGACAAGCTTCTCAAATTCATCATGGAGAGGGAGAGGAGAAGACCAACAATCCATGGTGGTGTGGTGTGGTGAGAAACAGAACAAAACAGAGGAAAACAGAACAGAATAGAACAGAGTGTGGTTTTTATTTGGATAATGAAGAGGGTGGTATGTGTGTGTGAGTGAGTGTGTCTGATTTGATTTGATTCGTGTGTTGTTGGACTTTCCTTGTACCTTAGTAATTGGGATGTGTGTTGTTGTGTTTGTGTTGTTTTTTGGGGCTTTGGAATGTGGTCGGGTGAAGGATTGATTGGTGAAATGGCTTCTAAACTGGACCAAAGAGGTTTCCAAAGACCACACTGTAAATTCACATTTATAACATAATAAATTTTTATTTTTTTATTATTTTTTGATAAATAAATATTTATTATATTATTTATAATCAGAATTTATGATCACTAAATACTTAATTACTTACTAAAAATGCCAGTCCAAAAAGTAATTTTGACTTTGTGGTATGGTAACTATAATAACTCCCTACCTTAAAAAGGAGATATGAAGAAAATATCAAATGTTATTTGGTAGATATTTTATGAAAAAATATAACTCATTTTAAGAAAAAGTATCTTTCATGAAATGAAAGTTATTCAAAGGAGTATAATTTAGTTCTGTTTGAATAGGATACATGAGTTATTGTAAATTATTTGATATATTTATTTAGTTTTTATAGATAAAAAATATATAAGAAGACTTCTTGGTAACATTTATATTAGTCTTTGAATCTGTGAAATGTTTTTATAATAATATTTTCAAAGGTTTTTAACTATATAAATATTAAAAATTTAATTAATAATATTAATTTTACTAATAATTTATTGTTTTAAAATCATTCTTAAAAGTTAAAATTATTAAGAGGTTATTTTTCACTCAATTTTAATGTATATTCATTTAAGTAGTAACCATCCTTTGACCTCATGAAAGATAAAAAGAAATCAAAATAAAATAATGCGTTGCATTTATTGCATTTTGACCAAGAAAAAGAAAAGGTAATAAAGAAAAATTTTCAGAAAAAAAATAATTACTACAGTAAACAGTTTGACTGTGGTCTCATGAAAAAACACTAAAGTCAAATTCCTACATTATTTATTAAAAGAAGACCAAAAATTTTAATTTTATTTATGAAAAAGTTTATTACAATTAGTTGGTTGAAACATTAATGACTAAAATTTAACAGTTTATAATATAAATTTATTTAGAATACATCAGTATATAAAAGTTTTGATAAATATTAATTAATGTCCTAATGACATTAGTTAAAAAATTAAAAAGATAAATTTCTTTATACATATGAATTAAATTACGTTGAACATAATTATTTTTGCGCTGACATATGATTTACATATTCAATTATTTTTGAAAAAAAAAATTAATCTGTATCTATAAGAAATTAGTTTATGTGTATTGATATAAGATGGTTAATATTTTCATCTAATTATAAATTATCAT
The DNA here is from genome assembly GCA_026586105.1 of Hylodesmum podocarpum. Lineage (NCBI taxonomy): Eukaryota > Viridiplantae > Streptophyta > Magnoliopsida > Fabales > Fabaceae > Hylodesmum > Hylodesmum podocarpum. The sequence continues at coordinate 328,068 of JALJEV010000014.1, read as the reverse complement.
GTATAATAAAATTAATAATTTCTATAATAATTATGCTAAAAGTTATATTACTTTTATTAGTTGACAAAGTAAAAAAATAATTACATAGAGAATAATCCTTAAACTTATAAGAAATTATATACATGGTACGGTAGATCATTAACTGTTGCAATAATTATTTAAAAGTTTTATTCATAATATTTTTTTATTACTTAAATGTATAATTTTTGCATAAACATGATTTCTAATACATGATTATTTTATTTATTTGAGATGCATGAAAATTTTAAAATAAAAGCTAAAAAACACGTGAATGTTGAGTGCATCATAATTCATTACATTTCATGTCCTTTCTTACAACAAACTATTCAGAATGAGCTGGCATTTGCAGTGTTCTTTTGAGTGAATAAACAAACCACTTAAGAATGAGTTGTCATCCATGGTTTTAATGTTTATGTTTGTTGAATTATTAACCTTAATTTCAAACCACTTTTCTTTTTGAGTCAAACCTTGTTTTAGATGATTTTGGTTATTCATTGATGTTAGTTTAGGGTTTTATTTCAACTAATTAAGACATGCCTTCATTTTCAATTCCACGTGAAAAAAAATCACTATCCAAGAGTGTATTCTTATAATGATATTATTGGGAATACTGTAATGAAAATTATATTTTTGCAAAATTCATAAACATGTTTAGTTAGTTTTTGAGAATATAAGAAATTATGTGATGAAATGAAGTAGTGTAGAAATTTAATTAAGGAACAAAGAAGTCGGATATCTACTTATCATCATGATAATTAATTAATTAATATAATGCAATCATTAAATAATTTAGTATTTGGAAATTAAATAATCATGAAATTTTATTTGAAATATTTATTATAATTTTAATTTTAATTTTAATTATTTATTCTTATTTTAATTCTCAAATTAAGAATCAAAATGAGAATAAATGATTAAGTTTATAAATTAAAATAATAATAAATAATTAAATTTAAGCATTAAAATAACAGAAAATATTATTAAAATATATTTGACTCTTAAATTTTCAAGAATTAATGATTAGATACGTATTTTTTCTGTTGCATTTTATTTTATTGTTTTCAAGGTTAATAGACAAAAATTAAAAAAAAATGCCAATTTCATGAAAATTAAAATTTTAAAATATCAATTACTTGAAAATGAAAACAGGCCTAAAAGAACAAAAAATTGAAAATAAATGAAAGTTAACAATTACTGTACTACCATTCCATAAAAAAACTTGACTTATCTTAAAGAAAAATGCTATTATTTAGTGACCTATACAGTAAAGGTAATATTTTGAGAAAATGGTAAAAACTAAAAAGCATACAAGTACTATAAGCATTAATTAAATCATAAACTCTAACCAATGAGAGAAGTTCAACCTAATGTCTATTGAAAAATGAGCCTTTGACATAGTCACCACCATGCATAAGAATTAATTAATATTGACATGAACCTATTAAAGCCATTAAAACTTCTAAATAAGGGTGTCAATAAGGTGGTCCTATACTCAGTTTCTTTTCATGTCTTTGTCTCATACCCAACACAAGTATTTATTTTCAATGTCTCAAGAAAATGGACCATCAATGCATATTGCATTAATAACTATAGATATAATTGAATTGAGTGCATTTCAATCCACAACACAAATTGAGTTTGTGAAAAAGAATTTAAATTAAATTCAGTATCAAGTTTGTGCTTCTCCTACCCTTGTTCTATCTCTATCACATATATTCATTTCATATCCATTGGACAAGTACATGATGTTTAAGTTTATTTAATAGTTAAAAGTACAATTTTAAAAATCATAATATATGTGTGTATATATAAATGGGTACAAATTTTATAGTTTTAAATACTTATACTAAAGCTCTACTTTATATTCTATAACAATTCATTTATATAAATTACTAGTATTTGAATAATTGGGATAACAAGAATCATGTAATAAATTCAACAAACCAATAAATACCCAGTAATGTAGAAAAATAATACTAATACTATCCCATGCATAAAATCACTCCATATGCAAATAAAAAATTATATCTACTCCCATCATTCTAAATTACTTCTCTCATGTTTATTCTTATTTAAAGACTCTTTTAATATTAAATTATACACTCTTTTATGATTAAAACTCTCATTCTCTTGTCCTAAGTTAATATTTATCCCTTTTATTTTATTTAATATCTTTAAAATTAATAATATCTTTCTAGATTAACATTTTTAAGAGAAAATGATTTTTATTGTATTATTTAATTAATTTTTTATCTCATAAAAATATATTTTTTAAAAATGTTATTCTATAAATAAAAATATAGACTTTTATGTATTTTTTAAAACTTAATACACAATACATATTCATTTTAATTACATAATATAGTTATAACTTATAATTAATACAGCACGGGTTGATCTAGTAAAAATAAATAATTTTTATAACTGTGTGAGCTAAGATTTAGATGTTCATAAGAGATGTTACATTTTTAGTGTATAATTAACTATCTCAAACATAAATTAACAATAATAATTTTTGTCCATTCAATTCTTCAAGATTGAAGTCTACTAATAATAAGGTTGATTTCTCTAGTAAATTATCTATCCCTGTCCATCTCCAAAACAATTGCATTAAAAATACATAAATAAAGAAATAAAATTGATGCAAAGCATAAGAGATGGGGCTGCAAAATGATTGCTTTGTCGTAAAGTGGTCTTTTTCATAGAAGGAGTCCCCATATAAGATTATATAAAGATTGTGTAATGTAGAATCAATCAAACAAAGAATCCATCTTCTTTATTACCTCCAAAATCTCACGTGTATGCTTCCTTTCATCGCTTTCCATCCCTTTTTAACCAAAGATGAATGTTTAATAACACTTACTAATACAAATAATTAACAAATTAACCAACTACTAAGAAAAAATTAATAAATAAAATATGTGTATATATATATATATATATATATATTATGGAATAGCTAACTAATTAACTTGTATTATAAACATATATTAATACATTTTATATTATTTTATTTGTGCTATTTATTTTAAACATTGAAGAAAATAAAACATTGTTTTGTATCTTTAATTGAACAAATTGGGCTTGATAGTATGATTCTTCAGCAATTGTTATTTTCCCTTTTTGTTTTATTTTTTTATTCTTATTCAATTAAATGGATTTCTTTCGTGGCATTGTGATACATGAATGATTTTACACTTAATTTTCTCCCTTAATTAACTATCGGTCAAAGAGTATCCATGAACTGATGAGTATAAGTTTTCTTGATTTGAGAAAAGAGAATGTTGCAAGCCATTTGCTGGTTCATGTGTGTTGAATAGTGATAACTAGGCACTTGGGCAAGTTAGGTCAAGGTGGATGATTGAACATATGGAAAATGTAATGACATGCATTTGGTCCGTGAATCTTTGAAAAAAAAATGGAACTTATTTCTTTGGTGTGACGGTTTGTGTACCAATTCATGTCACCCTCATTATTTTTGTTTGGTGAGTGTATATAATTTTAAAAAATATTTAATAAATAACTATAATATATAAATAATTAAACAATCAGTTATAAAATATAAAAAGAAATATATATATATATATAAATAAAAAGTGAAGTAGCTACGAAATACAATTTAAAATTTACATAGAAACATTAGAAGATTCACGAATCTTGGTTTCCAATCAATTCTATTCCCCTTCTTAAGTACCTTTCGTCAATAAATGAAAATAAACGTTATCACCTTCTATAAATTTTAAGAAAATTAATTTATATTTTTTATTTTTATCAATTTTAATCATAAATAATTTTCTAAATCATACTACACCAAGAATGAAAAGGTCATTAAAAATAGAATTTTAACTAAATAAAGAATGCTATAAGAACATATAATTAAAATAAGATAAATTAATAGTAGGTCCAATTTTTTTCATTATTACTTGATGTGTTATATGATTTATGCAGAATAAATTAAGTGACGCAAAGTTTGTACAGATGAGTATACAGTAGGAGAATCAAATCTTATGTATTATAAGCAGAAAGTTGACATAATTTTAGTGTATTTAATATAATTTTGTTATGCTTTGGGTTTGACTGATAAAAGTGTTAACGTGGAAGTGATTGTATTGGCGACAGAGTACTGACATGTACTGTAACTAAGTGAATTGCCACATCATTCTTTCCTTTTTGTCTGTCTCATCCACACACATACACAACATTGCCTTTGCTTACAGACAAAAGTAAAAAGCAAAGAAAAATTAGAATTTTTTTTTTCCACTTTATCTCTTTACATATTAAAATTTTTTAGATTGTACTAATTAAATTGTGTTAAAATTGCTTTAACTCTTATCTTCTCCATTGATAAGTATTTATAAAGACAGAAGAATATATTATGGGAATAATTTTTTGTGCCTCTTCCTTTATAGAAATTCCTTCCTTATGTTGAGAAAATTTGAATGCCAAGACTGCATTTGATCCAAGTCTCTGTGAACCGTATAAGCCCAACTCTAGAAATAATTGATCTTGAAGCTAGCATCATTTTATTTTTGTTTTTTCATAATAAAAACAATACTTATAATAGTTAAACTGTGCATTTAAGTCAAAAAAAATTAAATTGGTGATTTAATCCAACGCAAAAAAAAAAAAAAAAACAATTCTTCGCTGAACACGTGATTCCACGAGTAAATACTAATGATGAGTTCTGCCACATAAATGTAACACAATTCAATGATATAATCAACATGCAGCAGAGATAGTAAATTAAAATTAAACTCTTTTTATACTAACACCATCAAGGTTACAAGAGAAAATGATTTGAATGAGTGGAGATTTATACCAACTTGATAAATATCTCCAATTTCCCCTCTAACATAGTGTTTCACAAAAATGCATTGGGTACATAAATTCAAAAATCAAAATACTACCTAGCTAGATATGATTGGCAACTAAGTGGGACATTTTCTCCATCCAAACTGTCCTGATCCTACCACCCAAATAGCCAAAAAAAAAAAATAATAATAAAGAAAAGACTTTATTACTCTACTTCCAAATTTGATGCTTTATTGCTTTGCTTTACATGACTTCATGTGTGACTGGTACCTTTTCCACCAGAGAAGTAACCATTCTGCTGATAATATGATGAAAAAGAAACTGCATTCCAACAAGCAACCACAAAATAGCATGCATTATAGTGAACATCTGAGGCTAATCATAGTTCACAAGTGCAACAAAATGTGAGGGTCATTGGTCTGCATCTGACCCAAGATCACCCCACCGTACGTTGTGTCTGGCTGCAAGATAGTGAGCACCAACAGGGCCCCTACTACCATATGGATAGTACTCTGGAATTATCTTCTTCTCTTCTAGTTCCTTCAGTACAGGTGTAAAGAGTGACCAAGCAGCATCCAATTCATCGCTACGAATAAAGAGTCTTCTTTCTCCCTCAATTGCATCCAGAAGTAACCTCTCGTAAGCATCTGGAATCTCCTTTGAATATCTGACATGACAATGAAATTGAAAATGTTGAAGTCATCGCAGAAAATGTCAAGTTTACTATCTAGTATGTATCTACCAAAATGCCCAAATTCATCTATGGCTGCACTTGTGGAGTGGCAAACATGTCACAAAGATTACATGGACATGAAGGTAAGAATGGGGTGAATTTGAAAGTTGATAATCTAATGATTGAGGAGTGTATTTCAGGGGTTCCATGAAGATGATTTTCAGAGTAAAAGGAAAATACCTTGCTGCGTAGTGCAGATTCAGATTACTGCGGTCCAACTTCATTCCCAGACCTGGAACTTTGTTGCTTATCTTCAAATAAATAGCCTCATCAGGCTGAACTCTTATAACAAGTTCATTTGTAGCCCGATCAAGATCAGTACCGATATTCCGATTGTACAGATTACCCGGCACATGCCTGAACTGCACCCGTATCTCAGCTCTGAACCCAAAACAATGTAGCAGTTAAACATATCCATCTAAATGGGAGTTTGGAGATCTAGAAGTATAAACAGAAAGTGGCATTCAATAAACACAATGTATATGTAAAATTTATTTCCTCCACTCACCTTTTGTTGTGTAATGCTTTCCCAGCCTTCATCAGAAAAGGTACCCCATCCCATCTTGCATTATCTATGAAGAGGGCAGCTGCAGCAAATGTTGGAGTTAAGCTGTCGTTTGGTACTGTTTTGTCATCAATGTAGGCTGGATATGTAACACCTCCTCTTGTGTGACTCTTGTACTGGCCTATAATCACATCCTCAAGTCTCAGGGGTCTCATTGAACGAAGAACCTTGACCTGACATCCAACAGGTAATTGAAATTCTGGTGAGGAAAGGAATGTCCACGATTATACAAAACAACTAATTTCAAGGTACATAACCATGTGAGACCTTTTCATTTCTAATATCCTCTGCATCCAAACTAACAGGGGTTTCCATCGCGAAGAGGGCTAGTATTTGAAGTAAATGATTCTGCATAATGTCTCTTATGATACCATAATGGTCAAAGTACCTAAAAATGGTACAGATATGAAAACAGATAAGAATCCCCATTATAAGAACTGAGAGTGTAAAAGCTGTGTAGGAAGAAAGGTTACCCGCCACGTCCTTCAGTGCCAAAATCTTCTGAGAATATCAACTGAACATTTCTTATATACTGCCTTGACCATAATGGTTCAAATATGAGATTTGAGAATCGAAGAACAGAAAGATTTTCCACAAGCTCTTTCCCAAGATAGTGGTCAATCCTGTATAATATTTCCCATTATATAAAATGCACTTTATAATCTAAATCTTAAAGTTGCAGATGATTAGTTGTATTTAGAAAACCTGAAAATTTGATCCTCAGTCAGGTATTGCTTTAGTGATTTTGTTAATGCAGCTGAAGATTCTGAATCACGGCCAAAAGGCTTTTCAACAATGACTCTGGTCCAACCATTACCAGAAGAAGCAGACAAGCTTGCACATTTTACAGCATCTATGAATATATTAGGAGGAATTGAAAGATAAAACAGGCGATTAGAAGTTCTCCCACCCTACAAAAACAATTTTCAAATTCAAACAATGGTTAAAATCTGATTATAAATTAATCTCAATTATTCTGACAAAAAAAAGGAGCAAATTCCTTCTTTTTTCAAGAGATAGCATCATATACAATAGCTAATTTGTCTAGTTCCTTCTTGTTTTCTTTATCCTCCAACCTCTTTTTAATTTGCTTCTTGACAAGTGATTTTGCTTTCAACTGAGAATTGTATTTCGTTCCCATTAGTAATATACTACTATTCCAGAAAACTAAATTCAAAAAAATCCCTGCTTCTTTCAAGAGGAATCTGAACCACATTGGGTTATAGACTACAATCATTTCAGATCATCACTTTTTCGACTACCTCATGTTCCTTGAGCTTCTTGTCTAGTGCTGCAAAGTTTTCCTGAGAATCATATTGTCCAGAATGGTAGAAACATCTACTTAGAAATTGGTCCATCTTCTCGCTGCAGTTCTCTCTGAAATTCCACAACACGAGTTTTCAAACATTAAAGACGTCCCCTAACCCTAAGCATAATAAACAAAGATATACAATAATTACCTCTTATCGATTCTACAAGTGAGGGTCTTGCTAACCATATTTCTCAGTTCTGCATCAGTCATCTTACTCCGTGCATAACCATAGATGGTGAAGTGCTGCAATAAACCAAAGCATTAGTTCAATACAAACCAAACACATAGAACCAAACCTTCCAAAACAAACAAATAAATAAGAAAACTATCCATCAAAATCCAACCTTAGGTAGACAATCCTCGTAGTAAAGTGCAAAGAGAGCCGGAAATATCTTCTTCTTAGCAAGGTCTCCGGAGGCTCCAACAACAGTAATGCTAACACTGGATTCATTCTCATCCTTTTCAAAGGTGGCTTCAACTTTAGACTCCTCCGGGGACCTAACAGACAATACTTCAGCTTTCAACTGCTTCTGAGAAGTGCCATTTTCGACAGGAGTCACAACAGATGCTACTGTACCTACATTCACACATCATAGGCATAAATAACATCCACTGCTAGTGTGCGTGCAAAATTCTTTTACACTGCCATCCAATCCAATCACAAAAAATCGTGCATGATAAGTTCATAAATTCTTACATAATCATCCAATTACAAATACTCATATTTGACACAAGTAAATAAGTGACAGTGTACTTAGTTGAAAGCAAAGAAATTACATAGAAATTAAACTCTTACAATAATTATAAAACTCATACGAAATGGAAAAATTTAAATTGACATGTGCATGTGGCATACTTATTAAACGCATATTATGACATAAAACACACATTTCCAATCCACTCATCTCTCCCTGACACATTCCAAATGTTTCAGACTCAAAAACCTGAATTTCATGCATAGTATTATTATAGCATAAAACGAACAGAAAGTGCCCATAAGAAAAGATTCAAAATTTAAACAAAACAAACAAAAGGGTATGAAAAAAGTCAAAGGAGAAGGTCAAACCTTCCGGGTGTTGGGTATGGACCGGAACCTGATGCGATTGAGGTTGAGATTTCAAAGAAACATTGGCGGCGAGAGAGCGGTGCGAGAAGGACACGCGTTGAAGGTAATTAACATTAGACGACAGAAGACAAGGTTCAAACGACGAAGAGGACGAAGAAGAAGTGAATGAAAGACATTGCGTTGAATAAAGCGAAGCCATGATTTGTGTAAGGGATGGTGAGAGAGAAGAAAAAGGGTTAATAAGAAGAGAAAAATGAATTCGGAGAGAACGAGGGAGAAGACCCTTGAGATCTCCGAAGGGGTGCTTGTCCCTTTCCCTTGAGAGGACAATACGGTGCTTGATTCCTCCGATGTCTTAGGTCTTTTTTGTTTACTTGGCCCAATTGCCAATACAATACAAAAACCAGTTAGGTTTGCTAATTGTGTTTTGCTTTCTTTTGCTTACACCTAACCAAATTGAATTGCCTTCAATTTGACCATTTTTCTAATAATTCTTTTTTCTTCAAACTTCTTCTAGTCGTACTACACTGTACTCATCAACATTCATTTTTAAACTACCTCATGTCTCAAAAAGATTGATGAATATTATGCTATATTTCTTTTATTTATATTATGAATTTTATTATAGATATACACTTCATTCCCTTCTAATTCACTTTTACCATAATTATATATATACGTCTCTTCACATTTTCTTATCATGTAATATTTATCACTTTCTTCATTTTACATTTTTTTTCTTCTCTTTTCAGTTTTCTCCACCATCACACAAAGTTGGACGAGGTAATATTTGAATATATTTATTTGAACTTTAATTAACTAGGTTGTATAAATAAAAGTAATTTTTTCTTCTCTTTTCAGTTTTCTCCACCATCACACAGATTTTATTTAATATTTTGAATTCATCTTTTGAAAAATCAAAAACCACGTGTGTTCCTGGTCTAATTCGTGCTTAGAATCATTCAGGTGCATTACAATTTACCGAGGAGGATCCCTTTCCTGCAATTTACTGATCAATTAAAGCAGCACAGAAACACATTTAAGACGCAGAAAAAGAATCAGCTGAAACCAATTAGGAAGGAAGCTTATCAGAGACCCACGAGCTGGTTAACATGTGATAGTCTGAAATGCAATGCAAAATGACAGACGCAGAAGCCCACAAAAGAAGTAGCCGCTTCATTAATATGATGAATGAAATCCACTGAGATACAATACAACTCTTCCAATTTGAACAACACACTACTACTTACCTAGACGATGGTATAACCCTCTAATTAACTCAACAACAGGAACAACAAAAACAGAAGCCGCTGAAACTAATACAATAATACTCTAGGGTTGCTCAAACTTGCAGGCAATGGCAAACCTGCTTGTCAAATGTCAAAGAGAGTCAAAGATAATTGATTCTAAATGTCAGTAACAAAATAAATGCTGCTACCCCATGAGGTTGGTTCTCTCTCCCTTGGGACCAAGATACATGAGAGAACCAAAATACAGGCCAAACATTGCAGGCCCATAAATAGGATGAAGAAATTCTAATTCTACAACTCATTCTCTACTCCACAAAATTGCAGGCCGGAAAACCTCACAGTACCACAGCAACCTTTTCTTGGGAAACAAAGGTGGAAGGATGCGCAATCAGGGGCTCATAGTGATCAGCTCCAGCACCGCACCAACCTGTTTGTGGAAATTTGCTTAGAAATTTCATTAAGAAAAAGAATAGAAAAATACTAGCACCTTTCAAACTCAATAAGAAAAAAAAAAATGAAAGAAAGGGAAAGATGATAAAATTATCACAATCTGCTGGTTGAACCTTTGTCCAGAATGAAAAACACAGAAAAGATAACCTGACTGGAAATAAACTACTACTGAGATTGAGGAGAAAGAGCACATCGATATCCATTAAAATATTTTGTTCTCCATTACCTGTTCCTTTCATGAAAAGGAAAAATGGAGGTTCAGTAATTTGGCTCCTTGGACGATGTGGAAGGAAGAAAACACAATTTTCTTCATCAACCATGGCATCTGAACCATGTGCTTGCACCTGAAAATGATGAACAAGTTCAGATGGAAGCATGGTGATGTACAATTACTGACAAGCCCGTACACAAACTAACCAGCAAAAAAAGATGATTTTTTCGGTGCACACAAAAGAAGATGGAGAATTTGCAATTGCATAATGTTTCATTAGTTAGGATTCCAGATCAAATCATTGAACCTTCATTCTATCACGTGAAAATTATGTCAGGACAACAACAAATCAATACTCAAGTGGGAAAACAAGAAACTTAGATCATTACAAAAGAATTCCCAATCTTTAGATTCACATAACAGATGGTCCTTACTCCAACACAAATGTACTGCTTTAACGCAAAGAAAAAATAAAACAAATAATTGTCAGTGTTACACTGTTCTATCTGCAATTACAGGCCAGAAACTCTAGCTGCATGGAGTGGTTTACTGTTATCATCAATCTGTCAATAGTTCCTGGAATTCAATGGCAGAAAACCCCAGACCTAAAGTATAGTACTATTATGAAAACCTCTAAATAAAAAAGTTTCAATTTACTTTAACTACATAAAAGCTGCCATAAAGCATCCCAAAGAAATTAAGCTTTACTCTGCTACGGACAGCAAAAACAAGCAGAGGTGTAAAGATCATCATCAAATAATAATAATATTATGTAAACAATAACCAAATCCACAAAAGATAGGGAAAGCATAGGGATTATACAACAATTGGTGAAACCAATTAACTGAAAGAAGACAAACAAACACCAAAAGCAACTCCAACTGAAAGCTCCTGGATTTGTTACTTACCACATATATTTCTCGCTTGAACTCTGTAGCAAGGCATTCAATTGCAATATCATCACCGAAAGCTGCTGCACGACCCTCTCTATTCTCATCTACAGATAATAAACCCTCCTCACTATATTGCAAAGTGATGATATCATATTCATCATCAGGAGAACCAGAGATTAACATGTATTTGGCCCAACTTGGACCATCATTCACCGGAATACATCTCTCTTTGTAAATAGACTCCGCCGCCATTTCTCTTCAATCAGAAAAAGAAAAAAGAACACAAAACACAGTAAAGAAAACAACCAAAACCGAACACAACAAACAGCACAGTATGATGGAACAAACAAACTTCCAAGCTCCATTTCAACACTCCTCAAATCAAATTACATTAAAACACACATTTCTTATGAACATTTCAGTTATAATTTCTTTCTTATTTATAATTTTTGTAACTAACAACGTAAACTTCTACGGCTATTTTCTCAAAAATTTTCAAACCCTAGAAAAACGAAAACGAATCTGCTAGCGCAAAATAGCATGAAATAATACAATTCAAACATAGAATAACTCATTCTTGCATTTTTTTTTTCTTCTTTTTGATTAAAACAAGTACGATTCAGGTGTGTGAAATCAACGAATGAGAGATTCGAATAAAATGCAAATAAAATCAACGAATGAAACTTGAAGCGATTGGATACCTTTGCATGCCGAGGTGAACGAGCTCGTCGATGGCCGAATCAAGAGCGAATCGATCTTCCTTCTTTGCCAACAACTTCACCTCCTGAACGACGTGAATTCCCCAACCGTTCTTCAGATCCGGTGTGTACATATGCCGAATCGCATCGTCGATAGCTTCTTTCTCTTCAAAACTAGCAGATCCGAAATCCTCGAGAAACCGCGCCACCGTCCGCCGCCGGAGCTCGCGCGCGTCGACATCGTCACCGTGCATGGCCTTCCGCGACGCCGTGAAAAGGCAGTTCCCGTCGGCGGACACCTCGCCCCCATGCGAGAGGCGGAAAACAACGGATCTGAGGGCGGAGGACGACGGATCTTCCTCCTCCTCCACCGGCGGAGGCTTCCAGAGAACACCTTTGGCGTGGAGTCTCTGGAGGTGGCGCCGCTGCTGTTCCTCGAGGCCGACGACGTCTTCCCAACCGCCACCGCCGAAGGTAGGGCCGGCGACGGTGGACGGAACGACGAGATCTACTGTTCCAATAGCTTCAGGCTTGGAATCCCGCCAGGGAAGCGCGGCCGGCGGTGAACCTTGAAATGGTTCGGCGACGGTGGTTGAATCACAGAGAAGCTTTCCCATTGTTTCTTGAAAAATGAAAAGAATGTGTGTCAATAACGTTTTCTTTCTCTCTTTTTTTTTATTTTCTTGTCTATTCGGAAACAAAGAATTTGGGTTTTCTTGTGTGTGTGTTCAACGGCGAGGAGTTGCAGAAGAGAGAGAGAGAAAGAGAGAGAGTAGGGTTAACGGATAGATGGACGGAGCGGGAGAATTAGACACGTGGATCAATGTGAACGTTAACGTTATTATTATGACCTTTTTCTCCCCCCAAATAAATATAAATATACTAAATATTTTCTATTAATATTTAATCTCATCATTTTTCTATGTGATTAATGCTCTTAATTAATACAATATTTATTCGGAATCACTGTTTAAATAATGAATTAAGTGTTTAAATATTTTTATAACAAAAATTAAAAATATTAGTAAAATAAGATAAATATCAAAAAACTTAGAAAATCAAGATATGCAAGAGATAAATCAACTTCAAAAATAAAAATAAAATAAAATTTCAATTAATAGTGTAATTTAATATTTCACTATAAATAATAGAGTGGATGCAGAATTAATATATGATATTAAGATAATTATATGTTCTTTGTAAGATATAAATTTGTTTTTGACCCATTACTACTGGAACTGACATTGTTTTTGTCAACATAAATAATTACTTCTTAGTTCTATTATTAATATCATCTTAATTTTTGATATTGACTAAGCAAAAGTTATAAATAAATGAAGGAATTAATTTTGTCATTAATGTCAATTGAAAATATATAATATTAAGAATATAATTGAAAGAAAAAACTATTATGTTACATTAAATTTCTAAATGGCACCTATTTTGTATTCCATTTTCTTTTTTCATGAAATTTATAATAAGATAAGATGAAATACTATATATTGTTATTATAAAATTAAAAATTCGTTGAATCATTTCCTATTATCACATAAACAAGTTTATTAAATTTTTAATAAAATGTTGAAGGAATTGGAATTTAAATATTATTATAATAAATTTTAATGATTTAATTAGATAAATTAAAGTATGAGTAATTAAATTACATATTAGATATACTTAAAGGAATCAAAGTACATTAAATCTATTTATTAATAAAAATTTTAATTGAAATTTGTTTAAAATTTTAATTATTATGTATTGTCAAAATAAAATTATTGACATCATCAATTAATCATAATTAATAATATCTAATTTTTAAAATAGTTATATAAAAATAATATTTTAAATATAATCTTTTATAACTAATTAATAACATAAAAATATTTATACTATCAATATATGTCAATTAAATTAAGGTAGAAAAGTATAACATTATTAATAAGGAAACAAATTGTTTTATAAACCTAAAAGTTTATTTAAAAGATACCAAAACTAAGGATTGAAAAGGAAAATTGGATCTTTTGTTGGTGAACAAAAGTGATTTTTATGGCTTATTTAAAATGTGCTTTTTTACTATAAGAAGGGAATAAGGACTTTTTAATTTAGCTTTTTTATATTGACCACAAACGTGGTTGTTGAGTGGCTAACAATAAAAATACAAATAAAAAATAGGGGAAATTTTGAAATTGTGAAGGGCACATTCATTAGTGGACCAAAGCAAAAGTTGATTATTAAATATTAATTATTTATTATTTTAATAATTGTAATTTCTAGAATATTCTTGTAGGATTCTGTTCTGACAACTCATCTTTCTATGCGTCAACACTAGCCAGCCACTTTTTACCATAATTTAAGCTTTAAGTCCTAATTTTTTTTTGTTTTTATCTCTGTGATTTAACTGTGTTATAAGAAATAGTAAGTAACATTAAGATATTTTTTATTTTTATTTTTTATTATTTTTTCTTTTAATTCTTCATATTTTTTTACTTATTTTTTAAAAAAATTTATTGTGTTTTTTTTTTATAATAGTCAATTCTTAGATTTTTTATTTTTATAACAGTTTTATTTTTTAAAAGATGTTAGTTAATATTTACATGAAAATAATTGTAAAATTTATTTTTTATTAATATAAACAGAAATTCACCGTCTTTCAAAATATATCATATAACCATAAATTAATGAACCACCTATGTATTTAAATTTAATCTTCTTTTTGTATATTATATTTTAATATAATATCCTTAAATTTAAATAAAAATGTAAAATTTAATATTATTTTTATTATAATTATACACAAATTTAATATTATTTAATATCCTTATTTTCATTTTACGCAAATGAGTTATTAGTATAATTCTCGTCAGAGTATGGTGGTATGATGAAGTAAATGACGGAGAGATATTTTTGAGACAAGTAAATTGTAAACCTGAGGTTAGATATTTAAAAGTACTTTGATGCTAAAATTAGTGTTTATATAAGGATGAGAGAAATATCTTTTATACTACATATAATAATAAATAATGATGACCTATAACCTTAAATTATCCTAATAAATAATTATTATGTCAAAATTTATATTTATTAAATTAAAATTAAAACAAATAGATGAATTGAGAAAAAAAAAATCTTTTTACTAATTCTTAAAGATTTCACAAAATTCTTATCACTTAATTTTCGATTTTAAAATGGGGAAGGGATATTCTAACTTACTTGCATGTAGTGTATATGCAAAGATTTCTTCTGAGGCAAAGTTTCATCGTCAATTAAACACTTGACTCAAAGTAACTATATCCACTCACGAAAACATTAAAATATTATCTCAAATTTTCACGTCACATATCATTGAAATTATTATTTCCTAGTACAATCACTAAATCACACCACACTTTATAAAGAGACTTCCGGTAAGAAGTGGTGAAAGAAAAAATAAATAAAGGTTAAGTATAAAAAAACTTAAATAAAAATAAAAATAAAATAAAACTCTCTAAATAAATTAAAAGAAACTCAAATATACACATATTATAGACGTATATAAATGACCATATAACATTTTTCCATCAAGATTAAATAACAAAGACTAAAAATAAATTACCATAAAAATATACAAATTAAAGAAAAAAGGAAAAAGGTCAAAAAAAAAAAACAAATGAAAATTCTTACTTTAAATATAATTCTATCATTTTTTTAATTAATTTTGAAGGAGTAATGTGAATTCATTAATTAATTTTAAGATATTCTCATTTTCACTACTATAACTAAAGTTATCACCAAATACCATTTTATTCAGATTAATATCAAATTATTTTAATTTAATTAATAATTTTGTATTCAATAACTATTAACATGTAAATATGTTAATTTTTTAAAAATTATTATTTCTAAATTTTTAATTATAACTTTTGTACGAAATACATGTTAATGATATTTGTAATAACTTCATTCACCTGAATTAGACTTTTTAGTTAATCTTAAGCATATATATATATATATATATTCATTTCCATGATATTTTCTACTCATAATTGACATAAACCACAATAACAATTTAATTGACAACTTTGATAATTAAAAGCAACCACCATTCACCAATCAAGATTTTCTATCTTGGTTTGTTTACCCACCCATTTTGGTGCATATTATTGAAGGGTGATTGGGTGAGACTTGATGATTGAGATTAACATAAGAAGAAAAAAAAAGTTGCATTTGGTTAGGTGAATAATTGGGTAAACACCATAATAGGATGATTAAATTTCAAAGATAAGTCTTTGTTTATGATTGATTGGGTTTATGATAAAAGTGCAATATGTAAGAATCATGACGTGAGTCATATCCAAGAATTATGATGTGATTGATAAAGTTTTGAAACATTTTCTCATAGTCATTGAAACTATACTTTAATTGGATATGGAAGATAAGATTGATAAAGTTCTTCAAATGGGTGTACAATTCACTGTTGAAGCTTTCAACTCAATTTACTGTTAGTGTTTCTCAAGGCTTTTGATTATCCTCGTTATTTCAGGTTGGAACATGACACCTATGAAATTCGATAGTAAAAATCAATGTGTCTGCTTGGCTTAGACGAACATGACAGAACTATCAATAGCGTTTTGCATTTTCCTTTAAACCAATGTTTCGATAATTGTCAACACGTACAGACTCTAATTTTAAATTAATTTTAATTCAAACAAGTTTAATGTTAATTCTAGATTCAAGATTAAGGGCAGAGCTACCCATGTACGAGGACATTGAAATATAATTTTGGATATTTAATTTTTTTATTTACAGTGTAAGCTATATTATGATAAGTTTAACTGTTAATAAATTAGTAATTGATAATGTTGTATTTGGATTACAATATATATTTACATTATAAGTATGTAGCCTATTTACTTAAAAAAAAAAAAAAACCTTACTCTAAATTAGCTCTTATTTTATTTGTAAGAAATGTTCCTTTTTTCTTTTTTAAGGGTTATTTTTGGATGACTCTTTAGAAAAAGAAACAATTTTAATTATTACATTAAACTATTATAATACAATGCAGAGTAAATTCAATCAAATAATGTATATATATTTTTCTTTTTATATTTATATATGTAATTTTCTCTTATCATAATTTATATATGATTATTCGATTATCGCATGTTTCACTTATCTTCCAAATTTTATTTTTCCTATAGTATATTATGGAGTTACTTAAAAAGTTAAAAGCATATATCCTATCATAGTATTACTATTTATTATTGAATGTACCAATGAGATTATTTTAATTTAATCAGTAATTTTAAATTTGAATATCAAACATATAGATATATTAAATATGTAAAATAAAAAAATTATTGTTTATAATAATCTTATTTAACTCAATAAAGGGTGTTTTTAATAGAGAAGAAAGAAAAAATATCTAATAAATAATTGTATTACACATGAATAAATAATTAACTATAAAATATGTAAAAAAAAAAAATTAATAGAAAAAAATATGTACATGTTATCTATAGATAATTTATAAGTGAGTTAACTAATTTGATTTATATTGGATTTGGCAAGGGTGAAAAGAAAACCTATTAATAAAAAGAAAAATGTGGTAACTAGTATCTGTGCAGTAGTTACTGATGCATTATGCTGGCAAGGTACACTTTATTGTATTAAAGTGTGTATTGAATGCAGCAACACCGTGTGATCCACATTCCACAATTACATATACATTCATAGACACCTCGAATTTTCTAGTCTCAACTTGTATACCTCCATCATTTGATTTTGACGCTTGATAGCAATGATTTTTTTTCCCTTCTTTTTATGATTATTATTACTAGACAAATCTTACATTTCACACTGACCACTATGAGGTAGACACTGAAACTACCTCAATTATTCGTTTCCTTACATATAATAAGTTTTCACAGTACAAACAACATTATTTACTACTGATAGAAGATGCAGCTTATCAACAACACATTCTCTTGTTTGCATTTCACAGCTCTAGAACTAAGTCTGCAATTTACACAAAAAAACTGAGTCAGGATAGAATAGAAGAACCAGCACATAAGATTGAAATTCAAGATAAACATGATACAAATGAATTACTATATATGTTAAAATTACTATGCTACAAATTGTATAATGGAATTAGAATACATAGCACTAGCACAGGTTAAATTGTGAAATAGGAGTATGGAAAATTGTTGTGTACTTACAATCTGCATCTGTTTTGATCCAGTACTCCCTGTTGACAGATGGATCTTCCTCTGGATGCACCATGTCACCTTTGTTGTACCCTCCATCATTGATTATTTTCTTCTTCTTCTGGTTCTTGTGGTGTTTAGCAGATTTTTGTGCAGCTGTTGAACTTTCAGGGTGAACTTTCTTCCGGAACATGTGGAGAATCTGAAAGCCACAAACATAGCTGAAGTCATGACCAGAATAAATAAATAAATAAATATGTTATTTAAGGCCAAAAGAAAAAGGAGAAAGTAAAATTGGTAAAGGGGAGACTTAAGGGGGAAAGTTAGAGTTAAAATGATATATATTTTCAATGTAAAATATTTTACGTAGATTGTTATGACTTTAATTTTGTAAAAGATAACAAACACACTAAACATGATGATTTAAGATTGGTTGATGATGTAATTTAAGTGCATACCAGTTAAATTCTAAAAGTTAATACGAGAATGTTAGTTATTTTATATGATAGTCCCTATCCAATATATTTTAATGCAATTTTGGTGTAACATGTTGATAATCATTGCTCTTACTAAAGATTATGGCAATGCATAACACATTTACTCTAGGTAGATAAACAAGATTAGATAGACAATTATGGTTGAAGACATCTACAATATGCTGATAACAAGTTATAAAATGTGTAGAAAAAGGAATATAAAAAAAAATAATCAATAGAAGAAATGCATATATTATGTGTTTTATGAGTAAGTTGGCTGGTTAGTTACATATTAAAGTTGACTACAATAAAGTTGATTATGATGGGCTAGCTACAGAATCTGTATGTATACCTTATTCAGCTTTGTCTCTGCAGAAGCAGAATCAACAGGTCCACCATTTATTGATGTGGAACTCTTTGAATAAGCATGGAGCATTCTTTTCTTCAGTTTTTCTTTCATGAAATTCATGGCAGATTTGTCCACTTCCTTCTCAGTTCTTTTGTCATCCTTTTCACATTTTGCACTGAAATTCTCCTCAGCTGATTTGCTTCTCTGAAAGAGCTCCCCAAGTGAGGTCCTATGTTCTTTCTTTGCTGCTGATGCAGATACAGTTGTTTCAGATAGTTCAATAGCTGTTCCAAAGAGATACCCTTGGAGTGGACAAACTGCAGCTCCATTTCCATTTGGTTCCGTGCCTTCTATTGGTTTTCCACTGAGGGTTATGATGCTAACATGGCTGCTTCTTCCAGTGCTAACATGGCTAACATGGCTACTTCTCCCAGTGCTAACATGGCTAGTCCTTCTTGATGAATCAATGCTAACATCATCCTTGGTTTCAGCTCCTAGCACTTTCTCTAACTCTTCATTGATGAGTTTCAGATCATTCTCAGTGACTTCATCATCCTTTTCAGTTATGCTCTCAACAGAAATGGGAAATGATGGTGTTGATGGATCAGATACTTGTTCTGAGCCAAGAGTCCCAATTGCCAAGAAGCCAGGGAAGAGATCACACATATCAGCTGCTGATGGTTCTCCCTCATATTCTTCATCTACTCTTGCTGCTTCTAGACCAGCAAAAGAATTCCGAAGGTTATGACCTTTCTGAGCATGTTTGGAAAGTTTGACCCCAAGGTTTGGTTTCTGATAGATTTGTTCATCATCAAGTGGTTGCTGCCCTGAAAGACAATTGCAAGAATTCCCTGACACAAATTTAAAGAACTACGGTAATTGAGAGGCAAAACATGAAGTGGAATCTCATTATAGCATTCAGCTAGACGCTGACTAATTTAGATCTTATGCTAGTATTTCACAAATGAGAGAACATATAAGCTTTCATTTTTATGTACTAAGCAATAGAAGAGATTTTATGGGTCTTCTTTTTATTTTCCAACTTTCAATTCTAGCCAGTCATTCTAATTTATTTTTATCAATACTTCAAATGTAGTCATAGCCTTTCAATGCTTGTACCTAGGTACTTTACTACTGTGCTTCATGTGCCTATATATTGAGGCCATATATGCATGCAAGATTCTATTTAAATTCTCCTTAGTTGTCTTCTATAGTTCCAAGGTCATCAGAAATCATATTCTCTTTTGTCTACTATGGTAAATTTTGCTTTCATGTACTACTACCACTGGATTTTACAAATTTATGGTCATCACATAGTTAATACATGGCTGATAATACTATTAATAATTAAAAAAACATAGTTAATGCATGTAGCTTGCTAACACCATGTGACTTACCAATGACGAAATCCTTGAATGGTTCACTACTACTCTGCCGAAATTTCCTGTGCATCCAGTCTAGTAACTGCAGCAAAAAACGAGAAAACCAACTTAGAAGTGCATGTACAGTGAAAAAATTTTGTTCTGCAAGGCATGGTTGATAATGGATCTTACCTTCATCTTTGATATTCAAGAAAAATCTTGAGGTTTGGTTGCTTAACTTGGGGAAGATAAGGTAATTGAAGGGATTGTGTATCGTATTTAAATGATATCTTAAAAACAACACATAAAATATTGGTTAGAATCAGTGATGTCTTATAGAGAGGATACAGCAAGAAAAACAGAGAGATACTTACAAACATTGTTTGCTGTTATATCTCAGTATTAAATCAAGTGGGTCCAAAACTCGCTAATCTGATCATGTGCAAGGTCGACTAACAGTAAGGCTTATAACTTTTATGCATGATTTGGTATAGAAAATGTTACTTATCAGTATTCTTTTGTCCATTGTTAAGAATTAAGATACCATGCATCAACTGCCACACACACTTTCTGGATGGTACTAAAACATGCATACATATTTAAGTATATGAAATAGTTTGGTACTAAAGTACCTCAACGTGTGTAAGAAACACATTGTTTGTGCCTCGTGCATCTCATATAGTTGAGTTTTGAGCAGTGATGATGAACCATTGATTCTTGTGATTGGATAACACAAATCATTGGTTGATGCCAATACAACATAAAACAATTAATTGCCAAACAATTGACTAACAAGTGTATCTTTTTCTCCTTCTGACAAGAAGATAGTTAGAATAGTCTAGACAGACCATAGAATAATCAAGGGTCCCATTTCTTCATCTTGAAGCATGCCATGACTAGAAAGTGTCTAGACACGTTATAGTTTAGATCCTTGTAAATGATATGCTATGTTTCCTGTTTCTCTTTCAATTAATTTCTTCCCATGTGTTATCTAATTTTGATATTAGTTAGTCACTCAGTATTGTGATCTACATGTGTTAAACTAATCATTTATTGAGCAATCTTGCAAATTAGATTTGAATGTTGATTAAATTAGAATAATGATGGTGAGATTAGCATGTATTATTCTCTGTTGTTAGGTTCCCAAGTTGGTACACATTTGGCAACCATTTTTACAGTATCTTTTAAATAAAAATATTTGATAGATAATTATAATAACGTTGACAATCAGTTATAAAATGTTAAAAGAAAAAAATATATATATGTATATTTATATAAAATATGTATATTTATATGTATATATTCTATGAGAGAGTTCTCTGAAATTAGTTATGTAAACGTTTTTCGTATAATAATGATCATAAATCGATGAAATTCATGATCTTATGAGCAAATGGTAGGTCAGGGGACCCCTTCCCTCCGGAAAGTAATATGGTATGTTTTATATGTCGTTAGCAATCTTGCCATTTAACCGCGTAGAAGAAAGTTAAATGTGCTTTCCCATTGTAAATTTTGATTCACATATTTGACTCTTTCTGCCAACATGGCCATAATGATATATATGGTAACTGTTACATTGGGATAAATAAGAAAATATAAAAAAGTTCTATTGGTTTAGGTTAGAGAAAGAACAGTAAATTGAATATTAAGGCATTTTTTGGTGTGTGTGAATCTATTTCTATTTAAATAGATTAAGTTTTTTTATTATTATATCTGTCAATGAAAAGTCAGTTTTTTGCTTGCTTATTAGTGGGTATTGCACACTTTACCTATTTGTTAGGTACCCTCCTAGGAGGCACCCAATATTAAGGGCAAATGGTCTTAAACTGTATTTCATTAAGTGACCAATGACCATACAATAATCTCACTTAGTTTGGCAATATTTGTTTTTTCTTTAATTCTATCTAAACAACTAATGTTAGAATTGATAGCTAACTAAATTTAACTAAAACCCCTAGAATCAATCACAAAAGTTAGACAAGTAATTTCAACTATTGAATAAAATAATTAATGTCTCATTACATTACATATATAATAATAAATCATAAATATATCAAAATATGAATTAGTATTTTCTTATAAAAAATTGATGTTATTTATTACACCTTTTATAACCTGTTTGGTTTGACAATAAAGAACCATGATAAATATAAAATCATAGTGAAATTAACTCAAATAATTATTTGTTGCTACAGAAAAGCAAGGTGAGTTACTTACTATATATATATATATATCCAAACATACACTAAAATCCAAAGAAATCAATATATCAAAGTGGTTGCTAGATATGTTTTCACCAATGTAAAATATTGATAGTAATTTGCTTATCCTTTCTTATCAGAAACAGGGCAATTGGTTTTGAAAGCATCAAGAAAAGTGGAAAACGCAACTTGGGCATGTTGGCTGATTAGGCATAGTAACAATGTTGCACGACCCGATCAAAATAGTGTCCCTAGTGTTCTATCTATGTGATTCTGTTGGATGAAATAATGAAACCTTTTTAAGATGAAGAATGATTTTTGGATACTCAAAATATTATAAAATATCTAAGTGAGAGAAAAAATATCAATATGATAAATGATATGATTTAGAAAAAACAATAAAAATAAAAATAATTAATATTAATTAAGTATTTAATATTTTAGAGTGTTCTACTTGACTCTTTTAATACTGGAATGAAACGAGTGACAATGTGTTTTGTGACGCGTGCCAACTGTCCACGAGTGGTGCAATAATCGACATTTGCCTCACTTGTTTGGAATTTTTTGGTTGTAAAAACCAACCTAAGTTATCAAACTATCAATTTCTTTTGGATATAACAGAATACTGTCATTTGATAGTGAGAGACAATAATTCCTAAAGCGTGTATAACTGTTTATATTTATTTGACTAAAGACTGCTTGTATAAATTCTTTTCAAATTATGTTGATAAATTAGTTAAATAAAATATCAAAGGTGAAAAGTGACTTATTGGTTTAAAACTAAAGGACCTAATAAATTATTAATTAAAATTATAGAATCTCTTTAAATTTTATTAATTCTTTTTTTTATCCCATTATAATATTTTCTTCTCAGTGAATGATTATATTTAAAAATAATTAAATGATGATAAAATTATTAAAGAGCATTATTTTTCATTTCTATTTAACACTATGTGAATAGTTCCATGATTTTGACTAAGTGATTGTTGAATTTTTTAAAATAAAATTCGATTTTGTTAAATAAGATTTGAGAAATTTCTATGTAAATTTAAATTTTATTTTAGAAAACAAGAGCATATGATACATACGCATAAAACTTTGCTTACAACTATACTCAACCTTAATGGATGTATGAAAAAAACTGAAAAAGAAAAGAAAAGAAAATTACCCATCAAATTGATTGGGTTCGAGTATGTATATTTATCTGTAAAAGATATTCGTAATTAGGAAGCTCCTTCCTAGATTATTCATGGTCACTAAAAAGTTTATTCGTAATTAGGTCAAAATAAACTAAAATATAACACATTTATATCTCCCAAGAAAAAAATAGTTCTGACAGTAGAAAGGATAACAATGTAGTTTAAACATTTACAATGAACTGATGGATCAACATTTACTCTGGTCTGTAACCCACTAACCCTGATATTTACCTTTGTTTTAATGATGATTATCAACCACGCGTACATTTTGTTTTCGTAAAATCAATCATAGAAATGCATTATTTTTGGTTGTGGAGCTTCAGAACCATCTAATTGGTGAGACAATATTATTGTCTTCAACGTCAAGAGCAAGATTGCGAACGGACCACTTAAATGTACAACGGTGGACAAACAAACAGGGCCTAATTCATGCAATCTTCAGTTTTCTCCTTATACGAAAGGATGTACAGTAAAATCGAATATTATTAGGTAAAGGTCCACTAAATACATAATGCCTGAAAATTCTGGTACAAATGTCGAACGCCATTAGCAGGTGCCATCCATATAATCTACCAGCAATTCCTGGACCATGCCTCTGTCTGGCATCTTCCCTGCGGCACCATATATGGGTGCTAGGCCTCCACTTATTGGACCTGGATTTTCTTTTACCTGAAATTGGATTGAAAGAAAAGAGTGAAACAGAAAATACAAATTGAATTGAGACAGTAGTTAGTAGTAGTATTGTATCATCAAGTGAACTGTTACATCAACTGCCATCCCTGCAAAGTGGCCCGGGGAGGTTACACTGAACTCGAAAGTCAGGTAATAAATGATTCATTTATAACTTGGATTCCACATGAGTAAAAACAACTTACAGTTTTCACAGATTCCTTCAAATCATTGAGAAAGTCTTCAACCACTGGCACATGTTGCAGTGTCACACA
This sequence comes from Hylodesmum podocarpum, assembly GCA_026586105.1. Classification (NCBI taxonomy): domain Eukaryota; kingdom Viridiplantae; phylum Streptophyta; class Magnoliopsida; order Fabales; family Fabaceae; genus Hylodesmum; species Hylodesmum podocarpum. The sequence goes on along the minus strand of JALJEV010000014.1, from coordinate 303,342 downwards.
GATATGGATGCTGATTTAAGCACAAAGATGGAAATATTTTCAGTTTCTGAAATTTGACCATAAAATTCAAGCACTACCAGTTTAATCCAGAAAACATTGGGCAGTGACCCCCCTTCCCTCCCCAACCAAAAAAGTCTACCTGTTGGGTCGCTGTAATGCATTCAAATGCCATCCTTTGGATGACATAACATCATTGACTTCAAATATATCAAGAACATCAGATCCAAAAGCCACTATCGTCATGTCAGGTCTTCCAACAATAAACAACTCAGCAATCTCCTCTACGCTGCAGATATAACAATCATTACTTTCAAAAATTTTATACAAGGCACAACATTTAAGATTAGATAGATTAGATACATACATATATATATATATATATATATATATATATATAGAGAGAGAGAGAGAGAGAGAGAGAGAGAGAGAGAGAGACGGTATTTTACCCTTGCAGTATTCTTTTTGACCCTTCCATAATCGCTTTTGTATTTTTCAAGTAACCTGAAGAATAAACCAGACCATAAATTGACCGTACATCATACATTAGGCATCAGAGTTAGCATAAAGAGAAATCAAATTATTATTTCAGAGGCACAAAAGAGAGGTCATGGACAGTAACCTTCTTTCCCTAGAGACATCATTGCTGCCCACGCACCAGCAATAAGACTTCCAGGCCTGCTTCCAGCTATGGTTGGAGACACATACAACCCACCAGACCACTCAGTAACTGTAACATTGACATTAATTAGAATAAAAATAAAACTACAACACAAATTTTCTCATTAAGAGACAGCACATTTCCTCCAAACAGATACATGACTAGCCCCACTATCTAGAACTAAAAGAAATAAAGACTAGCTCTTGTCTAAGTTTATGTCACTATCTACATCTTCTCATTTCCTTGCGTGTTAACTACTCAAAAAACGGAATAATAAGCCTGAATATTCTATAGAATCATTCAGACAAGATCATACACAGATAAGGAGACGGGGGGATCATATGCACATGGAAATGCACAAATTAAAAATAACCCCAATTACCCAAGACATAAAATTTATCAGAAACAATTAGTAAACTTACCAGCAACAAATTGATGCTGTAGAGTGCAGAAGACAGAGAAAAATATGTTAGTAATCAATTGCAAGTAAATCAACAACCAATTCTCCAATAACAAAAAAGCATGCTGCAAGAAGGTAATCCATAAAATAGAGAGAAAGGGAGGGAAGGAGGAGTGCAGATAAAAGAACATTTGGATATATTTTTAAAATTTGTCTATTTTAAAAAGAAAATAAATTATTAGATAAGAAAGTGGAAATTATCCATACAACAAATAGGAAGGAACATAAGGGACTTGTCATGTTATACATAATTCCTCTTCTATCTCCTGTCTCTATAATTGTATTCAGCAAAAGAAAGTTTTTATCTCCAACTATAGTACCCTACTATCCTTATGTAAGAAGAAATGCAAGACTATTTCATCTATCAACTCTCCATGTTTTCCTAAGAAAGAGAAAGAGATGAAGAACTCTTGAACTGAGACCATTTGAATGTATGGCCAAGGATATCCATCATGCTATGTGCAAGAGACAAGAGAAATGATAATTCAGAGTCTAGGAATGCAACATATTATCTGTAGGATGACACTTCCACCCGAAAATGAATTTGAGTTATGCCTCACCTTTCTGATTTCATGGTTTCTATAAAGAACTACACTTGTTCCTTTGGGAGCTAGACCATATTTATGTACATCTGCTGATATTGAAGAAACCCCTTTAACAGAAAAATCAAAAGGTGGAATGGGGTACCTGGGAACAAAAGGATGAACATGAATTATTTAAATTAGCATTGACAATTAAGAAAAAGTTACAGCAAGAGCTACATGTTGTTTCCAATATAGCAAAGCCTCTCTTCCTATTTTATGTGGGTTGCGTGATTGCATGCATTATAAAATTAATATAATCATCAATCATCAAAATATAGATCCCTGTCCCAAGAGAAATGGAATACTACATTAAATACGTAATCCCAAAATAAACAATAAGACTTGCAGTCGAAAATAGAAATAAATTGGAAAAAGTCATGTATTTGGACAAAAATGAATATATTATCAAAGGAGGAAGAAAAGGCATAATTTAATGATAGATTCAGTGCCAAAGATCAGATTCAAATATGAAAGTATAGTGCCTAAAAAAATTGACAACATAAAAATCATGGCCAAAAGTATAAGGATGGTTCAATAATATAAAATAAGTCATGCCAACTATACCCAAGCTCACGAGCAAATGGTAATACAAAGCCACCAAGGCAAAGGTCCACGTGAAAACAAATACCAAAGCTTGATGCCAGATGACCAAGTTCCTACGTAAGAAATTGCCAAATTATCTGCATTGTGGTAATTCAGCAAGCAAGTTGAACTTATATTCTTTTTTCAACATTAGCTGGAAAAAGTTGAAAAAACTTACTTCGATGGGGTCAATTATTCCATGAGGGAACCCAGGAGCAGATCCAACAATCTGATTTATCATGACAGTTAATTTCAATTGACAACTAGAATGCAAGCTATTAAGTATTAACAGTTAGCATGCCATATAAAATAAAATCTTATTGCAAGAGCTTTGAATTTTTTAAGTAGAATATTTTAAATGAGAAAGGAAAAACTTCATACCAAGATGGTATTTTTGTTAATATGACGTCGAATGGCTTTCACATCTGCTTGAAAATTTTTGTTAACTGCTACACGCCATAGTTTGATATTAAAATACTGTGCAGCCTTGTCATATGCCGAGTGCCCAGACTCAGGAATTATCCTATAATTTAATAGTTTGAAAATGTATCAAAAAATAATTTGCCAAATATATAATAATGAATTATTAGTGACATACATTTCAGGTCTTGTAATTCCTTTCTTAGATCTCATATAGTCACGAGATGATTTTACTGCTAATAATATACTTTCAGTCCCGCCTGATGTCATGTTGCCACATACTTGTCCTCCAGAACTCTTTTCCTTACTTCCGAAAAGTGCTGCTGTCATAGCAACCACTTCAGCCTCAAAGCGTGCAACACTCTTGAATACATCCAAATGCAGGGGGTTGGTATGTGCAAACCTGAAAAGGCATCAATATAAATTGTTGAATACATGCAACAATGTACAGCAATGTCAGCAACCCAGCAAATGAGAATGGATATCAGTATGACCCTAAACAATATCCCAATTCAATGTACAATTCTCTACTGCCAATCATTTCAGTGCCTCAACAATATTCGATGCTAAATTTTAATTTTGAAACAGTTCCACAAGACTCAGAAACATATAGAACCAGTCCAGATTATGACCTTTAATAATCACGTAACAGTCAGAGCAGCAAGGAGGAGTCAAGTTTGTTTCTGTTTGACAAAACTGGAGTCTTAATCATAGGCAAGCTTTGAATGTTATCAAATCCTAACAATTAGGAAAGCTTCCTATAATTCCTAGAGAAGAGTCAGAAGCCAGATTGATATTGAGGGAAAATACATAATATGATAATATTACTCAACAGTGGGATGCCCCCAGCTCCTAAAGCAAATGAACTAAGGTACTCTCAGGTGGGTATGCTGAAATTTTACTCAGTTTGAAAACCATTGATATATGCAAACGTTCATCTACAAGAATACTAAAAAGGTAAAATGACAATTTTTAATCAGTGTATTAATAATTCATATCAACAGAAACATAAATACCAGTGAAAATTCTGTCATGTCTTACTAACATTGAACATGCTTCATTTATCACAGAAAAATGTTCATCGGATTCACTTCCTCCAATGTAGCTGCAAGAAATAAACAATAAATACATTTAGGAAAAAAAAAATACAGAACTCATCAGCTCTAAGTAGTAAACTCAAATGAGAGCCAAGAAAAGGCATTCCTAGCAAAAATGATCAGAACTTAACATTTTAACAAAATTACTAACATACACTGTACCAGAGCATTTGCCTTGCCAAACCGCATCATTAATTTTCTCCTCTCTCATTTTCTCAAGGACGGAAGTCCCTAGCCCTGTGCTTGGCAACTCAGTTTTCCAACCTTCTCTTTTAGATTTAGTATCAGATTGCATCTTATCCACAACCTATAAGTTCAACGAACAGATTAATAAGCAAATCAGTCACCATCGATGATTCATGGTTTAAAAAAAGTGCACACCGAGATGGCCCAGTTATCAAGAAAGTAACACTGTTTACGAAAAGGAATTTCCCCGATGTTATTTGAGCACTCACGTCCAGAAACTAATCGCATCAACCACTTGAGGAATAAGAATGATGACATTAATTGAACTCTGTTTTCGGATTTCACAAATAATGTTATTGGACAAACCCAACGGGTTTCTTTGTCCCGTGCACTCTAAATTCACTGATTAGTTCTCAATACAAATTTGCTAATGAAACTTATTCATGAATTTATTTCACCTCCATTTTTACCCCGTATCAAACTGAATGAAGGTAAAGCAACGAATCTCTCATGAAAAATCCATCCTAAACCCACCCCGAATTTTAAGAGGACCCTAAACTAAAATTACAGAGAAGAAGATGAAATATCTAATCCTAAGGTGATATTCTATCGCAGGAAGATATGAAGCAAAAGGCATTGACTTACACAAAGAAACGAATCCTTTCAAAGACTCTGTTTCCATACAATCCTGTTCTTGTCTAATGTAATATAATACCATAATTCTAGATAATACAACAACCTAGCGCTCATAATCAAACTAGCATAGACTTAGTTCAAATCCTCCCATCTCAAAATTTTAAAATTTCCAAAAACACAGAGACTGAACTAACCACTAGTCTAGTAAATGAACATGCAAAGTGTACGTAACGTCTCCTAGAACTAAATTAATCTCACTGCCACTCAAATCACAACAAACAAAAGTATAGCTGGACAAAAGAATCAGAGACATGCATAGAACTAAATTAATCTCACTGCCACTCAAATCACAACAAACAAAAGTAGAGCTGGATAAAAGAATCAGAGACATGCAGGCGATTGCCAAGGTGACTCCATTTACAATCAAATAAAATTGAATAGAATCACACTAAACCTAACCTTCCGTTTTTCAGCATTTATGTATCTCTTAACACCAGGAACCAATCTGTGAATCGAAACACAGATCACAAATTAGAATAATTAACACACGGTATCGAAAAGCATATAACACGATTAATATTAATTAATTTATAGGAGAAAACAGTTGCATGGAGTGATGTTTTGTACTTGACGGAGTTAATGAGAAACCCTAGGAGCGTGGCTTTGAGTCCGTCGTGAAGAAGAAGGTGAAAGAAGGAGCGAAGAGCATGAGCAAGGAAGAGAGAGAAAATAGGAGCGAGAAACAGAGCGACAGGTTCGTATTGAGAGAGGAACGAGTTCGCGGAATCTCTGAAGTGAGAGATCAAAGAAGAAGAAGAATCCATTGAATCTGGTGAGAAAGAAACGAAGAGAGCAATGCAGAAGAAGAAACAAAGATGAAAAGTATCGTGTAACAGACAGAGTATAATATTGTAGTATTTGGTAGATAACTAAGAACCATTTGTCACGTAGCGTGCAAGAAAGGTCTTGTATTGTTGTTTTGTATTGTATTATTGACTTGTATTGTTGCGTCCGTGACTTCGTTAGGTGAACGCAAATCATAATGGGCCGGGCTAGGTTGGGCTCAAAATGCATAGTTGGACTGCTAAGCTTTTACTTTTTTCTCTTTATAATAAATAAATGAATTTTTATTCAAAAATTATAATAAATTAGTAAAATAATAAAATAAATTCAAAATCTCCACCGATTACACTTTCTAATCCTTTAAAATTTACTATCACAGGATGAAAAGGATACTTTCAAAAAATTTCAAGTCGGAAATATTCAAAACTTTTAAAGAAATGAAGTATTGTGAAAGACAAATTTATCTATTCTATCTAGAATATGACATTAGCAAGTGCGTCACGATAACAGCAGGAGGAAACAAAATTAGTGGAAGATGAATCAGCAATATACATACCACTATGCCGAGAACTTAGTCATGAGCAATACAAAGAGGGACTCAAACAACACCAAGAATGTACTTTTAAATAAAGTTGAACCAATTATACAAAATTATGAAGATGATACGAGTCATTGAATGTGGTGATTCATTATCACCAATTAAACTAAGTTTTGGTAAGTTGGAATAACTATGATGTTCAGCCTTATATAGGAAACTAGCTGGTATGCATTAAACACTAATAATAAAAGTTGCAATTCATCTTCACATGTTAACCAAAATGTTATTTTAACTTTTTAATCAAAAGTAGTCCTTGCACATGCCTCTACTGACACGTTAATTTTTATGTACCCTTTATTAATACGTTTTCAATTAAAACTGGGCATATAATTACATCCTTGTGAATTGAAATGCTTATGCTGTGTAGAGAAAAAATATAATTAAATAATTTTACTTTATTAATAACTTTTACTTCATTAATAATTAATATTAAATCAATAAAGAACTTCTAATATTTGTTTAACTTTTAAAAAATAATGTATTATCAGATCTCGTGTTTATATATATATATATATATAAAAGATAGTATTTTTCTATAATGGCATGAATAGTTATTTTTGAAGTTCCTAAATAAGGTTAGTCGATCTTATTCTTATAAAATTCATTTGAATTATTAGAATTTAATCTGATTTTAAGTGTGGTAATTTTTTGTTTGACTTTTACTTCATTAATAATTAATATACTCAGTAAATTAATCAATTCATTTATATAATATATATATTTTTTATTTTCATATTTTATATACATATGTATTTCTCTCTTCACATTTTATAATCAATATTTATAATATTCTATTTGTATTGTCTTTCAAATTTTTTTCATAATTAAAACCAACGTGGAAGTAAATATGATACATAATTTCATTTCTCTTGTAAATACAAAGTGTTTTTCACCACCCAACTTAATTGATTTTCCTTACACATTTTTACTTTAATAATAATAATAATAATAATTATTATTATATATTACATATTTTAATAAATAAAAAATTATACATTACATATGTTGTCTACGTGGTCCTTCCCCCTAACACTCATGTATTAGAGTTTCCTTGCATGCAAGATATTATTACATTATATCTCATTCAAAAAAGACAGCAATAAGTTAGTTTTTTTTTTACACTAAACACATCCTCTGAATCTAGTCCAAAAGAGCAGCCATTGATGTTTTTTCTACTTCTTGGAAAGTCACAAAAATCTTTAAGGTTATTACAAATATATAGCAATAATAACTGGCCTCTGTACGTAAATGACACTATGAAGGACCACATTTTCAAGTATTTTCATGACACGGGACAATAATCAATGTTGTACTAGTCCACTTAATCTGCAGCGTGCTCCAAAACACCACACTTTCAAAACCCCACACTTGGGATACAGCTAATTAATCTTTGCTGAAATTCAAATCCAAAACCATCTCTCCCTCAACTTCTTCTTTATTTGTCTAAGCAAACAACAAATACTCCTCATCATTTATTTGTTTTGATCTAACTTTTATTATTAAGGCAAGCAATGCGTAAAAGCAGCTTCAATTTAAGATGAAAAATATTTAGTAGATAATTGTAATATATAGATAATTAAATAATTAATTATAAAGAGAAAAATATATTGAGTGAGTTGGCTAGTTAGCTACTTATTACAGTTGTTGGTGAAATAAAATTATTCAAAGAAAAGAAATACATGTGATCAAATAAAAATTTTAATTCAAATAATTAAAATTAACTTTCATCATCATTTGTGATTAAAAGAGCAAAAAACAAAACATTGAAAGACATTTGGAACCAAATTTGGGATTCTCAAATTTTTTTAATAAAAACACAAGTTGTGGAAAATATGTTATTTAGTTATTTTCATTTGTTGTATCAAATTAGTAAATATAGTTAATAGTTTCATTTACATACAAGTCATTGTTATTTTCAATATGTCTCTTATTTTTATTATTAAACACTCTAATATTTTTATACTATCATTTATTCATTATCAAGTATTCATAAAAAAAAAATGTAAAATTAAAGAACATAAATAACAATAAGTTCAAAAATTGAAATAGCATAGTAAATTTGAAAGAACGACAATAATGCAAAGTGATGATGGTGATACACTGATACTCTCTCTGTATATAACCATATGGTATGATAATCAATCCCCTCCACAAACATCTCTTTATCACCCTTCTCATAACTTCCCTTGTTCTTCATCTTTACTCTACTTTGTTTCTCTCCCTTTCTATATCTCCTTTGTTGAAACAATAATGCACTAGTTGTTAAGCTTAAACTCTGAATCCTAAACACAGACAAGAACATCTACACATATGTCCTTAATTATTCTCTCTTAATGAAGGACCATATCCTCAACAACAACAACAACCTTTTACTTGAGCCGGATGTTGTTGTTGTTGTTCTTGATGGTATATATATGTGTTATGTAGCAGGCTTTAAGAACTTTCAGTTAATATGCGAACCGGTTTGGCAAGCGTTTCAATGCTTCATGTCTCTTTATCCTTTCCATTCCGTCGCATGTCACCATGTTGCATATTTGGTTCCCTAAGTAGCTACCTTAGTGACCAACATTCGCCCTTCACACCTCTTCCACCACACCACCTATCTTGGTGATCCCTCTTCATCACGGTTCAGAAAAGAGAACAAACTGCACAAGAGAGTTTATCAAATAGAGTTTCAATCAACAAAGGAGACAAGACATCCAACACGACCCTTAATGTGTGTAGGACATAATTTTATTAGACCAATCCAAAAAGTTTCTCTATGTATTTATTTGGTTTTCATTACACGTCTTTGTTTCTTCCCACTTATATGTTAGATTTTCATCCCATGATGCTAAGACATTACTATTGAATTTCATTGAAAACACTGCAATAATGCAAGTTGTTTATGACAGCTTCCTACACTAAACACAGAAGCTACATCTTAGTACAAAAGAGCAGCAATTATTCTTTCTTCTTTGTAAAAAGTCTCCTACACTTCTTTAAGGGTTATTACAAATACTATATAACATGATCCAAAACATCACAATTTCAAAACTCCACTACTGAGATACAGCTAATTAATCTTTGCTGAAATTCAATTCAAAACCATCTCTCCCTCAACTTTCGGTTATATTTATCTAAGCAAAAAACAAACACTCACCACTCTCGTCATAATTTTATGAATTTTATATTTTAATCTTTAAATTATTTTAATTATATAAATAAATTTATAATTAAACAAAATCGATTGGATCTTTTGCATCCAATCTCTAAATAATGAACAATACAATAATATTTTTTTAAAAATTTTGAAGATATTTTAAAATGATTATAAAAAGTTGGGTTTTGAAGATATTTTAAAATGATTATAAAAAGCTGGATCCAAATCTCCTGGGAAATCCTACATAATTTTATCAAGTTGTTTTTTTGACAGCTTTCTACTCTAAGCATATATAAGCTATATCCTGTCAAAAGAACAGCAATTGATTAACATAATACTGTTGGATAAAAAATTCACCCAAAATTCCATTGGTCCAAAAGCTGTTAACCTAGTTTAGTTCTTTTTAAATACATCTTAACTTTATTTTATTATACAAAAAATTAATCAACTCATTGTATAATTCTTTTTAAATACATCTTAACTTTATTTTATTAATAATTATAACGCGCAATTAATCAATTAATTCATTCACTATATAGTATTTTTTTTTTCATATTATATATATATATTTTTTTCTTTTTCACATTTTTATAACTAATTATAAACAATTACGTAATAATATTTTTTATTTGGATAAAATATGACCACAACACATCACAAACTTAAATTGAATTTCTGTGCAAGGTAAATTGTACAATTTTATCCTCTCTCTTTTCTTTTTTAATTTTGCTTTTACCCTGGTCCAGTCCAGACAATATTTATTTTTCAATTGGACCAAAGCCCAACACATTTTTACCCCACCCTTATGTTTGAGATTTTCTTTTCATATTTTCATTTTTATTTTCCTTTTCAATTACCCTTTATTTATTCTCTCTTTTTCTGTTTATTGTGTTCCTAAAATAAATTAAGCCAACTTAAGCACAAACTGACCATTTAGTTTTATTTTAATTTTTGTTCTGATTAAAACGTTTTAGCTTCATTGGGCCCAAATAATTTATTTTCTCTTATCATAAGATACTTTTGATAAAATAAAATTATATGTAAATTTAACCAATTTTTTTTCTTTTTATGATTTAAACATAATCTATATCCGATCACATCATTATCTAATTGGCATAGGAAAAATTAAACAAGATTAAAATTTATCTTTTGTTTTTTCTTTTTCCTCTTATCTTATTATCATGGTCACGAAACAGGAAATTTAACATAAAAAACATGTACTATAAATAAATATAATAGATGATTTTAAAATTTTGGGCTAATTGTAATTTTGGGTGTAGACTATTTGAGCCCAATTGTAAACAAAACCTATTCTCTCTTTCTCCGGCGTTAGGGTTTCTTTCCTTGAGACTCTATCGTAGATTCTTCGCTCGAACCTTCCGATTCAAAACATGGCTGCTACGAGTACGTTTTTGGTTTCAACAATCTCCACTACTTTTTTATGCGCTTACTTTTGTTCAGTCACATAACAACACCATTGATGTCTCTCTCGTTTTATATGTATGTATGCAGCTCCGGCTAGATCTTTTCTCCAAGTCGCCGCAACGGAGGAGGCTGCACCGCCTCTCAGAGTCGTCCAGATTGAAGGACTGGTATCGATTTACTGTTATATATGATATTTAATATATGTATAGTGGGGTTTTGAAGAGTTCCATTATTAAGCTTGAGTTCAGAATTGATTTTGGATAAATTTTCACATGTTTGGTTGGAGAAGAGCCCATAATTGATTGAGACCTGAATTAATTATGAGTTGAAGCAACTTTATGTAGTTTTTATGTTAGATTTAAAATTTTATACTACAAACTTGGTTTTATGATAAAAACATCCAACATAAATCACATCACTTCAAAATCAATTTTGCAGATTAAGTTTTTCAACGCTAATCCAAACATACACTGACATCCATCTGGTGCTACTGTCTCTTTGTTGATCAGGTTATTCTGAAGATAATTAAGCATTGTAAGGATCACTCGCCTTCTTTAGTCACTGGACAACTTCTTGGGTTAGATGTTGGAAGTGTTCTTGAAGTTACTAACTGCTTCCCCTTTCCAGTATGATATCCCCATTCCTTTTCTTTCTTTGTTTCTCTGTTTCTGAATTCTTCAACATTGCCCTCATATGGTTATCTTTCTGTTACTAAAAAATGCAGATGAGGGAAGAGGATGAGGAAATTGAAGCTGATGGTGCTAATTACCAGCTTGAAATGATGAGGTGCCTGAGGGAGGTTAACGTTGACAACAATACTGTTGGATGGTACGTACAATGAATATACAACTTTTTATGTGAGATACAATACCTACCTGATAGTTTGAAATTTCAATCATTTGATAAATGTGATGGAATTTTGGTTCAAAATGTTCTTTGTAATAATTTCTTCAACACATGTGATGATTCTCTGAATCTAGGTACCAGTCTACATTGCTCGGCTCCTTTCAGACTGTGGAGCTGATTGAAACCTTTATGAATTACCAGGTAATGAATGCGGTCAATCTGTTTATTTATATTGCATAGTTTTTCTCAAGCTGGGGCTTCTTGGTTAGTATCTTGCATAATGTTATTGTGGGAGGTGATTGATAGGAGGTGATTACACCAAGTTGCTCAATAACCTGTAAAACTATGAATTGAGAATGACCAATAAGGATTTGAAATTAGAATGGGCACCTATTATGAATTTATGATAATGAGGTAGTATGTCATTCTTGATCAAGAGTGTTAAACATTGGCATATTTTGCTGGATTAAAGTTGCCTCTGTTACTTATAACTGGGAATTTTACATGAGCTAAACTATATTATATTTCCAAACATTCTTACTATATTGCTTTGAAGTAAAAAAATTGTTCCTAAAACAAGGAAGTTGAGTCGACTGGGAAGAATGACAAACAAAACTACATTTGTGTATAATCAAATAATGAGAATATCATGCTTTTCCATTGTCTAGGTTTTCCGTTGCTTTAATTTACTATAAATGGATGATGATTTCTGATATTTAAAACAGAAGTTAGTTTGTTTGATGCAGTTCTTCTGTGCATCAATTTTTTTCTATTTATTTATTTTTTTTGCTGAAGAAAATTTTTTAATGACCATTTGTTTCCAACTTACCGATGTTTTTCAGGAGAATATTAGACGCTGTGTTTGCATAATATATGATCCATCAAGGTCTGATCAAGGTGTTCTAGCTCTGAAGGCATTGAAGCTTTCTGACTCATTCATGGAACTCTATCGCAGCAATAATTTTACTGGAGAGAAGTATGAATTTTCTTCTGGATGTCTTGTTGTCTTTAATTTTAACCATTTGATTTCCTAATTTTTGTCTTGTGAATTAGATTGAGGGAGAAGAACTTATCATGGGTGGATATCTTTGAGGAAATACCGGTAAGCATTCCTGAAATTTGCTTTTCCCTTGAGTGGTTTGACCAGATAGTCCTTCATATAATGAATTAGTGTTCTCTTTATTTTTACTTTTTTAATATGGAATGTCTATACTTTATATATCATCTTAAAAGTAAGGTGATTGTAATTTTGAAATGATTGTAAAACTTATTACTTATGGTGAATTAGAATGAACTAGAGATGCCACTGGCATTAAGATCAATAATTTTTTTGGTACATATTTTATAGTGTGTAGGTTTGTAAATAATGCTGATCATGCTTCATATATATTTATATATCAGATCAAAGTTTCAAATTCTGCCCTCATCAGTGCTTTTATGACAGAGCTAGAACCTGATACCCCTGTTACACAGGTGAACTACGATCTTCAATTGAGATTCTTTAGATTATTTTTTAATTTAATGTTTATATATCTGCTGTTGTACCATTGCAGTGTGATTATGATCGTTTGCAATTGTCAACCAGCTCATTAATGGAGAGGAATACAGAATTTTTGATTGAATGCATGGATGACTTGTCACTAGAACAACAAAAGGTCATTTTAGGTCTTAATTTAGTGTTTATGTGTTGTTTTAGAATGTATTTGACTGAAATTTCTTTTATTTTAGTTCCAATTCTACTACCGGAGCTTGTCTCGTCAACAAGCTCAGCAACAAGCATGGCTTCAAAAGAGGAGGTATGATTCAGTTTGTATTTGAACTAGTTCTGTGATTATAATTAAATTTGTAGTTCAATTTTTTTAATGTGATTTATATTAAATTCTGATGGTTTCAAGTTGTAGGAAGCTTTGTTATCTATTGACATTAAAATGATTATATTGGTATATATTTGGCATTTTCTTTATTTAGTAAAATAAAGCTTCTGATGCAAGAGTGTGCTGGAAATTAGGGTGTATTTAAGGCTAGAGATTACATAAACATTTCATATTTTTCAGTGAGATTACATGTTTATAACCTAAATGATGCTACTAAAGATGATTATGCATGTGTTATTTATGGTTATCCTCTTAGGAAACTGTAAAGCTAAATAATATTAAAAATATAAAATAATAAAATACATTTTAACTCCAATCGATATAGTCTTTGGACCACTTAATTCTGGCCCTAGAGCCACTCCTGTCAGTTTACAATGTTAACACAATTTTCAACTAAATGTTTTCATTCAGCTGGGCATTAAGGTAATCTAGGAGACTCCGGATATTCACATATCTGGTGTTTGAATCTAATTCTAATGATCAAGGGTGTTTAGGCAGATAAATAATTTTAATGTTTTTTCTTTGGTATCTTCTATAATTTAAGCAAAGATGAATTAACAATTGCAATAGACAGCTTATCTTTGTTTTCTATTATTGATTCAGCATATATGTTTTGTTTTTTTTTTTTTATATTAGAGCGGAGAACATGGCTCGGAAAGCTGCTGGAGAAGAACCTTTGCCAGAGGAAGATCCTTCAAATCCCATTTTCAAGCCACTCCCTGAGCCATCAAGATTGGAGAGCTTCCTCATAACAAATCAAATTTCCAACTACTGCAACCAAATCAATGGGTATGTGACTAGATTTTGATGTTTATGCTGCTCGTTTACCCATGTTTATGGAGCAAGATACTAAAGTTACCAAATTGAAGTATCTGATTTTCTGTCATTTTCTATATTATTTATGGGTATTTCTTCTGTTGGCAATTAACTTTAATTGCTGTTGCATTTTCGGTTGCATGTTCTGCAGGGTGTCTGGGCAGAGCTTTAACAGACTCTATTTGATGAAGGCTTTGCATGAGGATTGAGAAGGCAAATTTTGTTTTTCATTCTGATGGTTTGATCCATTCTCGTTTTCGTATAGGATGAGAATTTTATGCCGAGTTTGGTAGAATATTAGAGGATCATGCTTTGAAGGCGATGTCATTTTTGTTTATTTTATTTTTATGAACCCATCCAATCCAATTGTATGCAGTATATGTTATTTAGAGATACCTGCAGTGCCACCTACTTGTTATTTATGTTACAAAATTTAGCATTCAGTTATATTATATTAACCAACTACTTCAGAATATTTTTGAGGAAAAAATATTTATACCTTGGGAGACAATTTGTAAGAGTAGAAATTTGATGGTATTAAAAAAATCTCTTGTTCAAAGGTAGACATCTAATTCTTGCACTTTCTAATAAAAAATATGTTCTCAATAAAAATATACAATTTAGATTTGAGTTCATATTTTACTTATATTTGATGGCTTAAAATTAATCTATACTTTGGGGAGGTGAGTTACCGTGTTAAGAAAAAGAAATTAAAACGTCAATAGTGCATCAATTTTTCTTTTCTTTTTTACACGATAAAAGGTATTATTTATATCTTAAAAAGTTTCATTTTTTTCCATTTTAAGAACAAATCTAATAAGCAAATCCAACGACGTGTATTCATCATCCCAGCATGTGAAATCACGAATTCATGATTCATTTAGTTCACGAATTCATTTATTTAATTTGTCTTCTGAAGCAAGATGCATCGTTTATAACAAATTATAATTTGTTAAATAGAATCGATAAACTGATATCAGTAAACAAGAGTTGAGAATAACAGATTTATATGATAGTCATTTCCATTTATACGAGGAAGAGGAAACTCTGCTTGTACTTAAAAGAACATTCCACATGAAAACAAATGACAATGGAAATTAAAAAGGATACATAACATAAAGGGAAAAAATAATCTCAACAGTAATAAAGATTTTCTATATGTCAAGCTAGTTAAACACACGCATATCTCATCAAAACACTTCCATCCTCTGAGGAACTGGGGTTTTAATGACCTGAAGTATTTGCACCACTTCAGCCATAGTAGGTCTGCTAGAAGGAATTTGAGAAGTGCACACCATTGCAAGCTTCAGAACAGGCAATACCTCATCTTCTGGATACTCACTCAAGCTTTGGTCCACACACTCCAACACATTACCTTGCTCAAGAAGCACTCTCACATGATCATTCAATATCAGCACATTGTCTTCACCATACTCCACTGGCCTTCTACCAGTCACCAGCTCAAGGATCATCACACCAAAACCATACACATCACATTTCTCATTCACCCTTAAACTCTGGCATGCTAATTCTGGTGCCACATATCCTAGTGCACTCTGAAACCTATTGCTCATCACATGCCTGTCCAGCTTTGTCAGGAGCCGAGCCAACCCAAAATCCGAGATCTTGGGGTTATAGTTTTCATCTAGTAAGATGTTGCTTGGCTTTATGTTGTAGTGGATGATTGGTGGACGGAAAGAGTGGTGCAAATGAGCAAGCCCTTTTGCGGTTCCAAGCAAAATTTTGAACCTTATAGGCCAAGAAAGAGGTGGAGTTGAAGGAAGCCTTTCATGTAACTTGGCTTGCAAGTTACCATTTGGTGCAAACTCAGTTACTAGAAGCTGTAATTGAGGAGTCCAATAGTATCCTTTCAATGCTATTAGATTTGGATGCCTTGCTTTCCCTAGGATTCTAACTTCCCTATCAAAGTCTTCTGGATATTGGATTATGTTTGAGGATATAAGCTTCTTAATTGCAACCATTCTACCTTGTGATCCCAATGGAACCTTGTAGAGTGTTCCAAAGACTCCTTCACCAATCTCAGATGCCTTGTTGAGCAAGGACTCAGGATTGCTGATCCAATCAGACGAAGACTGTGAATCAAACAGAATGAGCTTTCCTGTGGCTGGACTTCCTGATCTTGAGGAGCTTGAGCACATGCTTTCCAAAGCATTATCAACAAATGATAACCTTCTCCTTACAGAAACATTAAGTAGGCTAACAGCAACCACTCCTAATACAATGACAAAGGAAGCAGATATTGCTACAATAGCAGATACACTGAGGAACCTGCGGCGATGAACTGGGCTGGAGTCAGATGATTCGTTTCTTTGCCTTTGGGGACCCATTTGGTTGTTATAGGCATTTGGATCAAGCACTAGTGGCTTGGGAACATTCATCTTACATGGACCCTTCAACAAGGGTGAGCAAAGACCAAGGTTTCCTTCCAAGGAACTTTTGTCCAAGTTCTGAAATATGCTACTAGTAGGAAGCCTGCCTGTGAGTCTGTTGTAAGATATGTTCACTGCAAGAAGACTCTGAAGCATTCCAAGTTCCATTGGTATCTCTCCACTTAGTTCATTGAATTCCAGTTTCAGGATTTTGAGCTTGTTTAGCTTTGACATGGACTTCGGAATTGAGCCAGTGAAGTTATTATGAGACAAGCTCCTGCATTCAAATACATAGGAATTAGTATCTTGCAAAAAGATCCGTACAAAAAATGATACTAGAGCATGAGAAAGAGGATGCATACAGCAAGTAAAGAGATCTACAATTCCCAATCTCCTCTGGAATATTTCCTTGAAATGAATTCCCATCTAGTTGGAGGACAGCTAAATTGCCTGAGTCACATATATCTGTCGGTACTGAACCATACAAGGCGCTGTTGCGAAGATCCAAAACTGTTAGGTTCTGAAGGAGACCAAACTCTGGAGGCATCTGGGAATGGAGATCATTCCAAGACAGATTCAGATATCTCAACTTTGAAAGAAGACCAGTTTCTGCAGGGATATTCCCTTGAAGATGGTTATTTGAAAGATCCAAGTTGGTGAGAGTTTCCAAGAGCCTGCTAGAACCTGCTGGAATTGAGCCTCTCAATTCATTATGAGACAAGTCAATTTCCTCCAATCCTAGGCCAAACAAGCCCTCTGGAATTGTGCCATTGAAACCATTAACTCTGAGCTGGACCACAGATAACTTTGTGCAGGAAATTAGTGCTGATGGAATAGTTCCAACAAGCTTGTTATTTGAAATGCTCAGATGAGTCAGTGATCTCAGTTCCCCTATTGACTGTGGTATGCTTCCAGTGAACTGATTGTTTGAAAGCACAAGGTATTCCAGATTAGTCAAATTACCGATCCATTGAGGAAATTCACCGGTGAAAACATTGTTTGATGCTTTGAAATAGCTCAAAGAGCTAAGCATCCCAAGTGATTCAGGTAGTTCTCCACTGAACTGATTACCACTAAAATCCAACCTACTCAGATGCAAACAGAATCCAATATCAGAGGATAATGGACCTGAAAACTGGTTACCTTGTAATAAGATCTCCTTAAAGTTATGTATGGCTGAAATTCCATTAGTCAAGGATCCAGATAAGACATTGTTGGATAGATCCAAAGTCCTAAGCCTGTTCAATGACCAAAGCCCACTAAAGTCCACATTACCGGAAAAACGATTATTGGAAAGATTAAGGCTATTCAATGAGGAACATCTATAGAGTGAGCCAGGAATTGGTCCTTCAAACATGTTCCTAGCTAGAGAAATTTGATGAAGGGAAGAACAGCTCTCAAAAATACTCTCAGGTATTGGTCCTGAGAACGAATTCTCTGAAAGATCAAGAAATTTGATTGAACTCATATTCACAAAAGAAGTAGGTATAAGACCAGAAAGAGCATTGTGACTAAGGTTCAGCCTCTCAAGACTATTGGAAAGACTAAGTGCTGGACTAATACTTCCACTCAAGTTGTTATGAGAAAGAGACAATACCGTTAGATGTTGCAACTTCTCAAGACCTCTTCCAATATTTCCTGATAGTCCTAAGCCATCCAATGAGACTTCAGAAACTCTTCCACTCTCAGGACTGCATTGCACATATTGCCATGAACATGGATTAACATCATCTTCATTCCATGAAGCAAGATAAGAAGAAGGGTCATGAAGGTCTGATTTGAACACAATCAAACCAAGAACATCATCATTCAACTGAACAGCCATGTCATTGTTTCCAAAGCATGTCAGCAAATAGGAAACTGAAATCACCAAACTCAAGACTCTCAAGTGAAACTTGAAACTGTCCATTCTTCTTCCTCCTCCTCCTCTGAGGCTCAGTTATCTTACTGTCTTTAGTAGTTAGCTATGACTATGAACTATGTCTTATTTTTCTTAGAGATAACATAGTATGTGAAAACTGTAAAGTGTGGTAGATATGTTGTTACACTACTACTAGCTCAGCGAAAATGATATTACATGTGTGCTCACGAGAAGTTGAGAAGAATAATTTACAAAAATGGGGTGAAAGTTGGGTTATTGAGAAAGCAAATAATTAGTGAATATGGTATTGTTAGGGTAGTCCGTGATCAAACAGTTTTGGTCCAAAAACATGGCTATGCTACTGACAAATTTGCCACCACGTTACAACTTACAAGGCCTTTGTCCAAACAATAGGCTTTGTCGTGTCTTATAACATCTACCTCATTGTGCCTTCGTTTTCTCTTATTTTTCAAATATTGAATGAGCTAACATATGCTTTATAATATGTTACTATTTTCTTGTGAGGTTTTGTAGTTTTACTATCATTCAGATGGGGAAGAGTATTTTATTCATGAGATGATTGTTTTTTAATTATATGATGCATTGATCTTGATGAGGAGGAGCTGACAGGCTATCAACAAGGTCCATTTTTTTAGTTGAAATTACACATACTAGGATACTTCCAACTCTTGTCTCTCGAACATGTTACGTTGTTTATTTTTCTTTGCTGATTTTAAAATTCAGGAAAAAAATTAGGTGTCCTTCTATCAATTGAACAGAATCTCGATTCTGGTAGAGTCACTTCTGATTTATTAGAGATTATAATTGTAGTTCAAATGAAAAATAGTATTCTATTTGCTATTTGTCCCATAAAAAAATATATTTATAGAAAAATATAATACACAAACAACTAGATAATCAAATAATTAATCATAAAATAATCAGATAATTAATTATAAAATGTGAAGAAAAAGAAATTTATACATATTTTGTGAGTAAGTTAATTAATTTTATATTGTAATTAATGGTAAAATAAAATTGTAAAAAAAATTAATATAACATGGTAGTATAATAATATATATGGTCGATAAAAAAGGTTTATAGTAAGGTATTTTATTAGTTTAAATATTATTAGTTAAATCAATCAGAAAATGATTTTTAGAATAATTATTATTAAAGTTCATAAAATTATTATTATATATAATAGATGGTGATTAGATTACATTATAAAAGTTTTACATAAATGGTGTAGAAATTTTTGTTCTCATAATTAAAATGAAAGGAATAAATTTATACACAAGTTAATTAAATAATCCAATTACATCATAAGAATTGTTTGAATCCATTCTTAGTATTTAGTATTGTTTAGTCTCTGTCATGATCGCTGTATATGGATAGATGTTATAGTAACAGGCGACAAAAATCATGTTGCTATCCTATGTATTGGAAATGAGAAAGTAATTCCCAATTTCAGTATATCACAACTTCGTAAGCAAATCATGATAGCTATCACTTTTTTCCTTAGTTTAGGGAATTTTTATGTTGATATATATCTTCACTTTAGGTAGGATTTTCAGTTGTATATTATATCATCAATTCCAATGTTTTTCTATTTTATCCAAAGCATTTCTTAATTTGTGTTCATTTTTAAGGTTCAACTTTTCACATTATAGTGACTACATTTGTAGTGTGTTTATTAGATTTAGCACATTTTTTATTATTTAAAACTTTAAACTTAATGCAACATGTTAGAAATGTATATAATGTTCAATTCATATATATAAAAAATAAAATACTATTATCATATTCGAAGGTAATATAAAACAACAATACAATCAGTGAATCGTGTTCGTCTTTTTTTATTATTATTTATTATTAGTATTATTATTGTCAAGCAAGTTGTGTATTAAATATTAATTGTACTTTTCAAGTGTAACTTGTCCATCACGTTTAATTGAAGCTATGGTACGTTACTCTTTAAGAATCTGGACGTGGGAATGAAATATTTTAGAGTTCAATTTTTATAAATTATTAGTCTAAATTTAAATATAATATTATCAATAGTATAATTTTAAAATAATTATTTAAAATTTATAAATTTATTATATATTACAATTTCTGATTAATTAAAAGAGTCGAATTCTTTTATTCTATTTTTATAATCTGTGCCTATTTTTAATAATTCTTAACAAAGAAATTGAGTTATTTATGCATATTTTATTCCAATGATAACATGGTTAATGTGTGTAATGATATGGTAGAAAAATCAAGTTACGAATTTAGTAGATATGTGGGTATTTTTTTTTACAGTAACATTATACCCATGTACTTCAGTACAAAAAGACAACCACTCATTAATCTTTACTTCAATTGCACTCAATGTTCTCATATTGAGATGAATCTTCAAACTTGTTTCCTACGAAAGTTAATTTGAACACTTCAATTTCACCCCCTTAGCATATTGTTTTTACTCTTCCCAATCAAATTTCATAATTTTTTGGATTTGTGCCACTAATTTTGAAACTTAACAAGACCAATGAAAGTATAATACACTTTTTAATTGGAGTCCCACCAACCATCATCTAACACTTTTTGGGGGGCAACTTTTTTGCTTTGAATCCATGCCCATGAACAATGAGTCAATTATTCCGGACAAAAATGAAGAACAAGGAAAATATCATTTAAAAAAGATAAAAGAATATTATTTTCATCAAAGAAAATAAAATAATAAAAAAATTTCCCATTTTTTAAATTTAAATGTAACTAATTTTCCTTGCCACAAAATGCATAATAGAGGACCACGGGTATGGAAAATGATTTGGAATGTTATATATATTTAATCTTTGTGTGGGTCCAAAGCAACATGGGTTGCGCGTGATGGGCACCGCCGGTGGTCACAATCACAAGTCATAAGATCCAAATTAGATTCACGGGTTTCTTTTGGGGCACAACCCTACACACACTCTCTTACTTCCTCTTCTTTTTTTTGTTTCTTTGTTTCAACATTTCCACATAAGGATCCAATTGGGTGCATCAAATTTTGTTACCCATCTTCTCTTCCTTAGCCTAATTCCAATATGAAAAATTCTTACAAATCAACCATGGAACTACTTTACAAAAATGTAAGAAGAAAAGATTATTATATACATTTTGTGAGATAGTTTATATTAACCAACTAAACTGTGAATGGGAATCTCAATCTCAATCTCAATCTCTCTCTCTCTCTCTCTCTCTCTCTCTCTCTTTTTTTTTAGGGTTGTCCATTGAGAAACTAATTATAAGAAAACAAAAGAAAAAAATAAAATAACTTAAAATTAGTTTGTATATAAGTTAATTAAGAGAAGATACTATGATAATGGTAGGAAGTATTTGTCAATTTTTTTGAATAATTAATTTCTGCCAAAAAAAAATCGTTAATTACCTTAATTAGACCTCACTCTCAATTATGCTGTTTTCATCAACAAGACTCAAACTAAAATCTTACTTAGAAGATCCAAGTCCAATAACACTTTGACCAATGACATTTTAGTTTCTGCCAATTAGTTTATATGCTAATTCTAATTTATAGAAAATTTTATTTTGTTTTTTCTTTATATTTGTATGTAATGTCTATAGAAAACTTTTTCTAAACAAATATACATTAAAAAATTTTATCCTTATAATAAAATGCTTTGATCAAAAGTTTAAAGAATTAGTAAAGCAAAACAAAACATGATCTTACATCGAATAATTTAAGGTTTGACGAGGGTTGAAAGAAAAAATGTCAAAGGAGCAAAATTTAACACATAATAACTAATATTTATTAATAATTATTTAAAATTTATTCTAATAAAAAATAAAATATTATATGCCTTATTAAAATAAATATAACTACTTTTGTTCAAAGAAAGCACAAAAAATCTGTTGATATAGAAGTAGGTTAAGATGGATCAAAATCCATCGCATGGAAATAGATTTCCCACAATGTTTTATTGAACAAATGAATTATCCAAAGCCCAAAGTTAGTTGGCATGTTAAATTTTGAAGTACAGAATGGCCCATCTAACATATATTCTTGAAAATAGGCATACACACTAATTGTCCATGTTATTCCACATTCTCTGGAATTTGGGAAGAACGAGGTAGATTTTCTATTGGTTAAAAAGTTTGACAAAAATGTAAAAATAAAGGTATCTGAAAGAAACTATGAAGAACCATTAATTCTCTGGCAGTTGAAGAATAATTTCAGACCATTCTAGCAGATATATTTATTTTACTATGCCTCCTTTATTTGTAGAATAAGTAAATAATTTTTGGACAAAATAATGAATAAAGAAATTTGAAATGTGCTTTATACTGATATATAATTGTTAGTTAGTTATGCCAAAAACAAATTTTGAGATAAAAGCAAACCAATTTGAACGCTAACAAACATTCAACAAGATTTTAGAAGATTATTTGAAGATAAAATCTCCAATGTTGAACTTTCAATTTGACACTATAATGTAACGTGTAAATTGTAAAGATTTGTATTTCAAATAAAAGTAAACAAAGTATATGAATTGTACCACACAGACACTAAGCAAGACAAAATATATAACATTAACACCTGGTACTTTTGGGATTTCTGCTGGTTGCATTCACATCAAATAGAAGGTGAGGCATGACTTCATTAAATCAATATCTTGGGATGCTGTGATATGATTCACTAGACTGACCTACATTAAAATACTGCCTAGAACAAAGGGGGGAGGAACTAGAATTTCAAACTATTCTCTGTGAAGTAACATCATTGATATTCCTAAATGAACTAGCAGGAAGCAAAATCAAAAGTAGGCATCAAGATAATGATATTGGTGCCTCCTATTATACTGTAGCAAGCTTGCATAATTCCTGTCCCAGATTCCAATATACATACACTCGTCATCAGGGCTCAGAGAAACCCCAGAAATTTCACCAAAGAAATCAATCTCTTGCTGTTTTCTGTAGTCTTCCCTTGTGCTATAAACATGAACAAAATCTGCAGGCTCAGCAACTATCATGTATTGACCATCTGAAGAAAACCGAATAGACCGTGTTGCCCCAATGTTACCCTTGAGAATGGCAACAGGAGATGACAACTGTCTCACATCCCATACTCTGCAAGTCTTATCCTGGTTCCCGGTTGCAAAGGTACGTCCATCAGGATGCCATGCAGAAGCAAAAGAGTAATCTCGATGACCAACCAAATTGGCAACAGTCTAAGAAATTAAACAAATCCCAAAGATGTTAGTGAAAGTTTCTTCTGCATGTTCAAATATGGCCATATCACAGCATTATATATTTTAATGAAAGTTTTACTTTCTCACATTTTTTCCTTGTATGATCAATTTAAACTAAAGACAGATAGAGCAGAAACATGCTGACAAAGTATTAAGCACAAGGAGTTAGTTTCAAATTGATCAAAAATAATTCACAAAGATAATTACCAAAGGAACATCTAAAATGATTATTCCTCCTGAATCCAAAGGCATGCTTCCAAAAATAACAAAGAGCTGGAGACTTGTTCAGTGGTTGGATAAAAAACATTTTCAAGCTTTCTACTGGAAATTTAAGATACAAGAAAATTTCAGGAAGCTAACAAATCAAAGAAAAGCAGTTTTTATTCTTTTCTTTCCTGTAGCATTTACAATATCTACAACTAGCTAAATCTGAAACTTAATCAACTTCACAACTGTTCATCATTCTCCGCCACAAAAAAGAATCATATACATAAATATGAAAAAAAAGCAAAGGATTTGATCCATTGGCAAATGCATGATGAACTAAAAGACCATCACAAACTAATCAAAGATGGCCACAGAATATTCACCAGGAGCAAGTGAAAAAAAAAATGTAGTTAAGCAAAAATTTCCAATGAATGCATGGTTAGAGAAACTACACACCTTCCCATTTTGAGGGTCCACTAGCAGTCCATCTAAGTGATCTCCAACAACAGTCATAAGCTTACAGTCTGGACTGATTGATGTGTGCTGCATTAAGAGCAAATAGTAAGGAATCAAGGAACTATACATCAAATACAATAAATAAATTATTTTCATAAAGTCAATCAATGCAGAAAACATACTTGAAGCTCATAAAAATTGTGATGTGATACAATGGCCATGCTCGAAGCAAGAAAATCAGTTCAAGACAATCAAACAGTACAAGAAATTCAAACGATAGAGGAAACTAGTCAACTTCAATCCCTCTTGACCTTTATTGATTATGCTTCTTTTCAAGCAAATCTTGTTGTCTCACTTATTCTCATATAAGTGAAGATTTCACTAAGGTCAATTTTTTGTGCAACTTTAAGTCAGAGCCTCATTTACCCCTGCATTGTTAAGCTTTGAGCTACTCCTGAAATAATCCTTTTGGCATTTCTGGCAAGAAAAATGTTTGCCCTACTTGATTGGATCAGTTTCTTCATGCCCACTTTCACGGTTTTGGAAATATTAAGATGAAAATCAAAAGAATATGGCCCTGCATGGTTTGTGGGGTGCATTTGATTGGAAGGGAATATCATATCCTTTAAATTTGCTATGGATAGAACTGTGTGTGCAGTTTCTCTTTGGTGTTCAGCATATGTATTATTTCATGGAATCGGCATCTAAGATATGCAAAGAGATTGGAAAGCTTTTCCACATTGACTAATTTCAGTAATAAAGGACTTAGTTCTTGTGTTATTCTTAATCAGTTCTAAGAGTCTAATCCTGCATCTTTTTGTACTGTTTTCTCTCTCTATTTCTAATACAATTTTCTCCCAAATAATTAAAAAAGAAAAAGAAAAAAAGAAATACAGCAGTCTAAGAGAGGAAAACTGAAATGAACCTGAACAGGAGAATAATTAACCAACAAGAAGCAATTTAAAAAAAGAATATATATATATACTGCATCAGTCAGATTGCTTAGTGAGTGCTCACATTCACTGGCCAAGAGAACTGGAGGTTATTCACAAGCTGAAAAGTTTCTGTGTCATATTCTCTCACACCACAATCATTATTGGAAGCAATTATATGTGTTGCGCCACTGCAAAAGTTTCCATGTCAAGCAATATTCATGTTTCAAATTGACACAAATAAACTTGGTATGAAAATACCTCAAGCTGTCATATATTTCAATTGAATTTGTTATAGCATTATCATCATGTGTGGTCCGTGTACAAAAGCTTACTCCTTTCTTATCCAAATGCTGCATTCAATATAAACATTATAAGCTGCATCCAACATAATCCTAATAGGATAAACTAAAGGAACAGAGAAAACTAGTAGGCTTATGTGGCAACAATAATTCCTTCTACATGCACAATAAAACAAATAAGTTAACCTATATACTAATTACTAAGTATATATTGCCAACCCATATGGGTAATGTCTTCCATTAACACAAAGTAACTCATCATTCAGTGAAGTATCAGAAACCCAGAGAACTATGTATATGATAAGGCACAAATCACATGGACTCACTTTACAAGTAAGCTCTCCTTGGAAGCCGCCAGCAACAAGAAGATTATCCTTGACAGTCAATGTGCTAATTTGGGTCTGTGAAAATCCTTCCAACAAATTTCCTGCATATCTCTACAAGACCAAAGAATGCATAGTTAAGTACAGCAAGGAAATTATAAATGTATACTTAAGTAAAACATTATTGAAGCCATTTAAAAATGCACTCCAGTGAAGCATTAAACACGCATGGATATTAGACAGCTATAGGTTTATTATGAATAAAAACGCAGGTTCCACATATAAGCATGAAAAAAATGAATATAATACTCTTATTCCTCTTTCTTTATAGATAACAAGGTGTGTAAGAGACTGCATTACCTCAGTAGGAGCCACATGGCCAGCAAAATTGATTATCTCAGACAAATTACCACTTAATGATGACCAATGATAGACTGAGTAGTTGGAGATAAGGTAGACATCATGTTTTGAAGTTGCCCATACTAAGTTTCTCAGCTGCATCCCACAAACAAATATGTCATTAGGCAAGATTTTAATTCTTCTTCAGTAAAATTCCTTCAGGCTAAAAATTATTCAAACCTTTTCTATAAGACCATAAACTATACAAAAAACAGTACTTTCGCCTGCAATGCAAACGGTCACATGCTTGTTTTGTATATATAACCAAACAACTTTAATCCAATATAGTACAGTCAAAGGATTAGAGACACAATAGTAAATTTGAAGATTCTCCGGTCTGTTTTTCTCAATATACACTGATAAAACTGATGTACAAGAAGAATTACAGCCACACAAACCACAACATCTTGGTCACGGCAAATTGACCTAAATAGGTCAGTTACGGAAACTAAATCCGTAACTGGGCCTGGTTACAAACATTTTATCAGGAGGGTCTGTTTTCTAACGGTGGCAGAAAGGGTTTGAGCGCCACACCTCATAAGTTGACACGTGGCAGAGCTTGATTGGCTGTCATGTTGAGCGCCCATGACCAGAGCGCCAAGCATGGCATTGGTTCACGTGTCAGGTTGTGAGAGGGCGTATTGTGTGTAGCGGGATCCGTGCAAGCGCATGAGTGTTTGTAACCAGGCCCAGTTACGTATTTAGTTTCCTTAACTGGCCTATTTAGGTCAATTACCCAATCACTAACCAGAGACAGACAAAAACCAAAATAACACATCCAAGTACACGGATAATGGCATAAGTTTCAACTTTTAAGTCATACTATAGCAACTGCTTACTAGCCATTCAAAGAGCAAGAAATCAATTAGGTGCATACAGCACATTTAAAGTCAATATACCTGAAAATGAAGGATGGTAGGCTTAACCATTCTTGTATTATAGAAGAACTCATAGTAATTGCCACCCTTCTCCGTTTGCGTACACTCCTGAGACCCCAAATAGAACAAAAAACAAACTTTGAACATCAAAACTTCAGTCAAACAAAATTCTGATTCCATTTCCCTGCTCCCCAACAACCCCAAACAAAGGACATAACAAGGGGCAAAGAGGAATCAGAAAAGAAAATACCTTGTCCACAGCTTCCCCTGATGTCAGAATGTTCTCAAAGTTCCTATATTGCTCAAGCCTTGTCAATCTATACCTTTCCCTTGAAATGTTCAACCTCTCCCATGGAATTCCCTGAATATCCTTTCCCTTTCTTGCTTGAGCAGCTGATGTATCTGTGACCTTAGTAAGCTGTTCCAATCACCAAACACAACAATAACAAACACATCAAAAAAACCTCAGCTCAGCGAATGATTACATGCATAAAAACAACTTAAAAAAAAAAAATAAAAATAAAAAGTAAACCCTAAAGAGAAAATGAACAAAACACACCAGATACTACTACAACAAACAAAGACATCAAAACAAAAACCCATTTTTTCTCAATTCAATGAATGAAAACATGCATCCAAAAACGAATAAAAATACTATTACACAAAAAGGAGAAGAGACAGAAAAAAAAAAAAATGAAGAAAAACCATTTCATATTCATCAAGAACAGCCTCAGCAGCAGCCTCAGCATTGTTTTGGTCATCATCTATGTCATCAAAGAAATCGTCTTCGTCCAAGTGATCAAAAGGGTACATGTCATGGTACGACATGATGCCTTTCGTATATCAAAGTTCAAACCTTTCCTTCTTCTTCTTCTACGAATTAAGAAACCTTAATCATTGAATGGAAGAAGAAAAAAAGAAACAAAGTTACCCCTCCTCCTGCATCTTAATATATCAGTTAATTACTATGAGTTAATGGAGTAAATCAGATAATAAAAGGGGATTTCTGTGACTCCTGCTTTCCATAAGTAAAATTTCAAATAGATTTTTTCTTTTAAGCTATTATTGTTTTATTTTTTAACATGCAGGAGAAAAACAGAAACTTTGCAAGAAATAAAGTTCATATGAAAATATAAATTTTATCTAATATTAATTTTAAGAAATATTTTTTTTTTGTAAGAAAGAATATTAATTTATAATATATATTTATGTGCACATTTTCCTTAAGGGAATATTTTATGGGTACACATCAAACCATGGCTAAAAAATGGAAAAATAATAGAAAAAAGTATTGGTTTGTAAATCTATGATTCCTATCTTATAATTACTAAGGCACGGAAACGCAATGGGTATATAATTGCAATGCGAATAGCGATGAGAATGTGGATATGAAATTGAATAAAGGCACATTGTGTGTTGTGTGTGGACGAAAAATAAGATGATGACAACCTCGTGCTACACTTGAGATGTTTTCTTCTTATTATTATCTTCCACCCCACTACCCAATGCCATGTCCCTACTATTCAAGTCACAAACATATAATTAGCCCTTAAAATATTATACTTAGTCTAACACTCAATCCTTTTGTTTTGTAGTTGGTATAATAATTATCAAAATTTACATCGTTGCTGATGATAATATCTGTGACGAAGGTATAATTACTATAAAAATAGATTAGATAAAAAAAAATATCTTCTTTGCAAGTTCTTAAACATTGAGTAGGGGTAAAAAGTTATTGTAAGGAGTACAAGAAAATGTAGAGTGAAGTTTTATAAAGTAATTAAATTATTTTTAATGTTGATTAATTAAGATGGATACATTTTTATAAATCTTTTGAATAGTCTTCTACTCCTATCGATTAAAAAAAATTGGTAGGTTGAAAAGAATTAAACAAATGCTTTTATTAAAGAAAATGACATTGTGGACATAAAATTATCGTTAAATTACATCAAAGAATAGTTTATGTTCTATTTCTTGAGAGTTGAAAGTGGTTCGGATTTTTAGTTAAGCTCCTTATTTTTAGTAAAGCGAAGTCAAATTATTTGTTACCGAGAAATTTCCGATTTTTGTTACCAAAATGTTTGTGTTGCACCGAAGAAAACACAGATAATCGATTATAAAACATTGAGATAGTTATTGCACCAGTCAAAACCTATATTTAATCACATTGACTAACTGATGAATTTTATTCAAATTGATCCAACTGTGTTGAGACCAATAGACAGTGAGGATTCATTCATATTGTGATGTCTTTAAAGGTTTAAAGACCTTATGTTTGAGGTAAAATTTGAGTACCAAATCACATGACCCATATGGTAGCTGCAGGCACGCAAGGACTTTAATTTAAAACTACGTCATGTGACAAGAAAATTTTGCATTAAATGTAAAACAAACAGTGGGAAAAAAAAAATCATTCATCCATCCACTAAAAAGGATTAGCAGATATTCCATGTAAAGAATTGTGCTACACCATACGCCAGAAATAAGTCAAAAATAGAATTTACACAAGATTATGCTCCCTCAACATGGGGCTAATATATATTTCAATTTCGGTTTATGTACGTTATTAGTTCGTTGACTCTCGACGAATACTTTTCTTCTGGCAGAGCTCCAATTACAGTTCATCTTTAGTATACAGGAGTTTTGCTAGTTTCCAGTGAACTTGAGCAAAGTGAATTTCTCTGATGATGAAAATTTGGCAGAGCAATAAACTTTTCAATGTCTGCTGTAATTTTAAGCAACCTGTAATGGTTTGTGTAGATCTACAGAGGTTTCACTTTACAAACCTCAATCATAAATCCACAATCAATAAGCAGCAATAGCCATGCTCTCTGCTGCTCGGAGAGTCGGTCCCTGGGGCCTTTCACTTCAACAAGCTTGGCTTCACCACTGTACTCACCATGAAAACGCCATAGAAGTAAATCTGGCATTCCACTAGACCAGCTACGATAGTCTTGAGCCAGAAGCTCACAAAGAGATGCCAAACAAGTGCCTCCAACACATGTAACAATAGCACGGAGCTCGTCTAAAGAATGGCTATCCCATTTAACTCCTCTGCATGCTGTTCCAATGTGTGTTTCCCATGACTTAATAAGAAACTCTTCAGCCATGCCATCACGAATTTGCTGCAGATGGGATTCTATACTACTCTTTCTCGCTGTATAAAAGCCATCAGTACCAAAATCCAAAGGAGCATTCTGTAAATTCAAAAGATTAGCAATAAATAAAATTACAATGAAAGAATATAACTGTTTCTAGTCAAATACAAAGTACAAGTCTACTAACATTAACAATTTATTTTTTAAACCATATTAAGTAAAGGATTATTTATTCAGGGAATGCTGTGATCATTTTCAGTATCTGATCCATGATCATTTTGTTAGAAAGTTTATCTTATGCATAACATAAGGGTTTTGGATGGATCTTTGTTAAGAAAAACTCTCCTAAATTTAAGCTTTTGATCTCTATGAATGGTTTATATATGTAACATGCCCCCCTCATGTTAGAGCCCCTTGCTTGAGTCGTGGACAATGCACATGACTACTGTGTTAAATTTTAATTTATTTAAAAAGACTGGGGTAGCAAGGATTGAATCATGACCATTGGTCAAAAAGACTTGACTACACAGATAAGACAGGAACAATAGATAGGGAACTAGAGATGGAGTAGAGGGGGAAAGGTAGACCATGAAAATTATATTTGTCAACAATCTATACATGAAACTGAGAAACTTTTATTTCATAACATCCCATGACACATCATACAGGAAATATTATACATCAATGCAGCACAAAGTTGTAACCCGAGAAAAGATGTGAAGTGAATTACTGAATCAAATATACCTGAAATCTAGTATAGAAGACATTTGGCACATCAGCAAATATGACATCCCACATAAGAAGCCCAAAAATGGTTAACCATATGCCACTCTCTGCATGAACACCTTGCCATCCACCTCCAGCCCCTGCGTAGTAATGCAAAGCAAGCTCTTCCACTCCACATTGCTTCCCCTCTTCATTGTAGTACCTGTTCTTTGCTCCCAATTCAGAATTCAGTGGTCTCCCTTGAATAAAAACCTAACTTGTCACATAAGACACAATGCCATAATGATAAAGAAAATCAGTAATGTTAATTTGACAAAAAGGACACAAGCAAATCAGAAGCAAGAGTCATGGAATCATAAACAATCAATTTATTTACCTCAGGGATTTTTCGCAGAGCAGAACTAGAAAAACTTGGAACTTTCCAGCGCCTTGGTGGTTTCCCCAAGCGAAGAACCCGCCTTTGCAGTGCCATTCTTGAACCAGCACGTATCCATGTATCCAGCAACCCATTTTCAGCTATTTGAAGGCTCTCCTCAAAGCAGCCCAGGTGCTCCAAGTCAACTGACAACCTCAGTGTCCAATGTCCACGCCGTACATCACAAGAGAAGACATTTAGCAACCACTTGAGTAAGTTAATTGCATCAGTATACCTGAGAAGCAGACATCACTGAAAACATTTGTAGTGCACTAGATAAATAAATTGAAACAATACCATGTCTATATAAGCTCTATCTATTTCAGCAGAAACAGAACAGTAGAGAAATAATTGAGGATAATTTGCTCTAGTTTCTTGCAACTCTGTTTTCCCATTAATTTATGGTTTTCTTTTTTCTAAAAATGGACTCTAATAGTACCATAGTACACAAGCTTCAAATGGTTCTGCTATAATATTTGAAGACTTCACTCTTATACATGTTTAGGAATCAGGACATTCCCTATATGTGTAAGATTCTGCTGATTAAAGCAAAAGACTCCATACCTACGCTCTTCCTCAAAGAAGGAAATCCCTGCTGTGATGACTTTGGAGTATACACATGATGCTGTAAATAAGCAACGAATCGAAGATACTGATTCAGAAGTTGAGTACTGGATGGGCAAATCAGTAGATACACAGGATTCAGCTATCTTTATGCACCTTAATACCACATCAGTTTCGTTTGCATCAAGACCTTCATCCATAATTTGTGCCGCTTCAATGGCCTGAAAACTTAATGTCACACATAGAAGAAGGAACAGAAGGTCATAAATATCTCTGAACTTAGACACATACCTCTTCATATGAGAGCAGATTCTGTCGATTTGAGAAAATTGGTTCTGATATTATGCAGTTGTAAGCTGGATACTTGATTTTTCCCATATCAACAAGCAGAAAGGATGAGAGATCCTGTTCTCCATTTAAGAAGAAAAGTCTCTGCAAAAACATAAATAAAGAATACCACTTACATCAGATCTAAATTTACCCAATTTGACTGAATCTTTCAACCAAAATAAACAGTAGAAGTCAAAGAGGCACCTCAGTACGCCACATAAGAGATTCAGCTTTTGAAGAAATCTTAACGCAGGAACCAATTCTATCCAAAATCATAGTAGATAGCTGTGGCCTGAATAAAACATGAACCGAGTATTACATATAACACCAATTGACTTCTGTAAAAGCATGACCAAAAGTTTAATACCATAGTATGCCAGCATGTCCAGAAAGAAGACATGAAATCAGATGCTGCTTCTTCATCCCATGACCACCACTCTAGAACATGAAAAGAATATACTAAATTTAATAGCTAGCTCATCATAGAACTGGCAAGGAGAGACAGAGCAAATATCAAATAAAATGCATAATCTCTGCCTTATTATTATGTTGTTAACGTCTATGTTTATATAGAGAACCAAAAAATATTCAATTGTTTGACTCGTATCTGTCCACACAGTATGTCTCTTACCATGTAGTCATCAGAAGCCAATAATCAATTTTTGAGCATCTACTATGGATACAACCAAATTTAGAAGGATTCACCCAAAATGCTCCAATCACTTATGATAGGAGACACATATATGCTCAGACTGCTATCCTATATAAGAATAACAGATCAAGAAAAAATGTAAATCAAAAGATTAAAAAAAGGAGGGCAGACGCATCGTAAGATCTGAAATATCGATACAACTTGCAAAATTGGCAAATAAGTAAAACCATCTATTCCACAAATTTGCAAAACAAGATAAGCTGTGCTGCTGATCAAATCAACACAAATCAGATCATTCACCATACACACCCAAAATTAATCATTCATCCAAGAAAAGAAAAGCACATCCCACTTAATTCAATTTTTCTCTAAAACTAAAAGCCAAGATCTAACGTCTTTCATTTTATTTAAAAATAACAAAAAAAGATTAATAACCAAATGGGTAGGCATTGAACATCAACTAACCTCATTGCCCAACTTCAGTAACTTATCTGGAAACCAATTAACAAACACCAAACTCAGACTTTTCAACAGACAACAAATTTGTCCATGATAGATTTCACAAGAGGCAAATTCATATCACTTCATGTGTATCAAAGGAAACACCTATTATTTATTAACGAAAGGAAATTGATACCCAGGTTACAAACTCATGGAGCAATACATGCAACTTTTACACAAACTAAGATCAACTGCATACAATAAAAAATAAAATAAAAAAAAAAAACTAAGGAAAATATTATTTGCACTACTGCAATCCATTCATAACGAAATTAAAGCAGTATATATTGCTCTAAGACTAGCAATTGATTTGAACCTTTTTAAGCAAAATGCACCAAATTTCACGCAACTCAGAGACGCTGAGGATATTCAAGATATCATTCACATTGCTCTCACATAGTTGATTTGCATCTTCAATAGAATGTACATATTCTTTCTCTGCAATATGATCATGCCAAAGATACAGATTACAAAGGTGGAAATAAGGTTTAACAGCATGAAAACAAGCTATATAAGCAAGGAAAAAAATAAACCTTATAATTATTTTGAATTACCAGCAAGTTCCTTGACTGCCTTCTGAGTATCCACTATTTCAGGATATGATATACTAGACATGCGAAACCAAGGTCCTTAATAAAAGCCCAATGTGAAAAATATATCAATTCCAAATCAAGAAACAATTTAAAATGATAACGAGCTAGTTTAGAAAAATCACAACTATAACCAATTGACTTTTTTCTAACAAAAGTGGAACACTATGGTTTCTACTTGGATAGTTTGATATAAACAGAGGAATTCCTATTAGATAACCAGATGCGTTACAGCTAAAAATTTTCAGACAGGTGGCACTGCCATGAAATGAATAATCACAGTATCAACAATTGGGATAACAATTTAGTGCCTCATGGCACACAACTGGAATTAAAAATAAATTTGAAAAACAAGTTAAATTTCAAAAAATTCAAGGAACCTTTTCTAGTGTATAGCCGGATGAAAAGCCTCAGACTGTCATTTGAGAGTGAAGTAAATGACTCTGTCCAATCAGTCCATAGATGAGAGATTGTTTAAAATATCTGATAAAAAAAAAGTTAAAAGAAAGTACAAGTCACAAGTATTAATACCTATATAGTTTTTCTCATCTTCTGTTAGAAGGTGAATATTATTTTTTAACACTTCTTGTAGCATAAGACAAAAATTCAGCTGATACTTTACAGATGAAGGAGGATTCATGCTTGCAAAATCAACAACACATTGAACATTTTTCCACAAGCATTTAAAGGTCTCGTCCGTAAACTTGCTTTCGGCATCTGTTGTTCTGTGACACATAATCTGAATTGGAACAATATCAGCAGAATGTTCTGGAACAGAAGTGACATGCCCCTGGAACAAGTTCAATAGAGAGAAATGATAAGGATTTTTTTAGTGAAGTTTCTTAATATTTGGAGTAATTATATGGATTATCGAGAACATTTAAGTATAGACAACTAGCTTAAATATGTAGGTCAAGAATTCCAGAAGAATGCCAGTAATTATGTAATTAGACCAAGTATCCAATAATAGGTGATATATTGGGTTCTGCTTAACATCTTTAGTTTCCCTTAATGAGCTTAATATTGGTACAGAGTCTAATTACTCAAACTATGGTTAGATAAATAAGAAATAAAGCTGTATTTTTCATAAAATAAAAACACCCAATTGAAACCTAGGGATCATGCCTATGTTTCTTTCCCTTCCTCTCAATTCTAATCATTTTTCTTCATCTTTTATTTTTATCAACTACCCCTAAGAAAGTTGGAACAGTTTTAGAATACACTAATTTCCTCCCTTAATAGTCTACTCATACATATAAAAAAAGTTGTTTATGAAGTATAATACACACATAGTGCACAACTGAACTCTCAGGTACCTTGTATAATATTCTAGCTATCCCTTTGTCACAAGTAAAAAAGCAAAAGAAAGGTGATAAATACCCGAAATTCAAGGCCATAGTTGTCGATAAAAGGAGACAGGTATTGTGCTAGCTCACGGGGGAGAAAACCTAATGACTCAGAGCAAGTAGAATCTACAGAAACAACCTGAACCAAGAAAAACAATGAGCTCCTTGAAACTACATACAAAAGATACCCGTTACAAGCAGCTTATAGAGGTAAAAAGAAACGAACCTTGATGGCATTGGGGTCCTTAACATTGTAAGGATCCCTGAAAAGAGAGATGGTGGTACCAGCATATATCTCTTGTCGATTTTCAGCATATCTCCTACCAACAATGAAAGTATCAAGCGTGTTCAGTTTGTAATCATCAGACACCAAACTGTTCGACAGCGAGGAAGATGAGGATGCAGTGCTAATTGCAGAATCAAATTCTGGTTCGTGGTGAATTTGAGGGAGTTCTTGTTTTTGTTCGCATTTTTGTTCTTCAGACTCGTCGTCACTGGAATGATGAAAATTGGGTTTGGAATTGGATAAGGTGAAGTTTAACTGAAGAAGTGTGCGTTGGGAAAGTCTGCGTTGTTTGGTTGGTTTTGGTTGGGAGAGGGAGAGACAAGCATCTGAAAGTGGAAATTTAGATAAGACAAGAGTGAAAACAAAAAGAAGAAGCATACATATGTATACATAAATACATACCGAGATGAGAGTTTATTATATGGTGGTTATCTCCGGGAAGATTGTGACCGCAAACAGGACATTGTACATGTGGTTGTGGTTGCGATGAAGATGGAGATGATGCCTCGTTAGAATTAGGATTAGGATTAGGGTTTGCATGGGAAAGAATAGAGTGGCGATTCGGAAGGAAACGTCGCCGTTTGCCGATTAATCGGACGAGGCTTTCCTTACCGCTGAGTACCATTTGGTGGATACTAGTTACGGAAAGAGCGGGGAATGAAACCTTAAAACTCTTTTTTAGCTACAATTATTTTTATTTAAATAGAAAAATATTATTTTAAAATCTTCCTTATAAATAAAATATTTAATTTTCTAATAAATTTATAATATTATTCCCTTATTTACGTTGTTTAAACGTATATAATTTGAAGAGAAAATTAAATATTTTATTTATAAGGAAGATTTTAAAATAATATTTTTCCATTTAAATAAAAGTAATTGTAGTTAAAAAAGAGTTTTAAGGGTTTCATTCCCGCTTTTTCCGTAACTAGTATCCATCAAATGGTACTCAGCGGGGAATGAAACCTTGAAACTCTTTTTTTAGCTGCAATTACTTTTATTTAAATAGAAAAATATTATTTTAAAATCTTCCTTACAAATAAAATATTTAATTTTCTCTTCAAATTATATATATTTAAACAACGTAAGTAAGGGGATAATATTATAAATTTATTAGAGAAATTAGTCCGGTTGAAATTAATTTACTATATCATGTATTTTAATTCTTCTAAAATTTTCAAATTATCCATTTAAAGGTATCTTCTCATATTTAGTAGTCAGTTTTTTATCAAATACTTCTAAATATTAATCCATTTTCATTAAAAAAAATTAAATAAATCTATTATTTCAAAAATAATTATTTAACTGTATTATCTGTTTATATGATTAATACTATTGCATTTTATGCAATAAAGATTTAAAAAGATGGAAGAAAATGTAAGACAAAAATACTACTCATTTAACATCTTATTAAATTAAATAAATAATGATTTTCAAAAACTGATAATGACGAAATTCAAAGTTGAGATTTGCAAATATTAAAATTATTTAAATATATAAAAAATTATATTTTTTATTTTGTATAAAATTTTAAATTTTATGATTTGTTTGCAAAGAGACATGAAAGGGACAACAACTATTTCTTCATCGTCTTCCTTACTTTTCCTGCAGCAAAGAGACATATCATTTATACCTATATACATAGGTTTAGGTCAAGTATTGAACTCTGAATAAAGATGGGATGAGAAAAAAAAAAAATATGAAATAAGAGCGATGAGAGACGAATGAAGGCAAATCGGCAAATCATCTATAACCATGTGCATGTTTAGAGTCCACTCAAGAACATTAACCCACCATAAACTATCATAAACAGTTCCATATACGGAACCTATGAACGAATTGAATGGACAAGATGGATTCCCAAATATTAATGAGGGTATACAAATGGAGGTGTGTGCAAACAAGATAAATTAAAAGAGAGGTGAGAGTAAACATGGCCTTATCTCTCACTCCTGCTTTACTGTCCCCATTCTCAACTCAGGCACAAAATAACGTCGTCTAGACATTCTCCTAAGCTTCATCTTCCCAACCAAAGAGAGCAAAACAAAATACCCATATTTCGTACTAAATAAGTCACAACATTCCTTCACAAACATTTACGACATAAGAGCGATGAAAACGCGAAATGAAAGTAAGTGCAAATACTTTGCTGCGGAGAGGTGAAAGTGAAATGAAAGAACGAAAGAACCAATACCTTAGTGCATAGGGACTTGGTCATGCACACTTCAAAGTGAACATCGTCATCCACACTTCAGGGATATGTGTACAAAATTATATTTTTTATTTTGTATTTAATTTCAAGTTTTATAATTTTTATTAATTAAAACCTTTTTTAAAAACAAAATATTCAATTTTTATTATCAGCATAGGAATGATCATGTACGCTTTAAAGTGAACTTGGCCATGCACTTCACAGTGGTGGAGTCTAAAGTTAGATGCCAATTCAACAGGCACTACTAATATGCATAGTACTTAAAGTTAGATGTCAGTTCAACATACACTGCTAATATGCATTGTTTGTAACCATGTAACTTTCATACCAACAATGCATTATTATACTTTGTATTGTTAGATGCACTAACAAAAAATCACATAAAAAATAATAATTACAAGTAGTTAAATCTTGTTATGTAAATAAATTGTTACACATGTAAAAATGTATATATATTTTTTAATTTATTTATTTTATAAATAATATTTAAGTTAAATTAACTTATTTAACTATATTAAATAAAATAACAGATAATTAAAGTATTTACTAATATATATTTGCAACTTCTTAGATATTAACTTTAGATTTAATTAATTTTTTATGCTTATAATTTTATAAAATTTTCTTTTTAATCCATACAATTTATAAATAATGATTGTAATCCATAGTTTACATTTTTCTTTTTAGCTCTCGTCCCCACTGTCAACCATTAAAAAAACTAAACTAAAAATCTGTGAAGACAAAATATAAATGAAAATAAATAAAAAAATGAGGAGAAACTATGAGCATCCGAGAGCTCCCAAAGAGATTGAGTAAGAAAATGATTTAAGTGCATCTATTCTATTCACATAGATAAAGTGCATGCATTAGAATAACTTTACAGATATTATTAGCAAAAATGTGTATCTAATTCTCAAAATAATATGGTGGGGGAAAGAGTTCACGACAGTTGAATAATATCACTCTTTCTTTCCTTTACCAGGTTGGTTTCCCAATTGAATATTGTAGAAATTCTTATTTGTTTTTTAATTTAATCCTAATGAAACTCGAGAGAAACAGTATGTCTGCAAAATTCAATGCCCAGTCGTTTATAATATCTGGCTAGGGCACAACAGTCACCAACTACTCAGGACTTTCACCCCCACAATATATGGGTTCAATCATCTATAGTTTACTGTAAAATGGGGGAAAAAGAATTGACTGCTACTGTCAACTAGTTGAACGAGTTTTTTGTACTACTGCATCTGTTGCACTGCGAGTTCTTGTCAGAGCATAGACGCTAGATAAACTCATTCCAAACAATCGAGAACCACTCTGTAAAGACAAACACAACAAGGTCAAAAATATGAGTAACACAGACAATAAAACAATCAAATAAAATTTCAAATTACAACTAGGGAGAAAATTCAAACCAAATGGAAAATTTTTCAATATATACAAATGGGTTTTGTAAGGATGATATCTCATTTCACAAATACAGAACATAAACTTACAACTGCTAACCACAAATAAACCACTAAAATTATCTTGAAAACACGCATGTAATGGAGCATGGAAATTCTGAATGGGATGTCATGCGAAAAACACGCAGTTAGTTAATCAATCTGAATTTAGCACTTCAGAAATAATGCAAACCTGGAAAGATCCACCAGAATTCGATGGAGATGGTGGATCAGTTGACACCGTAGGTGACAAGGATCCAGTCTGTTAAGAAAACATATGGTAGGAAGTAAGTAACGTTCTCAATTTGTCTACTATTCACCAACCGAACCAAGCAGATACTAAGACATGCATGTCCAGGAAATATAATCGAAACACACTAGCACATGTTTAAGTCATTATTTGTATATTTATATGGCAGTTACCCTTGATGATGGCGTAACGGATGGGGGCTCAAGAGATAGCCTAGAGGAACCTGACTGCAAAACCTGTATAATTTAGACTAGAGTAAGCATAGGAACAAGTTTCAAAGGAACAAACCAAGGGAAGGGTGGTTGTCATTCTGTGGCTTATAGTTAAATAAAATATTTACTAGAACAAAATCTACTGTCTAATTGATGATATAGCAAATAAACAGAAAGAAACTCA
Organism: Hylodesmum podocarpum; assembly: GCA_026586105.1. NCBI lineage: Eukaryota > Viridiplantae > Streptophyta > Magnoliopsida > Fabales > Fabaceae > Hylodesmum > Hylodesmum podocarpum. The sequence goes on along the minus strand of JALJEV010000014.1, from coordinate 263,379 downwards.
AAAGCAGATCTGAAATTCAAACTGCAAAGCCAAGCGAAACCAAACAAAAAATTATTCATTGTATCGAAAGTTTTGCTCATGCCTGAACATTTTCTGCAGCTCTTCTATTCTCCAAACTCTCGGCAAATTGACACAACATGTTTACTCCTTCAGTTGTAACCACCTATGCAGATTAAAGTCCGTGAATAGTAAATCACATATAATCAAATTATGCAACGACTGGAGTCAAATTGACTATACCTGCTTCCCTTCTATTTCTTTAATTTTTGATTCCTGAGAAGCAAAGTAATCAGGATTAAGTTAAACATCCAACAAAAAAAAAATAAAAGAAATAACTGAATTCTCGCAATTGATTTACCAGAACATTGACAGCAACACAGACAGAATTGAAATCTCCACGTGTCATAGTTGCTTCCCGTCGAATTTCAGATACCTGCAAAAGGAAATATTCTATTGCTAAACAACAAAGAAGACAAAACTAGAAATCATAAAAATTTCTACTGACCTCCTCCTTGGTACTTTCAGCAACAGCAGCACATTCATCTAAACTTTTATCCAGACCGTTCATTCTTGCAGATAATTTCTTCTTGGCATCCTGAAATTATTGCAGATTAGTAGATTGAGCAGATTAGTAGAATGCAAACTATAAAAGCATCATCTTTTATAGAACACACAGTTCCTTCTCAAAATTTTGTTTGATAATGGAACTACACTGATTTCCACGATGAAAACGTTAAATGTGAGCTATGCACTTATTGCAGTCATAAAAAAGAGAAAGACCACCAAATTAGAGTTCAACAGGTTTACCACCAAGTAGCAGCCCTGCTCATAAAGGACAGGTTTACCCTAACATGCCCTTCCACTGTTTCAGGGGAACCACACATGACCCAAACCCTAAAACAAAAACTAAGTTCCTATTCTTATGTTATGTATATTTTCTAATTCAAAAACATCAGAACAATATGCAAGTAATAGTATTATGCAAAATATTTACTGATTTGCTCCTCTACATTTTGTTATATCGTGATACTCTAGTGAACAGATAGGTGTCATTCATTGTCATCTATAGTGAAAAATGTGTGGTTTTCTCATAATCTGAGAAGAACAAACAATACAATGAAAAGGAAAAATTACCTCAATTGATTCATAAAGCTTCCCCATCTTATTACCTATAGATGTGCATGCATCAGACAAACCACGTTTTGTTGCAAACATCATATCAGGAAGCTTCCATCCCTGCAAACATACAAGAGCCACAAAACTAATAAAAAGACAGACGTAACTGGAGATAATAAGATAAGATTACAGTAAGAATATTTTTTAAAAAAAATGAAGAATACAGAATGAGCATCCAGCTGCTCCAGCATAAATTTTAGTATAGCGAAATTGGAACCTTTTGGTCTCTAACAAAATAGCAGATAGCATTTATAGAAAGGACTGATAATCCAATATTTGAATTCAAATTTCAGCCACAAAAACTTCCAACAAGAATGTATTACTACAGCATCCTGTTATTTAAATCAACAATTCAGAGAATAAAATACATTACCTTCCACCAAACATATCCATATCCTACCACAACAATAACAATCACTGTTACATATTTTCTTCCACCTGTGCATTTCCCAAACAAGTCAGAAAATAATACAGAAATAAAAAATAAGCAAACATTGGTCAGCTTGTGCAATGGAGACACACCACAATTAAAACCAGTGTTCACAGGGTTTGTAAATTAACATGTCAGCATTTATTAAATTCCTTCAGAAATTAAGGGAAAAAAGTCATTATAATGGATAAAAGAAAGTAGCTAAACAATACCCGTTCCACTTGTATTTACAATAGTGATTGATCTATCTCTAGCAAGAAGTTGTAGTTCCTGCCGAAGGCTGTCTACCTGTAGATCAAGGGTTTATCAGCATTTTCATTTACTGTCATATATATTACTATACATTTACAAATATGTCATTTATTAGTAGCTAATTCAACAAGGGACAAAAAGATCCCACTTCAACTACTAAAAACTGTAACTCTCATCATATGAACTGAGAAATGTGGTCATGCTTCCATTCAATTCATGGACTGTACATTATACAGCTAATAGCTGCTAAAGTATATACAGCTTCATCATGCACACCCATCCACCCTTTCTCAGATGCTATGTATCAAGTATAGACAATTATATGCCAACCTCTTAAGCTAAGATCACTAGTCCTTTCACACCATGCTTTATTAGCACTCTAACATTCCTGCCCCCAAACCAAATTCTAGTACAACATTCCTGTAGTTAACTAGTAACACATCAGATCACACTAACAGTTGACAGTCCTAGACGATGCAAAACAGCTAATAATTAGCAAATGTGATTTTGCAACACAACTATCTTAAAAAAGCTGGATCACGTTGGATTTATGTAGTCAACTCAATGGCAGTAGCATGTATGCTGTAAAGAAGCCAAACCAGACATGTATCCTTTGGGAGAACCACATTCATAATACATTTCATTTTTAGTTGACTTATGTATGATGCTCTATGTTTCCATTTAGCATTAGTTTTGCTAAATATCAGGAAAAACCTACTTCAGAATGGGGTAACAGAATCAATGCTATCGATCATAATACTTCTGACCTATTTGGTTGTTTCAGTTTTGAAACATACAACTGAAGCTATTTTTAGTTCACAGACAAGTATGATGTTAAGATTGGCATTTACATTAAGCACATTTACATATAGAACATATTTTCAAAACACAAATTCACTCGCTATGAATAAGACACGTGTATGAGTAAAAAAAACCAATATGCATATGCTAGGAACCCAACTCATGTATAGGATTCACTAAATGAGCGTCAACGTGATATGAGACTAAACATTACTAAACAAAGAATTAGTCCTAATTAAAATGAAATGTCAATAATGAAAAGGAAACAACAGCAACAATATGCATACCTGAGCCATCAAAGCCTCATTATGTGGCTGTTTTTTAACAGTTGGAGCAGGATCATTGCTTTTGAGTTGCTTGAAAGCAACCTGGCCAAAAAGTCTATAATCAGTAAAATGTGTGCTTACTTAATTACCAAGAACAAATGATAGTTACCATATACTCACTATATTAATGGAATTTGGAGCCAATCACAATATCACAAAAAAAAATAATAACATCCAGAATATGACTGAACTTCTCAAGTACACACAACAACCAACTGTATCCTAACAAGTGGAATCAGCTACATAGATCACACAGGGTTCTATCAAAAAACCAAAATTTTAGTAAAACTATTTACAACAAGGTATTTTACTATTTCTTCATCTTCCTGTTTATGTCACTCTATCTTCCATAAGTTTCCTTTGATCCATTTTTCTCACTAGACTAGAGCCTCTATTGGTCATCTAACATGATTAAACTACCTTACGAGAGTTTCCATCATTTTCTCCTAATAGATAGATGCTACCCCAACTCCAACTGTCTCCAAAAAATCAAGTTCATCTTATGACTTTACATCCACCTCAGTGCTCTTATCTCAGCTACTCTCCCTTTTTCTCTTGCTGATAGGTTACTTACTACCCAATATTCACAACCATAGGCCACCTCACATCTTAAAACCATTCAGTAAAGCTTCCCTTAGTTTGATAGACTCCTTATATGAATTTCTACATCACTTTGTAGTATTGGATAATGAATCCAATCCAAGATACCTAACACATATATGACTTGGGGCATAGTCATATACTATTGTCTTACTCCTACCTAACCAAATACCCTCTGATTCCAAGTGATGTTTAGCCCAGAAAAATAAAAAACAGTGTATAATAAACTAGAAAAATATCATCATTGAACTTATTATTATATTAACTTCCTTTAATTTTCTATGATCACACGAGAATAAAAGATTTTATATTGCATACACACACACAAAAGCTATTTCTGTGCTCTTGATGACAAGCTTTAAAGCTTGAGCATAGCAAATTTATATTATCAAGACTATGTACAAACTTGAGCTTGTTTGTTGAGTCATCTCAGCCTGGGCCTAAGTTCAAATGCCTACAGAAAGTGGAAAAAATTATAATTTTCCCTCACAATTCATTAAAAAAAATTTACCAAATTTAAACTTATGTTGAAGGGTCCCTTCCTACAGACTAGATTCATTTTTGCTTACATGAGTTAGAGCATAACCACTTTATTTTCTTACATTTCGTATAATTAAATTTCTGAAAAACACATCGCCCCAAACTCATAATCTCACATCTCATATCAATGACACCCTCTCCTACCCATATGCACACAACACAGCTACAGACAGTTAAATTCCCTCAAACTTCTATTATTGTAATTGGCATCTCAATCATACCGCTTTGGACACCCAAAAGAGGAGAATCACATCTTATGCTCGAAACAGAACCCCTTCATATGGATGAACATAAGGTGTAAAATTAAAAAACCTATAAGCAACCTCCCCCACATGAAAATAAAAATAGAAAAAGAAAAAAGAAATGCATCTATGAATCTATAGCACCAGCATAGCACCCTTACATGCACATAAAGAATAACAAAAAAGAACAGTACAACCCAGAGAAACAACAAGTTAAGCTTATATCAAAAACTAACCTTGAAAGCACCAGAGACTAAACTAGAAACATCTGGCAGACTTCCTTCTTTAGCAATCACTGAACCAACAATACCTAAAACACAAACGAATTCACCATTCTCCAATAAGAAAGCATAAATGCGACACAACAACAATAATCAATAACAACCCTACCGATGCAAAATCCTCGTTTCATCGAAAAATAAACCAAAACCTAAATTAACAAATTGGGAAAAGATAATTGAAATTGAATACAAGGGGAAGTGGAGGAGGAGAGCGTGAACCTGCACCGAGAAGAATGGTGAGCTTGCCGAGTGAAAGAGCCATGGCGCCAGTGAGTCTCAGCAAGTAGCAGCTAGCGAGCGCACTCTATTGCTAAGCATTTAGAGCGAAACGGTGCGTTTAGGGTTCGGCGATGGTGAAAATTGATCTGCGAACCAACGAGGCGCGACAAGCGTAATCTGAGAAACCCTTGGCGTTCGAGGTGTTCACTGCTCCTTTTTTTCTTCTCAGTGGACCCTAGCTTTGAACTCTTGAAAAAAACAAAACAATAATTTAATGAATACTAGTATATTAATAGTGTATGGTATATGCTCCCTCTCAACTTGTGAAACAAGACACTTCTGCATAAATAATTTAAGATAGACCATAAATTTTTTATCTTATTAAATATTTGATAAATAATAGATAATATAAATAAAATAATATGATATTAAATATTATTGGAATTTAAAATTTAAAATATATATAAGTGAATTAGTTAATTAGTAATGATAATTAAATATAAATGATTTATATGATTTTTGTAATTAATGGATAATATTGTATTGTAATTGTATATACTATGTTGAAATTTATTAAAAAATACATATGGCTGATTATTGATAAGTTTTTAAAATAATATTGAAATTCAATTTTAAAAAAGAATGATTTAGTGTATATATAAATAAAAAAAATGCGTTGGATATGATAAAATGTTGAGAGAAATCTAAAAAATTATTATCATTATGAAAAAAAAAACAGCTAAACTTTGATATCTTATTATTATTGTTGACTAGTGATCTTTGAGAATATTGTCGTGATTGTAATGCGATTTTTCTATTTATATATTTGTGTGCTTATAAATATTATTGCATTTGTTATCTTATTAATTTCTCTTAAAAATAAAAATCGTTTGTATCTTTTTCAATTTCCAACAAAAATATATATTATATTATTTTTTTGAATTAAATATATATTATAATAAAAAAATTAAAATTAACACTAAAGCATATATTTCTAAGGGAAACATTGATCTTTACTAATTTTGACAATAACTTGACTGAACCATTAATCTAATATTTGATAATGTATTGATGAAATAATTAATAAAAATTACACCCATTATATACAAATAACATATTTTTATACGATGTGAAACTTCTAACAATAATTTCAGAAGTTAAGACAAATTAACATAATGACCTCCTAACAATCACCTCCATAATAACATTATACAAGATACTAACCAAGAAGCCCCAGCTTGAGAAAAACCATGCAATATAAATAAACAAAGAACAAGCTATGTAGGTAGATTCAGAGAATTATTACAAAGAACATTTTGAACCAAAATTCCATCACATTTATCAAATGATTGAAATTTGAAACTATCAGGTAGGTATTGTATCTCACATAAAAAGTTGTATCTTCATTGTACGGACCATCCAACGTTATTGTTGTCATGTTAACCTCCATCAGGCACCTCATCATTTCAAGCTGGTAACTAGCACCATCAGCTTCAATTTCCTCATCCTCTTTCCTCATCTGCATTTTTTTTTTAGTAACAGAAAGATAACTTTATGAGTCCAATGTTGAAGAATGAACTCAGAAACAGAGAAACAAAGAAAGAAAAGGAACGGGGATATCATACTTGAAAGGGGAAGCTGTTAATAACTTCAAGAACACTTCCAACATCCTCTTCCCTCATTTACAATGCTTAATTATCTTCAGGATAACCTGATCAACCAAGCGTTGAAAAATTTAATCTGCAAATAGTCTCTAGTATAAAATTTTAGATCCAACATATAAAAACTACATAAAGTTGCTTCAACTCATAATTAGTACTGGGAAGGAAACTGTAAGTAACATTCTAATTCAACAGTAATCTCTGCACAATCTAATTTAAATAATGATGTCACATGATAATATTATTCAAATCACACTATATAATTTAATTAAGTTTAAAGCTTAATTTACACATGCCATTAACTACTAGTATTGGTGAAGACCATTTTCAATTGATGTTGGACGAAACACTTTTTATTGATGTTGGATTATTCTTTAGGTAATGAAATTTGAAATGATAATACTAAACAATTTTACTTTGTTAACAATTACATATTTGGTCAACTACTCACTTCTAGAATATGCACTAAAAAAGTTTTTTCCAATTTTTAACATGTAACTTGTAAATATATTTGTACCATGATATATCATGCCATGCTATTTTAAGAATTTCAAGCAGCATAATAACCATGAACATTGTATGGTTATTTATTTGATATAATTTTTTTCATTAATATCATATACTCATTATTGCACAATTTAAAGTACATTCATCCATTTATGTACTTTAAAGTTCATTCATGCCTGGGGGTGAAGGGGAAAGGGAAAAGAGATATTCCACAGGGATGGGTATCGAGCTCCTGTACTGGGAATTTGCAAGCAAATATCCCAACCAAGTGAACCGAGCTTGTGGTTCCATTCATATTTGATTGTTATACATTACAATGCTGATGATGAATAATTTCTCCTTCATGCTTGTAGGGGTTCATGATTCATACTGGACACATGCATGCGACGTGGATAAAATGAACAGAATACTTAGAGAGAAGTTTGTAGAACTCTACGAGACCCCAGTACTGGAAAATGTATGCTTTAAATGCTCATTATTTATATCCAATGTTATTTTTCCTTGGTATTGTAATTATATTTGTGGTGAAACTGATTTCGTTAGTGTAAATATTTCTTATGGTGAAATGGTCCCAGCCTGATTGATGATTTTAGATTTGTCTGTAAACGAGTAACAGATGCATCTTTGGGATTGTGCTTTGTTTTCTGGGATTTGAATAGTACTTTTTCATTGCTATATTTTAGAAAGATGGGAAAAACATGCCCTGTGTTATTTGATAAGATATAGAGTCCAGAATTCTTTTTGTTGAGCTGGCAGGAGAAAGGAATCATAGTTTTTTTGTTTTTATACATGTGTTTTGATGTTTATACATTATTGCTAGATTTCTCATCTGTTTTTTTTTTTTTTTCTTTTTGTTTTTGTCTGTGAACAGTTAATGGAGAGCTTTCAGAGTTCTACATTTTACACTATTCATTTACATTTGTAATAATTTTTCTCTTGTAAATATGAAGACACACCTGTTTGAACTAGTGTAACTACAATTTATAGTGTACATGTGTTAACTTACCAAATTTTGGTGACCACAGTTAATGCAATATTGGTCAAAAGCTAAAGATGGTTAATGCTAACAAAGTCTGGTAATTGAGACATTTGAATCCCTAAGACCATTCATTCCCTTGAGATTTGTTTTTTTTTTTTTTTTATTTCGCCGGTCCATTTATTAATCCGATAATATCACAGTGAAACATTATCAATGTCCACTCGATTTTGGGGTGGATTAGGATGGAGGATGGGAGAGATAGAGAGAAGAAAAAAATAAAATAAAATAAACAAAATGATGAATGTAAAATTTAATTCATGTAAAGAAACAGGGAAAAAAAATGAAGTAAAAGAGTTAGATATATATTTTATATCATAAGAACCCACAAAATCCTTTAAGCACTTTGGTTTCATTTTGTGTTTGCTTTTGGTGACGATCACATCTCTCTTCTCTCACTTCTAATTTTAAACAAGAGTGTGAAAAGACATATTCGAAAATTTTTTGCTAAATTATATATTAGATCTCTGTATTTTATTTTAACATTTAATTTCATCCTTAAATTACTGAAACTTTCAATTAATTTTTTTTAAAAAAAGTTAATTCATAATAACTTTGATTTATACAGTAGTGATTAAAATTTTTAATCTCTGAACAGTGAAACTTTTATATCAAGTGGGGAAACTTTTATATCAAAGACATGATGATGGAACTCCTTGCTGTAGGTGTGTGTGAGGAGGAAAATGGACTCATAACTGCCCTTGCATGTGTAGATGGAGCAGCAGATATTATGTACATAGACGGTGCCTGTTGGACTGGTTTCTAACTTCGGGCACCACCCACTGCGAAGTGTTAGACTGAAATCAGTCTGCTGACACTTGAAAATTGTTGTTTGGTGCTTTAAAAGTATCCTTTACATACTGTAGTAATAAATTTTAAAGGATTAGAAAGTGTAATATGGGTGGAAATTTTTGCTTTATTTTATTAGTGTGATTTTGTTCAATTTTATTGGATTGTAAATGGAATGGTACCTCCGCATGCATTGTCTCTCTTCTTTTCATCCAGCTGATTTTGTTTGTTGTGATTTGACTGGCTGTAAGGTTAAAAGTTCAGACCTTTCTTTAATATATCAGTTAAATACTGAGTAATGGAGTAAATTAGATAATAAAAGAGAATTACTGTGACTAGTGTTTTTCAGAAGTAAAATTTTAAATAGATTTTTTTTATTTTTTATACAATCAACTTGTATTTTTTTCTAATCAATCTAAAATCCTAGACATTAATATAAACATTTAACATCTTAATATTTTTAATATATTAGTGTTATTTTAAAGTATTTATAAGAAACTCATCATTATTTTTATTAATAAAAACAATTGTTGTTTTATTTGTTAACATGTAAAAAGATAAAATTTAAAAGAAAAATAAAGACATTCATATGGAAATATAAATTTTATCCAATGCTAGTTTTAAGAAATTAATTTTCTTGAAAGAAATAAAGAATATTAATGTATTATTGATTAATGTCGTTACCATAACATTTAAAAAGATTGTATCATGGTCTATTTAACGTGAGTTCAGTTTGATTATGGTTTTCAACTAAAATTTTTCTGTAAGTAATTAAATTTATTAAATAATATATGAATAAATAGAACATTTAAAAAAAATAGATAGAGCCTATGTTATGAATGAAAAATTAAAAAAATAAAAAAACAAATAAAGAGAAATATAACATAAATCTAAAAAGATGAAAGCTTCTTAAGTGGTGAAAATGTAAAAAATAAAAAATATTACAGTTATCACTATATTTACATCTTAACAGTACTAATTATTTTTATTTATTTATTTTATGAAAGTAAAACCTAACTCTAACTTAAATTTAAATTGAAGTCTTGATACTCAACTTGTAAGTGGTCATTTTAGATCTATTCATTTCTATCTCTCCCCTTACAATTTTTAATAACATAAATTATAAAGATGAAAACAATCCCTTATAAAATATAAAAATTAGAAAATTTTTAAAAAAATAATTACAAAAATATTTAGTAAACTATTGTATATCCATTATATAAAATTTAAATTATTTAAATCTTTAAAAAAATTATTTTTAATATTTAACTTTTTAATCGCAAAACAAAAACCTTATTTGTCAATACTATATCTTGTTACCAGGTTAATTTTTTTTTTTATGTATTATCTTTCATATATTTCTTTTATTATAGTTTATCATGCTTTTCCTCCATCTTAATTTTTACCAACTAATAACTTTTATTTAACATGAATACACATGTAACTTTCATCAACCGGGAGTTTCATTACGCGTTGTACTCTTAAAAATTGACACTTAAAAAATTATATAAAAAAATAATAATTATAAGTAATTATTGAATTTATTGTTATACATGTGAAAATTTATATTTTATTTTTTAATTTATAATAGTAGTATTTTAAAAAGAATTTTTATAAGTATCATTTAAATTAAATTAATGTATTTAAATATTAATTAAATAAAACAACAGATATATAAAGTATTTAGTAATATGTATTTACAATTTTATTAATTTTAATTTAGAATTTAATTAAATTTTTTATGCTTATAATTTTAAAAAAAATCCTTTTAATCCATATAATTTATAAGTGATTATTTTAGTACATAATTTACATTTTCTTTTTCTTCCATCTCACCATTAAAATTTTAATAATTTTGTTAAGAACACCTGCCTAATAAAAGAAATATATACTTAACATAATCTTTTCTAATTTGTACTGAACTGAAACTGTTCAATTGGAATAACTTCTCCTATAAGAGATGAAATAAATTATATAAAAAATATAGGTCAGGTGTATGTAATTAATTTTGTCAATTTTTTTTTAACTTTTAATTTAATGTATCTCATCTCAACCAGATTCTCGTGAAAATCATTATTATCATTGAAAATACTGATAATATTTTCTATTGAATTCAAAGTAATTCTTTATCTATGTCTAAATGAGATAATTGATTAAAATAATTTATTTATTTTGAGAAATTAAATTACTATCAATTTAATTGAATTGTTGAGATAAAATGTTTTGAAAAATTTAAAATGGTATTATTTTGAGAAGAAATTTTAAATAAATAAATTTAAAAAATTTCAAATTCTATGTAAAAGTGAGATATTTCAATTCTTTTTAGTCATTTTATAATTTTTTTTTCTCAATTCTTCTGTTTTTCATATATTTTTTAATAATTTAAAATGATTTCATGACTTAAGTAATTATTTATTTCTAATAATTTTTAAAATTATTGTGAAACTATGCAATTCAAAATTTTTTAATTAAGTTACATTTAATTATTTATAATTATTTTTAATTAAGTTACATTTAAAATTGTTTTGTATTAGATAAACACATTAATAAATAGAATACATCAAATTATCACACATATTTTATAGAACGAGATAAAAGAGATCAATTAAGTGTGATTAGATATATGGTATGGTCGTTATCGTGACATAAATTGAATTTGTAATGTGACAACTGTTTACAATAAAATTAATAAAACTTTTGGAATTTCAATTCATAGATATCTTGAAAATTTGTTTTTATTAAGGTAAAAAAAAAAAATGGAAGTCTCTACCTCGTTCGAGGACTAAAATAATTATTTATATGAAATTTTGTATTTTAATCGATATTTTCTTAATAATTTTGGGAAGATATATTTCTACATTCACAAAGCTTTTTATACATGGAGAGAAGAAAAAATAGAAAATATAAGTATTATAAATGATACAGATATAATAATTTTATTTATATTATATAGTTCTAATATTTATGATTAATTTTTAAAATATGTATGCAATTAAATTTAAGATTTTTAATTAAATTAATATTTAATTATATGTTTTAATAGTTATAATTGTATAAATTTTTTCTTTTTAGTCTTGGTAATCTGTAAGTGACCGTTTTAGTCTTTATAGTTTATATTTTTTCCTCCGTAATCCACTTCGTTATCAAAATTTTAAGTGTCATTTATTAGAGTATGGTGATAATTTCGTAACAGTTAAGTGATTTTTTTTCTGTTATTTTCTATTTATATTTTTATATGTTTTTTTAAATTAAATTTATTTAAAAGTAAATTATACTCTTCAAATTTTAATAATTATAATATATTAAAATAAAAATTTAAATTCACAATAAATAAATTCCATAGATGCAATTGGATTATCATACACATTTGACAGCGTATTAATGAAATATTATACATGCGACAAAACAAAAATTGAGAATTAGTTTTTTTATGATCCGTAAATCTGTTTAATTATGTAATTAATCTTTGATACTAAAAAATAATAAATGAATTTATTTTTAATCATTTTTATTAAAATAAATTTAAAATATAGTAAATTATACAATTTGGAATTATAACAAAAATTTATACATTAAAAATAAAAATTAAAATAAATTATAAAAATTAAAAACTCTAATAAAATTAAAATTTTATTTATTATTTTCAAAATATAAAAAATTAATACATCAATGTTTTATATAGTCTTCCGCTCAATTGATAATTTATTTATAGAGTTTTGATATTATGAATTTTATATACCATAGCATGTACAATTCTTCATCGTCTTTCCTTCGATTTTTTCACGTTTTCACTTCTCTGCACTAACTTATTCGTTATTCACTCTTTTATTTATTTTGTATTTTATTTCGTACTTCTAGTATTTATTTGCTCTTTGATGTCACTCTTTATTTTCTTTTATATGTTTTTAAAGTTAAATTTGCTTCCATATAAATTATAGTCTTTCAAATCTTAATAATTATAATATATTAAAATAAAATTTAAATTTATTTACGGTATACTAATACAAGCCTGATCAAATGAAGAGTATCACTCACACGCGTTGTAATCAGATGCATTTTACAGCATATTAATGAAATATCATACATACATATATATATATATATATATATATATATATATATATATATATATACTATAGAAAAAAATTGAGAATTAGTTCTTTTATGATCCTTAATTCTAATTAATTATATAATTAATCTATGATACTAAAAAATAATAAATGAATTTATTTTTAATCATTTTCATTAAAATAAATTTAAAATATAGTAAATTATACAATTTGGAATTATAATAAAAATTTATACATTAAAAATAAAAAATAAAAAAATTAGGAACTCTAATAAAATTAAAATTTTATTTATTATTTTAAAAAAAATTAAAAAATCAATACATTAATATTTTATGAATTCTTCCACCCAATTGACAATTTATTTACACTAGAGGAAACCCAGAGTTTTGATAGTTCACATAAATTTATATACTATAGCAAGTAATAAAATTTAATTGTATATTTAGTCGAAAAAAATTGAAACTAAAAATACGTGGATCCAGCATTGTATAATAATTTCTTCATCTATTTTTTTCATCAGATTTTCTATAATTTCATAAATTTTCTAATAAGAAATTAGTAGAAAACATTTGTTTTGAAAGTGGATAATCAATTAAAGATGAAATTCAAGTCACTTAAACCAAAACGAGTAGATTTCTTCATGCAACCACTTCGGTCAGTTCCCACGTAGCCAGGTTTTTTTCCGAAGACTACCCAACTTCCTTCGTAATTGAACTGATTTTCGAATAGAAAATCTATGTCTCCCATTCCTTCATATCCTGGGTATGTTTTCACACACCCATCAAACTTGTTATAGCTACTCATAATTGCCAACCCCTTCAGTTTTATAATAATTTTACTTTATTAACGATGCAATATGTCTACACTCTCAAATGGTATGAATGTATTGATGAAGCCTTCATCGAATAGATGCTCTATGGGAAACCCAGAATGTTTGACCGTGCCAAGTATTTAAGAGCTGGAAATCGCAACAGTGTAGGAAGAGTGTTGCATAATCTTCTATTCAACATCTTCACACTAAGAATCGGGTCTCGCGATAATGTAAGCAACAGATAACGATTCTGTCTCTTTTATCTCCTTCAGAAGGAGAAGATTAGCTTACCCCATGTGATCATGAATCACTGGATGGATTGCTTGAGGAGAAGGAACCTGCGCAAGAAGTCAAGTGTTCCTTATCCTGCTTTGTTTGCCAAGATCATCCAAAACCAAGAGTTTGAAATCAGAGGATGTGAATGGTATTCAAGTGGCCCTGAAATCAAGCAAGGCACTTTCTCAAGAATGCATCTGGACCTTGCTCCATGGACGACAAATGAAACGCATGAGAAGATGCTCAACCCCAGATCTTCTCAATCCTCCTCATCTCAACCTCAACCTTCTCAGCCACAAACACTGACCCATACACAAACCTCACAACCGCAACCCGCACCTCAACAAACTCGCCCAAAACACAAAACCTTCATAAAAGACCCAGAAATGCACCCACTCCATCTCAAACACAAGCCCAAACACCTAACCCTCCTCCATCCAAACCTACTGTGTCGTCTGAACCGCCTGTACAAGTGACAGAGGTTCCTTTTGAGACGACTGAAGATGTGCCACTTGTTAGACGAAAATCAAGGTTTATCAAGTTGAGGATATCAAGAATGGATTCGTCTACCCAAGACAATGCATCTTCCAAAGAAGCGTCTAAGGATGTTGAGTATGCTAATGAGCGAGCAGACGAGAGCAAAAAGGCAAAGCTAGACGATGCCTATATCGCTGATAAGGAGATGCGCAAAGCTTATGATAAAGGCGCAAGAAAAGGAATTGTTGAAGCCTCTACAATCTTGGATGAGAAAAGGGAGTTAGAAAAAGCAAGAAAAGCATCCATTCTCTCTGAAGCTGAAAGAGAGCAAAGATTCAGAGATAGCTTCAGGGGCATTGGATCGTCTGAAGCCTCTCACGCTCAGACTATTTCAGAGGGCATAGGCAATGAAGAAACTGCCTAGATCCAGAAAGACAATGCAATTCTTGCTGAGAACTGTCTACCATGCTAAGTGAATACTTGCCCTCTATGGAGTTTGGATCTTCAACTCCAATAGACGAATCAAGACAAGACGTTGCAGTCTTGACTTCGTCTTCTATTCGTGTCATACCTCTTTAGACGGTAAATGCTGAGTCTGAGGAAAAAAGCTGCTTACAGACTATGCAGCCTTCGTCTGTCATTTACAATGTGGAATCATCATCAGACGACGAAGAATGTCTTGTCACAAGACATGTGGCACCAAATTTAAAGATTCCAGCAGTGGTCAAGTGTCTACCCCAAGTTGTTTATGATCATCTGAAAGCTTTTCAGACGTACAAGGTCTATCAATCCTAAGATTCAGAGGATGATAGAAGAACATAAGAACACATCTAGATTCTGCTCAGGCACTTCATTTGATGAAGAGTCTGTCACCTATGGCAGAGTCTACCCCGGTGGAGCCTATGCGTACACTCTTCCATCCCATATGCCTCAACACTATCAACTGACAACCTTCAACAGGATCTACAAATGGTAATGGGAAGAAAATTTCAATTCTAAGATGGACTTTCCTCTGTTTACCTTACTTTTGAAGGCAACTGAAGTAGACCCCATTGTGATAGAGGTTGATTCAGATGAAGAAGTAGTTATGCCTACTTCTAGACAACCTCTTATGATTGAAGCTGGAGGTCCATCGTCTGAACCGCGATCACCTCAATCATCAGACGACTCTGCTGATAAGTACAATGCCTTGAAGCGGAAGTATGATGCTCTTAAGGATAATTGCGAGCATTTGAAGAAGAACAACAAAGAGCTAGAAGAGTCTCAACAGGCCACCAATGCCAAAGTTGAACATCTTCAAAGCCTTGTATTTGCTTTGTTGAAGCAACAACCACCACCTTAGTGATTCTTTTTGGTTGATTTCAGCCCAAGGGGGAGAAGGTAAAGCAAGCATTTGCTCAGGGGGAGCATCTGAAGATGAAGACGAGCGTCTATAGTGAGCTTTGGGGAGAGCTCTTGTACAATGGGTATTAGACTCAGGGGGAGAGTCTTTATTTTTTTGTTGTTGTCTTTATTGTCTTTTACTCTGTGATTGTATCTGAAATTGATTACATCTTTGTGATGTAACAAACTTATAAAGAAATATTATTTTCAGAAAACATTGTCTTGATGTAAATCTGGCATAATTGGTATCATTTCACTAACTTTTGTTTATGCAGATGACTTCGTCTTTCCGCAATATTGGTATGGTTTGTAATCATAAAAAAGGGGGAGATTGTTAGATCAAGGGGATTAACACTTTTAAGTGTTAATAATTACGAAACAGACGATGCAAGTGTAGACGATGTGAGGACCACAGATGAAAGGTGACTCTTCAATCTGAAAAGTCTTATTCCATGTCTCCTCAAAAATGTTTCATCACAAAGAGCAGACGATGCAATCATGATTGTAGACGATACTACCTTAGAGTGTTAGTTGACCGTCTTTTGCTCTATCAAAGACCCATCATCTACTAGAAGCAGAGTGAAGACAAACGACACAGAAAATGAAGACAGATGAAGTAACGTGTGCAAAATGTCATATTCAGTCGTTACTCTTAGAAGTTTCCAAAAAGGATATTGGGTACTGTGCAAAACCTCTGCAACACGAAAAGTAGATCACACTTTCGTTACCCAAACTGATCAAGTCAGAAAAAGGTGCCGAACATGCGCTGACTCCGCTGCAAATCATTAATTATTCTGATTGATCTCTGCCACTGATGGAAAGTTTCAAGAAAAAGGACAACGGTCATATCTCTTGAGTCTAACGGATCTATTCAAACTGTTGCATATATAAAGGTCTTCACCTCACCATTTCAAGTTAGCAAAAATGCTACTATAAGCTGATTATTTGAATTCGCTCTTGAACTTATTCTTCATTGTAAAAACCCTCTCTACGAAGAGGAAAACTTAAGTTTATTTAAACTTCTCTAAATCCACGTCTGTGGTACTTTAGCCTGAGGAGGCTGTGCTTGCAAGAATACCTTTCTTTAGTCTGAAGAGGCTGTGTTTCAAATAATACTTGGTGGGTTAGCCTAGGAAGGCTGTGATCAAAGAACTTAAGTTTATTTAAACTTCTCTAAATCCACGTCTATGGTACTTTAGCCTGAGGAGGCTGTGCTTGCAAGAATACCTTTCTTTAGCCTGAAGAGGCTGTGTTTCAAATAATACTTGGTGGGTTAGCCTGGGAAGACTGTGATCAAAGAATATATTGTATTAGCCAGAAGTGGCTGGGTTCAAACAATACTTGTAACCTTTTCACGGTTGATAGTGAAAACTCAGTTTTTGTTGGGTAACTGGACGTAGTATGATATAGATGAACCAGTATAAAAACAATTGTGTTTTCTAGATTTTATCTTGTTGTTAAGTCAAGATGATTTAACATCTTAGTTTTGATAATTACAAAACAGTCTGTTGTGCATGTAGACGGAAGAGCTCAGACTGAAGGATCAGACGAAAGAGCTCAAATCAAGCATCGAACGAAAAGAGCTCGATCAAGCATCGACGGAAGAGCCTTAGATCAAGCATCGACGGAAGAGCTCAGATCAAGCATCGATCAAGAGCTCGGATCAAGCATCGACGGAAGAGCCTCGATCAAGCATCGATCAAGAGCTTCGATCAAGCATCGACGAAAGAGCTCGATCAAGCATCGATCAAGAGCATAGATCAAGCATCGATCAAGAGGCATCAAATCAAGAAGCATCGATCAAGCATCGATAAAGAGCACGAACAAGGAACAGACGGAAGGAGATGCATTTAATGAATTCAACTCACAACTCATTTATTTATTCATTCGTCTACCTCGTTTAAATGAAGTTCAGTTGAGTCATTCGCACTAAGATTTCAAATCTAAAGAAGCAATCATGAGAAGCATCCAAGATCAGTATAGAGATTCGAGCTTACACACCAAAGTCAAAAAGGTCTTCACCTTTTGTCACATCTCTGTACAAGTCAGAAATAGTACTACGCACAACCTAGTCCGCTAAATCCGCTGCGACTCTTATCAATCAATCAAGTACAACTGACAACCTTTTTGGAAAGCTCTCAAGAAGATCTCTCAACGACTCTCAACGGCATTCAAATGAGTCTAACGGCTATTTGAAGAAGATGCCTATAAAAGGACTTCATTATTTCAAGAGAAGGCTGGCGAACTGCATAACAAAGAAAATATATCCAAACTTCAAGCTCTCAAGCAAAGTTCACTCGCCCTGAACTTAGAATAGATCTCATTGTAAAACCCCTCTCTGCGTAGAGAATAAACTTATTCTTTCATCTTCCTAAATCCACTGTTGTGGTGCTCTTAGCCTGAGGAGGCTGTGTTTCAAAGAATACCTCTATTTTAGCCTGAGGAGGCTGTGTTTCAAAGAATACCTATGTTTTAGCCTGTGGAGGCTGTGTTCAAAGAATACCCTGTTTAGCCTGCAGAGACTGGGTTCAAAGAATATTGGGTTAGCCTGAGAAGGCTGTGTTCAAATAATATCTGTATTTAGCCAGGAGTGGTTGGGTTCAAAGAATACTCATAGTGGAACCTTAGCGTGTTGCTGGGGAACTGGATGTAGTCTTGATCAGACGAACCAGTATAAAAATATTGTTGTCTTCTCTATTGTTTTATCTGTTAACTAACAGGGGATAATAACTTGAATAGTTTGATAATAAAATCAATCTTAAAGAAGAAAACAATCTTGCGTCTGATCAAGCTTTGAAAACAACAAACGCAAACGCATCGTCTTAGAGAAAAAAGTTTTAAAAACAGTCTACACAATTCAACCCCCCTTCTTGTGTGTTTTTGTACTTTACAATTTGGTATCAGAGCTCAACCTCTAAGGGTTGAGCGCTTAACAACTGCTAGAGGAAAAGATCCGGGATGACGAACTCCCAGACGATGCTCATTGCAGAAGGCTCCTCCATGAACACTCCTCCAACTTTCTCTGGAAATGATTACCCTTACTGGGCAGACCGGATGGAGATGTATATCAAGTCTACAAAATATAAACTGTGGAAGATCATACAGAAGGAGACATTCCCCTAACCAAGCCTGAATCAGAGTGGGGAAATGAAGAATATACAATCGCAGAGCTCAACAACAAGGCACGTTATGCCATAACGTGTGCTCTTTCTAGGACGAATATAACATTTTGTACCTACAAAACAAAAAGAGCTTTGGGATGCGTTGAAGATCTCTTATGAAGGAACTGAAGATGTCAGACTTAGGAAAGCTGCTACCCTTCAAAGAGAATACGAAATGTTCTCCATGGAAAGAGAAGAATCTATAGACGGAATATTTGGAAGATTCCAAACTATTCTGAATGGGCTAGCTGCATTGGAAATTACTTTTTCAAGAGCTCAAAATAACATGAAGATTTTGGACAGCTTACCTGCACCATGGGAAGCTATGTCCATTGCTATATCTGTTGGGAGAAATATGAAGACCCTTACTCTGGATGAACTCATTGGAGCACTGAGAGTGCATGAAGTTCATTTGTGTAAAAGGGGGAAGCTGAAAATTCAAGAGCTTATTGCTCTATCCAACATTGATGAGCTTGATGGAGAAGAGTCAAGTATGAAGAAAGCAGAATCAACAGACTCAGAAGATTCCTCTGAAGAAGAAATCTCCTTGATGGCAAGAAGATTAAAAAGATTGATGAAGAAGAGGGATCCCAAAAAGATTAGAAGAAAGAAGAAACAAACATCTTGGGATGATCTCGATGATGAAAGCTCATAAGAATCATTTGAAGAAAAGAATGCAAATATTTGTCTCATGGCAAGAGACATTTTATCATCTGAGGTAAATCTTTTAAATATATCTAGTTCATCCTCATCTTCTTCAGAATCAGATTCAGAGTCAGACTATGGGGACATGTCATATGATGTTCTTCTCGCTAACTCACATTTTATAGCTCAAGAATATATAAATTGCAAATCTAAGTTCAAAAAGGCTTTAGAAGAAATTGAAAATCTGAAAGCTATAAATGTCCAGTTATCTGAGAAAAACATATCAGATGAATCATCCTCTTCGTCGATCTTCGAAAAAAGTCATCTTCTTCTTAGTCTTGAAAATTTAAAAGAAGAAAATGAACTCTTAAAGAAAGATTTAAACAAGTTCATCTTGAGTTCTTCCAAGCTCAAAAATACTTTAAACTATGGAAGATCTCCTCTTAACAAGAGTGAACTTGGTTATAATCATGTGACAGACGAAAGAAAATCACAAATTAATTCGTCTGTATGTAGAAACATGCATATTTTTCATTTGAGTTCTCCGAAACAGTCTAAAGGTTATGTAAGAACCTATGACAGACGGAACCTTACAACTAACAAAATTGGACCCAAGAAAATCTGGGTACCAAGATCAAAATTAATTTTTGTTGCAGATAGAAAGAGAGAATGTATAAAGATGGTACAATCTGAACAATGGATACATACAATGTGTGATCATCAACATGTCCTTGTTCTAAAACAACAGATCATGTAAGAGATCTACTCATCTATGGGTCTTGAGAAGACAGATTCACCAATTCAGACGGAAGAAGCAAAATTTTCAAAGAATGCAAACAGGTCGAATTTTAGAGACCTTTCTGAACGTGCTCTGGTGTCAAGAAAAATTGAACCCAAGTGTATTGAAGAAGTGCATTCAAATATCAATTGAATGGAGCTTGAAATAATGTTTTAAGCAAAGTGAGTTGCTCATGTGTACATCCAATAAAAAAAAAAAAACCTTTGATATTAATTTATTCAAAATGTTTTTCAATGATTCAAACTCTCTTACAAAGATTTTTAACAAATCTTGTTTGAAAACTTAGAAATAATTGTCTCATCTGAATAAGTTTTCTTATCTGTTTAAATTTCTTTTGTCTATCCTTATCGTCTATAGACAAAACGCTGCGTCTGATCATTAGTTGAAATAGTCTATCTGACTCTTCAACAGACGCAACGTCATGTTATCTTCTAACATCTCTGTTGAGTGTGCAGGACAAAGCTCTTTAATGTTTTACATATGTCTAGCTTTTTAAAGCAAGAGTCACGCTATCCTTAGATACACCTCATCAGACGAAAGAAGGTAATGAGAGATAAGAAGGCCTTGGAAGCCTCCGTGGAAAACCCAGATGATGCAAAAGATTTAAGAAAAGATGTTTTTGATGATTGCAGCCCAAGGGGGAGAGAAATGAGAAATACGGATGAGAGAGAAATAAGAATAAAAAAAAAGGATTGAAGAAATAATAAAAAATGTGTACAGCCCAGGGGGAAGAAGAAAAAGAAAGATGCAAAAGCTGAGGGGAGCAAAATAAAAAAATAAAAAAAAATAAAAAAAAGAGAAAAAGAAAAGATCAGTAATTGAGGGGGAGCATAATACAGGTGCTCAATCTGAAAGGAAGTTCAGATGCAGGAGAAGAAAAGAGCTCAGACTGAAGCATTAGACGAAAGAGCTCAGACTGAAGCATCAGACGGAAGAGCCTCAGACTGAAGCAAGACGGAAGAGCTCGATCAAGCATCGATCAAGAGCTCGGATCAAGCATCGATGGAAGAGCCTCGATCAAGCATTAGATAAAGAGCTCGATCGAAGCATCGATCAAGAGCTCGATCAAGCATCGACGAAAGAGCTCGATTGAAGCATCAGATCAAGAGCACAGATCAAGCATCGGATCAAGAGCACAGATCAAGCATCGATCAAGAGGCATCGATCAAAGAAGCATCGATCAAGCATCGATCAAGAGCACGACTGGAAGGAACAGACGGAAGGAGACACACGAATGAATTCAACTCACAACTCATTTATTTATTCATTCGTCTACCTCGTTTAAATGAAGTTCAGTTGAGTCATTCGCGCCAAGATTTCAAATCTAAAGAAACAATTATGAGAAGCATCCAAGATCAGTATAGAGATTCGAGCTTACACACCAAAGTCAAAAAGGTCTTCACCTTTTGTCACATCTCTGTACAAGTCAGAAATAGTACTGCGCACAACCTAGTCCGCTAAATCCGCTGCGACTCTTATCAATCAATCAAGTACAACTGACAACCTTTTTGGAAAGCTCTCAAGAAGATCTCTCAACGACTCTCAACGGCATTCAAATGAGTCTAACGGCTATTTGAAGAAGATGCCTATAAAAGGACTTCATTACTTCAAGAGAAGGCTGGCGAACTGCATAACAAAGAAAATATATCCAAGCTTCAAGCTCTCAAGCAAAGTTCACTCGCCCTGAACTTAGAATAGATCTCATTGTAAAACCCCTTTCTGCGTAGAGGATAAACTTATTCTTTCATCTTCCTAAATCCACTGTTGTGGTGCTCTTAGCCTGAGGAGGCTGTGTTTCAAAGAATACCTCTGTTTTAGCCTGAGGAGGCTATGTTTCAAAGAATACCTCTGTTTTAGCCTGTGGAGGCTGTGTTCAAAGAATACCCTGTTTAGCCTGCAGAGGCTGGGTTCAAAGAATACTGGGTTAGCCTGAGAAGGCTGTGTTCAAATAATATCTGTATTTAGCCAGGAGTGGCTGGGTTCAAAGAATACTCATAGTGGAACCTTAGCGTGTTGCTGGGGAACTGGATGTAGTCTTGATCAGACGAACCAGTATAAAAATATTGTTGTCTTTTCTATTGTTTTATCTGTTAACTAACAGGGGATAATAACTTGAACAGTTTGATAATATAATCAATCTTAAAGAAGAAAACAATCTTGCGTCTGATCAAGCTTTGAAAACAACAGACGCAAACGCATCGTCTTAGAGGAAAAAAGTTTTAAAAACAGTCTACACAATTCAACCCCCCTTCTTGTGTGTTTTTGTACTTTACACTTGTGACTAACAGGAATAATTAAAGAATAACTTAATCTCTTAAATCAAAATTTTCAAGATAAATTTGAATTATCTGTATTGGTTTCAAAAAAACAGACGATAGGATAAAATTTTATAAATATCACAATTCAACCCCCCTTCTTGTGATTTATTCTTTACAATAGTATAATACAATTTACTCTAGGAATAAAGAAATTGAAATGCTTATAATTTAGATAGAATTTCAAATTCTTTCATTTTACATGATTGAAATTCCTTTTTAAAATGACATGATTTTAAATTCTTCTAAATATTTTATACAAACAAATCAATTAATAAGATGATAATTCAATTTCTGAAAACAAATGAATTAGTCCACAAAATTGACTCATTAAAACAGAGGATTAGAATTCAAATAAATTCCACATGTTCTTTATTTATTAATATTTAAAAATAGAGTATTTAAATTAATTAGAGACTAAATAAACGTATAAAGTCAAAATGAAAATACAAATACATTTACAATTAGAATTATAATTTAATGTGTTCATAAATGTAATAAAAATAAAATTGACACTTTGTAACACTTTTTTTTAAAAGAATGTCAATAAATATATAAGAATATACTAGTGTTATTTTTAACTCACACATATAAAATAATATTGAAAACAAAATATCATTAAAAATTCAATTCAAAAAAAAAAGGTGTACTTCTCGACCAAGGTATAATCAAAACAAAAAGTTGATTACACACTTTACAATTATGTACAATTAAGGAAAAATCTAATGACAGAATAATTTTTTTTCTTCTCATTCATCATTTCTCAGTGTTGCTTTGTAATGCATTCCTTAATTAAACTGTATTAAATCACCATTTTGAGTAAAATGAGCTCGAATCTATCAAATACCTGGTCAAAGTTCAAATTTTAATTTGTATACAAAAAGTAAAAAATGTGTCCCTGCCATACTCCACTCAAATCACGCGAAAGAAAAGAACTTTATAAATAATACGTTATTATCATGTATCAAGATTTGAAATATTTCTTTCAAAATTTAGCAACAGATTGAAAATTTTGATAATATACATTCGGAGGCTAGTGAAATGTGGAAGAGTCACTCACAGGCAACCCATCATCCCTCTCTTAATTTCGTCTTGTAAAATTAGGAAGTGGTTGGAACTTGGAGGTGTGGTCCAGTTTTCAACAACAATGTACGTAATGTAGCAGACCACTAGCCATGGAAAGCAGCAGGGTCACGATCAGATATAAATCGATGGAGAAAACATTAAACAAGGACGAATACTGGGCTTTGGAGTTGGCTCTTTCTGCACAATAACTACTACAACTTCTACCTTTCACCAGTCATACCCATTTCTAATGCCAACAGTTATATGTCACTTATGTGTATGTTTTTGTGTTGACGATATCTAATGCTTTCTCTTTTCCTCTTAGGCATTAACTTTGGTTTTCATTATAATCTCATCTCAACTAGTACCTTCATTATACGTATGTGTTTGTATCTCTATTAACAGGCATAGCATGTGATCATCATCATAGTTTGCTTAACCCATTCAGCCACGAGTCTAACTCACCTTGGTGGAGATAACACGGTCCCCGCTCATAAATTAAATAATGGACGAAACTCACTCTCTAAAACATAGATAGATAGATGTTGATGACATATAAATTAATTATTGTTGAATCATAAGATGAGCGTACCTAAATCGTTCATGAGAACTTATTCCTTGTAAGAAGTAATTGCTCTCAATTTGGTGAGTGCCCGAGTGGATTAGATTAATGATGATGGACATCATTAATATAACTTACCAAATGAGACTAGAGACTCGACTTTAATACATGACTCAATCCATCCACGTGTCAAATATCAAAAGAGGTCTCAATATTTAATAAATTATATAATGCGTATAATTTATATGTAAATAAATATAGTTAATAATTATGATGACAAATGATTAACAATGCAAATTCAAATTAACATATTTATCTAAAATTAAATCTAACAATCTTCCACTTGGATATCATTGATTAATCATTAATGCAAAAATCATTATAAAAGTAATGTTAACTATCAGTAGACATCCATTACCGAGTCAATTATTATAAGCCTTATCATTACCGAAATAGCATCCAATATGGAAGTAAATCATACATATTAAATGCTCATAATAATGGATAACCCATCAATGGTTTGAGCATCCAAGATGCTGCAAGAGATACAAATCATAACGATGTCGTTTTACAAATATCTCAATACAAGGATATAAAATTTCAGACTCCCACTAACTTAATACATCAAAAGACTCAATTAAATCCATTAGGCTTATATGACTTCTAAAAGTTTCGTGCTAACTGTTTCTTCAACTTGTTAATTTCTGTCATACTAGGTCTTGCAATTAACATGTCATCAACATATAAAGCAAGAATAATATAACTGCCAACACATTTCTTAACATAACAACAGTAGTCTTCTTCACATTTATGAAACCCTCTGCTCATAAATTCATTAAACTTTTTGTACCACTGTCTCGGTGCTTGTTTCAGGCCATACAAACTTTTATGGAGCTTGCATACAAGATTCTCCTTGCCTTGTACTTCAAAACCTTCTGGTTGTTTCATAAAGATGTCCTCCTCTAGATCCTCATGCAGAAATGCAGTTTTAACATCTAACTGCTCAAGATGAAGATTTTCTGCAGCTACAATACTCAAGATAACTCTAATGGTAGTCATCTTTACAATAAGAGAGAAGATCTCTGTGAAATCGATTCCTTGTTTCTGCTGAAATCCTTTCACTACGAGTCTCGCCTTATATCTTTTACTTCCATCTGGTTCTTCCTTTATCCTATAGACCCACCTGTTCTGCAAAGCCTTCTTCCTTCTCGGTAGCTTGGTTAGAGACCAAGTTTTGTTCTTTTTCGGAGGATTTCATCTCATATTCCATTGCTTGCTCCCACTTGACTAATTATCTCCTCGCATAGCTTCAAAAAATGCTCTCGTTCACCAAAGATCGATCCAACAACAGATAATGTAATGAAGGGGAATACCTTTGCGGTGCTACTATCGTTCTGCTTGACCTTCTTACTTGGGTCTCAAAAGATCCACCTCTGTTGTTGGTTCTGGTTCTGTTATTAGTTCTGGTTCAGACTCAGACTCAGTATCCTGCCTTCTATTGACTACGTCCTTTTCTGAGATTTCCTCTAGTGCTACTTTCTCACAGGCCACTGATTGTTTGTTTGCGCTTGCGGATTCTGTACACCTATCTTTATAGAACACACTTTCATTAAAAGTAACATTTCTACTTCTGATGATTTTCTTGTTTTTGTCATCCCAGAATTTGTAGCTATACATGTCAGATCCATAACTAATGAAATAACATAATTTTGCCTTGGGGTCTAATTTATCTCTACTATTAGAGTCTATCAGAATATATGAGGCACAACCAAAGACTTTCAAATGTGAAAAATTTAC
This sequence comes from Hylodesmum podocarpum, assembly GCA_026586105.1. NCBI lineage: Eukaryota > Viridiplantae > Streptophyta > Magnoliopsida > Fabales > Fabaceae > Hylodesmum > Hylodesmum podocarpum. Next base: position 237,158 of record JALJEV010000014.1, on the reverse strand, counting down.
CTCCTTCCCGAACCATACTTCTTCAGGTAACTGATAGTCTAAAGGAACCGATGGACCTCTATTTATGAAATAGGCGGCTGTGTTTATCGCCTCTGCCCAAAACACCTTAGGTAGGCCTGACTAGATTCTCATGCATCTAGCTCTCTCATTCAAGGTTCTGTTCATTCTTTCTGCCACACCGTTTTGCTTTAGTGTCCCTGGCACTGTCTTGATCATTCTGATCCCATTCTCTGAACAAAATTCCTTGAATTCTCTACTATCATACTCTCCACCATTATCAGATTTTAGACTTTTCACTGTTAGACCTGTTTGATTTTCAACCTCCCTTTTCCACCTTTTGAACACAGAAAGCACGTTAGATTTATTTTTAAGAAAATAGACACATACCTTTCTTGTAGAGTCATCAATGAAGGTTACATAATATTGTGAGCCTTCAAGGGATTTCACTAGAGCGGGCCCCTAGACATCTGTATGCACCAATTCTAGCCTTTCAACTTTAGATCTCATTCCCGGCTTAGAAAAATTGACCTTTTTCTGCTTTCCAAAAATACAGTGCTCACAAGGTCCAATATCAATATGCTTTATGTCAGATAACTTACCTCTTGACACCATGAGCTTGATCCCCTTTTCACTGATATGCCCAAGTCTCTGATGCCATAGGCTGGAACTATTGGCAGCCTCTGCAACGGTTACCATATCCTCATCTGCAAGCATATAAAGAGACTTTCGCTTCTTTCCACGGGCAATAACCAAATTGCCTTTCATTACCTTCCAAGATCCATCCCCAAAAGTAGTGTAGTGTCCCTCGTTGTCCAACTGTCCCACATATATCAAGTTTCTCTTTAAGGCAGGGATATGTCTGACATTGTGCAGAGTCCATAGAGCACCATTAGAGGTTCTAATGTCAACATCACCTCTTCCCACAATATCAAGGGATTTTCCATCTGCAAGGTAAACCTTCCCAAATTCCCGTGAAACATAGTTATAAAATAGTTTTAAGGAAGGTGTAGTGTGGAATGACGCACCTGAGTCCATTATCCATAAATCAACAGGACTATCTAAACTGCATATTAATGCATCTCCTGCCTCATCTCGATGCGGCAGATTTGCGTAGATTCATCATTATCTTTCTTCTTTTTGTTCTTCCATTTTGGAGCCTTACATTGATGAGCAAGATGACCCTTTTTCTCGCGCTTCCAACAAGCAAATTTTGCTGTCTCCTCTCGGATTTTGATCTCGCCCGTCCTGATTCTCGACCTTTCGCTACTTCTTCCTCGAGTTTCAATACTCAACACAAAACTGGAATCAGAATTAGAACACTCACCTGAACCTCTCCTGCGAACGTCTTCGCTTAACTGAGGCCAACTGGACAAGGATTGCGTTAAATTCATTAATGTGATTGGTAACAGAATTACCTTCGCCCATTTTAAGGTTGACTAGCCTCCGTATTAGATACACTTTGTTGGCTGCAGATGGCTTTTCGTACATGTTTGATAATGCATTCATCAGACCTACAGTTGTCTTCTTGTTCATAATGTTGAACGCGACGTTTTTGGCTAACGTCAAACGGATCACACCAAGCGTCTGCCGATCTAGCAGCTCTCAGTCTAACTGCTCCATGTCTTTTGGCTTCTCACCCGTCAAGGGATGATACAACTTCTTCTGATACAGGTAGTCTTCTATCTGCATCTTCCAGAATCCAAAGTCTCTGCCATCAAACTTCTCGATCTTCACATCTGTTTTCCAAGAAAGCTCCCACTGCTTCTCTACCCTGAGGATAAACCAATCTTTTCTGATGTGGAAAATCAGACAAAACCGCAATCACAGAGCATACTAAGAAATTGGCTCTTGATACCAATTGTTAAGAACAAAACAATAAATAAAATAAATAAGGAAATAAAGAAGAGAGAAAAAAGACACAAGAATTTAACGTGGTTCAGCAATTTGCCTACGTCCTCGACTACACTAGGAACAGTTTATTCTTGATGTGCATTTCAAACCTTACAGGAAGTTCTTTATATAAAGACAAAAGACAGTCTCTCTCACTTTTCTAAACGATGTGGGACTAAAGTCTAAATGCATCTTTTTTTTTTCTACATGATGTGGGACTAATCAAACTACATATACTCCTAACAAATATGTCTGCCTGGAGGATTACATTAAGGAGGATAAAGAAAAAATAATATGTTGAATTGACGTCAAACACTTCTTCCTGCCTTAGTGGAATAATTATATAAAAAATATAGATTAGGTGTATGTAATTAATTTAGTCAATTTTTAGTTGAAACTTTTAATGTATCTAATCTCAACCATACTCATGAAAATCATTATTACTATTGAAAACACTGACCTATGCTTTTCACTGAGTTTTAAGTAATCCTTTAACTAATTTCATTCTGTTTTTATATTCTATAGACACGTATTCTTTATCTTATATAATACATAATCTGTTTTGTATTGAATTAAATTATTTTTCTTTTAACTTTTATTTATTCAAAAATATTTTTTTATCATTTCATTATTTTAACTTCTTTTAATCCATATTGAACATAATAAGATATTTGTAATTATAAAAAACTCTTGCAATGAATTTTGTTTGTTTTCATTTTCTTAAAATTTGCAATACTAAACAAATAAGTACTTCAATTTCAGAAGAAATATTCATTTTTTTCACTTAAATAACCAACACTTTTACTTTGGTTCATGAAAGAAGAGAGTTTAAAAGAGTTTTTGAATTGAAATTTGACTTATTATGATAATTAAACCCAAATATTTAATTATGTTTAATTTAATTTTTAATATTACTTTATATTTTTTCTATTAATTTATCTTATTTTATATTAAATTGACACATTAATAAATATAATACATCAAATTATCACACATAAATTATAGAATGAAATAAAAGAAATCATTTAAGTGTGATTAAATATATGGTATGATCGTTAACATGTCCCGTGACATAAATTGACTCAGTAATGTAACAACTGTCTACAATAAAATTTATAAGACTTTTGAAATTTCAATTCATAGACAATTTGAAAATTTGTTCTTATTAAGAACAAAAAAATGCAAATCTAAAACTCATTTGAAGACTAAAATAATTATTTATACAAAATTTTATATTCTAATGGATATTTTCTTAATATTTTTGGAAAATTATATTTGGACTTCACAATACTTTTATATATGATGGGATATAATAATTTTACAAAATTATGTTCATTTTATTTATTATTTTTAAAATGGGTACAATCCAAAAAATACTAACTAACTAAGGAAGAAAAAGTTCATGCTACCATTTTCAATCATGTAAGAAAATTCATATGATATCATATGAAGGTATAATTACAACTTAGGGAAACCAAAAATTCTATATCAAATTACTAAATGTACTAAGAGTCATTATACAATCCTAAAAAGAATCCTTTATGGTGTGGAGAAGAATGTTTTCTTGTGGTTGGTATCTTCTTCTTGTGTGAACTCCTTGGCCATTAATATAGCCTTAAAGCATTACACATTCTTTTATGCAGCATTTCAATTAATCACGAATTGTTATTAAATGTCAGTATATTATTGTTTTTAAATGGTTTGGAAAATACTTGAATGATATTTTGTGCATATTACCTTATAATAATTAAAAAATATGATGACCTAAATTTTTTGTATCATCGTGGTATCATTAAAATGTAGATCATATACAAATTACATTTTTTTCTACTATTCTTTTTTGAATCTTCTTTAATTTCATATGCTCTTTAAATAAGTTTAATTATAAGACATACTATTACTTTCTTAACTATAATGCATAAATATGATCATCGTAATGCATTGATATCTTTTATAAGTTAGATCATATATTTATTGAAAAATGCAGGAAGAAATTAATTTTTTCATATAAGAAGTTACAATAATTTAATTCATTGGTTAATGAAGACACACGATTCACGTGTCTTACCGACAATTACGTGATTTCTATAAAGTTTTATAATATTTTATTATTTTTATATTTATCTTTAATTTCTTAGCTTTAAAAAAACATCGTGTCATTACCATAATTAATATTTTATATTTCAAGAAATCTAATTTTTTAAAAATAAACTAAAAACATTACTAAAAAAAACTAAAAGAATCAAAATAACAAGATATCATTGACAAACTATATCAAATATTTTCAATTTTCCACTCTAATTCTAGATTAGTTAAAATTATTTGATGAACAGAAATATATTTTTAAATTTACTAAATTGCCACGATTGCAAAAGCAAATTCATAAGTTAACTCATTTTTATTCATTCTTTAAACTTAAATTTTTTTGTCCCTCAATTTTTTTTTTTTGTTAAACTATTATATTATTTTTTGTAATCTTATTTAAAACAAATTACATGGGTACCTGAGTATTTTTATCTCCATAGAAAACAAATTTAATTCATAGAAAAGCAGAAGAACAAAACAAGAGAGTGTATTGACAGATGACAGCACCCTAAAAGAACACGTGTCAAACAGTAACAAAGTGTCAGTGTCACCGATGTTCTTCTTTAACATCACTGTCACCTAATTCCGCTCCTCACTCTCACACTACTCACGTGTTCTTTTTCCTTTTTCATTTTTTTTTCTTCAAATTATTATTATTATTATTCAAATTTTAATGGGAGCGGTGTCGTCGTCGATGGCGGCGAAGTTGGCGTTCTTTCCGCCGAATCCGGCGTCGTACGGTGTCGCGGTCGATGCCGTGACGGGGAAACTCAAAATGACCGGAGTGGAGACAAGAGAAAACGTCGACGTTTTGAAGCTCTGCACCAAAAGAGGGAACAGCATAATCGCCATCTACATTACGAACCCTTACGCTTCCTTAACAATGCTCTATTCTCACGGTAACGCCGCCGATCTAGGTCAGATGTACGACTTGTTCTCCGAACTCAGTCACCATCTCCGACTCAACCTTTTATGGTCAGTAACTACTCAAAACGCACGTCGTTTACTTCATCATGTTTTTATACTCTTGTTACTTAGTTATAATATCTCAATTTTTTTTTTATTTTGTATTTTTTTCTAGTTATGACTATTCTGGGTACGGCCAATCCTCCGGGAAGGTAACGAATTTTTCTTAAACAGTAACATGGCTGCTTCAATTTTGTTTATGGTGTGAAAATTTAGAAATAACCTCAGTTTTTACCATTTCTGTATGATGCATTATTAGCTTTTCTTTAGTGTGTAATTAAATAAATGAACTTTTTCCCAGTAATTTAAAACTTAAAATCAACTTTTGGGCTTAATGATGAGAAAGTTGCGAAACTCAATCCATTTTATTTTTCTTATTTGCTTTTTTGCTGTTAAAGCCCTGATTCGAAAAGCATATTGTGATTGTTTTCAGTTGGATGATTATTCTTGGATAAAATGAGAAAATTTGAATTTAGTTTATTTAATTTATACCAGTTTGAAAGAATTTACATATTCACTTGTCATTGCTTCAAGTAGAACTCGACTCAAATCTATTTATTAAGGTATCGGATCTGAGTGGATGAAATAAACGTACCTCGGAGGAGAAACCAAATTTTCTAAGATTAATAATTATTGACAAAAACTTGTGATATTTCCTACCAATAAAACGGTGACTCAGTAAAGAATAAAAAAATAAATGAAACAATTGATTTTGAATGAAGGGTGCTATTGATCCCGATTTCTTTTCTTAAAAATTCTGTTGTTTTTTCAATGTTATTTTGAGATAGGATGTCTTGATAATTCTGAAGTTGTTTGATATTTTCTTGAATGGAGTTGAATAGTGTGTTATTTTTTCTGGACAGCCTAGTGAGCAGAACACGTACGCAGATATAGAAGCTTCTTATAAATGCTTAGTAGAAATGTATGGGGCGAAGGAGGAAGATATTATTCTGTATGGCCAATCTGTGGGTAGTGGACCCACCACAGATTTGGCCACTCGTTTACCAAACCTTAGGGCTGTCATTCTCCACAGTCCCATCTTATCTGGTCTTCGAGTCATGTACCCTGTCAAGCGGACATACTGGTTTGACATTTATAAGGTTTTATCTTTATCTATGCTGCATAAATTGGTTAATCACATTGCTCAATTTGAGTATATATATCCATTACTGCAATTAAATGATGGTTTTCTGCTTTTGGTTCAGAACATTGATAAAATTCCATTCGTCAATTCCCCAGTTCTGGTAATTCATGTGAGTATACTGTATACTTATTTCTTAGAAGTATATTTTGTTAAAAATGGTCATTGTGCATTTAATTTAACTTTATATACTGATGAAAATGTCTATTTACAGAACGGAGTTGGACTAATGATTTGAAGTAATTATGCATGCCTCTAATTATCCTCTTCACTTTCTTAATAAAATGCACCTTAGTAATAGATGGATGACCAGTAGTGACTATCACATATCTTTATGAGTATTCTGGATTGGTCTGTCAACGTTTTGTTATTTGAATAAATTAAAACAAGTTTTGAATATTTCGCTTGACTATTATTCTGAAAGTATCCATAACCTTTAGTGGTATCAATTTTACGCAGCCTTTTCATTTATTATAGTTTTTTCTTCATCCAATTTGAATTTTTTCATCAGTTGAAAAGCATAATATCCAAATTATGTTAGCGCATACTTTTCTGTGTTGTGTGCTCTAAAAGAAGAGGGGAAGTAGATCAACATAGTTTATATACCTACTTATTGTATAATTAGGCTATCAAATGGAGATCCACCTTATTTAATTGAACATTTAGCTGACTTATTTAAATTCCATATCAGTGAACATGGTGGTGGGTTAGACTTTTTTAATTGTTCAACTGTTTTGTTAAATGCCTATGCTAGTAGGCTACTGCAACGAACATGTAACTTTCAACTTTCAAATGTAGTAAGATGGTTTTGTTGTGTTGGCATGTGTACCTTCCAGGGAACAGCTGATGATGTAGTAGATTGCTCCCACGGGAAGCAACTTTGGGAACATTGCAAACAGAAGTATGAACCCCTATGGATTAAAGGAGGAAATCATTGTAACCTTGAGCTTTACCCTCAATATTTAAAGCACCTCAAGAAATTTATTGTGGCTATTGAGAAGTCATCACATAAAAAATCTGGATCGGGACCTGTTCCTGATCAACTGGATAGACCCCGGTGTAGCACAGATTTTAGAGAGAAGCCTAGACTCAGCATGGATCTTAGGGAGAGTTTGAGACGAAGTATTGACTTAAAAGGAAAGCCTAGGACAAGCACAGATCATAAAGAGAAGTCAAGAGCTGGCTCTGATAAGAAAGATAAATCAAGAAAGAGTGTAGATCAGACTGAGAAAGCATATAATGGAGTAGTAATTCCTGAAAAAGCTAGAAATAGCATTGACCGGTAAGTTACAAACCATGTCCAATGAGCTAATGTCAGTTGTGCTAATGTTGTTTCTGACAATTTTTCTTTAATGTGGCTGCAGTTTTGGGGGCATGGTGAGGTCAGGATTGTGCAATATTGATTGTTTCAGGCCCAGGACAACTCATGCATAAAGATGACAGAACTTACACGGTGAGGTTGTATTCATATTGATTATTTGATTGGTTGTACGGGTCCTAGGAAAATGTTCGCCAGTTGTGTTTGATTTATTGTCTAAAGTAATAGATGAAAATGTAATTTAACTCGTTAGATCATGTGCGACTATATCTTCCTTTAGTTAATAATCTAACCTGTTTTTAATTTGTTTGGTTTGCTATATAAACAACCATTTCACTCATAAAAAGTCTCACAATTCTGCATTGTTATATGTGCAATGTTACAGTAACATTTTCCGCGCAAAAACGAACATTCTGCATTACTGTTATTTTCTTTTTTATTTCTACTAAATGCTCTTCATATATAGTTATTATGAGCACTTTGTTAATTAGCTCACAACATAGTGATTTTCTTTGTTCATTTCCTGTTAGATTGATGTTTTTCAACTGATGATGATTTCAGAATAGATGTAATGTTTTTTACCTGTGAGAATCAAACATAAATGTAAGAGGTTTCTAACCATTTACAAATCATTTACATCTACTTGGTTCGGTACCCAGGTCTTAGTTTGTTGCATGGCATATTATGACCAAGATTCTTGTGCAGTTCAAATTAAGCAGATTCACTGAACAGAGTAAAATATTCAAATAAGAAATTAAAAGAGAATATTTTTTTTGTTCTACTTGGGAAGAACTGAGGAAAAATAGAAATTAGGATTCTGTACATTGAGAGACTTTATAATTTCATAGGAAAAAATGCAACAACACACTTCATTTCATTTTTGCTCTTCGTTTTCGGCATTGTTTTTCCGTTTATTTTCGCTTGACATTCCTCTTTCGTCTTATTTTTGTTCAGCATCAGCATTGTCTAATTTTTGTTCAGCATTGTTCTTTCATTTTATTTTCGTTCAGCACTGTTCTTTCGTCTCATTTTGACATTGCTCTTTCACTTTATTTTCCCTTGGTGTTCTTTCGTTTCATTTTGGCTCTTATTCTTTTATATTGCTCTTTCACTTCATTTTTGATTTTCTTATTTTTTTAACATTGCTCCTTCACTTCAGTCTCGCTCTTATTTTTGTTCGACATTGTTCTTTCTGTTCATTTACCCTCGACATTATTCTTTCTCTGTTATTTTAGCTCGGCGTCATTCATCTCATTTCTCGGGCATTCTTCCACGTTCTTGTTCTTTTACATTCTTTTTCTTTTTCTAATTTTAAGAGAACCGTTTTCTAATTTTTTAGAGAACAGTTAACAACCTTTCCTGATTTTTACACAATTCTTAGTTAGGAGATGAAATAAATTATGTAAAAAATATAGATTAAGTGTATGTAATTAATTTAGTCAACTCATTATATTGAGTTTTAAGTAATCCTTTAGCTAATTTCATTTTTATATTTCATAGACAGTATTCTTTATCTGATGTGTTATACATAATTTGTTATGTGTTACATTAAATTATTTTTCTTTTAAATTTTATTTATTCAAAAATATTTTCTTAGTTAATTCATTATTTTAACTTCATTTTATACATATTGAACATAATAAGATATTTGTAATTATAAAGCACTCTTGTAATGAATTTTGTTTGTTTTGATTCTCTTAAAATATACAATACTAAATAAATAAATACTTAAATTTCAGAATAAATACTTAAATTTCAGAAGAAATATTTACGTAAAAAATAATATTAACCCTCTTATTTGTATAAAAAAAGAAAAATATATCACAAATAAATATACGTAAATATATTTTTATATAAATTCAATATTTTCATGATATAAAAATATAAGAATTTTACTTGTATCTATTTAATTTGAATTACGTTTGCTCTAAAAAAAATTAAAATCAATATTAAATTCATTTACAAACATTTTTTGATAATTTATTTTATTTTATAATAGGATTGATAAAATTTGAACTTTATTCTTATTTTGCTATTATATTTTATAATATTGTATATTATCTATTTAAAATATAAAATAATCTTACAAAGTATTATTAATTTTATGTTTAATAATAATACTATTTATTATAAATATTTTTATTTTAATTGTGTCACTATCTATTTAAAATAAAAATACTGAAATGACTAATCTATATATATATATATATATATATATATATATATATATATATATATATATATCAAGTTGTCAATATAATATTTTTTTATCATAATAAATAAGTAGAAAATGAAACAAACAATCGAAAGAATAAAAAATAACAACGTAACTCTCCTCAAAATACAATAACCTTATTTGTTAATACTATATCTCATTGCAATGATAATTTTTTTATATGTATCATCATTCATTTATTTCTTTTATGTTTATCATGTTTTTCCTCCATTTTAATTTTTACCTGCTCATTAACTTTTATTTAACATGAATACACATGTAACTTTCATTTCAACAGGCAGTGCCATTATACTTTATATTATTGAAAACTGACACTTAAAAAAATACATAAAAAATAATAATTATAAGTAATTATTGAAAAAATAATAATTATAAGTAATTATTGAATAAAGATATACGTAAATAATTTGTTATACATGTAAAAAATTTATATTTTATTTTTTTAATTTAATTATTTCAAATTAAATTTTATAAATAGTAGGATTTTAAAAAGAAATTTTATAAATACCATTTAAATTAAATTAATGTATTAGAATAATAATTAAATAAAATAACAGATAAATAAAGTATGTCATAATAATTATTTATAACTTTATCAATTTTAATTTTCAATTTAATAACATTTTTATGCTTATAATTTTAATTTTTTTTCCTTTTAATCCATGTAATTTATAGGTGATTATTTTAGTACATAATTCACATCTTCTTTTTCTTCCGTCCCACTATTAAAATTTAAATAATGTTGTTAAGAACACCTACCAAATAAAATAAATATAAACTCAACACAACCTTTTCTAATGTTTACAAAACTTAAACCATTCAATTGGAATAATTTATCCAGGATGAAGTAAATTATGTAAAAAATTATAGATGAGGTGTATGTAATTAATTTAGTCCATTTTTGACTGAAACTCCCATTTGTAAAATATAAAACATAAGAAATGATTGAATTGATTGAATTGTGTTGATTAATAAAATTTTTTTAGATATTATATTTTGTAAATTGATTTTAAAGTTATATGAAACGTAAAGTTATTTTCTTTTGAAAAGAATAATTTTAATTATAAACTTAATTGAAATATTTATCCTCAGTCAGTAATAGATAAGATAAAGAAATTTTTATATTGATTCGTCTAAACAGATTATGTTTAATCACTTAACAATTTGCTAAGGTTTCACTAAAAAATATTATTTGAACTCAATCACTTCTGGTTAATTATAAATATTCTTGGACACAACCTTCTCAAGTTAAACAAGGTATTCTTTGTACTGTAGCCTCCTCATGATAAATAAGGTATTTTTTGAACCTTAGCCTTCTTAGGCTAAACCAGATATTCTTTAGACCTCAGCCTAAAACAAAAATATTCTTTCAACACTTAACCTCCTCAGGCTACAACACCACAACAACAATTTTATAGAGTTTATATCGAAGAAGATAACCCTCTACACAGAGAGGGATATACAATTAAGTTTAGAGTGAAATTGGATATGATAGCTTGATAACTTTGACTGATTTGCTTAGAGATTTCACTGAAAAGTATCGTTTACTTTTTGTGTTGCAAAGGTTAATCCAAATCTCTTTCTACATTTAGAAGCTTTTGAGTAACGACTTGATTTGAGTAGATGCACGTGTTACTTTTCGTCTGAACTTCATAAATACTTCAATAGACGAATGAATATGTCATAACTTATATTGCAGTCACTCGTCTGTCTTCACTCTTCTTCAACTTCAATCTTCATGTCTTCATACTGAAGTTTGTATTAGATCAATGAAATTAATTATAGGAGCTTTGTCTTGATCTTCTATGAATGTTCTTCATCTGATTTAATTGCTTTGAAGCTGGACAATTTGAATAACCGCCTCTTGAAATTCTTAAAAGATTGAGAATAGGGAGTAAACAATAGCTTGCCAACGCTATTAATCTAGGCACTACTCAAAGACACCCAATCGACCCGAGGACCATGCCTTAGTTGATAAAAATACAAGAAAGTATTCACCTTAAGTTAGAAATTCAATTGTTCACCCACATGTTCAAATGCTCTAAAAAATCCCCAACTATTGAGATGTAACTGACTCGGGGCTACGTTTAGGAAATACAGTACTCGTCTCTCAAAGGGATATAATGGGAAGGTAATACCAAAATCCTTAACCATATACTCACATACCTAAGTATATACACAATTCGGAGAAGGGCTCGGCCTATTGTAAACCCTCTCGTCAACCCGGAACGGCCGGACGACAGCCTACCCGGTTAATTCCGGATCGGTCACTTGATGTTGCTTCACCAGCCTGACCAACTTGTCCCCGTCAGTGTAGGCCAACTCGATTTGGCCGACTTCCTCAGCCACCCATGAATAGGAGAGGTCAATAACATTAGAGATTGAGGGTCTTTTGGATGCCGACGCGAGAGCAACAACGAAGTTCTCTGCGCCGGTCACCTCCTCTAAACTAGAAGTTTCTGCCCTAGGAGACCTAGAAGGAGTAACTGACTCTTCCTTAATACTACTAATGCGTTCAGAATTAGAAGAAGGTGAGGAAGACAAACCTTTAAATTTGAATAAGGATGTGCTACAGGGGGTGCAAGAAAAAGAAACGCGTGAAAAAAAAAAGGAATAAGGAAAAGAAGAACTTGCAAAAGGAGAAAATCGTAGGCTGAAGAACGCAAAGCAAATACGAAATGGCAAAGGGAGAGAGGTTATGGGAAGAATAGAGGGAAATTGAAATGAGGAAGTCCTTTATAGGAGACCACGAAAACAAAGTCCACCAAGGCCCAATAAATGTGAAAGGAATACCAAAAATTCCTAACGATCTTAAAAATTGTTATAACATATGCTAATGAAACGTCTCAACTCTCATACGTGGTTGATCCGAGGCCAGACGAAAGGTTCCCTTGCCAAGGCCGACCCCGCATGATCAAGGCATCCAAGCTTGTCGAGGCTGACCTGGATCTAGAAGGCACCTAAGCCCACACCGAGGCCGAGCCGAACAAGGGGCATAATTACTCATCTGCTCTCCTCATTAGGGTTACATTATACTTTCTGACATGCATATCCACAATAACAAGTTTTATCTCTCATGACCTAATTGATTTCTCACACTCATCATTGGACTTATTTTAGTATTGGAGTCTCTTTGTAGGTACCCCATCTGTCTCTCCGTTGGGACTCACGCAAGAAGGGAAAGAAAAGATACGCTTTGTTAGTGAAGGTATCTCGAAACCCAGTAACGATTAGGTTCTATTGATCCTGATTTCTTTTTATAAAAATTCCATTACTTTTTAATGTTATTTGAGCTAGGATGTCTAGATAATTCTAAAGTTGTTTGATATTTTCTTGAATGGAGTCGAATAGTGTGTTAATTTTTCTGGACAGCCTAGTGAGCAGAACATGTATGGATATACAGAAGCTTCTTATAAATGCCTGGTAGAAATGTATGGGGCGAGGGAAGAAGATATTATTTTGTATGGTCAATTTGTGGGTAGTGGACCCACCATAGATTTGGCCACTCGTTTTCCAAACCTTAAGGCTGTCATTCTCCACAGTCCCATCTTATTTAGTCTTTGACTCATGTACCTTGTCAAGCGGACTACTGGTGACATTTATAAGGTTTTTTTTTCTGAATAGAGAAATAGGGGCGGTGATACAAATCTCATTTATAAAGTCTGTCAATCACATAGTCTCACTCAACGCATATTCATAATGATATTGGTTGTTGAGTGTTGCACAAGGAGAGGTTGACTGAGGGAGCTAAATGAACCAAATCAGTCTCTAGTGAGAATCTCATCGCATGGGAAGTGGTTGAGAGCTTGTAACCAAATGTGTGTTGTTGGTTGAAGATGTTACAACCAAATTAAACATTAAAAAGGGTAAAAAAGAAAAAAACTAAATGCGAGTATCTTTCATTTTAATTTTTTTCATTTTGGTTTCCTGCGCCTATTTGCATTTGTTATTTTTAGGCCACAACGCTGTTCATTTTCGCTCGGCATTGTTTTTTCATTTCATTTTTGTTCGCCACTGCTCGCTCGTTTCATTTTTGCTCAACATTGCTCTTTCAATTCATTTTCGCTCGGCATTGCTTTTCCATTTCATTTACGCTTGGCACTCTTTTGCTTTCGCTTATTCTTCTCCGTTCACTTTCAACTCTGACATTCTTCTCCGTTCGCTCATTCCTCTGTTCGCTTTCAACTCCAGTGACTCGCTCTTCCGCATTGAAGTTCTTCGTGCTCTTATTTTATGATATTTTTTTCTCATTCCATGCTTTAGTGTTTGACTTGCAGATGAATATGGATTACGTGCCTTGCTGTAGGATCTGCAAAGAGGAGGAAGAAGAATTAATTATTGTCTCGTGCATGTGCAGGGGCACCAGCAAATATTATGAGCACGGAAAGTGCCTGCGGGATTAACATCGAGCTTCGGGGACTAACTACGACGAAGTTTGCTTGATGAAACTCCCTGGAGAACTTGTTCGACCACACATAAAATTATAATGGACTAAACATGTTAACTAGATTAAACAACACATCTAGGCCAAACAATGGAAGCCAAACTTAAAACCATACCTGCAACTATTGCTTGCACGTGGAGCACCGTAACCAACTTGTCTTTCCAAACCTTCACACACTCGTTTAGATAGTGAATAGACAAGTAGGTATGGTGATACAAATATAAGATTACTTCATCCTATTTATAAAGTCTTACCATCATAAAGTCTCACCAAAAGGATATTCAGAATGATGTTGGTTATTGACCGTTGCACAAGGGGAGGTTGAACGGGAGCTAAATGAACCAAATCATAAAACAGTTTCCTGAAAAATCTCAACTGAGAATCTCATCGTATGGGAAGTGATTGAGAGTCTTCATTTTCGCTCGACATTGCTCTTTCATTTAATTTTTTATCGCCATTGCTCGTTCTTTTCATTTTTGCTCAACATTGCTCTTTTTGAGTCAAAATGACTTAGCATCTTAATTTTGATAATTACAAGACAAACGAATGTATCAACAGACGCAGATGCAGACGCAGAGGGAACAATGACTAGACAGATCATTATCAGCATAGACGAAAGATACACCTTCAAAAGATGCAACAAACGAAAGGTTCAAGTCATCGTGCTTTAAGGTAATCTCATCAGACGAAAAACCTTCATTGATCAGACGGAGAGCTTGTCCAAACTTCAAGTCATGAGCTCAAGAGTGAAGATTTAAATACTGAAGTTGAAGACGAAGGTAGAAGACAAACGAATGAATTCAACACACAACTCATCTATTTGTTCATTCATCTATCTATTTAATGAAGTTCAAGACACTGAGTAACACGTGTATTCGTTTCAAATCAAGTCGTTACTCAGAAGCTTCTAAAGGTAGAAAGGGATTTCAAAATAATCCTCTTCAACACGAAAAACAGTTGTACGTTTTAATGAAATCTCTGAGCATATCAAGTCAAAGCCCGATCTCACGCTGACATCCGTTGACTTTACATTAAATGTTCTGATTGCTCACTCTACCAGATGTGAATGTACCCAAGACAAGGACTAATGTTCACTTCTACAGTTTAACGGATACTTCACAGAATGCCTATAAAAGGACTTCATCTTTGCGAGTTCAAGTTGGCGAACTACTCTAATCAAGACTATATTCATCTACTCACTCAAGCTCTCAAAATACAAGTTTGCTCACCACAAACTTAGAATAAAATTCTTAGTGTAAAATCCCTCTTTGCGTAGAAGCTATTCTCTATTTGGTTTTAATTGTAAATCACTGTTGTGGTAATCTGTAGCCTGAAGATGCTAGGTGTTTAAATAATACTTGAGTTTAGCCTGAAGAGGTTGAGGTCCAAAGAATACATGCTTTAGCCTGAGGAGACTAAATGTTGAAAGAATACCTTTGGTTAGCCTGTAAAGGTTGTGTTGTTCAAAGAATACCTAGATTTAGCCTGCGGAGGTTGAGGACAAAGAATACCGCTTTAGCCTAAGAATGTTGTGTTAAAAGAATATATGTATTTTATCCAGGAGTGACTGAGTTCAAAGAATACTCTTAGTGAAACCAGTATAAAAATATTATTGCTTTAATTATTTTTATCTATTTACTAACCGGGTATAACAACTTAAACTGAGTTCTTAGTTAAGAATTGATCTTTGAAAGATAAGTATAAGTTTGCGTTTGATCAAACGTTTCTATACAGACGTAAAACGCATTGTCTGAAAAAGTTTTAATTAATAAACACAATTCAACCTTCCTTCTTGTGTATTTGTATTGTACAATCTCATTTTCGTTCAGCATTGCTCTTTCATTTTATTTTCACTTGGTATTCTTTTGCTTTCGCTCATTTTTCTCCGTTCGCTTTCAACTCCAGTGGCTCGCTCTTTCGCACTGATGTTCTTCGTGCTCTTATTTTGTGATTTTTTTTTTCTCATTCCATGCTTTAATGTTTGACTTGCAGATGGATATGGATTATGTGCCTTGCTGCAAGATTTGCAAAGAGGAAGAAGAGGAATTAATTTTTGTCTCGTGCATGTATAGGGGCACCAACAAATATTATGCGCATGGAAGGTGCCAGTAAGATTGACATCGAACTTCGAGGGCTAACTACGACGAAGTCTGCTTAACAGAACTCGCTAGAGAATTTGTTCGACCACATATAGAATTATAATGGTCTAAACATGTTAATCAGATTAAACAATACATCTAGATCAAACTGTGGGAGCCAAACATAAAACCATACATGCAACCATTGTTTGCACGTGGAGCACCATAACCAACTTTGTCTTTCTGAACTCTCACTCACTCATTTAGATAGTGTATTTTCTGAATATAGAAGTAGGCGCGGTGATACAAATCTGAGAATACCTCATTCTATTTATAAACTTTGCTCATCATAGAGTTTCACCCAAAGGATATTTAGATTGATGTTGATTGCTGACCATTACACAATGAGAGGTTGAATATGGGAGTTAAATGAATCAAATCAAAAAACAGTTTCCTGAAAAATCTCAACTTAGAATCTCATAGAATGAGAAGTGATTAAGAATTTATAATCGAATCGAATATATTGTTGGTCGGATAAGTTATAATCGAATTATTTTTGTTCGCATCGCACAACATGAGCAATGATAAACATTAAGAAAAAAATAGACTAAATGTCTATGTTCGTTTTATTCATTTAAATTTTATTTGATATCATTACATTTGTATATGATGGATACATGATGAAAAGAAGGTATGTAAAGAAATATAACAAATATTAATCAATATTTTTTATAAAACGATGAAAGGAAATTTAATTTAATTTAATAATAAAATATATGAAATATAACGTATGAGAATGAACTTTTTCCATAAAAATAACTAAACCATAATAAACTTTTTAATAAATACTATCATCCACTCAAAATGAAAATTGCTTTTGATCGGATTAATAATACTTAATTAATACATTTAAGTACGTAAAATCAAATTAAATATACTTAGTTTCTTTATCTTCTCAATGGAAATTAGTATCCAAAAAGAAATTTTTATAAAAACCAGTAGTCATTTCTTCTTCGATATCTTTTTCCTTACATAAATTATTGATTTATTTTACTTCAACAAATTTATATTTTATTTAATAAATTTATATATCTGCATTGAAAATTTATGATAATAATTTTAGGCTAAATGTAATTTATATTGACTTAATCTTTTACTAAAATAATTTATTGGATGTATGGTTTTTTATTCAGTATAAAAAGGAAAGAAATATCTCTCTATATATATATTAAAACATATATTAATATAAATATCTATATATAAATCAAATCTAATAAAAAATAAATATAACATGTTTATATAAATAAAATTAATATAACATGCATACAGATAAGATAATGAACAAATTAATTATCCCGCACCAAATTATCAAATTGGTCTGATGATTTCAAATCACCTGATAAGCCACTTAATTTTTTTTTCTCAGGCTTCTTCTTCCCATGTTTTGAACAAAAGAAAACTATAAATGTTAAGCAGAGTTGAGCAACCCAAGGATCCATAAAAATATATATAAAAGGCTTCTTGGTTAACAAGTGAAGATGAATTACAACTACCATATGGGTCATTTTGGTTAACAGGCTTCTTGTCACATGACCTAGTTTTAAATTAAAGTCCTTGCGTATCCTGCAGTTACCATATGGGTCATGTGATTTGGTACTCAAATTTTACCTCATACATAAGGTATTCTAAAGACATCACAATATGAATGAATCCTCACTGTCTACTAGTCTCGACACACAGTTGGATCAATTTGAATAAAAGTTCATCAGTTAGTCTATGTGATTAAATATAGGTTTTGATTGGTGCAATAACTATTAGTCTCAACGTTTTATAATTTTCTTCTGTGCAACACTTCAAATGTACGAATGTTTAAAATAATTTCAATTATCTCAAAACTTTTTGGTAACAAAAATCAGAAATTTCTCGGTAACAAATAATTTGACTTAGTTGTTGTATGTAAACTATATTCATTTTATATTTTGTTTTTAATTTTTATATGACATGATCATTTTTTTTATTAAATGACACTTTTATTATATAATAACTATTAGTCACATCATCAAATTTTAACTCCAAGATCAATGAAAAAATTGATTTCCAAAATCAGTGACAAGAAGAAAGAAATTGTTTGAAGGATGCTTTAAAAGAAATTTCTTAATAAAGATAAAAAAAAATTATAAGAACTGAATGTATATATTACTATAAATTTTTATTCTTAAATATTTTTAGAGTATTTATTTGAACTAGTGTTGTTGTTATTGTAAAACTAAAACCCCAGTAGCAGGGAGGGTTTTTGAGGTTTGGTTAACACTGTATCTTTCATTCTCACAACACAACCTTCATTTTCATGTCTTAAAGGCGGCGACATACTTTGTTTCCATGACTTCGCACACTCTCTCTATGAATTTTAAGAAAACCTTTTCATTTTATTCATTCTTCTTTTTCTTCTTCTTCTGGTTCCTCTTCCACTCAATTTGATGTTCACTCCCAATTCCCTCACCAAGGGACTCGATTCTCTTTACAACCCTCTCTTCACTCACTCCGACATTTCGTCGAACATGTGGCGTAACGCTGCCAAACAAGCCTCTCGCAGTATTCGCCGTCACTTTCACCCTCCCAGGCCTCTAACTCTCTCCCAACCTTCCATTTTCTCTCCCAAAACCAAGGTTCTGTCCCACGTGGCAAAGCAATTTTGTGTTGGGCACGACGAGTTTCAGTTTCAATTGGGTGCCATAGGGTATAGCAGTGTTGCTGAGGCGGTTTCTTCCACTGATGAAGATGTTGCTGCTGTTGATGAAATTCAGCAGCTTTTAATGCAGGAGATGAAGAAGGAACAGGAGGGTCGGTTGGTGGAGGAAGAGGATGCGCAAGTTGATGGAATTTCTGAACTATTATTGCCGGGGATGGAGAAGGAGAAGCAGAAGCAGAAGGAGGTGGTTGGTTATAGGTGGCAGAATCAGGTGAAGGGTACTGTGGGGCAGTGGAAATACCAGGAGCTGAGAAGAAGGCAGGTTAAGATTGAGACTGAGGTGTGGGAAGAAGCTGCGAAGGAGTATAGGGAACTTTTGAGGGACATGTGTGAACAGAAGCTAGCCCCCAATTTGCCGTATATGAAGTCACTGTTTCTAGGTTGGTTTGAGCCTCTCAGGGATGCCATTGCCAAGGAACAGGATATGTATTGTGCTGGGAAGAATAAGACGGCCTATGCGCAACAATTCGTTCAGTTGCCGGCGGACAAGATGGCTGTTATTGCAATGCATAAGTTGATGGGGCTGTTGATGACTGGAACTGAGCATGCTACCATTGGAACCGCCAGGGTCGTGCAGGCTGCTTGCGGCATAGGTGATGCCATTGAAAATGAGGTGGGATATTGCATTGATTGTGCTGTTTCTGTTTGTTTTGAATTGTTTGTTCCATACCGTTTAAGTCTTAAGTGCACAAATAGCTTAGCTTACATTGTTTGTTCATTTCAATGTTGCATTGATTGTGTGAGGCATTAATCTTACGTGTGGAAATAGTTTAAATTGTCAATTTCATACTGTTTCGAATTGTGTTCTATAAAATTTGATTGTATTCCTTTTGAATTAGTTCAAAAGAACTGGGAAGTAGTCAGTTCTTTTGTATGTCAGACCTAGGAACTCCCTTAGAAAACCCATGGGTGTATGGAGGAGACTCAAAAGGTTGGAGAGGGAGAAGGGAGTGTCTCGATGAGGCAAAGACCTACACAGTGACATCTAATGTTGAAATAAAATTATGGCTTTCATCTTATGCTTTTATAATAGATAAAAAAATGTATACTTTATGTTAGAATGCTTTTTGGAGGTGGGAATGGTAGCCAGGTGCGGGAATCATAAAATGGAGATGGATATGTGTGATGTGAGGCTTTTTTGGGTACCTTTATTGGTGTGAGACGAGAGATGAATAGACTACTGACTACTCAAGCTGATATATATCTCCCCAAATCACATACCCATACTGATATGCATACAATTAAAAGTGTAAGGCTTGATAGAATTTTCTAACTGCTAAGTGTTCCTTCTTTTTGTCCCGTTATCCTGTATATGTTCTACAGTTTATTCTAAATAATAAACTTCCTTTGGAATGGCATTTTATAGCTACTGGTATCTAATTGAATCTCTTGCTTTCATTGTGTATTGTTTGTTGTTTGATGGTTCAGGTTAGAATACACAAGTTCTTGGAGA
The DNA here is from genome assembly GCA_026586105.1 of Hylodesmum podocarpum. Classification (NCBI taxonomy): domain Eukaryota; kingdom Viridiplantae; phylum Streptophyta; class Magnoliopsida; order Fabales; family Fabaceae; genus Hylodesmum; species Hylodesmum podocarpum. The sequence continues at coordinate 216,798 of JALJEV010000014.1, read as the reverse complement.
AAACTCAGAAGAAAAAGAGTGATAGAAACAAGAAAAATGAAGCAGAAGAGTCTGTTGCTGGCATCAAAGAGGAACAAAAGCTGCGGAAAAAAGTCATCGATTTGATGAAAAAGCAAAAGCTTGTTGCAGTGAGGGGACTAGTGAAGGGCCAGGACGATGCAAAACCATGGGGAACTGTCATAAAGACAAAGGTCTGTGTAGCCTCTCCTACTCTCTGATTTTCTCCTTTTCTATTTATTTGCTTCTTAATGAGACAGTATCCTCCGCTCCAATCCACAGGTAGGAAGCCGTTTAATTGAGCTCTTGATGCAAACGGCATATATACAATCACCAGCAGATCAATTGTTGGATGCTGCACCTGATATCCGACCAGCATTTGTGCATTCATTTAAAACAGTGGTAGAAGAGTCAACGTGAGCTTTATTCTCTGCCTCTCATAGTCACGTTTAATTCCTAGAGCAGTATTTTACATTGTTGCTCTGGATTCTTTTTGTTTAAACAGGAAATCGAGCAGAAGATTTGGTATTATTAAATGTGACCCTCTAATTCTTAAAGGACTTGACAGAACTGTAAGTATATTCCATCACCTTCCATTCGGTAGTTGAAATTTAAATTGAGTTGTTCATCATTTAGACATCCCGATTGGTGTTGTTATTTGTGAAGGTTATTGAGCCAGTAGCTTGGATACACGATTTATGTTATGGATATCTTTACTAATAATTTAGATCCTGAATTGAATCATGGCTAAGAAAAATTTGTCTTTTAATAATGGCAATGCTGGATGTTGACAATCATTGGATGCAGATGATGAAGCTAGGAGAAAAGACAATTAAGGAGATATGTGAGAATCTAGCTAGAGCAAAATCTTTCAAATTTTATCTTTTTCTTAGACTTTGAATTCACAATAATGAGGGAACTTTAAACATGTGTAATTCTAATTGCAAGCAAGACTTTGTTTAGTGAATTTACCAGGATACTACTTTAACTGTAGTCCCCAAAACCCTTAATCCTAGAAAACTTATGTGGAAATATGCAGATTTTGCATCAATGTGGTTTATTAGGCTGGAGCATAATGTTTGAACCTTGAAGCATCTAAAGTGAATCTTCATCTTCAAACCCACAAATGTTGTTCCTTGCTTAGCCTTTGAAGGATATCTCTCCAGTATTATGCTATGGTTCTTTTCATTGTCTCTGGTATTTTGCTAAATGAATTTTGGTGCCCAATGGGGCGTGGTAGTAAGTTTACCTGCTAACCCTTGAGTTGATTGGCACTGTGATCATGCTCTTGGCACATTAAAAGCTTGTTTCTTCTTGAATATACTTCTGTTCCGGCCATAGCCGATAGTTTGGCACCATGGCTAGTGGTTATATTCTAGGATCCATTTTTTTTTTTATTATCAAGAGAGTTTCTTCAGCGGAAAAATCACATACTGTATTGGAGTTGGTTGTCAATGAACAAATTACTCATGTTCTCTCACCTGTCTCTCTCCATATCTCTGAATTGAATAACGTCAATTTTCAGAGGGTTATTAGATTATCTTTTTGGGTATCAAAGCTGAAGCATATCTACACTTTAATTCAAATAATTCCCAATAGATGATTGCATCTTATGTTGCTTGTATTTTTATGTTTATGGCCATCTTCACTCCTGTCCATGTATTCTACAAATCAGTGATTTAAATTTTTATTTTTCAACAGGCAAAAAGTATGGTCATTCCTTATATGCCTATGTTGGTTCCACCAGTCAACTGGTCAGGGTATGGTAACTTGCACATTTATTATTTGCTGTCTTGCTACCATTCTGTGTTTCAATTTTATAGTTTGGTTTGATTTTAAAGCTCTCCTTTATGAAAATGCTATGAATTAGGGCTAGGTGGTCCAAACTCCATGCATAAAAACAGGTTGAAAGATGATCAACATATTATACCCCTTAATATACTATGCTTTGGTGCATTTGGTTGTGGAGGAATGATCTTTATCTTTATGGCATCTCCTTGCCCCTAGTTTTGCTAAGAGATAGGATTCTGTTCTTAGCTTCTTTGTGGAAATGGTTGGCCTGTGATTTTTAAAGGGTTTTATTATTTCTGATTAGCGATGGGATTAGGCTACCCAGTTTAATTCCTGGTGCCGCTTTTTTGTTATGATTTTTGTTTTGCTTCTCCCACTGATGAGGGTACTTCATGCTGAGTGCAATGTTTACCATAAGTAATTGCTGTTTTTCTTCTCTTGGCTGAATGGCTCACTTAGTGCTGGCTTCTCCTTTTCCTCTTTGCTGTACTTTCACAGTTATGACAAAGGTGGGCACTTGTTCTTACCCTCTTATGTCATGCGTACTCATGGAGTCAGACAACAACGTGAAGCTGTTAAGAAGGCCCCTAGGAAGCAACTAGAGCCTGTATTTGAGGTCTGAATTTGTTATAGTTGTCATTCATGTAGGGTACACTACAATAAGATATTAATGTTACTCAATTAAGAGTTGTATTTGTCTAGTTGAACTGAATGTGTATGTGCACATTCTTTCACTATGCTTTTGTCTAAATACGGATCAGGGGAGGATTTTTTCATTAACACATATTACTCATCTGATCAGGCTCTGGATACTCTTGGGCATACAAAATGGAGGATAAATAAGAAGGTACTGTGTGTTGTAGACAGGATATGGGCAAGTGGAGGCCGTCTTGCGAATTTGGTGGACCGTGATGATGTGAGTTCAATTAAATGGTTGCTGTTTGTTTTATTATTTGTTTGTTTTATTTATTATCAACTAATTACATTGTAGTTTGTTAACTTGCTTCACTGTTACTATGGCATAAATCTTAAAAGGTCTATGAATTATGATTTATGAATTTATATTTTGAGTTTATGCTTCAAGAGACTTATGTTGACTATGGTTTGAAATGGTGCATAACATTCTATTGCAGATTCCTTTACCCGATGAGCCAGATACTGATGATGAAGCCAAGATAAAGAAATGGAGGTGGAAACTCAAATCTGTGAAGAAAGAGAACAGAGAGAGATATTCACAACGTTGTGACATAGAACTTAAACTTGCTGTAAGCTTCCTTGAACATTATGTACCATAGTTTGTAATCTTATATTCGTTGTCGGGTGACGCATCCAATATGGGTACAGGTAGCGCGGAAAATGAAGGATGAAGAGGGCTTTTACTACCCACACAACCTTGATTTCCGTGGGCGTGCATATCCCATGCACCCGCACTTAAATCATCTTGGTTCAGATATATGCCGGGGTATATTGGAATTTGCCAATGGGCGTCCTCTTGGAAAGTCTGGCCTACAGTGGCTGAAGATACACTTAGCAAATCTATATGCTGGTGGTGTTGATAAACTATCCCATGAAGGTCGCTTAGCATTCACTGAAAATCATTTCGAAGACATATTTGATTCTGCAGATAAACCTCTTGAAGGGAGGCGGTGGTGGTTGAACGCAGAAGATCCATTGCAGTGCTTAGCTGTGTGCATAACTCTGACTGAAGCTTTGAGAAGCTCTTCACCAGAAACATTTATCTCACATATTCCAGTACATCAGGTATTTGCATGGTGTGAATGAAGTTTTTCATATTAAAATATGCTAGGGTGTTCAAAACTACTTAATGATGTCTAATATAAATAATGAATTAACCATGAAATGCTCATAATTGTCAATTGTAAGTTTATGATTTTCATCATTTCTGTATGGAACGAATCATGTTTATTAACTAATCACTATTCGCACTACCATGATTTTCTATCTTAGGATGGCTCCTGTAATGGCTTACAACACTATGCTGCCTTGGGGAGAGACAAGGTAAAGGCATTTATCACTTTGCTTTTCCCCAAGTAACCAAGTTCTTTGGTCCTAAATATTAGAAATCAAGTTAGAGAATGCATATTAATTTTCCTTTAGTTCAGAATCTTGAGATTTCGATGATTATTGAAAATGATTTTGGCTTGAGAATCTTAACATCACATCTCTTACATTTGTACTATTTGGTTGATTTTTACTATCAAGTTGTCCTGTACTGATTTATAAGCAGAATTGCATGATTGTCATGTGTTTAATGAGAACTCTTAACTGATGCTCCGTTAATATCTTCATCTCCTGCTATGTTTCTAGTCCCTATCACTTGGCAATTGCACGCCATCTTGTATTTTTCATTTTTGAACATCGTTGTATTGCCAATGGATTGGGCAATGCCTGTCTAGTAATTTATATTTTAATTGTTTTATTCAGTTAGGGGCTGCTGCTGTCAATCTTGTTGCGAGAGAGAAGCCAGCAGATGTTTACTCAGGAATAGCAGCTAGGTGAGAGTTTGTTTATGGCTTGCATATAGCTTAAAATTTGAGGTGCTACAAATCAGAATTTAGGTTTCCATTTTTTTTTTTGGGATAAACAAAGAATTATTTATACATGGTGGGAAGAAATGTTGAATGCTTAAAATGCACATTGAAGTTTAACACAGTACTATTTTTTCATTACGATTGGAACTACTATATTTATGTGTGTGTGTGTATGTGTAAATAGTCTCCCCCTCAGTCTTAGCCTTCTCTCAATTAGAAATTCAGGAGGGAAGAGGGGAGAAGCCTCAATGAGCATGAACCTGCCAAATATTTCTCCAAGGATTTTTCTATGATTCAGGTGGATGCATTTGGTTGGAAAGCATAAGGGTTAAGTTTGATGATGACATTTGACCCTTTTTATTATCTTAGAATTTTTTTAATAGGCATGGAAGCATCCAAAGTCTTTTTTGGTTGGATAGATTTTTACAAAGTTTAAAGGAACTAATGATTGCTTTTAGCAGTTATGGACAGCATGCTAAATTTCTTGTATTACAGTTGGGGGTGTTAAAATTGTTGAAAGATAAAAAGAAGCAGTGTTTGACTGCTTTTTGGTCATGTGTTTGCTATGGAGGATATTTTATTGTGTTCTTATGTCTTTGTTTTTCTTTCTAATAACATTTCTTCTATAAAAAAATCAATTATGTTTATGGAACTAGTCTTTCATTTATGTTATTCAGCCTGCTATCCATTTGTAGTTATTCTGATTTGTGGAAAGCTCTTCTTTTCTTTTGGCTTCTCAGCCCTCTTTGTTTTGGACGTGAACTTCCCTCATGAGAAGAATGTTCTCAAAATTAACTGCTAACTTGTAGAAAACTCATATCTATGCAGAGTATCAAACATCATGCAAAGGGATTCTCAGAAAGATCCTGCAATTTTTCCTGATGCTCTTCATGCGAGGATTTTAGTAAATCAGGTTATTATCTGTTCTTTTGATCTTATAAGGTTTATATTCATGTAAGGAGATAAGTTTCTTATAGTTGTTGGAATGTCTAAATTATAGTTTGCCTGGAATCATAAATGTGAATTAAATAATTTATTGCATAACCAATTCTACTTGATGCTGTGTTTTTCTCTTTTCACTCCTCATCTCAACTGCTTTTGGGCTGATCATAAACTTTGTTTAGGTGGATAGAAAATTGGTTAAACAGACAGTGATGACATCAGTGTATGGTGTCACTTATATTGGTGCACGAGAGCAGATAAAGAGGAGATTGAAAGAAAAGAATGCCATTGCAGATGATACAGAGCTCTTTGGTGCTTCTTGTTACGCTGCAAAGGTTTGAGGGTTAAAATGACTGTTTAAAATGCCTACTCCCTGTTAGATAGGTATGTATGTGGTGTTTGCTTCATCTTTGTTCCCTTCTCACTTCTCAGGTCACCTTAACAGCCTTAGAGGAGATGTTTCAAGGTGCGCGAGGTATCATGAACTGGCTTGGTGACTGTGCAAAAGTATGTTGCATTACTCCTTGTACTGGCATGTGCACTGTGCATACTTTTATATAGCTGGACATAGAGAGAGAGAATAAAATGATGCGTGTGTGTTTGGAGTTATGTACTTTATTATGGTATGATTATGACTAAGACATTGAACAGATAATAGCATCTGAAAATCAACCAGTGCGCTGGACCACTCCTCTTGGACTTCCTGTTGTTCAACCTTACCGTAAAGTGGGAAAGTATATTGTGAGTGCAACAGAGTTTTCCTGGAATTACATCTTTGACACTTTTTTTCAAATTTTTAGGATTTCAAGGCTTTTTCTATAGGTCAGTAATCTATTATTATTTTTATATGGTTGCAGATTAAAACTTCACTTCAGATGTTGACATTGCAACGAGAAACAGATAAGGTAAGTAAATTTAACATCATTCTATAGATATGGGAATGCGATGTATATAGAATAGCATTAGACCCCCCACTCCACCAAATAAATAAATAAATAAAAATTCCATCTCAACCTTAAAGATAAATTTCTGGACTAAGTGAGAGTTTTATTTTAGAAATGCTATAACTTTGCATTCTATATGTATAACTTGTAAATATATTTGTACCATGATATATCATGCCATGCTATTTTAAGGACTTCAAGCAGCATAATAACCATGAACATTGTATGGTTATTTATTTGATGTAATTTTTTTCATTAATATCATATACTCATTATTGCACAATTTAAAGTACATTCATCCATTTGTGTATATGAAAATTCTATATAAAAGTATTAATTTTATTAACTGAGCAAATAAGGAAGACAAGGATATTTTGTAGAAAACTTTAAGAAATAATTACAGGGTAAAATTACTTTATCAATCAAAAAGAATAAAATTTCATGTTTGGGAATTTGTGATTCCAGTAGGTTGGAAGGCTTCAAAACATGCACAGTGGGAATCATTCTCATGTATTTGTATCTTCATATAAATAGTTATCAGACATTTCTAGTATAACTTAGAGGGGAGAAAAATTTGTTATTTTTATTTACATGTTCCATATTTAAATTTTACATTTAAAAATTCCAGGTCATGGTCAAGAGGCAGAGGACAGCATTTCCTCCAAATTTTGTTCATTCACTTGATGGCTCTCATATGATGATGACCGCGGTTGCCTGCAAGAAGGAAGGTTTGAATTTTGCAGGTATTCCTTGATATGCCCTTTTTGTTGTTCTTCCTTTTCCAGTACAAGACCCTGCTAGGGACTAGGGAAAGCCCCACCACTGAAGTGGTGCCTGGGGTGAAGGGGAAAGGGAAAAGATGTTCCACAGGGATGGGTATCGAGCTCCTGTACTGGGAATTTGCAAGCAAATATCCCAACCAAGTGAACCAAGCTTGTGGTTCCATTCATATTTGATTGTTATACATTACAATGCTGATGATGAATAATTTCTCCTTCATGCTTGTAGGGGTTCATGATTCATATTGGACACATGCATGCGATGTGGATAAAATGAACAGAATACTTAGAGAGAAGTTTGTAGAACTCTACGAGACCCCAGTACTGGAAAATGTATGTTTTAAATGCTCATTATTTATATCCAATGTTATTTTTCCTTGGTATTGTAATTATATTTGTGGTGAAACTGATTAGTGTAAATCTTTCTTAAGGTGAAATGGTCCCAGCCTGATTGATGATTTTAGATTTATCTGTAAACGAGTAACGGATGCATCTTTGGGATTGTGCTTTGTTTTCTGGGATTTGAATAGTACTTTCTTCATCGCTTATATTTTAGAAAGATGGGAAAAACATGCCCTGTGTTATTTGATAAGATAGAGAGTCTAGTATTCTTTTTGTTGAGCTTGCAGGAGAAAGGAATCATAGTTTTTCTTTTTCTTTTTTTATCTATGCTGTTTTGATGTTTATACATTATTGCTATATTTCTCATCTGTTTTTTTTTCCCTTTTTTTATCTGTGAACAGTTATTGGAGAGCTTTCAGAGTTCTTTCCCATCATTATCTTTTCCACCCTTGCCTGAACGGGGAGACTTTGACTTACAGGATGTTTTAGAGTCGCCATATTTTTTCAACTGATCACCATCTGCTGCCTTCTCTTAGGCTTGGACTCTGTCTTTTAGGGCTGAAGGATAACATCTCATGTTATGTCTGTGTGAGCACGGCAAGGACAGGTCTTCTTGAAGTACTCATTATAGAGGCTATTTCAATGGCTGTATGTATCCTTCAAAGGCATCCAGAGCCTTGAGACCTTTGTGTGCTATAATAGGAAATTCACCCGTGCCAACTTGGTTTTTGATGAACGGATGAATGAAATTTTGAGGGTGTACACATATTATACAAGATAGAAAGCTTTTGAAGCTGGTGGTGCAGCATTCTTGAGGCTTACGCTTCCAAGGGAGAGTCCAAAGAGTTGAAATTTGCATTTGCAGACACTGAAGTATGCACATAAAATGAATTTTAAGTGTCTGATATGGAATATCATTGGCAATGACCGGAAAATCTTTGACAGTTGATCTCCCTAGACGCCGTGCAAATTATGGTGTGGATAGCTGCAAAATTCATCTTGAAATCAACAGAGAATTCTACATTTTACACTATTCGTTTACATTTGTACAAGTTTTTCTCTTGTAAATATGAAAAAACATCTGTTTGAATTAGTGTAACTACATGATTTATAGTGTACATGTATTAACTTATAAAATTTTGGTGACCACAATTAATGCCATATTGGTCAAAAGCTAAAGATGGTTAATGCTGACAAAATCTGGTAACTGAGACATTCGAATCCCTGAGACCATTCATTCCATTGATTACTCTGGTAATATCACAGTGAAACATTATTAATGTCCACTCGATTTTGGGGTGGATTAGGATGGAGCGAGGGAGAGATAGAGAGAAGAAAAATAAAAGGGAGAGATAGAGAGAAGAAAAATAAAAATAAAAGTAAACAAAGTGATGAATGTAAAATTTAATTCGATAAAATGTAAAGAAACATGAAAAAGAAAATGAAGTGAAAGTTTAATGTAAAAAAGTTAGATAAATATTCTATATTATAAGAACCCACGGAATCCTTTAACCACTTTAGTTTCATTTTGTGTCTTTTGTGTCTACTTTTGGTGGTGATCATTTTCGATTACATAAACAAAAGTTTACTTCTAGTTTCTAAACAGAATGGGAAAAGACACATTCAATTTTTTTTTTGTTAAATTATATATTAGATCTCTATATTTTATTTCAATATTTAATTTGATACTTAAATTACCCAAAATTTATAAATATTTTTTTTAAAAAAATTAATTCATAATGATTTTGATTTATACAGAAGTGATTAAAATGGTTGGCATTACAGTCTCAAAGTTCAAGAAAAAAAAAAAATAAATGTCAAACATGAAGACAACCCTATTTAAGAATGCAGTAAAATAAATGTCAAACATGAAGACAACCCTATTTAAGAATGCAGTATTTGAACTCTAAACTGAAGCGTAAAAGAAACATGACACTGCGGATCCCACTCCCATGACATCTGCAACCTCTTCGAGGTGTAATAGCAAAACCCCAAATCCAGACGCAATCAATTCGTTTGACTTATTTTGATTTGATTTTTATTGTCTAAAGTTTAGTTTTTTAGGTTTACAATGACAGGGAGATGAAGTGGTTAAGAACGCCGGTGGCTGTTCTGCTTCTGTGGATTGTTGTAGTCGGAGGTTGACACTTCATTGTTCGGGTGCTTCATATAGTCGGAGAGGTGTTCGATGAAATGCGCAAGTGTAAAATAAACACCAATATTGGACCACCCACATTTTCGAGAGGAACTAACATTACAGGTTTTCAAAACATGTACCATTTTTAAGTATTATATGTAAAGTGTGGTTATGGGCAGTAAAACTTTGTTCAAGTGGCCCAAGCAAATCACAAATTCCCTAGTTGTGAAGTTAATTAAAGCAGAAAAGGATGTGCACAAAGCTGTGAACATGTTTGATTCTGCAACTGCTGAATATGGTAACGGGTTTCGTCATGATCACGAAACTTTTGGTCTCATTATCTCTAGGTTGGTCACTGTGAACCAGTTTAGGTCAGCTGAAGGGATGCTAGAGAGAATGAAGCAAGAAAATTGCAAGGTTACAGAGGACATATTTGTAACTATATGCAGGGGCTATGGACGTGTGCACAGGCCACTTGATGCCATCAGGGTTTTCCACAAGATGGAAAGTTTTCAGCTTAGGCCAACTGTAAAGGCTTACATTACAATACTTGATATTCTTGTGGAGGAAAACCATGTAAAGAGGGCTATTGGTTTTTACAGGGAGATGAGAGAATTGGGTATTCCAGCTAGTGTTGTTTCCCTCAATATTTTGATCAAGGCTCTCTGCAAAAACAAGGAAACTGTTGATTCTGCCTTACGGATTTTTCGGGAGATGCCATACCGTGGATGCCAGCCAGATTCATATACATATGGTACATTGATTAATGGGCTGTGTAAACTTGGAAAAATCAGCGAGGCAAAGGAACTATTCAAAGAGATGGAGCAGAAAGGTTTTTCAGCTTCTGTTGTTACCTATACTAGCTTGATACATGGCTTGTGTCAGACTAATAATTTGGATGAAGCGATAGGATTGCTTGAAGAGATGAAAAGAAATGACATTGAGCCAAATGTTTTTACTTATAGCTCTTTGATGGATGGTTTATGTAAAGGTGGTCATTCATCACAGGCAATGGAGTTATTAGAAGTGATGGTCAGAAAGCACCATTTGCCTAACATGGTTACTTATAGTACTTTAATCAGTGGATTGTGTAAAGAAGGTAAGCTTCGTGCAGCTGTGGAGATTCTTGATAGGATGAGGATTCAAGGGTTGAAACCTAATGCAGGGTTGTATGGGAAAATCATAAGTGGCCTCTGTGCTGCAGGCAGCTATCAAGAAGCTGCAAACTTCATTGATGAAATGGTGCTTGGTGGTATCTCACCTAATCGAGCAAGTTGGAGCCTTCATGTTAGGATGCATAACATGGTTGTCCAGGGCCTTTGTAATAATGTTGATCTGCCTCGTGCATTTCAGTTGTATCTTAGTATGCGCACTAGGTGCATCTCTGTTGAAATTGACACTTTTGATTGTTTAGTCAAATGCTTTTGTAAGAGAGGAGACCTGCACAAGGCTGCTCGGATACTTGATGAGATGGTATTAGATGGATGCATTCCAGATGAGGGGATATGGAATGTAGTAATTGGAGGATTTTGGGATCGAAAAAAAGTTAGAGAAGCCACTGAGCTACTGCTGACCGAGCTGAGGCAGAAGTTTATTGAAACTGAAAGTTGAAGTTTGTGGGTCAACATATTGCAGATATGCATTGCATTCTTCTTACTGAAATTTGCAAAATTTTTGTTGCTCATTCAATTGCAGTAATTTAGCAAAATTTTAAGTATTCTTTCTTTAGTCTTCTCATAGTGCAATTATTAACATTTTAGTTGACATTCTTGATTTGCAGAATGAAATACATACGGCCTGACTCTTTAGGGATCTAAATTATTATCATTTTGTTTAATGTTGGATTGACACTGTGCACTTATGTTCGACGATAAGGAGTTAGCATTATCGCTTAAAACTCCTGGATAAACTATTGCATTGACTTATTTAATAATCATCTTGAATATTTACAGATTTGGGCTGAATACCATCAAGTTTTTCTGTCTGTTTACTTTTCAATCTTAAGTATTAAAGTATACAAATGTAGGTGAGATTCAATTCGTGGAAAAGTTGCTCAAGTAATCGATCCATTAAGAAAAAACCGACTTAGGCTTGAAATATTACTTGCGTGATCAAGATAGTGCAATGAGTTTTTCTTTCTACACTCTAGTTTAGTATAGATTACTTATTTTACCTTTAACTCATTAAGCCCTCTCATCTTTCTCACTGCAAAGTTTATAATCTGAAATGTAACACTTATTGTAGATTTTTAAATTTGTAAATTGAAGATAACTTGATATTCAAATTTGTAAGTGAGGGAAATGAGAGGGTGCATGACGTGAGAGTGAGTATAACAAGTTAACAAGAGAGTTTAATGAGTTAAGGATAAAATGGAAAATTTATACTAAAATGGGAAACATTAAATAGAACTTTTGTATTATTTTTCACATCATTAGAATTTCACAATCACCAATATCCTATGCTAATTTAAAACTTTCTTACGTGAATTACCCATGTGAAATTATAATTTTAACTGGGGACTATCATTAAAATCATTTAAGGAACTGCATCCAACGTTAGAAGGATATAATGACACGCGGTTTGCATTGTCTTCTTTTCAATTATTAAACAAAGGCTCAATAATAGATTAGTCTGTGGCCTGAGGAAAAGTTTTGCTGAGACAAAATGACTAGAAAATGGGATTTTGCCTACTATAGGTTTGCGATGTAAGGATATGGCGCAATGCGTAGGCAAAGGTTCTCTAATTTTATTTACTGGTTATCTTCTGTATCCTTTTCTTTTTTTGCAATTTCCGATATCTTTGCAAGCATATTCAACATACTTCTTGGTTAAAATTTATTGAAAATAACAATTTTTTAAAATTCACTTCTCATTTAATGATTATTCAGATTTTATACTTTTAATTACTTGAACCAATAGTACAACATTTAGTTAAAACTCCTCTTACCACTTATTAAGTTATAGTATTCTCATCCCATAACTTGAATATATATATTCGTTGTATTTATCATGTTCAAAGAAAGCGGAAAAAGAAAACTAATAATTGATTTTGTTGAAATTTCAAGGGTGCAGGCAGACACGGCCTTTGATTACAGTGATTCCTTCAAGAACCGAAATATTTTAAGGAATAGACTTACAATGGCATCAAGGCAGTCCTTACTCTCGGAAGGACAGTAAACAGCAGAATGTAGATTGGTCCATGTTTTGGGTCTAAACTGCTTTGCTAGTAAATCAGAGTAGGAATGGTGTGGCCTGTAACCTTCTCACAAACAGTAGTCACTCGCCACTCACATCATGTGGCTGTACATATGGCAAGCAATTGATCAGGTCATCAGTCAAGTGCATCTGTCTGTAACCACATTTCACTATAGTGCTTTCACCCCTCCATGTCTGTTACATTAGTCCTCTCACCAGCAAACTTCGATCATCCTTTCGCTTCTCCTTATCAAAGGATTGAAGTCAGTGAAAAAAGTTATACAACCAACTCTACATTCAAGTGCATTGATGCTGAGTATGGTATGCCTGATCCCTCTCCAAAATGTTTAGGTTAATGTACAGCCTAAACTCCTTTCTTGTAATGAACCATGCAGCATACCACCCAACCTCAGTAGCCATACTTATCATTCAAGGAAGTGCGTCCATCACCTGATTGTCCTGCACAAAGCAAATGAATGTATGATTATCCAACAAAATGACAATTCAAGCAATTAGTTAGAATATTAAACATAAACGTGTTTACCTTTAGGAGGAACCCATGTGTCATAATCCACCTCATTATTCAAAAAGGATGGTTTCTCAGGCCCAAGCACTCTTTTAGGCGCCCTCCCCTGTTGGCCTTCATATTTTTCCTCATCATCATTCGCATACACTCCCCTGTTGTGCTTTAATAATAGTGCCACAGCATCCTCAGCCATTTTTTCCCCAGAAGTGGAAGATGGCAATTGTTGAGAGTCATCATTACTATTTGTTGCAGTTGTCTCAACTTGCTTACGTTTCCGTAAAATTAGCCCACCAGCAGCAAAGTCAATTTTAGATTCCACAGAAGTCTTTGCATTATCACTACTGCTCAAAATTTTGCTCCTGTCCTTGTAGTCAACAAAATGATTGGACTCGTCCATCTCATGCGGATGCTGAGAGGGCATCAATTGTTGGGTATCATCTGTAATCCTTTTCTCCCCAGCTCCAAGCCATTGCGGTTTTGGTACAGCAAATGTAACATTCTCTGCCTCCAACCTGTCTGAGCCAGGTTCTGACTTGTCTAAACCTAAAGTTGCAGCTGAGGGTGCAGCTTTTTCTCCTTCTATAGAGCCATCTGCCTTGACAGAAGTCTCACTGATTTTCTGGGTTTCCTCAGGTGGTTTCTTGTTATCTGCCTTAGCACAAGACTCACTGTTTTTCTCTTCTGCAATTGGTTTCTTCTTGATGCTAGAGGTAACTTCAGATTTTTTTGATTTGGGTTCTTGTGCTTTCAACTCCCTTTTCTTGGCAGCTTCTCCTGTCGGGTCAGCAATCTTCAACAGGTAGCATATCCTATCAAGCTCAGACTGAAGAGTTGACAATTCCTTTTCAAGGTGCACACTTTTATCATACACTGACAGCAAAGAAAAAATCAGAACAGATAAGCACAAGGCCAAATCTCTATCTGCAACTCAAGAAAACATTGTGGCACATAATGATGTATAAAATGTGGGAAATGAAACTGTGTCTACCAAAGAAATTATACTTTAAAATAAATTAAAACACTGAAAGCTTAGTATATTTAGCTAAAGGAACTCTCACCTAGTTGAGATGAAAGCCCTGACATATACGCATCAAGTGAGTCACTAACTTCATCTTGTGTGCCACTCTCTGTCTTTGACAACATTTTGTTCTTTTCAATCATAAGCAACTCTTTCTTCTCATTTATTTCCTTGCTAATGACATCTCTCTTATCAAGAAGAGTATCTGCAGTCTCAACTGATTGGTTGTCACCAGGTTTCAGATGTGAAGGCTTTCTCTTTGTACGATCATAAAATTCGTCATCATCATCACTGAACAATGCAAGCAATTACCAATGTACATTATAGTTTTGGCATATCACTATAAATGTTGCAGCATGAAACAGACAAGTAAACAAATCAAACATTGCATTTGTTTCACTCCAAAAGAACATTCCAAGAAATATACAGAAACAGTAAAATAGCTTTTAACAGTTTAATGTCAATTGATATTCAAACATGAATGAATTTCATCTCAATAAATTTCAGCATTCACAACAAATTTCTCCCATCCGTGATATTATACCTTAAATATTCTTCTTCGTCTTCAACTGCACCTTTCTTCTTCCCATGAGATATCTTTCCTGTACGCGCACCAATACTCTCTCGAATACTATCATTCAGTGTCTCTTCCAAGTTTTCAAGTTCTTCCAATACCTACACCATGAAAAAAATGTCAGCTTATCTGCTCGTGCTATCAACATTACATTATTACCCAATTAACAAGATGGCTTGATGAGGAAAAATAATAATAAAATATTCTAATCTAAACCACTGAACATCACAGAATATGGAGAGCAGCAATACCGGGTTCTCGTCTTATTTATTTTCTATTTTCTCCAACATTACCTGTGTTATTCTCTGCTCATTCCGAGCGATCTGAGTCTGTTGACCTTGAGTTAATCCACCCTGAGAAATGTCTTTAACTCGTATGGAATTTATTTCTTTCTTCATGTTAGCAATCTATACAAAGAATAGAATACAAATAAAGGGTGAGGCCTCACGAGTATACTAACATATAACATTACGCAACACCAAAAGAGAAGATCAATCAGTTGGTGAATTTTCATGTGAATCAAAGCCCTAGTTTTTTGTCTGGGATCTCAATGGGGTTTTTTATGTCTTCAAATGGTTAGCATTCAATTTGAGGATTAGATATGATGATGGGTCTGACCACTGACTGCTATAAAAAGTGTTTAAATCTATAAGCTCTGTGTGGATTATAATTCAAAATGAAAGACATAGCATAGCAAACCAAATTACCAAGAATGACTCACCTTTTCCATTCTTTTTATTATTTTCTCACGAGTTTTTTCCTGTTTTTCAGTAAGTTGTCCTTTGTATGACTGCCATGTCACTTCTTCATCATCATCCTGAAATTTGAATCCATCAAGTGAATGATCAGAAGAGATAAACAGTCAACTTGAGTTTTCACACATATTCTGAAGTCTGAACATATAAGATGCTAATAATTAATTAGGTAGTTCAAAGGAAGAATCATATATTATCATCACTGATTATACTCTATATGCATAATTACAAGCTTCTACAAACCTCAACTTCTTCAATAGCATCCTCACCCATGCCCCATGATATACCCTCAGCAAGTGATGCTTCGTGCCTTGCTCTTTGGACTGAAGCTTCCCTATCTCGCATAGCTTCACGCATCTTCATTTCTCTCTTAAGTTTTGCATTAGTTTCCTACAAAATAAAAAGTGAACTGCAGTGATAATCGGATGAAAAAAAATCACAAGTTGTTAAAATAATAATAATAAAAAGAGGGTGACACAGGCATAGCAGCCAAGTCTCAAGGCTTGCAACCCTATCTTTGCACTAAGAGTAGACAAGTCACTATGACATTTGTTGAAGTGTAGATAAGTCAATAAAGAAGGAAAACCATCTTTTTAAAAAATAAAATAAAATACAATTGGCTGCAATGAGACTTGAATCTAAGACTTCATGGAAAGTACTCAAATTTTGACTTTTTTTTCACTAATTGAAAATTTGACCACCAAAACCCAAGAAAATTGAAAGTCTTCCAAAAAGAAACCCATAAAATGAATGGTACGAGATAACGTATGAATGCATTGCTCCAAAGTCCAGCTTTACAAGATAAGCAACATTGTGCAAGAAAGATACTGAGACACATTTGCCAACACAACAGTAAATGGTCATAATGAAATGAAAAAAGAACATGAAAAATAAGCTAAGATCTTACAGGAGGCATCAAGTCAGACGGTCCTTGAAAGATGAACAAGCGAGTTGACCTGTAATGCAAGATTACATACAAATAAATTAGGAAAATGAGACTCATTGTAGATGAAAATCTATTCATTCCTATCATCTTCATATCAACACTCACAACATTTAACAAACATAATCAATGATTAAAAAAATAAACATGAACAACAATCACAAGCCTTTTTTTGAACCAAGTGGGATTAATTATATGTATAAAAAAACATGTTGTGTTTTGTTAAAAAAAAAAAACCAAAATTTCGATAAGACTATTATTTAGGGCTAGGACTTTGTAATGGTTTCCTTCAAAATTTTCCTTGGTCTTATTCAACCTCTAATTATTGAGTTATCTTCCATCTGATTGTTCTTACTAAGTCCTCATTTGGTCTTCTTCTCAAATGTCCAAACCATTTTAGGAGAGAGTCTATCATCTCTCTCTTTAACGCATTCAACAATTTACTTATATTTTCTTTTATATCCACCCATCTTTTATATTCAATAGATTAAAAAAAATAAAATCTACTACACCATCTGAAATAATAAGTAAAATGGCTTAAGTGAGAACCAGAACAGTATGGACTAGAGGAAAAGACTTCTATATAAGCATAATAGAAAATTCAACACATGAATACCTACCGGCCGAATCGAATCACATCACCAACGTGCAAGTCGACATACGTGTTTTTCTCCACCTAAGCAAACAGAAAAAAGGAAAACGGAGTTATGGCACTGATGCTATGATATGAAGTTACAAATCTGCAGATATTTTCCTAACAGCTAGGCTCAAATATTTCAATAAAATACATTTGAACTATGCATGAGCTAAAGGTGAAAATGTTAAATTAAATCACAAATATGGTGAATATTCAATTGATTCTTGTGACTTTCATCAACTTTAGAGTTGTTAACATAAAGCTGCATATACACAAGATTTTATGCATATACATTGTTTGAATTAGGATTTTGAGCCTGTCAAATTACTTTTGGTAAAAAACCAAAATGCACTGAAGTTCATAACTCAATTACATGATTGGAAAATACAACTAGAGTCCTCTTTTTTTTCTATCAGATACAATTTTCCAATTTTACTCAATTAATATGCAGAACCATTGGATAAGGTTTTGGCAAGAGCATCTCTGACTGAACAATATTATCAGCAAAGAGGACTCTGCTTCAGTCCATTTGGTGATAGCATAGCTACATGTTAACGACAGCTATTAAGCCTTATATAAAAACATGAAATAGTAGAAAGGGGAATTCAAATAAAAAATAATTTAAGATTAAGAACTTAAATAGAAAATAATAGGGATCACAATTTTGATGTATCAAAGATCTATAAGTGTCACCAAAATTTAGAAGGAAGAGGAAATGCCATGTAATACCTGATTTTTGTTCAAAAAGGTTCCATGAGTACTCCCAAGATCATAGAGATATGCATCTCCACTTCTCTTAAACTGTATAACTAACAAAAGACAAATGGAAACCTTGGTAAGAATCATGGGTGAGCTTTATGAATTGTTAAAATATATGAAAACTATTCAATAAAATTTTGATCATAACTAAAAACAATTTAGAGTATATTAGACATCATGTCTTGGGAATAGTTTACCTATTTCCTTCGTTTCCATATTTCCTTTTATATCATGATTTGTCCCCCTATTTACTTAGGGTTATTATATATGAGTTAATACTTTATGTTCTGTATGAAAATTGTAACACATTACAAATTTACAATTGCAATATGCTGAATGAAAAACCCTCCAGCAATTTACAAAAATCCATTCGTAAGTCCAAACCTCATTGAAATCTCTTCAAATGCATCACTCATTGGCATCCAAATAAGTAAAGAGAAGATTAGTATATGTCATATTCAGACTCAACTTTTCTCTATAGCAATCAATCTTCCCTCCAACAAGATTTGCAAAAACATTAACCAAAACGGATGGAGTCAGGACTCAGCCTATCAAGCTGAAACAACAGGAAAACCTTCATCACTCTGTCAATTATCCTTCCTATCGGCAAAGATCCCCAATAAAAGACTAAAACTGAACAGGAACACTATTATTCCAAGGCTAAACTCAAATATCCAACTCGTGAAGAAAGCCATAAAATATAACTTATAAATGTCAAACACCAGTGACCAGACTAATCCAAAGTCATAATAAACTAGCTCAGAATTCACAACCTTGTAGAATCACAAACGCAGAGCTAACTTTGCAATATGCAACTTTATTATTCCACACCAATAAATCAGCCATTCTATTCACTGTAATAATAATTACACTGCAGAAGCATATCTCATGTATATATTCTAAGTTTGAAAATAAGAATTAGTGTGATCTTATACAGTTAATTTGACGCAATTAAGAAGATAGAAAAGTGCTAGTGTGTAAGTACCTGCATGAAACCTAGAAATAGTGGGGTGTTCGAGCACGAAGTCGCAGAGATCCAAACGGCCAAACATGTATGCTCCTTTCTCAAACACATCCAATTTCTCGATAATTGAACCGTCTTTCAGAACCTCCAGCTGGAATTCGTGGCACGGAGCACCACTCCACGGAGGGATCTTATACGGAACCGCCACTCCCTGAGAGGGAGAATCACGAGACGCTGCCGGTGCCGTTTCCGGTGCCGGTGCCGGTGCTGTTTCCGGTGCCTTTGCCGTTTCCGGTACCGGTGGAGGTGGCATCGACGGTACTGTTTCCGGTGCCGTTTCCGTTGCCGGTGCCGGTGGAGGTGGCATCGACGGTGCGGTTTCCGATGGATTAGGGTTTTTGGGCGGTGGAGGACCCATGGAATTCGTCATTGGAAAGGGAGAATGAATGTAAGAGAATCACAGCAACAATACCACCGAAACTATAATTTAAGTCCCAAAAATTTTACCCTACATAAATTTAGTCTTAAATATTTATTTTAAATAATTTAATCCTTTTTTTGTCAAAAAAGAGCAATTTTATTTTTAAATATTTAAATAGTATTACTATTTATACTATCAATTAAATATTTGAATACCATTATTATTTTTATAAATTAACCTATATGTCATAAAAAATTTACATTATAAAATTGTTTACTATTTCTATTATAAAATGTTATTGACAAAATTACAAAACAAAAATCCATAGTAAAAATAATTATAACATATATTTAGTCATTCTCTAAAAGAATAAAGATATACATTTAGATATAATATATATAAAAATACTCTATTAGAAGAGTTGATGAAATTCACTTCAATATTTTAAGATACAAAACACAGTCATTAGTTGTTGGATAATACTAGGAGACTCTGCTACCATAATTTATAGTGGTTTCTTAAAACAATAAACAATTATTTTATGAAAAATTTGTCATAGTTTTAGTTTTAATATTTTAATATTCAATCAAAATGTGCCGTCCGTCTTAAGGTTTATTAACTAATAAAATGTAATAATCTTTTTAATATATGTATTCTAGGGTAAAAAAAAAATATTCTTTTTTTTTTTTGAGATAGGGTAAAAAGATTGTCAACTGTATAAAATATCAAGAGAAAAGTGTACAAGGCTGAGGTTAGGTTTAGCTATGGCTGAAAAGGATATGAAATCCTCTTATTACTTTATTTTATTTTATTTATTATTATTATTATAACAATAAGAAGAGGTGAAAATGAAGAAGAATGGTTCAACCCAGGAAGGAAGAACAGAAGATAATGTCTGGAAAAAGAAAAAGAAATGAATTGAAAGGCATAAACTGAATCCACCACACCACAATACACTCTGTCTTGTCTCACTTTCACTCCACTTAGCTTCAACACCTACCAATCAATCAATCAAACCCCAAAGCTCTTATCTTTACCTTAATTTCATATACCCTTTTGCTTCAACAGTGCATTGTCCTAAGCCTCCAACTGAATCCACCACCACACACTGTTCTTCTCTCTCTCACTGTCTCACTTCTTAACCCTCTAAGCTTCAACAGCTATATCAACCAATCAAGCCTCAAAGATTTCACCTTTCACTTGATTTCAGATACCCTTTTGTTTGAATAGTGCAATGGCGTCAACCCCAACTCCCAGACCCCACTTTTCTTCGGCCCCTCCACGACCCTCTACCAACAACCAACGCCACCAGCATAACCAGAACCGGAGCCAGCACCGCCGCAACAACCGCAATCGCTGGTTCTCTTCTTCCACTAGGTACTATTCCTCACCTGCATCAACCACTGGGTCAGGCGCTGGTGCAGGTGCTGGTGTTCCCTCTGCAGCTGCCACTGCTTCTGCTGCATTTTCATCCTCCCTGAGTCCTTGGTTTGGTGGCCAGAAAACTCGGCTTGCGCCTGAGTTTTCTGGCCGGCGGTCCAACCGGAATCCAGGGAAGATGAACTCCGGCGGCCCCAGGACTGTCCCCAACAATCAGCAGCACTCAAAGGCGGCAGAGGAAGTCCTGCATAGCCTCATTGGTGCTGGTAATGATGTTGCTGCTATTGATAATGTGTTGCTTAGTTATAGGCTTTATGTTGCTGAGGATTATGTTTATCTGCTTAAGGAGTTTGCCAATACTGGTGACCTTTTGCTAGCCACTAGGACTTATGATTTCGCCATGAGTAGGGCCACTGATAGTACTTTCATGGGGAAGTTGACAAGCAACATGATTAGGACACTTGGCAGGTTAAAGAAGATTGAACTTGCTTTGAGTTTGTTTGAGGAGTCTAGGAATAGAGGGTATGGAAACACTGTTTACTCCTTTTCTGCCATGATTAATGCTTTTGGCAGAAATGATCGCTTTTCGGAGGCGGTGAGTTTGTTCAAGAGTATGGGATACTTTGGCTTGGAACCCAATTTGGTTACGTACAATGCTATTATTGATGCAGGGGCCAAAGGGGAAGTTGCCTTTGAAACGGTTGTTAAGTTTTTGGAGGAGATGGTAGCTGCCGGCTGTTTGCCGGATCGGCTTACATACAATTCACTTCTCAAAACTTGTGTCCCGAAGGGTAGGTGGCAACTGTGTAAGGATTTGTTAGCTGAAATGGAATGGAAGGGGATTGGGCGTGATGTGTATACTTATAATACATATGTGGATGCACTGTGTAAAGGTGGACGGATGGATCTTGCTAGGCATGTTATTGATGTGGAGATGCCTTCTAAGAACATCTGGCCCAATGTGGTGACTTTCAGTACTTTGATGGCTGGCTATTCTAAGGCTGACCTCTTTGAAGATGCCCTATGTGTATATGATCAAATGAAGCATTTGTTGATCAGGTTGGACAGGGTGTCTTATAATACATTGGTTGGGCTATATGCAAATCTTGGTTGGTTTGAGGAGGCAGTGAGTAAATTCAAAGAGATGGAGAGTTGTGGAATAAAAAATGACATAGTAACCTATAATGCCCTGATGGAGGGATATGGCAGACACAACAAGTATGTTGAGGTCAGAAAATTGTTTGATGAGATGAAAGCAAGACGCATTTATCCTAATGGTTTAACTTACACGACATTGATTAAAATATACACTAAAGGTAGAATGTATGCTGAGGCGATGGATGTTTATAGAGAGTTCAAGCAAGAAGGCATGGAGACAGATGTTGTATTTTACAGTGCTCTCATTGATGCTTTATGCAAAAATGGTTTGGTTGAATCTTCTTTGAGGCTGTTGGATGTGATGACAGAGAAAGGAAGTAAGCCAAATGTTGTGACTTACAACTCCATTATTGATGCCTTCAGAGTAGGACAGGTGCCAGTTTTGGAATGTGGGGTTGACACTTCTTTTCAAGCCAATGAGCATCAAATTAAACCTTCATTTTCTACACTTGTTGTGGGGACATTTCAAGATCAAAAGACTGACAATAAGGACAATGATGAAATCATGAAAATGTTGGAGCAACTTGCTGCTGAAAAAGATGGTCTTACAAAGAAGGACAAGGGAAGCAAACATGACAAATTTTACATAGTGAAGATCTTTCGAAAAATGCATGAGATGGGAATCAAACCAAATGTTGTCACATTTTCAGCTATCTTAAATGCTTGCAGGTAATGAATCTGTTCAACTCATGTCATTATATTTTATATATCCACTTATATATTGCCCTGGAATAGAAGAGATAAATGAAAATGGATTTGCATCAGCTTCAAATGGAAGCCATTGTAGCATGCATGGTTCAATATCGTTCACACTTGTAGATTCTTTGGTAGTGTTATTATATATTTTTCATCTTTCTTTTAGTTTCTCTTTATTCAAATTATGCTAGATGTCTATGATTAAATATACTCTTAAGTCTTGGGACTTTTTTTTAAGCTTAGTTTGCTATACTAGAGGATTTGTGGCTATGATTTTTTTTATTTCTTTTTTGAATTTATTCAAGGAATAGGTCCAGTTTTATTGACTAAAGCCTGTCTTATTTCTCTAATTGGTAACTGGAAAACCACCTGTATTTGGCTGTGTTTTATTTCACTGTCCATCCCTTTTTAGGCCCCTAATTATCTTGAGTGCTACGTCTTAAATCCTAGGAATTCCATCCGAAGTTTCAATTACTTATCCTCTTTTGAAATTACCTAGCCGTGGTTGTGATATATTCCATCTTTTACCATTTGTCACCACCTACTACTGTTTTTGTTGCTACTTTATTTTTTTCACACTATATACTTTGATATTCTCAGATAAATATATAACCAATTACTAAGCGTATAATGGGGTGTGTTGGATGCAGTTGTTGCGAGACATTTCAAGATGCTTCAAAGCTATTAGATGAGCTCCGCATGTTTGATAGCCAGGTCTATGGTGTAGCACATGGGCTACTTATGGGTCATGGGCAAGGCATATGGGATCAGGCTCAAACTCTATTTGATGAACTCAAGCATATGGATTTTTCAACAGCCTCTGCATTTTATAATGCTTTGACTGATATGCTGTGGCATTTTGGTCAGGTAAAACTGAATGATTATAAAGTTTGCTACTTTTGCATTTGTTGTTTTGTAATTTGCTACATGTGTTGTGTTCTCATCAGTGGGATGATTAACACGGGGTTTATCTGAGATGCAACTTTCTTTACATTAATCTAACTTGCCCTTTTTTTTCTGTTTTTTATTTTCATTTTGACATCAGAAATTAGGGGCTCAGATGGTTGTGATTGAAGGGAGAAACCGAAATGTGTGGAAAGGGGGCTGGTCTACTGAGTGCTTGGATCTACATTTGACATCCTGTGGAGCAGCTTGTGCGATGGTGCATTCATGGTTGCTTGAGTTGCGCACAACTATTTTTAGAGGCCAAAAGCCGCCTCCAATATTGAGGTTTTCATCTTTTCCTCTTTATATTATTATTGTTATCTGGAAGTGTCAGTGCATGTGGGGTCATCATAGTTTGTATGTTTTTGGCACCTAAGGGTGACCATAACAACTTCCTGAAATGCTGTCAAACAAGGATTTATTTAGTTTTTGGAGGAAGAGTAGGTGGCTGATTTCACTTTGGAAATCATGAGAGGGGTGTTGTAAAATTATATTCTATTGGAGGTGTGCTGTTTTGGGACTCTTTTCAGTACAGCAATGGTATTCCTTGGTGGGTTTGCTTTTTTGCATTATGTGTAATTGTTTTATGGCCAAAACGGTACTTCTAATTCTTCCTTTTGGTCGTAATAATAATTCATATTATTGTTATCTTTTAATTGGACTAGTGAGGATTGAAATTCTAATCTTAATCTTTTTGCAGCATATTAACTGGATGGGGTAAGCATAGCAAAGTAGTGGGAAATGGTGCTTTAAAGAAGACTGTTGAGGCACTTCTAAATGGCATTGGAGCACCCTTTCAGATTGCTGAGTGTAATATAGGGAGGTTTATATCTGAAGGACCTGTAGTAGCTGCTTGGTTGAGACAACCCAGCACATTGAACGTGTTGCTTCTCCATGATTACATTGTTTATTCTCAACCTGTTGAGAGAAATCAAACATTTAATATACCATCTCTTGGAGCATTGTAGAGACGAGATTATTAAAGGGGGATTCAAATCATGAATTGTAAAGCAAATTTTTGAATCATGAATCTTAGTTTGTATTGTATTGTAAGGTTAGAGACAATGAAAAAATCTTCAAATATATTATGTAGATGATATATAGTGTTATAATTAAGTAGAAATGGTAAAACTCTTTACTGTGATCTCAAAACAAAATTAGTATTATCTTTGTTGGTAGAGCTTTTTTTTTCTTTCGAAGAATCGAAAAGAAAACAAAGAAATAGCAAAATATGGTAATGTTAGAAGTGTTGGTCCAATTTCTTTCCATTAGCAATTTAGACTAGTGTGATTGCTTAAATTTTTTAGAATACGTGAAAGAAAAGTAAAAGAGAAACTAACAGATCGATGAATTAATAATATGTATTACACTGATTTATTCTATGTAATAAGTACTTTTATATTCCTCGTGTATGATACAAATGAATAATTCGCCAAATTGCATAAATTGTGTTATTCAAATTGTTAATTGTAGGATTTTGATAATTGGTAGGGACAAGTATGACGTTACTTCGTAAAAGGAAAAGTATCATTGTCAACGTATCATAAGAAAAATCAACAGGAGGAGTGCATTATCGTTAAATAGTTCAAGAATAATATCAGAACTTGTGTTTAAGACCGCAAGAAATTATACAGAATCAACTCTGAGAAGAATACACACAAACTAGTAGCAAGTGAGAAAAGTCCAGGACTTTACTTGAACTTTTGAATATAACAGGAAAAAAATATATTAGACTTGGGCAATTTACATCATATACATACATGTCAAACAAAGAAGTTTCTTTACAAACCTCAGCACCGAAGCAAAAAAGAAAGAAAAGAGTGCAGATATAACTATACAGTTGTTACAGACTTGTAGTAACATTTTGGTCTGATATTCTCTCTCCCAAGACCCAAAAATGAATTATTAATTACTGGATTGGCACACTAATTCAACTGATTATGATATTCTCCTCCTTTTGGTCATTGTTCCAAAACTAGTGCGTCAGTTATAGCAATTAATAGACTACTACCTATTTCCTTTCCCTTATCCTACGAAGCATAAGTACTTGTGTTCTGACATCAGGTTGAAAACCACTTTCGAGCATTTTTTTGTAGACCTTATTTGCCATGTTAACATTTCTACATAAGCACAGCCCTTGAATGGCAGCGTTATACAGAGTGGCATTTGGCATGGCCTGCTGCCAAAAGAACAGATAACAAGGAGGTCAAATATTTATACAAGACCAGAAGATGAGATAAATCAGTTATAACTCTAATTAAAATTTATAATTACTTGCCTCAAAAAAGACAAAGTTTCCATGCACACATCATACACTTCTATTTATGATATCAAGACTATGAAGTACTAAATTTAACTGTTCCATAACTTCCTGAAGGGTAGGTTTTTTGAAAGAAGTACTATTATCTCAGGGATTTTTAGAATGTTTACAATAGCACTTAGTAATAAATGGTTACCATTTTCATAATTTATATCATTTACAATTCATAAATTATTTTGATGAAATAGTCGTGTCTTGTGTGAAAATACTGCTTTCACAAACATATCTATAAATTAACAGGTTAAAGTACAATCTATTTGAAAAACGTTTTCAACTGAGCAACAACTATCACTTTACCATCTGTAATTCTTATAATAAACTAGGTTCAGACAGATATTTCTTAGAAATTTGAAAAGCTTTTTACTCACATTTAGGATTTCTTCTAATTCTTCCCAGAGGTCTCCACGAATACAGCATCTAATCACGGACAGATAAGTAAACACGTTTGGACTGCACTTCTGTTGAAGCATGTGCTTATACACCTGCAACGCAATTGTTGGCTTCCTTGCAAGTTCACAGGTCTTGATGACAAGATTATATGACATTGTCAAATCAGACAGTCTAAAAGCTTCCATCTGCCACAAAATTTCAATAGCTCTATCCCACAACCTAAGCTTTGAGCAAGACATTAAAACAGTATTGTATAAATGTATGTTGAATTGAGATGTTTGATCTCTTTCAATCATCTCAAAAAGCTCTAGAGCTTTGTGATGCATATCAGCCTTGTTAAGGGAACTGAGTAGAGCATTGAATGTATATGTATCTGGTTTATGGTCTAATGATTTCATAGTTTTGTAGACCTGAAATGCTTGTTTCAGTTCCCCTGCTCTTCCAAGTGAGTTAATTAATGCATTGCAAGCAACCAAGTTTGGCTTAAGATCACCCTCCAACATTTTCTTAAAGACACTTAATGCAGCATCCCATTTTCCCTCCTTGGCACAAACACTAACGATTGCATTCAATGTATTGCTATCTGCTTCAAATCCATTTTGAACCATTTCATGGTAAGCATGAAGAGCAAGTTCACTTTGGTCACATCGAACAAAACTATTGATTAATAGATGATACGTGACACGTGTTCCAGCATATCCATTTGCCTTCATACTCCTCCACAACCTCTCTACTTCACTCCAATTGTCAACATTTCTGCAGATAGATATCATGGTGTTGTAAACAATTGCATCAAAATCCTTCTCCACATCACATTCACTTTCTAGTTGTCTGAAGAATCTAAGGGCTGAATGGCAACCATGAACTTTTGCTTGTGCCATGAGAATCAAGCTGTAAGTATGCCCTGTAGTTACCCCTTTCGCTCTCATAAAATTGAACACTTTGAAGCAATCATCAAACCACCCATTTCTCAAAAGGCTAGAAATAAGAGAATTACAGGCATGTATATTTGGAGAAAGACCTGACAATTCCATAGACCTAAAATACTCCGTTGCACTTCTAACCTTGTTAGTTCTGCTAAGCACTAAAATCCTATTAGACAGCACATTCTCATCCAATTCCTCTAGAAAAAGTGCACCAGGCTCATTCATTAATACCATCCCCTTTGAAGCTGATAAAGTAGCTTCAACACGTCTAGAATCACAGTTTCCATCATCTTCCACTCCTCTCCAGGGAGGCAAATCCTTCATGGCCACAGAATCTCCATTTTCTCTTCTTTCAACATAATCATCATCAAAATCATCACCATCATCTTCTGCTTCTCCCCACAGAGGAAATTCCTTCTTGGCCACAAAATATTCATAACCATTTGCTCTGCTTTCAACATTGTACTCATCATTGTCATCATCATCTTCTTCTTCTTCTAATTCTACTTCTCCAGAAGGATACAATTCCTCTTTGGACACTAAAGATGCACCAAATTCTTCTCTTCCTTCAATACCATCACAATCACCATCTACCAGCTCTACTTCCTCCCAAGGAGGCAATTCCTCATTGGACACTAAAGAGGTTGTATCAACCGTTTCTCTTCCTTCAAAAACAGCACCATCAACACATTCTTCTTGTTCACACAGACCAAAATCAACAACAGCCTTAACAATATCCACAGACAGTGACTTGGACTCATGAAACCCTTTTGACCCAATTGAGAAGTATTTCAATCGTGACAAGAAACCAATGTCACTCGTGCTCACATAAGCATTTGTGCGAGTAGATGCAACAGGAAAGGGAAAATAACAAAGCTTGTCAAGACAAGTGTGAAACTGAAACGGGAAACTCAACAAAAGTGGCATATCAATACACTATCGTGAAGTAACCACCCAGAATGAAACAACAAAGCATGACCCAATATATAAAACGTTAAGAATTGAAGAAAAAATTGAAACTTTGAGAAATGGAGAAAGAAAAATAGCGCCAGAAGCTGTGTCTCAGTGGCAGAGTTAAAAGAAGAAGCTTTGGATAAAGGTGCAGTGTAAGATGAACACCTTTTATGTGAGCCGTTGGATGTGTGCAAAGATAGATCAACGGCGGGGATTGAATCTGATAGCGAGGTTTATTTTTGGAATTATAATAATAACATTGAAACATAAGTGATATTGAAAATCAGAAACTAATCTTTCAAGATACAAAATCTATTCAAAGAATTAACATTTTTCCAACATTTTTTTCATATACTTAGACTTCTGGTTGTATAATCAAGCTTTGATAATCATGATTATATGTCAATCATACTACATCATGTGAGTAATTTTTTTAATGAAATCATGTTGTTAATTTAAGGATATTAATGCAATAATTTTATATTTTAGTGATTATAAAAGGTATAAGTTATGTTTTTATTACAATTATAACATATACTTCTACTTTGGAAGTTAATTATAATTACAGTTTTTTAAGCTACTCAAAACATTAGTAATCTAATATTTTTATTCAAATTTTAAAAAACGGACTCTTAATTTTGCTGGCAATCAATAACTTACTGAATTCATATTTGAACAGAAAGCTCTCACATAATGGCCATTTATTAATGATATTCAAAACATAATTTTCA
Source organism: Hylodesmum podocarpum (assembly GCA_026586105.1). Classification (NCBI taxonomy): domain Eukaryota; kingdom Viridiplantae; phylum Streptophyta; class Magnoliopsida; order Fabales; family Fabaceae; genus Hylodesmum; species Hylodesmum podocarpum. The sequence continues at coordinate 188,022 of JALJEV010000014.1, read as the reverse complement.
ATAGTTTAAACCCCCTTGACTTTACAAAACATAGAACCAAAGCAAGTTCAATCTTACTAAGGTTAAATTCTCTAAAACATGTCTTGTTTTAGACCCACAATGGCAAATGATTCCCAAACCAATTTTGATGAGCTTCGGTGGGTGATTCTAATACGTGAAACTCTTAATGAAGTTCTTGAAGATGATGATCAATTTCCTGTGTCCATTTTCAATGTGCCTAAGCCCCTTATGTATAGTGATCCAGATTCTTATATCCCTCAGCAAGTTGCAATAGGACCTTATCATCATTGGCGTCAAGAACTCTATGAAATGGAGAGATATAAAATTGATTCAGCAAAAAGATTCCAAACACAATTACAAAGCCTCAAGTTAGAACACATAGTTGACCAATTGATAAGGTTAGAACATAGGATAAGAGCATGCTATCATAGGTACTTAAGTTTTAACGGCGAAACATTGGTGTGGATGATGGCAATCGATGCCTCATTTTTGCTTGAATTCCTTCAAGTTTATAACATTCAAGATGGAACAATGATACCAGGAGTTTCATCTAGAATGTCTCATTTGATGGATTATGCAGGAAGGAAAATAGCTCATAATGCAATCTTGAAGGACATAGTAATGCTTGAAAATCAAATTCCACTAGTTGTGTTGAGAAAGATGTTGGAGTTCAAAATTTCATCACTAGAATTAGCAGATGACATATTGCTATCAATGTTGATAGGATTGTTCAAAGAATTTTCTCCTTTCAAGGTGATAGAGAAAGACTACCCAGAGATCATTGTCTCAGAGTGTGCACATTTGCTAGATTTTTTGTATGCCATGATTGTGCCAAATTGGGAAGAACAACAAGATGTAGTCCAATTCGAGGATCAACTCAAAGATGAGGAGGGAAATGAAGAATCACTCAAGAACTATATCAAGAAATTTCAAAGTGAGGTTTGGAGATTGCTTTCAAAATTGGCTGCAGCATTCATAAGCTTAAATGAGAAGGTTCTACAGTGTAGAGCCATGAAAGTTATCACTTGGTTGCCTTGGACAATCGTATCTAACCTTCCTGGAGTAGGAATAATAAAACAACCTGTTGAATACTTATTTTTCTCTCAAAATAAAGAAGGAACCAGAAGAGAAAATGAGAATTTAAGCTCAGATAATACCATCAACAAACCACCCATAATGGAGGAAATTGCTATTCCTTCAGTCACAGAACTCTCAAAGTCTGGTGTTTGTTTCATGGCCACCAATGGAGACATATCAACTATTAGATTTGATGTAAAAACAGTAACACTGTACCTTCCAACAATTGGTTTAGACATAAACAGTGAAGTGTTGTTGAGAAATTTAGTTGCTTATGAAGCATCAACTGCATCAGGGTCATTGGTTTTCACCCGTTACACTGAACTGATGAACGGGATTATAGACTCTGAGGAAGATGCAAAGATTCTTAGAGAAAAAGGGGTTATTCTGAACCACTTGAAAAGTGATGAAGAGGTGGCTAACTTGTGGAATGGGATGAGCAAGTCCATTAAATTGACAAGGGTGCCATTCTTGGATAAAGTCATTGAAGATGTTAACCAGCATTATAATGGTAAAATTAACATCAAAGTTTGGAAATTCATGAAGCTTTATGTATTTGCTTCGTGGCAATTTCTGACATTCCTTGCTGCCATCTTTCTCTTGTTCTTGATGTCCTTGCAAGTGTTCTGCTCTTTCTATAAATGCAATAGCAGAAGTCGTGTCAATGTGACTAAATGAATCATTTGAGGAATTATATTTTTGCCTTGGTCAATATTTTAGTGTTTTATACTTTTTGGAGAAATAACAGGAAATATTTTTGGCATTCATTGGTTGAAAAATCAGTAGTTCACTTTTTCAATGGAAGGGAAACATTTATATAACAAGCTATGTTCCACAGGACAGAGTAAATCACTTGCTGCAATCTTTTTTGGTTAAACTTCATACAGATAGATTCTTTGATTTATGATTGTATGAATGCCCCTCAAGTCTTTCCATTTTCATATAAAATTGGTAGTGGCAAACTAGTTTTGTTCTTACATTTACACATCACTATGTGCAGTTGAGACAGTATAGTCTTTATTCCCTTTTGTCATTTGGTGTTCGAGCTATTTGCAAATATTAAAAGAAATTTTTATAGGAATATTCATAACCTTTTCAAAATACACAAATTTCTGCAAAATGAGATGCTGACAAGATTTCTGAGAGAGGGTTACGATGATGTAAGTTACCACAATATTTAATTTGACAAAAAAAAAAATCTGCTTTCAGGGAAAATGAGAATACCATGTAATTCTCCAATCTACAGATCAATTTCTTTAACAAATAGAAAAAGAAAAGAGAGAGGAGGGAAGGGGGAGAATCAATGATAGCTACAATTTTCTCTCGTCCAATTCTTCAACTATATATCATTCTTTAAACAATTCATCCCTGTACCCAATACAATACATTCAAATGCCAACAAAGGTTTCTATTATTACATTTGAGGAAGAACAAATCAGGGAAATAGAGTTCTATTCACGAAAATTTCAACTATAACAACACAATGGCAAATTACAAATGAAGGCTGAACGCATGTTTCAGGCCTCAACACTTTTGAAGCACATTTGTACACAGGGTAGCTTCTCTGTTTATTCAAATCAACCCATCAGATCCTCTCAGAAAACCTTGATTTTCCAATTGATGGCCCTGTCAATTCAGTTCCTTTCATCTAAAAAGATGGTCATCACTCGCGTGAAGTGTTGTTCTGCTTGATCAAAGCATAAGCATCACTGTATATAGCCACAATGTTGGAGAAGACTGCCAAAACTATCAAAACAACAGACAAAATCTTGTCTGATTTAGTTGCAATGTTGTAGCGGTCCCTGCATGGTAAAAATGATAGTTGTTAACACATTAATTTCGTAATATAAAGCACAACTGCCTCGTGGAAAACAATCATCTCAAATTTTCAACATCATTTTCCACTTTTTTTTCTTGTGCTTTAACAAGTCCCCGAAATCTTTATATGGTACTATACATTCCACAACTATGCCCTTGTTTTGATAAATTTCTCTATAAGAATTTATAGAAAAAGATGAAATGAAGTTTCTCTCACAAGTTAAAATCATCTATACATTTAACTTCTACGTAAGTCATCTCATTTAACTTCTATAAAAGTTGAAGTTAGTTGATTTTAACTTATAGAGGTATGATTCACTTTCCCTTCTTTATTTCTTCTCCTATAAGTACTTATAAATAAATTTATTCAAATGAGGCCTAATTGCATTTTCAGTTTGCTATGTCAAGGATCCTACAATGATCAAAATCCGGGAAGAATAAAAGACAGTGACCAAACTCACCTAAGAGTGATGGCAGCTGGAAAAATGAATCCTATACAGACGGCAGCAGTTGCTCCGGTAAACTGGAAGGCATCCCAAATGCTAGGTATGAAATTTGCTCCAAGGAAGATAACAGCAATAAGGGCAACAGTGACTGATGTAAATCTGAAGTTATCCAGAACCAGAGGCCTTGATGAAGAGAAGAAGAGACCATCTATATTGAGCCGCAATGGATAGAAGACAACTGGAAATACAAGCATGAGGTGAGCAGCATAGCTTATACGAACAGCATCATTGAGCACAGAACCAAAAGGAATCCCAAGATCAGTATCAAAATTGGCCAACACATCATCAAGAGTTCCTTCACCAAATAGGAGGAACCCAAAGAAGCTTATCATTACGTACACTGAAGAGCACAGAATAAGGGCGGTTTGTACAACCCCTCGCATCTGTGAGGAGTCCTCAAGTTCATTGTCTATGCTGTGAACTGCAGAAGAAAGAGTGTACAAATATCAGTTCCTTTAAATTCACATATCGCAAACATCTGACTCTTTATCCATGTTGCAAAGTGAAAACAGATGGATCCAGAAAGCTAACTGTAATAATGCCATATTTCATAAAATTGAAACTTAAGCAACATTTTCAGATGTTTACAATTTAGTAATACTTAGGGTTGGGGTTTGAAATTCTAGTACCACTTCAAGCTAGTCAACACAAGATAGTATAGGACACATAAGTTATACTTGAATTCATAATGATGTTATCATAGAACAAATGATATGATCATTTGGATTATCTTCAAATTATATAGCTAACTTGTTTTGATTATGTATACCTTGCATATTGTCCTTTCAAAAAAATTTGGGCAAATCAGATTGATTTCACCACATTTTTCAAACAAATCAAGAACAAACATATAAAAACATCAAAACAAGCACAGCAAGAGAAGAAGTAAGATTGCACAAAGATTTGAATAACTTGCATACCATTGTAGTGACAGATATAGGCAGTCACAAACACAGGAACTACAGTGAATAGTTTAAAAAATGATGTCACATCAGTAGTCACCGGGAAGAGTCTGGGCATGGCAATGCCTCCACTTATTATCTTGACAACTGCGATTCCCACAGCAATAACTAGAAAAACAACTGCGAGTGCGACTGAAAGGGCAGATGTGAATCTCAATGAATCTGCAACCACAGAGCAAACCAGTAAATCCTCCATCCATTCATTGTAAAAGATGAAGCTAAATAGATCAACATAAAACCTCACCAATCACATAAATCCAACATTCTAAAAATCAATGCTTAAGGAAAGTAGTATGTTGCAACCAAAACGCAAAATTTATCAGGGTCCAAACTGAGGAACAGACAACTAACAGCTAAAACACTACTATCAAACAACTATTGGAATACCCTATACTCATCTTAAACTTCAATGGTATTTTAAATTTAAATGTGACAAGAACCCTTGTAGCAATCCCTTTTTATCAATTACGCAACCATGTGTTGTCAAGACTAGAACTTATGCATCATGGTCTAAGCATGTATCCAAGTGTTCACAGTCATCTTCCCAACACTAAATGACACCACTAACCATTTTTTTGTAATTTCAATGAAAGGAATAACACTCACCAATTCGCTTAAAGCTTGCCAGGGGTGCAAATACAAGGACTGTTGTCAAAAGAACAACAAATGTACGCCCCGTCCACCAGTGAACACCAAACCATCCTTCAAGAATACCATAGTGATGATCTCCACCTGAAGAAGTCCCAGACAGCACATCACCTGCATGATGAACAATACAACACTAAATTAGACAACCACAGCTCTTGCTTCCAAGAATTGATGGTTCAAACTTCAAACTTCAAACCTAAACCTATGATAACAATAAAAAATCCTCCCAAGTAAACTGAAGTACTAAACTCAATAATGGTCATACCAATTATAATCATGTAAACAATCAGCACCCCGATGTTATTGATTATAACACAAATCTGCACCAGACTTTTTCCATACTTCCCAAATGAATCACCCATGAGACTGGCATAAGAAGAAGACTTCCCTGCACGGGTAAACCGAATCAAAAGCTCAATCGACTTCTCTGTCAAGAAGGCCATGATGATGATGGCAACAAGACCAGGCACCATCCCCAACTGCTTCAAGGTTGCAGGCAAGGCCATGATGCCAGCACCAATAATTGTGGTGGATAAGTTAAAAACAGCCCCAGAAAATGAAGCTCCATTGAAATCATCAAACCCAGCATCACTCTCCTGATCATGACTTTTTGGCAACAAGGGTGCATTCTCGCTAACAACTGCCTTGTTCTTCCTTGATCTCTTCTTCTCCGCCTTAGGTGCAAGACTACCAATCGTCATCTTCAAGTTTCAACTTGGAAAATCTCAAACCAACCTAAAAATTCTGAAAACAAAAACACCACCACAACAACAACAACAAAAACACAGATAAATAAACATACCCAGTTACGAAAGTGAATCAAAGATGCAAACTTTTTGAGCAATAATTAATTCAAATGAGTTCAATTCAGCTCAATACCTGGTAAATAAAAAAAATAATACCCCAATTCAAGCAAATACTACTAGAGAACCCAATTTCACAGGGGAGTTAAACCCAGAGTCCAGAAAGGTAAAAAGGAATCAACTTTAAAACCCAGCAACAGATAATTTACAACCCTCAAAGAGATTGAACAAGACCCAATTGAGGAAAATGAATAATTGGGTAGTGTTTGAACCCAGAATCTGCTGCTAGGAGAAGCAATGAATCTAGCAAATCCGATATATTTTGGATTGTGTTTGAAAGAAAGATTTGACAACGAAATCTTAGGGAGGGGTATCAGCTACCACACAACTCAAACCAAAATGAAAACCAATTGGAGGTTGGTGACCAATACACTTTATTTATAGACAAATCAAAGATAGAAGAACACACGCAATCATACTATAGTTGAATAATATTAATATTAAAGTTTGTATACATTAATTAATATTAATATTGTCTAAAGCATGCCAATTGACTGAATTATGAATGCAAATTGAAATAATTCAGACAAGTTTGATGCAGACAAGTTTATAAGTTAGCTTTTCAATATCAAATAATTCATATTATAAAGTACAAGAGAAAAAGATGATACGGAGTTCTTTAAAATATTATTAATTAATTAATTAAAAATTATATGTATTAAAAATATTCTTCAAAATATTAAACCTATCACAATGAAAATTATAAAAGAAGCATTTTTATATAAGTTTAAAGAAGGAGGAATATATATATCAATTTAAGAATCGTTTAAAATAGACTAAGTAAAATAATAAAATGTTTATTTAAATTTTTCTGCTTGTATTTTGTTTAATTTGAAAATAGAAAATAATTTTTCCAACATCATATATAATCATTAACACATTTTGAATATAAAACATATTACTAAGAGATGAATAAATGTTTAAAATTCTCAATAAAATTATTATCATTGTTGTTAGCACAAATGAGTCAAATTTTCCACATCGATTTTATAATTAATATATAAATTAATCTTTTTCATTATCAAGTAATTGAAATTGTTAAGAAATTAATGACGTTACCCCTTGAAATAGTTGAAACCATCAAATATTTTAACCATTTTACCAAAAAAAAATCTCAATTATAATAAATTTGAAATTCGTCTAAAATAGTAATTAATTTTAAAAATAATCTAATAAGGACAATATGCAAGCTGGAGTTAATGTTGATATTTTGATATTTCTTTTTAACACAGAAAGGAAGGGTGTGTGACCACACCATGTGAGATTTGAGGTTCAATTTATTACTATTGTCAATGGAAATCACAAAAAATAAGTTAAAAAAAATAAATAAAAAAAAAATACAACATTTGATGTCCAAATAAAAGATGATTCGATGATTCAATTTGTTCACAAGAGATAAAAGCAAGTTGCCAAACGTGTTAATAAAAAAGTAGAATAAAGTACAGCTATTTTCTGGTCGTCAGTCCAAGTCGCAAATCAATAATCTTATATATGAAAATTAATTTCCTAAAACATTGCCACTAATAAATAACTTGTATAAATTGATAATTGAAACTAGTTGCGTTTCATACATAGATATGTTTAGTTCTTTAAAATCATCATCATAAAGGTGGCTGAGATTGAAACATAGTTTTGTTGTCTGTTATCACAACAAAAACCAAAAATGTTTGGTTGCCAAAAAGTAATCTCGTTTCTCGAGTAACGTGACATTCCCAAACCATTTATTATAATGACGTTTACCAATACCAATCATACAAAAGAAAAAGTTAATTTCCCTTACTATAAAAAAAAAAAAGAAAGAGAAGAAATAATTGTAATTAACTTATGTGAGAAAAATAATATAAGTTGTAATTATATTTTAGATGTTAAGGGCCTTTTTCAGTAAAAAAAAAGTTATGAAATTTAAATTACTAATAATTATTTTCATAAACCTTGATGGAATCCGGAATTTATGTTGGAAGGGGACCATTTGAAAAATTGTAATTTAGGGAAAAAATAATTTTTTCATGTATATGATATACATAAAAATTTAATATATTTGTCAATAAATAAATATAAAATTTATCGAGAAAGCAATTTATCAACTTGAAGAAGTATGATTCATAAATAAATATTCAATGGTCAATAATATAAAAATAGGTAGTAGAAAAAAGAATAGTAATATTTTTTCTAGAAAGATAGTAAAACCAATATCTTTGTTCATAAGATATAATATAAAAAATATTATAAAAAAATTTAATAACTTGAAATTTAATAACTAAGTACAAAACAAATAAACAAATATAAGTAAATTACCCAATAATATTAATAAAAATGAAATTTTTGTATTTATTACCAGATAGCAATACCTAATAGAACAAAATCGCAAACTATATTTTTAAAAATACTAAAAGTTTATCTCTTTTAAGAAGCACATGAATTAGATTACATTTTATATAAATATATATACACATACGCAGACATGAATGATTGTGAAGATCATTCTCTGTACATAAAATTCTTTTGGGTTTAGTGATCATCATTTAAAAATGATATTTTATCATTCAGAGGACAAAAGATAAGATTTAACAATTAAATAATCAATTAATTAAAGATAAAATTTAAAAGATAAAATAAAAAATTTTAATATTTAAATAATAGATAAGATTTAATATAAAAATAAAAATATTTTCACCAATAAAAAATAATTTTTTACATTTTATCCATTAGTTAATTTCTAAACCCAATTTGTTAATACTAATTTTAATTTTAAATATTATAATTTAAAAAATTCATCATAAAAATTGAAGGATCCATATTCTTAATTAAGAAAATTACTTAAAAAAGAGTATGGGTAATTCCCGTCCTTTTTGTTATTTAAAACTGAGTGAAAGATTTAGATTTGTTAAACTAACTTTTTTATCCCTTTCTCAATCCATATTGAATTTGTAAACAAAGATTTAAAATTAATTTTTTTAAGAAAATTAAACCATTGAAGAATAGTGACATGTGGAAGGGTGTAAAGCCTTAAAGATAAGATAATCGATAAGAACAGAAACACTTTAATTATTATCTTTTATTTTATTTTTTCTAAAAAAAAAAAAATCGGATTCATTTCCTTTCCATTCGTGTACAAAAATGAATAAAATAAGTTTTCATTTATGAATCTTTTAAGAAAGGACATTCGTGTACTTTTAGTGTCCTTAAAAAAAAGTTTATTTAATTTAATTTAATTTCTATAAAATAAATAATGGTTTCAATATCTTTTTTAAAAGTAGTTCTTATGATTAATTTCTTCCCACAAAGCAATGTCAAGCCATTGAAAAATCAATATCTACATTAGTTTTCGGATAATATTCATATTTCTTCTCAAAATATGTTTTATAAGATTCTATGCAAAAATATTAATTTATTTATTCTTAGAAAATAATATTTTTATTAAATTTAATTTCAATAATTACTATATGGTATTGAAGTGATCAGATGTTTTATTCATATTAATATTAATATTCTAAAATTATTATATAATTTAAAGTTAATCCACACATATATTTCAGTAATTTTTATAAGATCAATTTACATCAAAATAAATATATCTGGGTACGATAAATTAATCCTCCAAAGTCATAATTATCTAACGAATAAATTTGTATTCTTAATTAAAATGTATTAGTTTGATGTATAAATTATATCATTTATATATTTTACTTGTTCAATTTATTAATTATGTTTCACTTGTTAACTTATCGATTTATAAATATCGAACATCAAAGTATCTTTTATTTATTCACAAATTGACTGGGGCATAAGTAAGTATTTGCCAAACACTCCCTCCACTTTGGAAGATTTTGTAAACGAGCATCTTTTTCTGATTCAAGCATCATTACATGTATTAGGTTTTCAATTCTATCTCTACCTTAGTACCAACCACAAATGAATATGAACTCTTAATCTTATAGTTGTGTAGCTTATATAATGAATGAGTTTATCAATCCAATTACCCTAAATTTTTAGGGTTTCAAAGTTTGAAGTGATGCGGCTAATGGATATCACCATAAGAAAGCATTTTAAAAGTGAGACGTGAAAAATAGTGTAATTGTAATTATGAGAAAAATAAAAAGTCATCAAAGAGTGACGTGTGACGGGAATTTGGATTTTGGAGCATGCCCAATGGGGCCCAATGGGGCCCAATGGCCCACATCTGTTCTTATCAACATATGGGCCCACCTCACCGACTATTGCTGTAAACGTTTCCATCCATATAACCTTCCCATCCATTATTAATTTAGTGAGTTCATAAATAAATAAATTCAGTTCAGTTAATCTTGATTCCATAAAAAATTTATTCATTTAAGTTTGATGAGAAAATTAATTAGGAATTGATTATCAAACAACACAAATCAAATTGTTATTACTTGACAGAAGTCCACTAGTTGGGCTATAAGAAAATTTTCTAATTTGATGTTCTAAATTATACTAATCTTTCAAAGAAAATGAATCCTCCATTATTTAATGGGGAAGTAAACAAACATCATACGGAAGAGTTTCTAATTTAAAATTGATTAGTCAGCATATATTTAATATTTTAAGTCCTTGCAATTGCAACCACAAGTTTAAGATTAAAAAAATTGGCACCAAATCATTTAGTTATAAACTTATAGCCAATTTTACTAGTTAACCAAAACAATGAGTGTTATTGGAGGGTCCTGTAATGTTAGATTTGTCTGAATGATGAGTAAGAATACAATAATAATTAACATTCAAGATATTTTGACTATAAAATTATTTTGAAGTTTGTCTTATTAGATAATATTTTATGATAAAATATCTTTCACAGCCATGGCCGATGTAGATTCTAGACCATAGGACCACAAATAAAGTTTTAATATAATTATCATAATTATCATTGTATTTATAACGTGATTTGTGATAATTTTTATTTGTTGAGTCTATAATCAAGACACTAATTAGTGTAAAAAATAAAAAAGAAAGACATTGAGTAAGGAGATGAGAGTCACATATTTGAAAAGTGTTTTACATAATTGTAACAGTTACTTACTTGATTAACAAATATCTAATTGGAATTGGTCTGTGTTTTTTTTTTTAGAAGAATTGGTCTGTGTTGTTAACTCAATATTGGTCAATTTCTCCGGCGAATTATTGTCTTTTGTTAACACGTGATTAACGTTAATTAATGATGTCATTTCTTAAGACCATAACTATTATTACATCTGTCAAAAAATAAAAAGAGGACTATAACTTGCATGAAACAATTCTGTTAAACTAGGTAAGATTATATTGAATGGGAAAAAATAATTTATTTTAATAATAGATAACTTATTATATATACCTAAAACCTATACTCGAATGTTAATTTAAACACCTGACGACATAATCTAAGAATACTAATAAACTTTATTTCATATTCATATTACATGCATAGTATATGACACAGTTAATTTAAATATTTATTAACTAATTATGAGAAATAGTATTTTCAAGGTAAACAATTAAATATTTGAGATAACTGTACAAGAGTTAATATAAAATTTCTAAACACCATAATTGTTAGATTAATAAAATAAATAAATACTATCTTGTAACTCACCTTATAGATTTTTTTTTTTAAAAATAATCTCTCCGACAAGAATAAGACTCAATTATATAGGTTTAAAGGGATTGTACAAACATTTTTTAACTCCTAATTATTTAAAAATATTATATTATCACAATTTTATATATTGCATTGATTTCACTTAATTATTTTTAAAAAATTATTATAAAAATTGAAAATAATTTTTTTTAATATTTTTTAAATGAAAATTTTAATCTTTTAACGTGGATAAACTATTTTTATATTTCACTTTAATTCAAATATTTTTATTTTTGCCGTTGGGCAACAACAAGAGAACACCTGGGCCATTGGCCTTTTTGTGTTAGTGAAAGATAAAAAAAAAGTTGACATGCCAACTATTTTTGGCCCATTAGGCTTACGTGTGTGAAAAAAAAAAGAGTCGAAACGGTGCGTTTGACAGTGAGGGGTTAGTGTATTGTGCAACGGTGTTGTGATTAGTTAAGTGCAACCGTCTCTGTCATCGGAAATCATCAATTACTGATCCAAACGCACCCAACTTTCTTCTTATTCAAATTCCCCACTTTTCAATTGGTATGGTTCCATTCCCTTCTTCAATTATTCGAAAATTCTAACCCTTCATTCGAAATTGCATTCTCCGTTTGTTTCTCTTTCCCCTTTTTAATTTGCAAATTTTATTCCCCCTGGTGGTTCCAATGGATTATATTAAGTTTGTGGCTGAAATATGTAAACTTCTTGAAATTTAATACTTGGGTTCGTTCCATATTCCAGAACAACTAGTGTTGAAGTGTTGGATTAGAACAATGGACACTCAAAGTGCTGAAGACATTGTTGATATTGATCTTGAGAGGGTTTTATCAAGTGGAGAAGCAATTGGGGATCTGGGTGATGACGTGGCCACGTTGCTCACTAGGCTGGAGCTGAATCTAGCTTGTTTCTCTGAGAAAGTTGCAAACTTGAGCAATTTTGTGATGAAATTAGAGACTCTTGGGGGTGAATTGGAGGGCTTGGGTTTGGACAAGGGAGAAAATGATTTGGACATGGATTGTGTTGGTATGTTTCTGAAGTTTGATCTGTTATGTGGGTTTTTGGGTTCTGTGGTTGTGGAATTGGATAGGTTTTTGGATACCCTTCATTCTGAGATTTCTTTTGCTAGAGAGAGGAATCTTTGGGAAGACAAGTTGCTGAATTGTGAACAATGTTTGAAGCTGTCTGAAGAGCAGTTTTCAGAGATTAAGAAACAGTCTGGTAGTTTTCAGAAGACTCTGTCTTGGTACAAGAGGGTAGGAAATGGTATGTGGAGGATCTCATTGATTGATTTATTTATGTGTGTTTTACTGTTTTGTGGCACATTGATTGCTTGGTGTTATTTATTTCATGATTTTGTCGTTTTTATTAAACTGGTAAGAAAAGGGTATTTTTATATCTTTTATGTCTGTCCCATCCACATTCTTGGGGGTGGTCCACTTCAATTTCCATTTGATATTGTTTGTGTAATAAAGTGAGAACTCCTCTCATGCATGATGAATTTCTTCTTTTATTAGAAGAAAAAAAATTGTGAAGAAAATTGGAGTGGCTGGCTCAAAATGGCTGATTCTTGATTAATGTGTGATTAATATGAATATCTTTGTCTAAATAATTCTCTGTTTCTGATTAGCATTTTTTTAATGATAACAGGGAATGTTGAAGATGGTGAGATCATCTTAGAGGATGATGATCAATCTTTAAATGTAAACACGGTAATTAACATGCAAACTCCTGAGCAACAAAGACATGTTCTGAGGATGCTAGAGAAATCTTTAGCAAATGAAATGGATCTTGAGAAGAATTTCAATGACTCTAGGCAAGTAGAAGTAAAGCTAAAGCTAAGGGTGGCTTCTTTAGAACAAGAGCTAATTCTTTTGGAGGAAGAATCAACTGATGCTTGGGAAAGATGGCTTGAGGCAGATAATGCACGTGAGATATTGATGGGAATTTCAAAACAACTTTTGGGTAAACTCCAGATTTCTCAGTTCAGTTTGAATGGTTTAAGTCAGCGTGAATCTCAGCTCAGAGCTAAGCTTGAAACTTCTGTAGAAAAATTGAAAGAGAGGGCTGCTACTTTGAACGAGATTGAAAGTGACAAGGTGTGTTCACTTGAGAAGAAGCTAAAAGAATCAAAATGTCAGCTAGAGAATGTGAAGGATACTGCTAATGAATATCAGAAACAGTATAATGTTTTGTGTTCTAGAGTGAGAGACATGGAAGACCTTATTGTTGAATTGAAAGAAAATGTATCTAATGCAGAAAGTCGCGCTAATACTATCGAAGCCCAGCGTAAATTATTGGCGGAGGCTAGTGATGGTGGCAAATCTGAGAAGGTAGAGTCACTTGAGAGGCAGCTAAGGGAATCTGATTTGCGGATGCAGCATGCAGTAGCATCTGCTGAAGCTAGTGAAGAGAAGCAAAGTATGTTGTATTCCACGATTAAAGACATGGAACATGTAATTAAAGAGCTTAAATCAAAGGTTATTAAAGCTGAGAGTCGGGCTGACAATGCAGAGGAGAAGTGTATCATGTTATCTGAATCTAATTCTGATTTAAATGAGGAACTAAGCTTCTTGAGGAGTAGATTGGAATGCTTGCAGGGATCACTACACCAAATGGAGGAAGCAAAAGTGGCATCTGCAAAGGATATCGGAAAGCAGACCAAAGTTTTCAAAAATTTGGTGATGCAGCTGGCTGTTGAGAGAGAACGTCTTAATAAGCAGGTAAAGATCAAGCTATTGAAATATTATTTCAGCTTACAAAGTAATAAAACCGTTTGAATCTGTGATGGTAGGGATTTTTCATATGCTGCTAGGTTTGTGGGCTGCATGATATTAAGTCTGTATTTCTTGCTCATTAATAAACAGAAACAACTAGGATTTCAAATGTCATAAACTAATCTGCATAGTATGGTTACTTTAAAGAAATTTCTTATGGGCTTTACACACCAGTACATGGTTAGTTGAAATTGTTATATCTTGTATGCAGCTGTCTTTCCTAGTAAGTGAGAACAAAATATTGGTTGTGAAGCTAAAGCAGACAGATAAGCATCCTTCTCAAGAAGTTACTGTGGCTTTGGCTGCTGACCATGAGGTGGGTACTTCAGGACTTCATTACTTGCTTTTTATTTTAACATATATGGTTGATGTGCAAGAATCTCCTGAGTAAGTTAACTTAAAAGATTAGCTTGCTTAAAGATGCACACTCCTTTACCTAAATTTTTCTGTTTTCTCATGGCAACAAATGTCAAATATAACTATTTTCAAAAGCATAATTTGATGTGTTTGATCTGGTGTGAGTTGGACTATTTTTTTCTTGGGTAACTTTTTATTATATCTTATACACTCACAAAATGTCACATTTTATCCTTGTTGTCAACCACTTTTCTCATGTTCATAAATATAAATTATAACAGTTTGCAGATATAAGATCCAGTTAAAAGGGGATTTAAATATTTAAAATAACTTAAAGCACATATAAGAAAAACTGACATTTTATCCAGTTTATTGTACGGGTTATAAGTATATTATATAATTAGAATAAATGTATATCATGTACTAAAAAGATATTGTGATAAATTAAAAAAAAATTGTATAAATTTTTATATTTTTATTTGTACAACATTTTTTTCTCAATTTTTTTATGAGATAAAAAGTAATTGAATAATGCAATTAAAATAAAAAACAAAAAAGATATTTTCTCTTAAAAAAATAATCTAAAAAAATTGTGTAAAATAAAAGAGAGAAATATTAAAGGAGGATGTGAAAAATCAGAAAAAGATAAAATTTATTCAAGCTAAAACCAGTAGTATAGTTTAACACTTCACTAGAAGAATGTATTTAAATGCAAATGAATGTGTCAGAGTGGAGCACTCTGTGCATAAATAAGTTTTCTAATTTATATATAGAGTGATATGCATATATCAAAGTTCTAGTTGGTGATCCTATTTTTCTTTCTCAGGTGGACACGACTAGGAAAAATTCATCTCGAGATGAAAATGAAGTAAAGTTTGCAGATTCTGTGTCAGATGCTGATGCTGTGAGGAGAATAGATGCAGGAGTTCTTAATTTTAAGCACCTATTCATGTTATCAGTGCTTGCTTTACTGTTTTCAGCTGTGACTTATCTGACTATTGATGTCAATATTTGAATGGATTGTTAGAAACTTTTTTCTGGTTTTTTTAGATCTAGGTGGGGGATTGTGGAATGAGGTGTAGAGGGATGGAACTCCCAACCTTAGATGCCGGGTTAGTATAGGTCACAAGGCCACTGAAATTGTAGGTTTTAATGCAAGTTGTTGTGTAGTAATCAAATTTTGTACTAACAGAGAACATGGTTATGGTAGATATGATCCTTATCTTGTTTAAAAAGTTTTGAGACTATATCTTTCTTTCATCAGCTTATGATGGTTTATTTTTTGTTAAAATGTTATTGCGAGCAAATTTTTTCCCCTGGCAACGCGCGTTCGGAATTGATTATAAACCCTAAACACTATTACACCCAAAAAATTAAATTCGCCTTACGTAAAGATGTCAGAGTATGTTTAATCTCTGGACTTGGACTTGAAATTATTGCTTATATATTGTATTGACCATAATTTATAAGAATATTATGTAGTCTTAGTAAGAGATAAAAGAGTTAAGAATTTAACTGGTGTGAGATATTACATTAGTCGAGACATTGATCAAGAAATTTTATATATTGTCGGAGTAAAAGATTGTTAATAAAAATGTTCAAAATATGAGACTAAAAAACCAAATTGAAATATAAATTAATCAAATACCTCACAAAATTATATATATATTATAATTGATCACTAACCATTTCTCTTATTTTATTTGATTAGGTGACATGAATTTTCAATACATTTATGTAAAATACTCATGTTTCCCAAATATCTACTACACGATTGTTAATAAGTGTGTGATAACAGTTTATTTCACAAAGGGCTTAAGTTTAAACAAAAACCTCTTGCACATTTTTTTAAGCCGAAATCATTTAAATAAACAAACATCAAAGGAGCATGAAATTGATTATTTTATCACTTTTTTTTTAATAAATAAGTTTAAACCAACAATTCATTATTCCTATACTAGCAATGTTTTTAGATATTTATGGAAACATTACACGACTTTAAATTTCAGCAACGATTGACCAAATAAGCATTAGAAGTGATGCAGTTAAATTCACAGATGTGTCAGTACTCAAAATATCCATAGATTATGATCTTTTTAAATTCTTATTTAGAACATTTAAGGCTCCATTAAATCATACAGACTAAGGTATATAATAATTATTTAAATATTAAAGATTAATATGACAATGTTATATAAACTATCAAATTAGTAATTTTTTTCTTCTTAAGTTATATACATTATAGTTTGCAATTATATGCCAAGAGCATTCACTAGTCTAAGGGTTTGAAAACCGTTAAAGCCACTTTGTTATTCTCATTGTTTTTCTTTTACATATCACCTTTGCACGCTGTATCATTTGCATGGTACTACAATAGTGAGTAGATGTCACAACGTACTATGTCTTGTGGCCTTTGTCATGCAAGGCTTAACACTTTTCTATCAATCTAACTCACCAAAACCCTGTCACCTTATGCATTTTGTACCCATTCCCTAACCCAAATGAACCCCACCAACAAATTAACATTTTCCCATATTTTCCAAAAATGTTCCAGCCTTAAAGCTCTAAATCCTGGCAAACAAGCCCATGCCCAGATGATTATAACTGGTTTTGTGCCCACTATCTATGTTGCCAACTGTTTGCTACAATTCTATTGCAAAAGTTCCAATATGGACTATGCATTCAAGGTGTTTGACAGAATGCGTCAAAAGGACGTAATCTCTTGGAATACTATGATGTTTGGGTATGCTGGGATTGGGAACATGGGGTTTGCTCAGTCCTTGTTTGACTCAATGCCTCAGAGAGATGTGGTTTCCTGGAATTCTTTGCTCTCATGTTATTTACAAAATGGCGTTCATCGAAAGTCTATTGAAATTTTTTTCAGGATGAGATTGCTGAAAATCCCACATGACTATGCTACATTTGCCGTGGTTCTGAAAGCTTGTTCAGGTATTGAAGAATATGGTTTAGGGATTCAGGTGCACTGCCTTGCTATTCAGATGGGTTTTGAGAATGATATGGTGACAGGTAGTGCTCTGGTAGATATGTACTCAAGATGTAAGAAATTAGATGATGCTTTTCGGGTTTTCCGTGAAATGCCTGTGAGAAATTTGGTATGCTGGAGTGCTGTAATTGCAGGCTATGTTCAGAATGACCGGTTTATTGAGGGATTGAAACTGTTTAAGGATATGCTGAAAGTGGGTATGGGGGTGAGTCAATCAACCTATGCTAGCGTATTCAGGTCTTGTGCAGGATTATCTGTATTTAAAATTGGCACACAGTTGCATGGTCATGCTCTAAAGTCTGATTTTGCACATGACAGTATAGTTGGGACTGCCACATTGGATATGTATGCCAAATGTGACAGAATGTCCGATGCCTGGAAGGTATTTATCACATTGCCTAATCCTCCTCGGCAATCTTATAATGCCATTATTGTTGGATATACTCGGCAAGATCAAGGTCTCAAAGCTTTAGAGGTTTTTCAGTCTTTGCAGAAGTCTTATCTTCGCTTTGATGAAATTAGTTTGTCAGGTGCTTTGACTGCTTGTTCAGTGATCAAAGGCCGTTTGGAGGGGATCCAACTGCATGGATTAGCAGTCAAATGTGGTTTAGAGTTTGATATTTGTGTTGCGAATACAATTTTAGACATGTATGGCAAATGTGGAGCTCTGACGGAAGCTTGTTTAATATTTGACGAGTTGGAAAGAAGAGATGCTGTGTCCTGGAATGCAATCATTGCAGCTCATGAGCAAAATGAAGAAATAGATAAAACGCTTTCATTTTTTGTTTCAATGCTGCGATCAACAATGGAACCTGATGATTTTACTTACGGTAGTGTTGTAAAGGCATGTGCTGGTCAGCAAGCTCTAAACTATGGTATGGAGATCCATGGAAGAATTATTAAGTCTGGTATGGGGTTAGACTGGTTTGTTGGCGGTGCCCTTGTTGATATGTACGGCAAGTGTGGGATGCTAATGGAGGCAGAAAAGATCCACGACAGACTGGAAGAGAAAACAACTGTTTCCTGGAATTCGATCATTTCAGGATTCTCATCACAAAAGCAAAGTGAAAATGCTCAGTGGTATTTTTCTAAGATGCTGGAAATGGGTGTAATACCTGATAGCTTCACATATGCTACAGTTCTTGATATTTGTGCTGATATGGCTACTGTAGGACTTGGAAAACAGATTCATGCTCAAGTTTTAAAGCTACAGTTGCATTCAGATGTGTACATAGCCAGCACAATTGTAGATATGTATTCAAAGTGTGGAAATTTGCAGGATTCCAGACTAATGTTTGAGAAGGCACCAAAGCGGGATTATGTGACTTGGAGTGCCATGATTTGTGCATATGCATATCATGGTCTTGGAGAAGAAGCCATTAAATTATTTGAGGAGATGCAGCTTTTGAATGTGAAACCAAACCATTCAATTTTTATTTCAGTCCTCAGAGCTTGTGCACATATGGGTTATGTGGACAGAGGGCTCCATTACTTCCACAAAATGCCAAGTCACTACGGTTTGGATCCTGAAATGGAGCATTATTCATGTATGGTAGATCTATTAGGGAGATCAGGCCAAGTAAATGAAGCTTTTAAGCTTATTGAAAGCATGCCTTTTGAAGCTGATGAGGTAATTTGGAGAACTTTGCTCAGTAGTTGCAAGATGCAAGGGGATGTAGAAGTTGCAGAAAAAGCAGCCAAATCTTTATTGCAGTTGGACCCTCAAGATTCCTCTGCTTATGTTCTTTTATCAAATGTATATGCTAACGCCGGGATGTGGGGTGAGGTTGCAAAAATACGAATTATAATGAAGAACTGTAAGTTAAAGAAGGAGCCAGGTTGTAGCTGGATTGAGATAAGAGATGAGGTGCACACATTTCTTGTTGGAGACAAAGCACATCCAAGATCTAAAGAAATATATGAGCAAACTCATTTACTTGTGGATGAGATGAAGTGGGATGGATATGTTCTAGATATTGATCTCATGCTTGATGAGGAGGTGGAAGAACAAGATCCTTACGAGGGACTCACAACCACTGTGTGTAGCACAAGGCAATAACACAGGAAATATTTCAAACACTGCTTACAATGGCTTAGAGATTCCCCTACACTGAATGGTGTTTGGGTTGTGTTGTTTCACATGGTGAGATTGGTCCATATAAATATTTAGTCCCTTGCATTGAATAGCTGCTTGGGTTAATTAGACCCTCAACATGGTTCTGGCCAGCTACAGTGGCCCCCCTTATGGGACACCAAAAGTTTTGGTTGGTTTATCCAGCAATGTGATCACCTTCAATATATGTTCATCATAATGCAGATTCATTGCAAGATAAATTCACACTTGCATGTGATGTGGAGGACGGGATCCAAGCATGTGATAATCTATCTCTAAATAAAAATGTGTAATAAGATTCTCCGCATGATCTTCACTTCATTCATAAGCCAGATCCACATTTTCAAATGAGACTGGTGGGTAGCAGCCCCACCATTAGGAGGTATAAAATGTGATCCTAAGTTAGCATTAAATTACAATTATTATAGTTATGCCTCATTTAGTGAAATATATTTCGGGGACTGCATGTATACATTCCCAGTGGTGCTGCATTTGGAGGCATGTCATGTATATTGGTGGAGATAGAGCTAATGAGCTTGGCTCTTCTGGGTTTCTAAGCACTGCTTAACATTTACAATTTTTTTGTTTAACACAGTAGTTCTAGACCCAACATGCTAGTCAGTACATAAAACATGGAAGGAAATAAGAAAAAATTCTTATTTCAACTCATAAAAAGAAAAAAAAAAAAAAAAAAACTACCCTCATACAATACATTATATGCATGGTTTTGATCTTCACAAATTCTAGTCCGAGAAAATTTTTCTTCCTTTTCATTTTTCTTCCATGAACTTCAAAATAGAAAACGTAGACAGCAAAACACAGAAGATTATTGCAGTAACAATCATCTATCAGTACATGGACTAGCATTTACAGTATTCTTTTATTTTCTTTTTTTGGTCAATTTTACAGTATTGCTTTAACACAGTAATGTTTGGCCAATTTGGTTTCGAGTTTTCTTCTCCTTTTATCTAAGGAGAAGGAGAGTAAATAAATAAAACATACATAGATAAAAAAAATTTCATTGTAGATTCATATAAGTTCGTGATAGTGAAAAAGTGGTGATTATTATTTGTAACGACTCTTTCAAAGAAATGCTTAATTTACTTTCCATATAAATATATTATATTATTATATATTAGATATTTTAAAAATATATATAGTTATGAATATTTTATAAGCACCTTATACTCTTCTATATACACAATCTATACAACAAAAACAAAAGAATTGCCGGCAAAAACCAGAGAATTATTATATCTTCTAGTTGATTTATTTGTATCCACTTTTAAAATTATTTTTTAATATTTTATCAGAGACGTTAAAACTAGACAAAATACGTAAAACTTAAACCCGAAACTTTTAATTAAGATAATCTAATTGATTTATACATTGATTGTCAACTTGTCATGTAAATAAAATAAGGTTGTCAATTTTAAAATTTAATTTTATTTAATAATTAAATGGAATATGTTGTTAATTAATTAATTCGCTCATAAATATATATATATATATATATATATATATATATATTTTTTTTTTCTTTTATACTTTATAGTTAATTATCTAATTATATGCGTATTAAAATTGTCTATAAAATATTTCATCAATTCTCTGTATCCACAAGGTCAACAATAGCAATCAAAGAGAACACTTATTCCCTCAAACCTTGCTTAGTGTGGCCCTTGAGAGTGGCTTTGGTTCAACATTCCTACAAATACAACACACCTTTCATTCGAAATGATTTTTTTTTAAGAGGTAAGTGGGGACTAAGAATCATTATTACTTCAATCATTTTAGGTTTGAAAATGATAGGCAAGGAGGGTCTCTAAGGCTAGTGCTTTTTTCTTTAGCTTTCTTGGTTGCTTTGGCTTACGCTTCTCTTAATTGTTGTTTCTTGATTACCCCTTTTGTCTTACCTTATCAACGCATTAGCCCCCACTAACTAATTTTATAGCACACCCAACATAACATTGACAACACCTGTTAACTCTGTTCTCTATATGGGTTAGTCTCATTGTGTAAAACTCCACAAACAAGGCTTAAGGTAGCACAATCTTGTAGCATCAACATAAATTGGAGAGGAATCTTTTTTCTATACAAGAAAAATAGGACTTGTGTATAGCCCACCAATAACCAATTTGCATATAATACTAAGTGACTCCACCAAAAATCAATCTTGGTTGTAATATAATAATATGAAAAAGATTGATTATGTAAGTTTATCCATTATTAACATTAGGCAAAAGGCTTTATCCTCTTGGCCAATATCATTGTGACACGAACAACTTTGTGCTTTAGAGTGATGTCAAGACAAGAAATTCTGGTCAAGGAGGCACTGGATTCTGAAAAATTTGGAGAGGTGATTTCAGAGACATCAAAGATAATGTTGAAGGGAGGACATGTAAAAACAAAATCAGAAGCACAAAAGTGAACTAGTCTAAAAGAGACAACAAAAAGAGCCAGCCTCATGAGGGTGCATATCGCAGCATATCACATACTGATAATTCTGTCCTATGATAATAGCATTAAGTAAGGTGTGTGTCATTTCATGTTTGGAGAGAATAGAAGAAGGATCATGTGATTAAAGACTATTTGTGGAGATATTTTTGAGTTAAAATTAAAGACTAATTCTCGGGTTATTAAAATTTATTTTAAGAGATTAACCTTTTAATACATGTTTCACATATAATAAAAATATTTAGTAAACAATTACAATATATAAACAAACAAACAACTAGTTATAAAATGTAAAAAAAATAAAATTCATATATATATATATGTTACGTAAATGAATTAGTTGATTAGCTGCGTATTGAAATTAATTGTGAAGCAAAATTGTTACGTAAATATAAACATATATAAAGATCAAACTCATCTCAGTATGCTAGATTAAGTGTCATTATTTGAATGCAGTTTGGTTTAGTTTTATCAGTAAACAGTTCTTTGCCTCCATCTAATGGCTAAAGTTGTTATTATTATTAAATTCTGTGTAAAGAAATTCAGCTTTAGCCACTTCTTTATCCATAATTAAAAGTTGATTTTTCCATTCTTTTGCAGCACTGATCCACTTCAAGAGTGTACTTTCTAATTAGTATCTTTACAAGTTTGGTATCAGCATTAATTAAATAACATAGCGGTTTCGTGTGAGGCAGTTTCTGAGTTCTTTTTAACATCACTATTGAGGCCTAAGGTTTTCATGATTTTCAAATCCACAAAACTCAAAATATCTTCCATGCCTTCTGTTTTCTACTGGATGATTAAATATTTATTTAATTGATCACTTTGAAGCTGAATTGATTTGAGCACAATGCACCACCATATGATTATGTTAGGAATGAAACTAATTTAGTGGCATACGTTAATTTGCACTTAGCCACGTATTAATAATATTAAATTAAGGTTTGTCTAGATTTGCTGCTTAACATATGTCAAAACAATATGAAAATTGTGGTTGGTAATCTACGACAGCTGACACGACCACAGTAACAGCAATATCATAATAACAACTTCTTATTGATACGATGAGGTGCATTTTAAATAAAAAGAAAATTAGTATGTGATGTATATTTTTTTTTTTATGTTATTTTTATAACTCTATAAGAAATATCAAGATGATTTTTTTTTTTTTAATTCAAGTGCCTATCTTAAAGTTGTTTGTACCCGTTGTCGAGATTGTTTGTTGTTGTTTTTGTCGAATTTATCGTGTCTCGTTGCTAGATCGATATTAGACTACCATTTTGTTTAGTTTTCACGCAGATGATATTGGACTATCTGTTTGTTTAATCTTTATGGACCCGAATTTGTTTAGTTTTCACGCTTAGCGTAAAAGACTGTGTTAGAAATCCTGCATCCCTAGAAATATAAGTGGGGAACAATCCTCACCTTACAAAACCACTTTTGTAGGATTGGGTTAGACTTATACTCCCACATTTATTCTAGGATTATTTTTGTTGATGAGTTTATTTTTAAATAGTTAAAAAAATTATATGAGGATAAACTAAACATGAGTAATTTATAAAATCTCAATAAAAATAAAAATAAGGTACTTTATTAAAGAAATAAAACAAAAATAAAGCATATCTTTCTTATCACTATATTTTGTAAGTGGCACAAAAAAAAAAACTAAGAGAAGTACGTAATCCAATATATTATTGTACGAGCAAGTAAATTGATGATCAATGCATTTAACAAATATCTGAAATTTGAATGGCTTTTGGTAGTGAAAGGAGATAAAGACTCAAAGTGAGGTACATAACATGGGCAATGGAAAAATTGATGAGATGTTTATGAGATTCTTGCTAAAGATTGTCGATAGCAAGGGTAATGTTAAAGTACTATTATTGTACTAATATTCAATTTCAATGATTCTATGTCTTGATCTTCTTCCTTCCTCCTATGAATGTGTAAAATAGTTTTTGTATGCTTTGTAGGTACTCATATTTTGATGTTTGGGTATTTTTGGTTGATGTGAACAAAAGAGATGAATTGATTGATAATTGAAAATTGAAAAAAATGAAAATTGCTAGGTATATATTTGTTCAAATCTTACCCTTCTTGTCATTAATTTTGTGGGTAGTGATAGTGGGGTGCACACGCATGATTTCATGTGACACCACCCGCAGGCCATGTTTGTTCCTTTACAACTATCTACACCTAAACTATAAAGAGGATAAAAACAAACAAAGAACCCCCACTTAATTAAAAATTATTTAGTCAAACTAAATAAATATATTTTAGATCAATCACAAAGTTTTAATGTCAATTATACATATCATCCTTGATCCCACAAATATAAAGGAGGAGGGATATATTCTTTATTATGTCTTCAATTTATGTAGGTTGTTTTATTATAAAATTGTTAATTTGTTGTTTTTAAAGAGATTAAAATGAATACATAGAAATATTTGTATAAATTTAAAATGTAGAAGGTTTGATGTTACTTTGTCAAATTTAGAAATATATCAAAATTTTAAAAATAGTAAGGTTTATAAGTATGAATTGTGAATATAAATATTAAGAAAGTTAAATTTAAATATTTTTTTTAGTTTCAACTAGCATGTTGAGTATATATAAATAATAAATAATGTTTATCTTACTAATCAATTTTACAGAATTAAACTCTTAACTCATATTTTTTAAGTGATATTAAAATTAATATTAAATTGTTGTTAATTAATTTATTTTATTATAAATATAAAATATTTATTGTTAATCATTATAAATAAGTTTTATAGGATTAAATTAGATTAATAACATGAATTTCTAATAAATTTAGGTCAAATTGATCATGTAAATATTTATTAGTAAATATTTTCACAATTGTGACTCTTAAACTTTCTAATGTGTGTAATTTTTTTTAATTATTTTGATTGATTATTTTTATAAAACAAACTCAAACAGAAATGATCATATGCTGCAATTGTTTTCTTCTTATTGAGCATTGAAGATTAAGGTGCACGTGATTCTAATTTGAAAGGACAAATTGTACTTTCTTCAATTAAAAATGTTTGTACGAAAAGGATAATTTAGTGGTTTGAAGTTTGAACACAGATTCTAATTTAGTTTGATTGAAATATCACATTTTTATGAGGCCTAAATTTAATTTGAGTGTAAAAGAGTTTTATACTTACACGATAGAACATTAAAGGTTCTCTTTTCCTAACGGTCAAGTGTAGCAATCGAATGTTCCTTTCACATCAAATCTTATCACTTTCAAAAATATTAAATATTGTCTGTGATTTTTGTTTTTTTTAATTATATTATTTATTATGATTTTAATTATTATTTTCATCAGATTAAAGTAAAGATAAATAATTCAATATAAAAATTAAAATGATAAAAATTGTCAAATTAATGAACTAAAATAATAAAAAAATATTTTAAAGATTAAAATAATAAATATGTCATATTTTCAATAACTAATTTATTATATTTTATCTTTTAAAAATTAAATTGATAATTTAGTCTTTGTATTATTTATTTTTAAGATAGTGTATATTTTCTCAAAACAATTATTAGTTATACAAATTAATATAATAAAAATAATTTTTTTACCGACGAAAACATTTTTATTGAAAGAGTTAGAATACAATTATGAATCCATTTTAAATGTTTAATTAGGTGACTAACATACAAATTAAAGCCCAAAAACAATAAAAACTATCTTTCTCATTTTTTTTTTCTCAATCATCAATAATTTATGAATGTTATTGATAGATTTTACCAAATTGTAAGCAAGGTTGAATACAACAACCCTTAATTAAAAAATTAATTGATATTACTAATGTGACACAGATATACGTGGAAATAAATGAAAAGTTAACTAAATTCTTTATCATTCATTTAAATCGTTTAAATTTAATTCTTTAAATTCTTTTAGCTTGTAGTGATTCAAAAAAAAATCAATGTTTTTATTTCATCTATTAATTTTTTAATTAATTAATTATATAAATATTATTTTGTGATAATTTGTTACCATAAAATATTTTAACTATTATAAAATATTTATTTATTTAAAAAATTAAAATAAAAAAATAAATTTAAAATATTAAAAATAAAAATTGATTAAAAGAAAAATAAAGGCTTAATTAACACATTAAATTAATTGGTGTTTATGATAAAGTAAGTTGTGTTTTCGTTGGGTGGTTGATTTGACATGTTAAGCAATACACAGCCATGCGCGCTTGTTAGCGTGGACCCTACATAACATCTATCGTGCGCCCCTTTTTTCTCTTCTATCAATATTTTTCTTCTTCGTTTTTTTTTTTTTCAACTTGAATCAACTAATTATTTGTGTTCACGACTTCTTTAAATCTAGACAAGTGTACATAATGGTCCAAAACAATTTATATATTATTAATGAAGAATTCATTAACCATAATCAAGGTTATTTAGCCACTTATAAAAATAATACAATTAACTATTTTCTCACATGTACTAACAATCATGCTTTGTTACATCACTAAGGAAACCAAAACCCCTTATTTTAGATACGAATCCTCTTTAAGAAATTGGTAGGTTAATAGTCAATATCCAGCATTAAGACAATTGCAATGCATGCGTTTTTATTTTTCTAAAGTTGGATATGTTTTATTGGCCAATATAGAGTAGATCAAATGTAGATTAAGGAGTCATTTTCATAAATTTCAGTTTGATCTTGTTTATTTTAGTTGTAACATAATATATATAACGAAAAATATTTGGTAAACAACTATGATGATACACGTACAACCAGTTATAAATTGTGAAGAGAGAAAAATATATACACGTATACGTAAATGTATTTTGTAAGTGAGTTGACTGATTAAATGCATAGTGCAACTGATTAAGAAGGGAAGTTGATAATATATATGACATGTTATAGATGAATCAAACCATTATTTTAAATAAATACACGAAAGAAAGTATAGAATTCTATACTTCTGAAACAAGTTGTGCAATAATAACTAACCCACTTTGACATGTAGATTATGTTGCAACATTTATGGCTTAGCACTAATAGATAAGTTGAATTAGCCTTTAGCCTTTTTGGGTGTTGCTTAAATTATTTTGAATTTTGTATTCAAATTGTTGTCATTGTGGGGCTAAACCAGTTTAAGGTAATCACGTGCCTTTGAGCTAAGATTTCATATATGTTTGCATGTTAGTCTCATTTTTAATCCTTGTATCTATCTACTACATCTGAAAACAAGGGATGATTTGCATTGACCTAAAATTTACTACTTAATTCTTGCGGCCAAGTGGAGTTGAACATTTCATGAAGTCCAACTTTAGTTAAACCACAAACTTAATAGAAAATAGAATTTGGATTGTGGACTGAAATTAGATAATCAAAAGGATGAAAAGAAGCATTTGCAGATTCAAGCATGCACGCAAATAATATAAAATAGCAGTGATAATTATTACAAGACAAAGACTAATACTTCCAATTGTGGATTAAGATAGCAAATATGCAATGTAAACGCAGTTGACATGTGTTGTATATGTGAACAAGACTTATAAACTAGTTGCTAGTTGCATTTAGCCATCATCAACTTGACCAAAAAAATATATATAAACAAAAATCAGAAGAGAAAGTTTGGTTTATAATCTAATTCAAAAGAGTTGGCAATTTTGTAGTCCAAGTGGTTTAGCATTTTGACCAAATTAAGTCACTAAACCAATGTATAGTACAAGCACAAAGTAGTGTACAAGCACAAACAGGTCAAATGAAAAGTATACTGATAAATCTCAGAGTACATATACATACTTTATGCACATTCCCACATGTTAGAAAAAAAAAAGAGACACTTCAATGGAAAGAGAGAGAGTAAGGAACAATCAAAAGACAAGAAAAGAAAGAAGGGTCTGAATCTGTCTAATGATAATGTTGACCAATTAGTCCACTTAATCAGATTCACACGGGAACTGCAGGGAGAAAGCAATTTTCTTAACCAGTTTTGGTTCCTGTTCTAAATTGATTTAAGAATTTAATTTAGTGGAAGATGCAATAAGAAGACCATTTTTGTTCATTAATGTCCACCATACACATGCATTATCATTTTTTTTTCCACTCAGTTGGGTGGTTAAGTCCAAACTTATCCCTCTTTATCCATGATTGATGAGTAAAATTGTTTTCATGGAAAATTATGTAATCAAACTCAAGAAACTGCTTGTGTAACATTCTTTTACTTTGTCAAGAACAGTAAGGATTTCATGCCATGATAAATGCAGCTTGGAAGAGAAAGAAGCAAACCCAATCACTATCTTTTATTTCATCAATGTTGATAATAAAGTGATTCTATTAAAATTTAAAAGCTATTGGAAAACTTTAAGGTGTCATTTATCAACTATTATTTTCTTATTAAAAAAACATTAACCTATTGTAAAGAAGTGGCAGTGTGGAAATATTGGCCTCTTTCTGATTGGATATTAATTAACAACTTGTCAACACCACTGAAAAGATTGCCGAGTGATGTATATCCTAAAGGTTCATGATACAAATCAGTGAAGGAAATTAGGATGTGAAAAGAAAACACACAATTGATGAGTTTTTTATATCATTCTTGGTGGTAAATTTTTAACAGTAATAATTTCAAATCATTCACTATCCTATGAATATTTTGTTTCATTAGAGGCAGCTTGTATGGAACAACAATGATATGTATGTTGCATAAGCTGACCCTCACACACTCCTTAAATGCAAGGTATTGGATAATAGTCTGGTCCCTACTATAACTTTTTTCTAAGTGGTTAAGGTTATTCACATATATTTCCCAAACACGAAACCTTTATGTCATTTTAACAGCTCTATACAATACAATGAATACCTAGAGCATTTCTTGCACATAAATTGGTGTGAGGAGTAATAACTGATCTTCCTTTTGTTTGAGATTACTATTGAAGCTGTCATTACCTAGACGAAATAACAACTGATACCTAACCATACTAAAATAACATAAGTGGTTGATGATCAAAGATTTGGCTTCTAGTTTCATACAATATTATTGTATTTGGAGGCCCCAAGTGGGTCTTGAGTCATCATATTCATCAACCCTTCTTTCTTTTTGCTCAATCTCCTTTTTTCCACCAAATTTCTTATGTCATATAAGTGAACATTATCCAACATAGAAGAATCAGCTTGAAAATAAATAACATATTACACACTTAATTTATAATAAATTGACTTTTGGATGCTCCATTTTTTCTCCTATGCCTTCTTTTTCCTACACAGTCTGCTAGTTGAATTATTATACTCCCCATGATATGAACTACCTGTGTCTATTTTATGTGATGTAAGCATATTCTGTCCAAAATGATTATCCATTAACCCAAGTTGCCTCCTCCCCACGTTGGATCACCCATGTCATGTCTTTCTCTTACAATGAACTAAGATGTGAGATCTCCAAAACACTTATATATCGACAAGTCGTGTTTTGACACACTCACAACGCCTAGAGATAGGGCCTATTACATGTATATAAGTGAGGTGTATGAACCGGTTTTATGAGGTTGAGTTAGACATAATACATCGTTGTAATATGGTATCATAGCCTATTCTAATATATTGAAGATGTTGACCTGTTGTCAGACCACCCGTTATCGGACTAATATTGGACCACCTATTTGAATAGTTTTCTCGGCGTGGGTGTGTTGGAAGTCCCACGTTGCCTAAAAATAGAGCCTATTACATGCATACAAATGAGGTGGAAACCTTACCCTATAAGTCGATTTTATAGGGTTGAGTTAATCCTCGCAACTATAATAAAGATATATTGAATTTATATACTCATCTTCGTTCCTTATTGCTTTATTGGATGTGAGACTCTGTCCCTTTCCGTTGTAACCTAATGCCCCGCATACCACATGAACAGAGAATGCATGTCACATACTCACATGAATTAACACCACACGCCTTGTTTGGATTAACTTTTTTAGTTACAGTAAACATTTTGCAAAATGCTCAAAAGAGAGTTTTTCCACGTCACTGCTTTTCTTTTTATTCAAAAACGCAATTGGGTAGATAAATTTAAGTTAAACACTTATTCACCAAGAATTTTTTATTATATAAAAAACTATCAGTAACTTTAACAGTAAAAGGCTTACAAAATAATAGTGAACTTATTTTAATAACCTTTTCCACTAATTTGATAGGAAGAAGTTACATATAACTTGCAACAAAGTTATGTGCCACTTCTACAAGCCTAAATAATTTTTCTACAAACTCTTCTGCATGACCTCTAACCACCAAGCACATGAATCAATTACTAGAGATTGTTTCACCTTAATCAATAGTCTTGAGTCTGGGTCTTAGATATGCAGTTAGTTAAATATTCAAATAAAGAATTACAAACCAATAATAGTCTTACATGACTTAAATAGAATTGTCTTTGGCAGAAGATACGCATAGTCTTGTACCAAAAAAGGGACAAACTGAGATGCTGTAATACTACATTAACATATTGCGCATGATATTCCATCAATCCATGCTTAAAAAAAAACCATAACACTGTTACTCTGGTGACATTGAGTGGGGCCATTTCACCAATGTCTCTCCCTATATATACTCGGCTAACTCTTATTTCCTTCATCTCCAATAACAACTGAATTCTATTTACTCTCCATCAGTGTTTTTCTTCAAGCCCCTACAATCTTTTGTTCATATATATATATTGCTATATAAACCATGCAGGCCAGTGAGATCACAGGACTAAATTATTTACTTCCTTCAGACCCTTATCCTTACCCTGGTCACTACAACATGATTCAGAACAACACTCCAACATTTCAACTCCACAAACTCTCAAACCAATTCTATGGTCTCCAAAACACTCCTCAAGTGCTTGTGGACTTCAGCCCCCCTCAGTCCTCATGCATCAGCAGCAACTCAACCTCTGATGAAGCAGATGAACAACAGCAAAGCCTCATCAATGAGAGGAAGCACAGGAGGATGATATCGAACCGTGAATCGGCACGCCGGTCACGGATGAGGAAGCAAAAACACCTTGATGAACTGTGGTCACAGGTGGTGTGGCTAAGAAATGAAAACCACCAACTAATGGACAAACTAAGCCATGTTTCAGAGTCACATGATAAAGTTGTTCAAGAGAATGTTCAACTGAAAGAAGAAGCCTCAGAACTTCGCCAAATGATATGTGACATGCAACTACATAGTCCATCATACCCTCCTCCTTTGAGTCCCATTGATGATGATGTCTCTCCCTTTGTCAAATCTGATTCATTAATCACAAGCTCCATGGACCTCCTTGTTTGAATTTGAAGACAAGGCCACCAAAGTTATTATTATTAGTAGTATTAGTACTATTATTGTTATATCACTTCAATTTTTCTTCTCCAAGTTCTTCTCTGTGTGTGAAGTGTTGTGGAAGTACAAGATAGTAGTAGTCTTTGCCTCCCTTTTGAGATGTATGAGGTGAAACCATAACATAAACGGCAATGACATGTTTTTGAGTTTCTAATTTTAGTGTCAGCTCATCAATTTTTGCCACTATCTTCTAAGTTCTAATAATATGTTCTGAGCAATAAGCTTTATTTCAAGTGGCTACAGAGGTATCAATGAACCTGTTGGGCTAATAGTTAACACCAACTTGTGGGGCACTCAACATAATCAAAAACACCATCATAATACTTGCCCAGAAATCAATTTAGAAAGCCTTCATTCATGACCTCATCTTCCAGTTCCATCAATCACTAAAGAAATCTGTATAGATGAAATAACAATATCAACAACAACAATAAACAAATATATGGAGCCAAAATAAAACTTGTGTATGCTTTATGTAATAATGTTAGAAAAAATGTTAATGGCATGTTTTTTTAATTTATATATTGTTTTTTCAAGTACTTGTATTATTAAATGAATTTGATGTTATGTCACTAGTTAAAATGTGTTGTTATAGTGAGAAAGTGTGGGGACATGGCACATAGAAAAAGGGTGTGTGTAGTGGTTATTGGCTAATGATAGAAAGGTGGTTGCCAAAAAAAAGTAAAACATATGGACAAGGTATGCACTGGAATGTAGAATCCTCTTTACTCCATGGATAATGCCTTGGTTTTTCCATTCAATATAGAGCAAAGTCTTAAAAAAGGGTTCACAACAGTGATTTTAGTAGCAGCGTATAGATTTTTAGGATAAATGTTGCCAAAACTGGTTAGGTATAAAGATCACTGAGATTTTACCATTCTTTTAAAGTCTTTTTCATACATATAATATATTTTTTAGTGAAATAATATAACAACTCGTACTAACATACTTAAAAATTTAGCTATTTACCAACTATTCTGTTGTAAAAGCAAGAACAATTTAAAACCATCATGCAGAGTTTTGCCAATTTACTCTCCATCTATTTTAAGAAACATTGATGCCACAAGTTGTAAATTGGTCTAATGATACCTTGGCTCCAGTGGGAAATTAATGTTTTTAGAGTAAAAGATTTACTAAAAAAAAACATTAATTTCCATGAGTTTGATGAATTTGTTGCTTTGATTGCTTTTATCAATTAGTTTAATTATCTTTGTTTTGTTGTTTTTGTCTGTGACAATGTTGTGTCTCTAGTTTTTTTTTTTTTCAGTTTCATTACCTTTTAAGAAATTAATTTCCTATTTCAGAAAGTATTTTTAATAACCCTGTCTTTTGGAAAGTATTTTTGCTCTATTTTATGAAAAAAAATATTTTCTAAGACTCTATTAAACAAACTCGTAGGAAATATGATTTGAAAAAGGAAATTGGGTTTCTAAAAATTAATTTCTGTAGTTTTTTTTAATTTTATAATTCTCTATTGATTTTTATTTCCAAATAAGTAATAAATCAAAAGGGTATTTTTAGGGGGGGAAAAAGAAAACAGGGGTATGCTTATCAGATTGGTAGGTGCGTCTATCATTGCAAATGTGTTATGGTATAGCCCAATGCACATTTAAGTTCAACTTCAATACTACTTTGACCATTGTATTTATTTCCCTTCTTATTTCAAGGACATTGGAAACATGAATTTATCCTCATGCCACGTGTACTAATTGGTGTTCTGTGATATGGATTCCCTAATTAAAACTGAAATTGCAAGAACAAAATTTGTTACTCAACAAAATAATAATAATAAATGAAATTGCTTTCTGTTAATATATATTTTTTAAAATTTATTTAGTTCATCTAAAATAAGATACCTAACTCATTTAATTAAATATGACGTATGAGTTATTGTAAATCTTTCAATACTTTTGTTCAATATATATTATAAAAAAAATTGATAGTCGAGTAACATCAAATACTATATTTATTAGATATTATATACAGGCAAATTGTTAAGAATCAAAACAGAGATAAATTACGAAATATATATATATATATATATATATATATATATATATCAATTTATTGATATTATATTAACATATTTAAATTATTAAATTCTAAAATATGTATTATGAACTAATTATTTCAAATAATAATAAAAATATTGAAATTTAATGTATTAAAAATATTTATATTTATCAAATATATTTTGTGATCAACTTATTAAGTATTTAAAGTAAGAAATAAATTAATTTAACATATTTATAAATTACTAATATATATCACTATATATTTATAATTTTTTTAAAATATTATTTATAAACTAATTATTTTTTAAAAATAACATATATTTTTATAACACATATAAATATATATTCTATATTTCTTAAATATTTATTATATTTTATATGCAGTAAATTTTTAGTTAATTAGAATATTTCTTAGTCAATGATAAAAGTCTAATTTTTGAGATATGAAAATCCATTTAAAAAAGTTGAAGTGAACGTGGGAGCTCAGCGCACGTGTGAAAAGGAGAAATGAGGAAACGAAAAAGAAAGAAGGGATTGGTATTGGGCCTAAACTCAGAGTGACCCAATTCTGAACTCAGCATCACAGAATCAAACCAACCAACGACGTCGTTTCGTCCCACCTAACCCAAATGCATTCGCTCCAGTCGACAACTTTGACCCAAATGCACCTTTCATTAACTTTCACAAAATTCATTTTTTATTTCTTTTTTTAATTTTTAATTTTTGTTTGGTCCAAAAAGTTGGTCAGATTAGCCATCGTCGCCTTTCAGTTTTCAACTTTCAACAACGAAACACAACCTTTTTTAATTTATAATTAATTAAATAATAATAATTTTTTTATTCCTAATTTTTTTTTTCAATTTTAAATGATTAATTATATTATATTTGTATATATATACATAGCTTGTACCTCAACATCTTTTCGTCTGTGTTCTGTGTCTCCCAAACCTTAATTTTTCCGGTGATTCCGTTCAAATTTCAGGTTAGTGTTATTTATTTATTTATTTTTAATCTTTTAATTTTTGGGATCCAGTTTGAGCTAGTATTGGTGGTTTATAAGAACTTAAAATGCATGCCCAGAAAAATCTATTTTTTTATGCTAGATTTGTGATTTATAATTATTCTGTTTGTTGGGGTTTATGGCTTTATGGGAAGTAAAAGTGTGATTACTGTTTTTCTGGGTTTGATCTTCTGAGTGTTGCTGATCTGTGTTAATTTTCTAGTTTGTTTCTCGTTGATACCCTTAATTGTTGTGAGATGAGTTTGTTGTACTATGATAGTTTTGGTGACGCTGCAGATACTCTGTTATGATTGTTGAATGTTATGATTTGTTGCCTTAATCTGCATGTGAGTTAGGATTTTGTAAGATCTAATAGAATTTGACTGTTTTTCTGTATTTTTAGATGAGCAAATAATTGATTTGGATTGCAATTTGAATATGTTAATTGCTTGTTTTTTTGGCATTTTTGTGGGATTTTTAGTATTGAGGTTGTAGCTATGTGTGTAAATCTGGAAAATCATACGTTTTGTTTAGTAGTTAGATTTAATTGTTTACACTAATCTTTTAGATGAGTGAAGAGAACACAAGAGACTTAGTGTACTCTAATGTTTCTATGGCATGTTTGTCATCTTGCAATCTTATTTTCTAAATAAGGTTTGGTAATTTATCGTTGAATGTCTTAGAAGACACCCTTTCTTCCTTACATTTTTTATTGTTGGAATATCTTCAAGTTTGTTGTACTGGGTAAAAGCTTTATTGATGGCATAAAATTAGAGTCAAGGGTTGGAATATCTTCAAGTTTGTTGTACTGGGGAAAAGGTTTATTGATGGCATAGAATTAGAGAGTAAATCATCAAGTTCTAATTGTCTTCAGTTATTGTAGTTTACATCTTTGTTTTTCTTTGAATCAGAAGTTCGTGTGAATTTGTGCATATCTCATTCTTATTGTTGTATTCATGTTGAATCATTGAACAGAAAATCAATCATGGCTCAACCCAACACAAGAATAGGCCTTGCTGGACTGGCTGTTATGGGCCAAAATCTAGCACTCAATATTGCTGAGAAAGGCTTCCCCATTTCTGTTTATAACCGAACCACATCCAAGGTTGATGAGACTGTAGATCGAGCAAAAAAGGAAGGAAATCTTCCAGTATATGGCTACCATGACCCTGAAGCTTTTGTTCAGTCCATTCAAAAGCCTAGGGTGGTAATAATGCTTGTGAAGGCCGGGGCACCTGTTGACCAGACCATTAAGACCCTTTCTGCATACTTGGAGAAAGGTGACTGTATAATTGATGGTGGTAACGAATGGTACGAGAACACTGAGAGAAGAGAGAAAGCGGTGGCTGAATTGGGTCTCCTCTACCTTGGGATGGGAGTTTCAGGTGGTGAGGAAGGTGCTCGAAATGGTCCCTCTTTGATGCCTGGTGGTTCGTTTGAGGCTTTCAAATACATAGAAGATATTCTTCTCAAGGTGGCAGCTCAAGTCCCTGACAGTGGTCCTTGTGTGACTTACATCGGTAAAGGTGGATCTGGTAATTTTGTGAAGATGATCCACAATGGCATTGAATATGGTGACATGCAGCTGATTGCAGAGGCTTATGATGTGCTGAAATCAGTTGGAAAGTTGTCAAACGAGGAACTACAGAGTGTCTTCTCAGAATGGAACAAGGGAGAACTACTGAGTTTCCTGATTGAAATCACCGCAGATATATTTGGAATTAAGGATGATAAGGGAGATGGATATCTTGTTGACAAGGTTCTAGACAAGACTGGCATGAAGGGTACTGGCAAGTGGACTGTTCAGCAAGCTGCTGAGTTATCAGTTGCTGCTCCCACTATTGAAGCATCATTGGATGCTAGGTTCCTGAGTGGGTTGAAGGAGGAAAGAGTTGAAGCTGCAAAGGTCTTTAAATCAGGTGGCTTTGGTGATATCTTGGCTGATCAACCTGTAGACAAGCAGAAGTTGATTGATGATGTTAGGAAGGCTCTTTATGCAGCCAAAATATGCAGTTATGCTCAGGGAATGAATCTGATTCGTGCGAAGAGTGTTGAGAAGGGTTGGGATTTGAAGTTAGGTGAACTGGCCAGGATTTGGAAAGGGGGTTGCATCATTAGGGCAATATTCTTAGACAGAATCAAGCAGGCATACGATAGAAACCCGAATCTGGCAAACCTTCTTGTTGATCCAGAGTTTGCAAAAGAAATAATTGATCGCCAATCTGCCTGGAGGAGAGTTGTTTGCCTTGCTATCAATTCTGGTATCAGCACTCCAGGTATGTCTGCTAGTCTTGCTTATTTTGACAGTTACAGAAGGGAAAGGTTGCCAGCTAATTTGGTGCAAGCTCAACGAGACTACTTTGGTGCTCATACATATGAAAGGGTTGACATAGAAGGTTCTTACCATACTGAGTGGTTCAAGCTTGCCAAACAGTCAAAAATTTAGATTGCTGTATTCAAACCCATCAGGATTCCTAATAAATGTAATGTTTTCTTCTCAGACTGTATGCTGAGTTGAGTTTACATAGCCACAACGTGGTGAAGTTTTATTAGATTATTCGCAACTTAATTGCTTGATATTTTGTTTTTCAACAACTATGCTGTATCTTTGGTGATTGTGCTTTGTGATTGATACAAATTGGCCCCAGTTCATGGTGCCTTTTAAATTTCACATTTTGATAAGATTTTCCTTATAGCACCATGGATACATGTTATGTTGCAGCAAGAGTTGAAATTTTAAATTTTATGTCAACTCATTGACTTTTTTTATTACTGTCAAGAGCGAACAAGTTTGACATTGGTAGAAGATTAAGAATATCAGTGGTGGATTATCTTAGAATATTATCTTTCCTGATTTATTTAGGTTTTGGTATTATTTTTTGTGGGCTTGGGCTTGTACTACTAGTACTAATACTCAATCTAATTATTAGTATTGTGTTATCTCTATTAAAAATATGTTTTGGTTACTAATTTGAACTGTCTTTCTTGCATTTTTTTCTCTTCCTTGTCCCTAAACTTATAATTCATAACATCATTATAATTTAATCATATGCTGTCACTGGTCACATCATTTATATTCTCAGAAGTCAAAACACTTTTAATGTTATGGCAACATATGTTTGAATGATAGTGATAAACAATGGATCTAAATTAAATCATTATTTTTTACTCTGCCTGTGTTGTAGCCAAACTTTAGATAGCTGGTCTGAGTCCCATATTAACGGGGATAGTTTTCTAAAGCCAACATAAAATTTATCAATTTATTTATTTTTCTTTTTGAAAGGCAAATGTTAATTGTTAGTGGGCGGGATCAAACCGGTCATCTTCCCCTCCCCCCTTCTCCCTTCACCTTACCTTATAACTACCAGTTTTGTTAGCAGGAGGGGTTGAACCCACGATCTTCTCCTCTCCCTTCCTTAAGTCCCTTCTGGAACCACTGGACCAACATTATAATTCCCAATTTTTTATTTATGAATCAGCAATTAAATCTTTGGTTTTTGATTGACCCCAATGGCATTGCTTAATATATGTAATTGGTCCCACCTAGTAAGATTATTGGTGTTTGTTGTTACTTTTGTTTTCTACTATATATCTCTAATCATAGTTGCACACTTGTGGAGGTTGACAAATTTTGATTTTGTTGTAGCTTGCCCCACAGATAAAGACAAATCAAAATCTGCCTTGCACAGGTGTGGATGATGGTTTATATAGATGGACTCCTTTTCTATTCCATTTCCTCCACTTACTCCTTGTGTTTGAATTATGACCCTTGACAAATTTCATACTTTTCCTTCCTCTTTTCTCATTTGTTGGTGTTGAGCTTGGATTTTACATTTTCCTTGTGAATCTTTTACATCAGACCCTACCTACACCATGACATATGTTGTTCAGAAGCATTTTCCAAAATACCAAACTGAAGTGACCGGTTCAACTGGAAAATTAATGAATTGGTCTAGTGGTTGGTCTATTTAAACTGAACCCCAAAAATCAGCTTATTCTAAAACCGATGGGGCACTGGTCAAGAAGTGATGAGGAACCAGTTCAAACTGGTCGTTTAATTATTTATTGTATTCTTTTTATTCGACTAAAAATATTTTTAGTCAAATAAAGGCTCAATGGTTCTGTGAAGTTACAGGGGTTCTTGCATGAGGTTCCCCTATAAACTGTTCTAATATCATTCCCATTATTGATTTGCACCCTACATGATATATAACATGATCATTTGGTTTTAATTTAAAGTTTCACCTAACTTGTTTTATATTTTATCTTAGTTGTTATTTAATCAGTAGTATTTTAACACAACCACTTAGGAGTGATCGAGCTTTTCTTTCAACTAGTTTACATTAGTTTCCTCTACTTCCTCCTTGTATTTGACTTAGTGGTTAGAAGTAACTTCTGTGAACCCACCTTGTTGTTTCTTTGACCCTATCTTTTCTTCTCTCGATGTTGAGCTTCTTTGGTTTTGTTACATTTTCATCGAAGTCTTCTGTATCAATAATGGACTCAATGATTGAGAAACCTATAATGATTTTTTTTCAATAATGAGCTCAATGATTGAAAAGTCTTTAATGTTTTTTGGCTGAATCAGGGATTGGCACAACTCATGTGCAACTTCTTCACTAAAATAATTTCTAGTCCCAACTCTTGTTATTGAGAATTAAAGGCACTGCAACTCTTATTGATAACCACCTCTCTAAAAGGAAGTCACGATTTTGTATATATGTATAGGATCTCTGATAGTACTCATTGATATGCGAGAATCAACTCAAATCACAAGCGTTATTGCAAATGGTGACAAACAATTGAGTATTTATGTCTAAACTATAAATTTTATTTTGCAGTCAACTGCAATACACACCTAACTCTCCCAAAGAATATATATATCTTTTGTAAAAACTGTATAATCTCGACTATATGATTTTTTTATTAATTAATTATTCAGTTTACAACTTAGTTATACTTAAAAGGCTCTTCATCACTTTTCAAGAATGTATTTTACAGGGGTTAAACATATATATTTACCAATGTGTGTTTTTGACTGATCCACATTTATTATTTCATTTATAATTTAAATTGGAAACAACAATGAGCATTTAGCAATCCTAGATTCTGAGGCAATCAAAATTTCCATTTTAAGATTTGAAGTGGCTGGTATTAACATTATAAATGAGAGACACAAAATTATTGTTAGTACTTACCAGGATTAATCGAACAATGACAACTTTCACCAAGGTGCTTCACTTAGTTTTCCTTCTTTGCTAGAACATGGACAAAAGAGATCAAGTCCTTTACTATCTTCTATACCAAAAAAACAAAAGAAATCTCTCTCTCTCTCTCTTTCTCTCTCTCTATATTGGTTTTATATGAGAGTGACCTTTTATGATTCCGTTCAAATCATGTGTGCCCTCATGTTTTTATGTCATCAATACAGCCTAAAACTTGTGTTTGCCTTGCTGTTGCATTCGTGTCCAATCTTTGCAAAGTTAGTTCACATAACAAGCCAATGCCCTGTCACTGCAACAATGCTTTTATTGCTTATAGTTGTCATTTGTGTAACTATGTGAAACCTTACCCTCTTTCCAGCGCAGCATACCCCATTCGTGCTGCATAGCATTTGGCAGCACAGACACATGCATGCTCGAATCATTATTGGAACGTTTTTCATAGAAAATATATTTCTCCCTTTGTGCTATTATCCTCAATCTTTTGGCCACATCTCTAACTGCTCCTAAGGCCACTTTTCTTGTGTCATGTCTCTTGTTTCTTCTGTCAACCAGCTCAATACAACTTTCGCATTCGTAATACAACACGACAAAAGTCATTTTCCACCAGGTAAGGTCGGTTACATTACATGGATTACATGACATCATTCTAGCTTAGTTAAAAAGTAAATTTCTGACATGTTAAAGATTAACTTTTTCATATGTAATAAACAAAAGAATCTCAACATTGAATGGAACTTTCTTGTTGTAGATAACTTTCTTTTGTTTTACTACAACCTCTAGTTTTGGAAATTTCACATTTCATGGTTTTTTGATGGTTTCACTACAATGTCCTTTAACCCTTAAATTTTGTTTGTATCCATGATGATGTTGTGATGGATGACCAGACAATTTTCTCCATTGCTGGCATGGTTTTCTATTTTAAACTGAGGTTAAAATGAATAAAAATCTAAAGTTGAAGTTACATGATAAAAGATTTGACCCTCTTCTCCACTATTCCTCCTTCCTGGAACATAGAACCATCAATTCTTTTGCTGGGAAACTGGCTTTATTTGGCTTGAATATCACTGATGATGCTTCAATTCAAGCACAATTATGGTGTGTTTCTCATGGAAGGCTCATACCTTATCCTAGCACTTGGGAGTTTGTTTTCATATTCAAAGAATAATAACACTCAACATAAAAGTTTAGCTAGAAAAAGCATAAAACTTATGATTCCATTACTTCAAAGAATGTCTAGGGATATTTTCCTTAAGGGTAGAAGAGGTGTGAGTACAAATCAACAAATTCAAATTATGAAGATGCATGGTTACAAAAATCCCAGCATCATATACAATGGACATTTTTTCATCATTTTTTACTTCTGCTGTCAACACGTTTCTTCTCCTGTTTGTTTGCATTCTTCTTAGAAGAACACTTGCTTCCATGATCTTGTTTATCTTTCTTAGAAGCCACGGTGCCATGACTACCTTGGCTATGAGCATAGGCATGGTGATAATGAACCGGACCGGAGGAAGCATCCGAAGCCATTGAATCATCACTTTCTTCTTCATCTACTTTGACCCCTTGCTTCTTTCTTCTGTTTTCTCCACCATAGATGTCAAGATATCCATCATTTTCATTGCTGCATCCAACATCATCTTCCTGCATGGGAGAGGCAATATACATAGTCCAACCAGATTCACTACTGCTACATCCTTCTGCACTACCACCCCAGATTTGTTTAAAAGAATCCATTTCTGAAGCAGAAAAGCTGTATGTATGCCAATTCAATGCAAAAACAACACACACCGGCAAAGAACACAAAGAATGAGAGAGTACTATAGCTGATGAAGGAAAATCTACATTGAACTTACATTAATAGAGATAGCTTGATTGATATCTGCTTATCTGTTTCATCTCCAAAAAGTTTTGGTAAAGGGCCAAAAAGTTTGTGTGGAGTGAAAATGAAATGGTAGATGCACTATGTGGTTGTGCTAAGGGCTTAAATTCAAGGAGGAACCAGGAAGGTTCCTAATACAAATTATAAAATTTGAAAAGCATCAATTAAACAAAGGGAATGTTGGAAGTGTCATCTTTGGTCATAACAAGTATCTATAAATAATATTTTTTTAACCTCTGCCGTTGCCATCTTAAATAGGACTCTGACTTTTATTGCATAATACAGATGTCCCAATAGCACAATGTGCACAACTGGAGGGAATGTAAAATCCTTGTCCTTGAATATGCTTTAAGTGCCTTTTCACTTTGTATCTATCCATCATTGCATAAAATTCTTTGTCTTGTCTGTAGAAAACAGACCAATCTATTTCTCTAACATATGCTGTGAGTGTGTTAAGTATCTTACATTATGTATCATGTATAAAAATTAGTATTCTTTGAATGAGAAGCTGGCTAATCTTTTTTAATCAATATTGATTAGTTTTCAAACTCAAATTTTACTATAATATATGTGATGGCAGGTCGTTGTTGGTGAAGGGTTGTTGGCTAAACTTTGTTTAGGTAAGATGTGATCGTGCTAACCACAAAGTTAGACCACTTACAAGACCTACTTACTTTGGCCTAATGCAAAATTTCTATGGCACAGGGGAATTTGTAGGCATCATTTTATTGTTAAATCATGATTATCATATGACAAATGAGTAAATTACAAGATACAATGACTGTATTCTAGGTTTGATAACGTGTGTTAGTTTGTGTCACACTAACCAATTTTTATATTTCAAAACTTGTTTAACTAGACGTTGAACAAGACATTCTAAGACTAGAGTGGAAAAATATAAGATAAAATATAGGTTACATAATTTGAGAAAAGATATGGGAACAAATTATCTTGTTCATGTGTTGAAAGTATAAAACATTTTACATGGTCAACAAAAAATTATCTATCATGTGTAGTGAATTTTATTATAACAAAATCCATATAAATTATACAAAATCTGATTTATGATTAGATGAGTGAGTAAAATTGTTTTATATTGTTGGATAACCTTTAAACTAGAAATTGATATGTTTGAATGTGGTGGGTATTAACTCCATAGCATCACATGATGAGATTCAAATTGGATAAGTAGTCCTCAAGGGAATTTGGTGTCACTTGAGTTTGGACTCTTGACCAATATTTATATTACTCTTTTATTTCAGTTGGAATATATTTCTAGTTAACAAAAATAATTGTTAATCTATATCATAATAAAACTGTCCAAAGTGGTAGTTACATGAGAGACCCCCCTCCCTCCAATCTTATTATAATTTTGGTGAGAAATATGTATACTCTTAAAAATAATTTTATTTCGTAATTAACTCTAATACGCAGTCAATTCACTCACAAAATATGTATGTATACGTATTTCTTTTATTCATTCTTTCTCTTTCTTCCTTTTTCTACACATTTTATAACTAGTTGTCAGCATATTGCAGTTATCTACAAAATATTTTTCTTCTAAAAATGAAAACCTTACAACAACAGGCATGCTGCACTACTTCTTGTTTTAGTTTTTATTTTCTTAAAAAAAATATCTATGTCTAACAGTTTCTGAAATTACTGTATAAAAATAAACCACATGGTACGAGGTAACATAACTATATGTTCAACAAAAAATAAAAGAAGGTAACATAACTACATAAATATAATGATGCATCATTCAAAAGTGAAGAGTTGTGACATTTTTCATGTCAGCTAAGGCATTAAGAAGATAAAAGCATATCATTTACAGGCCCCGTTAACATTAGCCCAAATGTAGCATGACAGACTGAATAAGAAGCCCAAAGTTATTAACTTTAGACTAATTTGGGAAATAGCAACCAAGAGCCAAAAATTGGTTCATTAGTAGGTGAAAACACAAAAAGTTCATTTCTTTGCACTATCTTTCACTTTCACCCTATACTCTCTCACACTAATGCATGATACAAAACATTATTCATAATTCATTAAAATTGTAATTATACTAAAACTTAAGAAAATTATGTCAAAAGTCAAGATGGCCGAGTTGGTCTAAGGCGCCAGTTTCAGGTACTGGTCCGAAAGGGCATGGGTTCGAATCCCATTCTTGACAAACATTTTTTTTTTATACTTTAGAAACTGTTTTTTTTTTTTTCTTTTACTTGGGCCAAACTTAAAACATTTAAAATCTTAATCTAGTAGGAACTATGCTTCTGTAGAAACACTTGCACCATCTTGTTCCTTGACAAGACTTTAGAGGCTCTAACTATTCCAATCCACAAGTTTTCATGTGCTGTACATCGAATAT
The DNA here is from genome assembly GCA_026586105.1 of Hylodesmum podocarpum. NCBI lineage: Eukaryota > Viridiplantae > Streptophyta > Magnoliopsida > Fabales > Fabaceae > Hylodesmum > Hylodesmum podocarpum. Next base: position 144,008 of record JALJEV010000014.1, on the reverse strand, counting down.
CCTCCCACAGGATATATTTTCTATTACAAAAAGAATAGTGTTTAAAAGCAATGAGAGGAAAAAGTAGAAAGATATAAAAAAGTAGAGAGAAATAAGAAAAAAATATATTATAAAGGTTGTGATGTAACCAAAGAAAAAAGAATTAGAAACTAGATAATGTGGATAGTAACTCTCATTAGTCCTATCTAATCTCCCCCAATTTCATTCACCATTAAGAAATTATCTAACCAAAATAGGCACCTTCCTATAATGTCATTAGGTTCTCTATTTACTTAAAAAATCACATAATACTATTCCACATGTTTCCCTTTTGTTTTTAGTTTTTTTCACAAGTGTAATTATAAATAGGCATTTTGTTTTTCTTTAATACATTCAAGATTAGTTCAAAGGTAAGCCCTATGTAACTCAAGATTTAAACTTACTAATAAAGGTTTATTATTACTTTTCTAAAACAAAAAGTCACATGTATTGTTAAAAAAAAAAACTAATACATATATCTACTTTAAAGTAACAAAATTTCTCAAACAAGACAAAGAATGGATAAGCAAAATTGACGGTGTTTATTGGAACTTAAAATCACCTACCAAAGCACATGAATAAAAAAAATATTTCATAGACAATTACAATATGTAGACAATTAGATAAAGAAAAAAAAATACATATATATATTTTGTAAATTAATTAACTGCATATATGGCTACAAAGTAAAGTTATATAAATAAATTTCCTCCTGTTACTCAAACAGAGGGGAGGTTCATAATTTTCCTTCTCACAATCATATGCAAACAATGACTTATTCATGGACTTGTCCATGATTTTGACAATGTTAAAAATTGTGAATCAACCATGTCCTGCGACCATAGTTTAAATCCCTTGTATACATTTCATTCAACTTCAAAATTATAGACATTCCATTGACTCATTTTAAAGTTTGCACTGTTGCAATTCCAAGGCGCCGCGTTTCACAGAAGAAAACATGAAATAACACAAGACAAAGCACTTAGCATTGTAAGAGAAAAAAGTAACAAAAACAAGTGCGTTTCGCCGCTGCCCCTTAGTACCAAATCTTTGTGGCTCCTACATAGTGAAAACCACGTTTGCTAGCTTACAAAAAATAAAGGGCTCCACTTCCACCACATGCCTAGCTAGCTAGCTACCTAGATGCTGTGTTATCCAATTCCACTTTTCATTGTCACTTTGATTTGTTTAGGGACTTCATTGCTAGCCGCTGATTATTTTCCATCATCAACCCACCAAAATATTATTCTATCTCTCACTCTTTTTATCTCTCTAGATTTTATATTTGGAATGTTCATTTCCATCATACAGCACTAAACATTGTTTATATTTGGTTATTACTTATTGGTCATGCCCCACTTTAATTCTTCTAACTTTTGCCTCTAAGTACACACATTATTTTGTGTTTCATGGCACCTGGCACATAATTTTGCCTTGCTATGACAACTTTTAACTCTGAAACAAATGGAATCATATGCTATATCGAACACACAAAAGAAAAATGAAATGAGAAATTATTAGATAGTCCAACTATTTACCTGGATCATAATTCTAACCCATTTTCATTTGACATGTGTTCAAATGTTATCAAGTTTTGAAAAAGATTAATAATACCTCAACACATGTCATATAAAGATTGGTTATTAAGACCATAAACAAAGCGATGCACCTTATCATTTCTAATGGATAAAACTATTTCTTTTGTTTTGAGTGACATGCCTATATGCCCTTCTTCTTTTTTTTAACTCATGGACTGTGTTCATCAGAATGCAATTCCCAGGCATGTTTTAGAGATAACACTGAAAAAGGAATATTAAAAATGTTGTAGCTCTTTGTGGGGTGCTCAATTGGTGGTGTATTTGTTCCTCTATGGTTTCTTGTTTTTCACTTTTCAATTTTCACTCACCTTCAATGCTACATACTCTTCATATATAGAAGAATATGTGTGTGTGTGTGTGTGTGAATATGAATTTCATTATTAAAGTCCATTAGTCATATACAAGATGTTAAGTTGCAGTTGCAGGTCATGGAAACTCCATAAACCTTGATGTTAAATTGCAATCATATTTGTATGTATATGATGTAAGGAAAAAAGAAATGAAAAGCATAATAAATTAGTAGGAAAAATGCAAAACTTATGTAACAATATATATATATATATATATATATATATATATATATATATATAAAGTCTAATTAATTAATAAGCCGGGAACATTTCATTATGAAAAACCGAAACTGTCAAAAGAAAACACTCATCTTCTGTGATCACATTCCTGTGCTCTGACAAAACCACTGGAATATGAAAATTGAAAAAGAAGAAAAAGTGATAGAGCAAAATTTTGTTGAGTCATCCGAGGATGTTGTTAATTGTTTAAGGTTTGGTCAGTAGATGAAGGTTGAGGTTGAGCTCCACAAGTGCAGTAAATTGAAGAAGAAGAAGAAGAGATTGGTTTGGCAAGGTATGTTGGATTTTGATTCCCTGCCATTATGACAAGAACTTGTGGCTCTGAGGTTGTCTCTGCAATCTTAGGCATTGCTTGTTTCATGTCTTGATCAGATTCTGGTGATGACTGAGAAGAAGAAGCACGTTTTTTGTGAGTGCAAACAAGGATGACCAATGCTACAGATATGAGAGCTAGCATCACTGCTAAGCCTCCAAAGAGGTATGGAATTGGTGACTTCCATATTTTGATATCACTGCCACTCATTGGTGATACTGATGTTGTTGATACACTGTTTATTGGCCTCATCTTTTTCTCTTTCGATCTCTCTATCTTTCTCTTTCTTTCTCTATCTGTGGATGCCAGTGACATGAAGTGAGGTAATGGTGTGAAATTTATAGTACAATTCACACGTTTTCATTTACAAAATTACCCTTTTGGCATTGAGGAAGATTCCTTGTTGTGCTTGGTAGATGCTTCATGTTGATGTGAGGAGTGAAATTATTACATTGGAAAAGATAGCATATCCATTTGGAAAAAAATTATTAAGTAGTTCTAGACTACCATTTTTATATATGGTCCCAAATAATATATACTTAAATATTATTAATTTTTTCTCATAAATTATAAATATAATATATATATACATGATTGAGATTATGATTTAAGTAGTAATATAATATTAAATGATCTATAATAAATAGTTATATAACATTTATTTGATTTAACCCGATTTATAAGCGATGAGACATTTATCCTAAATAAGGTAGGAGGTCAATATAAAAATATCTTTATGTTAAAAATAGGTTAACTCTTCTTATTTTATTGTCCAAAACTTGATATAAATCTTTCTCATAATTAAAAATAAGATTTTTTGAAATATTCGTCAATATTTGTAAGTGTTTCAGGAAGTCTTTAGAGAAGACTCTCACACTCACTCGAAATCACTTATTATTTTGTATATTGTTTTACTTATAATCCGACAAAATACAAACTTTATCGTTAGAATATCTTTAACCGATATATTTCTCACCTCAGTTACTAAATTTTTGACCGCATGTTTTACACCAATCCGCGTCCATGTTTAACCCACATCATACCACAATGTTGTAAGAACTATAGTAATTATGGTTTAATATTTTTTCCATTTCAGAGTTAACCATGTGATAAAAAAGAGAGACCGAGAGAGAAAACAAACCAAGAAAAAAAATATGAAGTGGAAGTGAATTATGATAATAACAATTCTATTGAATTAGTGGTTTAGGACTTCGTAAGTGCGTAATATTAGGTAAGTACTAAGACAGTGCATTACTATTCCTCATTTCCTCTGTTTTTTCAAAATTAACAGTTTTTTTTTATTGCCTGATGTCTCAAATTTTGGTGTTGCTTTCTAGCATCTCAACTAAACACTCGGTTTCAGCTCCCCACAAACACTGTCATTTTCAAACTTATCTAGAAAATCTTTTGATTCATATTTCAAACAGGAAAATGGGGTTAACAACAATTTGTTTTTGGATTGAGAATTTTATTTTAAATTTATTATAAAAAATTCAAATACGAATGAGTTTTCTTCAAATTACACTCACACCCCTCTACATAATTTCTAAAATTTTGACATGATACTTTAGGAATTATTACACAAATAATTTTACTTCACAGCAAATTTTATTACGTAATCAATCACTCAACTTACTTACAATAAAAATATATATATATATATATATATATTTCTTTTTTTTCATATTTTATAACTAGTTATCTAATTATACAGTATTTATAATTATCTACCAAATATTTCTCTCGTAGACACGCCTTCAAAATTTCTCCTAGTCTTCTTAGTTATACACATGCAAACCAAAATTGTTTTTTCTCTAAATGTTTGAGATTCTCCGAAAGCAAAAGGTAGTTGTTTCTCTAACCAAAATAAGGTAATAAGCATTAGAAATTCCTCAGTTGTGTGTATAGGCTGCGGCATCTAGATGGGTCACGAATCAGCATAAGAACAAGAGAGTAACCAAAGGCAAAATTAACTTTTATCAGTAATATTTTGTTGGTGAGAATGCATGTGTGGCTAATAATATAATGCAAAAAATCTAAAAAAAAAGTTAAAAGAAAAACACCTTCATGAATTTGGTAGAACTAAGGACAATAATGTGGTCCAACTAATAACAGTTACCCTATGTTGCTTCTGCCCTGAAGTTATAATGTGCATTTGTCATTATCTTGAAAATATTCCATTACCAACTTTAAACATAGGAACCATGTGATTCTTGATGGTGAAATAAAGTAACATTTCCATTATATAGATAAAAATGATGAAATAAAGTAACATTTGCAATACTTTAAAGTATTGTCATGAATGGTTCTTTGATATAAATGTCACACTTCATTAGATGAAAGGGTGCAGGAATTAGATACTTGCCATCTCAATTCCCTTCATAATTTGGATTTCAAGCCATCTTTACTTTGTCTAAAATTCAGGTTTTGTTGATGAAGAATATTGGAGATGATGTCATATGCTTAAGCACTAAAGTCTAAATTAAAATAAAGGGTTCCTTTGTAGTGGACAAACCAATTTCAAAGTATAAATAAAATAAAAATATAATTAATCTCAATATAGAAAAGGAAATTCCTTCTCCTTGATGTGAGAACTGTAGAAATTGGCCCTACTAGATGTACGGCTATTTTTATTTTGTATTAAATCTTTAAACTTATATATATCTTTTGGAATAATAATATATTATCCTCCATTGCAATTTTTTTTATTTTTTTTCCACTACTCTTTGATTTCTATTCTATCATACGTATACAATATGTATCAACTACTAAGGAAAAAGTCAACTTTCAAATAAAGGAGGAATATATTATTGCCACAGATTTTACTTGGAATGTTGATATACATTTATAAGTATTAAAAATTGCACAATTTTAAATAAGTTTCATGTATCATTTAAAATATAATTTAAAATATATTTATGAAAGTTAAAGGAAGTTAAAAACTTGAGATATAATTTAATTTAACTTTATAAAATTAACTTTGAAATATAATTTAATTTAACTTTATAAAATTAAGTTATAAGATGAAAATTATACTCATTTATGTAGATTAAATAAATCATATTTTTAATTATTGTGAGATCTACACTTCCTTTTATTTTTATAGCTGCCAACTAACGGAATAATATAATTGGCATATCTTTAAATGACATAGATTTTCGATGCACTTTTTTCATGTTTGATAAGTGATGATGAATGACACCATAAGTTTAAAAATATCATAAACTCTAAACTTTATAAACAGTTTTAAGATAAATTTTAAATCAATTTTAAAATGATAGATTAAGAATTTAATTCAATCTTATAAAATTAACTTGAAAATAAGAATAATTTTCTTATTTATATAATTTAACACATAATATCCGTGTTGTTTTGAGCATAAAATTTGTTTTAAAAAAGCATAAAATTTATTTAATTTGATTCCCCTTTAAATTTTATTTAATAAGACTACGAATTTATTTTTTTTTAAAAAAAAACAACATCACGGATACACTTAACTACTTTTTATCTAATGATATCATTGTCATGTCAAAGCCATGGAATAAGTTCGTTCTTTCTTTCTTAGTTTTTTTATATTTTGTTTTTTGCTCTATGCTCAGTTCTTTCAAAGAAATTTCCTCATATACATTTGTAGATAACGGTTCCTTTGAGCCAAAAATATTGTGAGAATCTATTGTGGCAGGCTACAGTGAAATGAAAAGCTTTTACAAAGACATGTGACCCACTTAAAGAAGCAGATGGAATGTGCATGAATCATGTCAACTAGCCCATCATTTCTATACATTAACTTTTTTCTATCCTCTTGTTTTCTTCCAAATTTTCCAAATTAAATAATATGCCTACCAAAGTTTCTTTCCAAACCCAACATCATTTAGTGGCAAAATATTTTATCCTTCATCAAGAAAAAATGGTCAAGAAAATCAGGTTCTCATGGCCTCCTCCACTTCATTTCTGACTCATTCATGCTTCATCATTGTATTAAAAAACAGTGATAATAACATCTTTACATTTCCCATTTGTCGCGTACACCAACCCACACAGACCAAATTGAAACCCAATTTCAATTGCTTTTCTAATAAGTCTGCTAGCTATAGAACATGATCAACATGCATTAGAATGTTCATTAATAGATAAAAATATTATGTATAAAAAGAATCTGTGAGAGAGTACACTTGAGATGTTCTCACGTAAGTGTAAATTAAACAAACTTGATTTCATCTAGATTACAGTGAAAATTAATGTGGTTGTGGTCTTTTCTCCAAACTTATCCAAGTGATAGAAGGTAACTACAAAAAACTCGAATAACTAAATGAGTACGTATTTTAAATATCACAGGAAAAAAAATTCTCATAATTTTAATATATAATAAAAAGAAAACATATAACATCAGGATTAAATATCTCATTTGACTAATAACTGTGAGTGGTTTTCATGAGTGGTTATTATGAAAGTATAAAAAGTGAGTGGTACAAAATTTATTATTAATTTAAATACAAACTAATTATGTTTTAATTAAAAATGTTTTACATTATCATTACATTAATTTTTTCTCATATTAAAAAAAATCTTTTAGTTTAAAATATAAAATTGGCGATGATAACTTTTAATACACACTAATAAATTATAAGTTTACATGCACGCGTTACTCTTCTAGTGTTAAAAAAAAAGTAATATATGTGTAAACCTCTTGTGAAATAAAATGTGAAAATTGTGCCTCAACCAGCAAGAGATTTTCAACGACGCGTATTTGTATAATTTAATTTGATCAACTTTCGTATTTAATTACTTTACATTTTTTTTATGTAAAACTTCCTGCATTTTTTACCTCTAAAGAATATCCTCCATGATAATGTGAGGAATAGTTTTATATTATCAATAATTAGAAGTAACATTTTATTTAATTTAATTTCATCATCAAAACTTATAAACTTATCATGTATAATAAGATGTGATTAAATAACTTTGTATTAATTACGCGGTTGGTTATGACTAATAATGAAAAGTATATTATGAATGTGATGACAAATTTTGAATTAGTTAGATCTCATCATTCGTACAAAATGAAAGGACGATGTAGAATTAAAGATCTTTTTGATTAATTCAAAACAGAAATTAATTACATGTAACTCTTATTATTCCTTCCCAACTTTGACCTAATCCGTGTGCAACAATAAAAAAGTTGATAAATAAAGCACTAAAACTTCATGTTATACATAAATAATTGAAATTGTAATAATTACTTTGAATAAGAAACTTGTCAATAATTTTATATTTATACACTAGCAATGATCTTCGATAATGTGAGAATATAATTAATAACCTTATATATTGATCACATGCTCGTGGCTATTTATTTTCCCACGTTTAATTTTGTAGTATGTATAGTGGAGAAAACAGTGGCCACACCTGATGAACATATCTTTTACAAAATTCAACTCTCACGTGATTTGTTCAAATATTGATACGTGTGGTTCTCTCTGTCGTGTCTTGTGCAAATTAGTTGAAACACAATATTGGTAGGCCAAATAGTGCAGCTACTATGCATTGTTTTAAACCTTAAAAGTCAAAGTCATTATTCACCACCAAAAATTTTCTATTATTATTTTATAAAGTGTTTCTTCAAAAGAAAATTATAATTAGTTTACCTATTCCCATGTATACTAAAGCAAATGAATTTATTAGCTAAGTGTCATGTCACATGTGCAACCTAAACTATCTTCTAATCAATTGATTATATGTGTATAAATCATTGTGGATGTATAAAACTTTAGAAGTCATACAAACTTTAATACATGATTATGTTTTACTGTATATAACCATTAAACATGTTTAAAATTCATGTAAAAATGCAAGATGAGCCTACACTTATTATATATTATGATAAATTTGAATCACTCAAGATTAGTTGTTTCATGAGTTACAAACAACAAGACAAGTGCATGTGCATTTATTGGTGGGAGATTATCTTTACAAGTGCAACTATGTGGTATGGAACTTGCTACTTATTATACAGCAAGTAATTCTTCAAAGCATGATCTTCCCTGGTGTGTTACAACATCATAAACAAGATAAATTAATATGATTATTCATGTCTATCAAGATTTAATTTATAAAATATAATTTTTTTATTATGTTAGTTTTTATTTTATAGTATAAGTAGATTCAGCGACACGATTTGTTCATCAATAGAATATTGCTTTTGTTTTTCAGCAATATTACAAGAAACATATTGAAAGTAAAAACAAAGAATCAAAGGAGTAACAAACTGAAAATATCATTAACTATGATAACTCGATCAATGGGTGTGATGCCTTCTTAAAAATTTCCCAATAGGGGTAAAAAATACAAGATGAATTCACACTCATTATTTTATTAACATTAATTTGGATCGACCACACTCCATACTCAAGAGGATCTCATGTGCTACAAACAACTTGACAAGTGCATTTGCGTTTATTGTTGGATTTATTATCACAAGTACACTTCATAGGCATTGCACTTGCTCCCAATCTTGAAAGAAATTCTTCAAAGCATGAAAATCCTGAAGTCCCCAACGGACATTGCCCATCAAATACCATAGTTTTAGGGCCAAAAGTAATCTCCCCTGTTGTGTTAAACATCATAAACATGAAAAAGTTACTATGATTATTCACATCAATCTGAATTCGATTTAATTAAGATATATTTAAGTTGTAACATATACTTGAATGTGCGGAATTTATGCATCTAATTTAACCCACAAAATCAGTTTATAAGGTGAAATATACATACAATAAATTATATTTTTAGACGACGTGAAATTTCAACACACTCTGTATGTATTCTCTTTTGTAACAAGAAGAACAACAATTTTAATAATAAAAAAAATGGTATGAATGATAATGTTGTACCGTAGGAGTTGCTGAAGAGAGCAAACAAAGCCAACACAATGAAGAGAATGCTTTGGAGCTTCATGATGATATTTGCTTCAACACAATATTTCTGAAATTGAACTCTTGGAAATTGGAATTTTTTGACATTGTTACGTCCAAATGAGAGAATTTATAGGCATGTACTGAGGCATCTCTTGAAGGGTTACTAGGACAAGTGTTTATTACTTGCTAGACTGAGGTCAAATGTAATCATTTGAAAATATATATAATTAGTACATATTTATTTAAAATTCTTATTTCATTTTTAGAAAAAGAAGATTACTTTGAAAGACTAGTCAACAATGACTTTTAATTATTTTAAATGTAAAGGTATTTCCATATTTAATACATGGAAATTAAAATATTTTTAAATTAAGTTTTTTGAGAAAAAGGAATAGTATATCATTTTTTAAGAAAAAAATAAATAAAAGAATCTCTTAATAAGGAAAAGAATGATTATATAAAACATATATATTTAAATCTGTCCAAAAATGATAAATGAAAAATCAACTCCTCAACTAATCAAACCTGAGACTATGATCACTACTTGAGTACTTTAGAAACTGAAATCAATTAGAGGATTTTCTTAGTAAAAGAAAAGATATGGTATTGTTTAAAAGATTAATACACATTGTTTATAATATTTCATTAAATTAATAATAATTTATTAAATCAGTGCAAAATAGTTAAATAATTTTTGTGAAAGGAATAGTATCTCAATTTCAAAACTAATGCCATGATTACCCAAAAAAAAAATACACGATATTAAATAATAGTTTTTATATGGAATACACATTATATGTTAAATTTCATCACATAAATACTAATTTATTAAATTCAATATAAACATACTACGATTACTAGTTGAAAAATTCAAAGTACTTAGTGGACCAATTATCACACAAGTAAACGATAAATGGCATTAAATAGAATTCATGAAAGTTTCTACATTAAATGCACATTGTTATCATCATTTATTGAACTCATTAATACCTTTCTTTGGAGTTTTATAGCACCAACAAATAACGTCGGTAGCATTAATTGTGGTTTTCAAAAATTTATAAAGATGTTACTAATTTATTTCATTAACATTTTAACCCATGTCATATTTAAATTGCACAGAAAAATATTATTAATAAATTTTTTTAAGAGTAAAATACCATTTTGATTCTTGAAAGTATGTAAATCAGGTAATTTAGTCTTTGGAAGATAAAAAAATAATAAAATAATCTTAAAAATATGATATGTCTATCATTTTAATAAATTACAATAGACTTCATCAATAAAATTAAAAAAGTAAATTAATTTTAAAATCTCTTTCATACTTTCCCCTTACTATTGAACCAAATAGAATGCCAATTTTCCATGTTTATAAAATAGAATTTTTTTTTACGTCAGTTTTTATTTTATAGTATATTATTTAAATTTTAAATGTAAGTAGATTGAGCGACATGATTAGTTTATCCAAATAGTTATAGAAGGGTTACTCAAACTCTATAATAATCTTCATCAATAGAATATTAATTGTTATTATAATGTATAATTTTTTACAATATTGTTAAACATTGAAAAAAAATTGCGGTGAGTATGAATTTTAAGGTATATTAGTATATACTAATTAAATCATAATATTAATTATATACTTTTCTTCAATTCTTAAACTGAAAAGATTCTTCAAAAGATTAACTCTCCTCTCCAGTTTTAATTATAAGTATAAAAAGATATATTTCACACTTAGCTATTAACATCAAATTTTATAATAAGTTTCAAAATCTTTTCTTAAAATATTCTTTATACTCCTATTCTTTAATTAAAGGTAATTTGGCATTAACAATATTAAAAAAGGTAAAAGATTCTTTTAAAAAAGTGAGTCTTCTGTTACTAAAAATTCCTATTTTTCAGAAGAACAAAAGGAGTTATTTGGAAAGACTAAACAAGAATGATTTTTAATTATTTGATAATGTAAAATTTACATTATTAATCATTTTGAAAAAGGAATAGTATCTCATTCTTAAGTCAGCAAAAAATATTTATAAAAGTTATGTATTTACTTCAATCCGAAAAAGGATAAATGAAAAATTAATTCTTAAATTTATCAAATATTGGACAATGATTACTACTTTTTCAATTTAGGAACTAAAATTCATTAGAAGATTTCCACAGTATGTTGTTATGTTGTGTCAAGGGGATTGAGAGTTCCTCCATGCTTCCCTGCCTCTAACTCTCATCATCTCCAAATCCTATTAATGATATAAGTAATTTGAGAATTAAATCTCTTGATTAATTTAAATATGGAATAAACTATGTTAGAAGGATAACACCCATCTTGTCCATACTGAAAATATGAGAGAAATACTCACATTATTTGTGTTAAATATCCCCATCAAAGTTTATTCCTGCTATTGGTGATGTATTCTTCATACTAATATTATAGTTAAAAACACAAAAATACATAATAATAGAAAATATATATTTTGCATTAAATAAATACTAATTTATTAAATTTAGTCCAAAATATTAAGATAATTTTGAAAAAGTTATAGTATCTCAATTTCAAAACTAATGTCATGATTACATAAAAGAATTACATGATATTAAATAATAGTTTTTACATTAAATACACGTTATATATTACTTTTCATCAAATAAATATTAATTTATTAAATTCATTCCAAAACATTAAAGCAATTTTTGAAAAAGAAATCGTATCTCATTTAAAAATAAAAAATCTCCTGAGTCGGCAAAGAATATTTACAATATATATATATATATATATATATATATATATATATATATATATATATATACCATGATTACTAGTTGTTTGATATTATAACTCAAACTAATTAAAATATCGATGTTGATAACAAAAGTAAGAAAAAACTCAAATCAGCTGTTGTATATATAGAAAGATGATATCAAGTTGAAGTTTGATTTGAGAAGCAGTAAAATTTTGTTGCACCAATTACAAAAGTTTTAGTAACAAAATTGAAAATCAAAGTTTCACCTTCTTTGCTACAAGAAAGAATTAGAAGCACCTAATCCACTTAGAACCAAGTAAGGTAAGTCATCTTTCTTATATATTAAGGTTAATATTTTGTAGCAGTGTATTAGCTACTATGTTTTGTTGAAATTGAATGATTAGTAGTATGCAATTTTATTAGGTTAATAATTACCATGGTCTCTATTTATTACATTATCTAAAAGTAAAATGAAAATGAAGTAATTTTCAAGTTAAAATTACTCTCTCATTTGACGTAATTAACAATGTCTAAACCATATCAAGAAAATCGTGCTAGAGCAAAGATCAATCATCATCATACGAACCACTATTATGTCTTTGTCAACTTGTAAAGATCATCTTTTCATCAATAAACGAAATAGACTTGTGATCGATGTTGTTTGCAACACATGAAACAATTTGAGTGCTCATTGCAATTATAAATTAATGATAACATAGTAACTATAGATAGATTAATATTCAAGTTTAATTTTTTTTTTCTTTCGTCTCTGGATTTTAATTTTTTTAAGCAATATTTTTAGTCTTTAACTAAACTAAAATTATTAAGTGCTGATATAGTCATGTAAGAAAAAAATTACATGCCGACAAACTAAAATATTGATAAAAATTTAAAAAAACTAAAACTAAAAATATTAAATTTTAAAAATTGAAAGGATAACAAATTAATTGGTTTAATATTTATATGTTTGGTGATTTAAAAAAATCTAGCAGAAGCAGTCAGCTGTGGAATTGTTGATATTGTCTGCCACTATAAAAAGAGATGATGCATGAATATGTGACTTATTAATGGAGTTTCTGTTTCCCCTTTGACTTGTTCTTTCCATTTTCTTCCATTATTAATTAAATAACCAATATTATGAAATTTAAAAACTTATGGCACATTTTTCATTATTAGCTTGTTTTCAACACTTGTTTAGAAATTATTTGTTTTATTGTTGATCAAGAGTAAAACAAGAATTAAAAATAGTAAAGGATATAAAAATGTGTATAAAAAGTATGTTTAGAACTTTATAGGGTAGTGTTATAGTATTGCTGTTGCTAGCAATTACTCCATAAAGGAACAGACTTCCGAGACGCCACGTCTCTTATTTATTTTTTAAGCCTAGTCTAGTTGGTACTCAAATCTGTGTTTTCTTTTTTTGTGGATGAAAACATAAAAAATATGCATTTGTCATAGGGATAACCCAACTGTCTAAATTAAAGTATTTTTTAAAAATTATATATTACCCTTTTTTTTTAAGAGTCTTTTACAATATATGAAAATATTTTGAAAGTTTTTCCTTTAAAAAATTAATGGTTTTATTAACAAACTTATACCATAAGCTTTGTTTGCTTTATCTTTAAACTGATCTTGTACATTGTGCTATTTTAAAGTTATTTTCTAAGAAGAGAATAATAAAAGTGATAAAATGTAGAGAAAGAAATTATTTTCTAAGGAAAGAATAATAAAAGAGATAAAATGTAGAGAAAGAAATAAGATAAGTCTAAGGAAAAATTAGAATAGGTTGTTAATAATTTATATAAATTTAAATTTAAAATTAATCATGATAATAATTAAATAGGTGATTAAGATTATTATCGATCAATATTTTTAAAATAGACTTTGTTATCGTGTTAAAATATGAGTTTTATAACTTTACAATTTATAAAGTGAAATTTGTTTCATATCCATGTAAAATGCATAGTATGTAAGATTTAATTTTAACCATAGAGTTAATGTCAAATTAAAATGTTGGAATTGGATTTAACAACTCTACAATTTCCTTGATCCAAAAAAAAAGAAAATCTACAGCCTTGATGCAAAGAAAAGCATAGATGAAAAAACACTTGTGTACATAAGAAATTTGATCTCAAGTCTCAACAACACCAGCACAACAATTTCATTCTCTTAAATTCAATTTACATCTCGCATTCAAAAGTTTAATTAAAGGCTACAAAATTGTTATATATGCTAAAAAAAAAAAAAAAAAATCAAACCAAAAGAAGAAGAAAATTCAAAGGGCCATTTGGGTCAAGGATGGAAGTGGCTTGGCCAAATAAGTAGGGTTACTCTCTCCAGCCATGATCACCACAATCATTGGTTCTGAAACATTCCCCATGTTATTGCTTGCTTTTTCTTCATCATTCCCTGAGTTATTTGAAGAAATATATTGCATACGATAAGAACATGCTATGAGGAGTAATGCAACTGCTATCACTACAAGCATTAGAGCCAAGCCACCATAGAGATAGGGAATGGGAGAACTCAAATTCTTCAAACCATTTGCTCCTGATTCACCCACTGTTGAGTTCATCTTTTTCTTCTTTTCAACAAAATTGCTTCAATTTTTTTACTTTGTTATTGGGATTGGATGGTGTGGATGAGATAGAGTTAATTAGATCAACTTATATGTAGTACATAAGTACAAGAACCACAGTGATGAAATCATAAAAAGGGAAGGTTTTGATATTACTAAAGTGCCCACATGAAGATGAATATTGTTCTAAGTTAGATAAGATAAGATAGCTAGTAATTAGTTAACTCCATCTCTAGATATTTTTTTATCTTATAATTTCCAAATTATTATAAATTGTTTTTTTTATTGTTAACCACTTACATTTTATGGATAATTATTATCCAAATTAATAAGTTTATCATGCATTACGGATTATATCTTTAATAGTTATCCTATTTATCTTAAGAGAATGTTTGATAAGAGTATTGTTTTTAGTTTCTTATGAATCTTGATCTGAGAATGCTAAATACTTTCGAATAAAAATAAATAAATATTAAGTTTTAAAAAGTAATTGGTTTTTTTTTTTGAATAAAAATAAACTAAATATGGAAACACTTGTTGTATCATTCATCCTGATAAACTGTGATTTGGTGTTGGATTGATTCATTAGTAACAATGCCAACATGGATGATTCATACAACAATATTTTGAAGCATTTTACATGAGGAGTTTGTTTCTAATGTTTTCCTTTACTTTTCAAATAATTACTGTTGCACAATATTAATGTGTTGTTTAATATTGCATAACACCCTTTCTTCATGTGATATATTTATTTTATTAAGTCAGTTATAGAGAAAATATTTTTTTTTGTACAAAATCAGTTGGGGAGAATATTTTCAAGTTAAGAAAAGAAAAAAAAAATTTCCTGGTAACTGATTTTCAAACTTGACTTTGTTAAAAAAAATATATTATCTATGTTAGAAAATCGATTACAGGGAATTTTTTTATCTTGTAAAAACAGTTTAAATAATTATATAAAAAATAATTTCTTCAATGATAAGTTCAGAAAATGTTTAAATAAAAAAAATTATCTACTTACGAAATTGATAAGGATTTTTTTATTTTCTTAACTTGTTACTGAAGAAATTAATTTTTACATAATTATTTAAACTGATTAGTGACAAAATTGATTACTTCTCACTCACTATTACACTATGTATTATTTCTCATAATTCTCTTTTGACAAAATTTACAATATTATTTTTTTACATATTCAGTGTCAAACATACTGTTTTAATTCAGTGTGTGTCAGCAAATAAACAACTTCAATTATTATGAGGTTTGTTGTGCTCCAACATATATGACAAAACCGTGGACTAATAATACATAATGGATTTGATGTTTAGTTAATGGGGCTATGTGGAAAATAGAATGAAGATGGAATTAATGGTCACTTACTAGGTGTATTAAGGTGAGGAGAAAGCAAAACTTTTGTGGGGTAAATTGGTTTAAAATAACTCAGTGGGAGTGGTTGATGGAGGTGTTCTTGTCCTTAAGACTTATGAACTAATTTGGTGAAGAAATTTGTTGGAGGGCCACACAGCACTCACAAATTCTAAGTCCACACAAAAATATTTAAATATATGTGACTATGGTGTGATGATAAGATGTCTATGTTCATGTCTCAAACAGGAAACAACCAATTGGAACAAAAAGGCAAAGAAAGGTAATGCTGTAATGGGATTTTTGGTTTGAGACTTAAAATTGGAATATGTTCTGTTCCTTTTGGAGTTACATGAGGCCAGCATTTAGTTTGTGACTGTGACTTTAGGGGGTAACCAAAGACTACTCTTCTAGAAAAGTAGTTCATATAAAAAAATTTGAGATCAAATCAGAGATTATAACTCATGATTGAGGTTTATCATATCTATCAATCAACTAGAGAAAGGACAAAAATATTGTTGTGAAAGTTAGACTTGAGATTCAGAAATAATTTATGTGGCCATAACAGACTCAGATTCCATTATGAAATTATATAACATTATTGGATTGGATCCTAAAGCATATTGAACTATTGAAGCACTAATTTTCATGAATCTGGTGTTTTCTAATATCATACAGTTTGATGGAATGATTTTCTTTATCCACATACAAACCTTAGATAAAAAATTATGCAAATTCTGGGTTTCATTATACTTGGTCCACAGTAGCATCTCAGAATAAATAAATCAAACGTGATCCATAGTATTCATTGGAAGTGCTTGCCTTAGTATAACTGAAGCTGTGTTTTTTAAATTTCCAACTTCTTTTTTGGTATGTATCTCTAGGATGTAATACCAGAGACAAATAATCTTGGTGGTGTATAGTAAAAGATCAGTGAGAAATACTCGTGATTAACAACGTGTATTGTGCCAATGTTATTACACCCACATAAAATCCGATTTAGGCAATTGTAATGATCTATTAGAAAGTTCTCAAGGCAATTGTTTCATATTAATTTTAAAATAGGCCATTATAGATTATAATGGAACAATTATAGTGAAATATAATGAATGAGTTCTCATGTCATGTAAAATCAATAGAAAAAAAACGGTGACTCTATATATGGAAATAAAGCTCAGAAAAGAAAATTCCTATCAGCATGTAAGCATCTTCAGAAATGAAACTTAACAGAGCAACATCAGCAAAACCCAATATCACACCCAAAACTTCAACCTCAGCCAAAATTTAATTTCCATCAAATCATTGTTACAAGAATTACAGGAAATGAGAAACATAATAGATTTAAATAAGTCTCCTTATCATGTTATGGAATATAATGAGAGGATAAATAGAAATACAGCCTATATATCCATATGAACATATAAAGCATCCCATCTCACATCAAAACTGCTACTAAGCATGGACTGCCAACTAAAATATACCATTTCTTGATAATAGATATAAAGTTAAAAATGGATTTTTCTATTTCTTCTTTTGTGTGGCAGCTGCTGTTGTGTTTAAAATCAATCTTTCCACATATCAGCAAACTCATCAGGCTCCAGAGGATTAGACATCTCATGCATTTTTCTCCTTGTCTTTGCTTTGACCTTCTTTGCAAACTTTCCGGATTTCTTCTTCTTCTCCAAAGCTCGAATCTATAGCAAAGAATGATGATATAGTTATTATCAGAAGAAAGCTTGGTAAATTATAATTATAAATGGAAAGTATGTTGGTCAGTACCTGATTCGGTGACACGTAGAATGGATTCTCGTATAAAGTTGGGCCTCCAAAACTGCCACCAAATATTTTAATTGGGTTCAAGCAAAATCGTGGACCTACCTAAACAAGTAGTTTGCACATAGGTTAAATGAAATATTAGAAATTGACAGATCAAAAAGTAAAGCAATAACCAATAACAAATTTTCAAACCTCGATCAAAGTCATTTTATCAAGGCCTCCTCTAGGTAATTTGTCTGATTCATTATGATGAACAGAAATCTGCAAGGGAATAAAGCAGAAAACAGGCTTGATTCAACCAACAATGATTTGGTAAGACTGTCAATAAGTGGATCAATGACATGAAACATTACATGCATTCCATATTACAATAAGGATTCAACTTTTATCTATTGCCATTTTTGGAAGTTTTGCACTATTGATGAACAATATGAGCCAGTTATTCGAAACAGAAAATCAGTTGCAAGCTTAGCCTGTGAGCTTAAAAACAATACCATAGTGAAATATCTTCATTTGTAAACGGAATGGCTTACATCAGTAGTAGACCAAATTTGAACTGTTATTATAATTGTCCATCATCTCCCATTGTCTAAGTTGTTGTGTTTAAGCATATTCTTATTTCATACTGAAGTCTATTTGTTAAGGAACCCAAAAAGCTAACCCTTCAAATTGAAATGTAGAGAATGGAAAATCTGATTCCTCAGTGATATTCATAAAAGTTCAAAATTTTCCAACTAAAACTTCAATCTAATCATTAAGCTATGACTAACAAAAGCAGTTAACATAATTGTAATCATTATACACACTTTTTGTTTGTTTAAAGTAGGAAGAATGGATGCCCAAAACAAATCATCTCCAGAGTTTAACCTTTAAATTAATCCAATAGGTAAAGGACATTCTTTACATCACGTGCAAATACAAACACAAACCTGGTAATTCCGGAACCATATATGGTCATCAACTATGGAGAAAACAAAAACATGATCATGGAAAGGCTTAGCCTTTCTATGGTCCTTTGGTGTTTCAAATATCTGAATAAGAAAAAACAAGAAATAGTATATCAGAAATAATCAAATAGAGTACTCAGATACGAGTATCAGAAATACAGAAAATCTTGTGCAGGAATATATGCATGGAACATATCTGCAAATCCTACTCTTTTGAAACCATGTCTATAGATGGAGATAACATTAACAATAACAGGAAAGAGAACGTGAAACATTTTAAGTAGGCTAGTGATTCATAGTGTATAACACCATGAAGCAACAAACTACATGAAATTATGAAACTAACCTTTACTTTATATGAAATGGTACATATGAGTCATCAATATGAGGTCTAGAGATTTCCTAATCCTTTTTCAGATGAAACTATATGGACAATAAGGAAATACTACTTGCAAGGGAAGAAACCAATCACATACCTGTATCAGCATCTCCTTTAACAGTTTCCAGTGCGCATCTTCTTCAAAATTTGCTGAAAATGTCAAAAGAGGACGGGAACCTTTTAAGTGATTTCCTGTTAGCTTCAATTCCTCCATTGTGTGAACTGGAAAACCATGGAAGAAAAAGAAAAATCGGTAGAACTGTATCAGAAATAGCTGTGAGAGAGAGAGAGAGAGAGAGAAACACAAAAGAATCATAATCAAATGGGAAGAATGACAACTAGAGTACACAGAGATCAGAACTCTACATCATCATAGCAAGCAAATTGGTATTGTATTAACCTTGGACAATAATATGATGAGAATATTACCAGCACTAACTAAAAACTTTACAGATGGGCCATTGGGGCATTTTGCCATCCAGAGATAAAGATCTTTATGCTTCCTACACTGAAATTCAAAAATAGAAAAGGGGAGAAGACAATAGTAAGAATATAAAAGTTAGCCAGCACAAAGTTATGACTAAGAAATAATGCCAAATAATACCATACACAATCAATTGTCACAGTTTAAAATTTAAATTAAACCAACAACTTAAATGCATGTGTGGGGGAATGCAGACATATGCTTTAAAAAGGATAAAAACATGAATTTATTAAACAAAATTTAAATCAATCACTTTTAGTCCAATCAGAAAAAGGAAGTGATCATACTGATATGAAACTGAATGTAGCCAACAATAACATAAGACAGAAATAACATCACCAACATTTGCAACCAACCGAAAAAATTCCTTAAACTATTTTCAATTTTGTAATTCAACAATATCATAAACATAATGCATATACTAACCTAGCCAGATTTAAATAAAAATGGCACTGAAAAACCTAGTAACATAACCTAAATACCTCAAAAAATAATGCAGAGGAACAATTTTTGAGCTCAACAAGCTCATTGAGGGTAGCGCCTTTGGTTTCCTTTGATTCAACCTTGTTATCCTTTTTGCAATGAGGTAAAAGCGACACCAAGTTCAACATCAAGTGCCGGTACCTATAAATTCAATGAAAAAAAAACACTCCACCCCATGAATACCATCATACACAAAAACTAACCCTCAATACAAGTTTCTCTGTTCTTAAACTTTATATTCCACAAGACAACATTTAGGTTAAACCCCTTTAATTTTTTTTACAATTTCTAACAAAAATGTAATCAAAACTCGAAACAAACACACAAAGTATGTAACTTTGTACCTGTAATTGATGCGTCTAGAACAAGTGACCAAAACCTTCTCTTTGTTCCTAAAAAACGGTGAATCAACATTATCGTTTTCAGCTTCATGTGTGACTTGATCCTTATCCTTCCACCCCAAAAGGGTCCTAACAGGTCTCTCTGGAGCATCGTCTTCCTTCTTCGGCTCTGCCACACTCTCTCTCTGCTTTCTCTTCCCCATTCTTTTCTTCAAAATCAGCCACACCCAAAATCACAAATCACAAAAAAATAAAAAATTGGCACTGAAACATTCACAATTGATATAAATATGAAGTTTCTGTAATCATAGACATACCTGCGGTGGTGTTCTCTAAAACCCTAGCCCTGTTGTTCAAAGTTGCAAAGGGTTTTTCTAACATACAAACACTCTCATATAAATTGGGAAATTTAATAAACCAGTTTCGGCCCATTTAAATTGGGCTTATAAAAAGCCCACACTTATTGGGCTTATATCAGTTAAATTTCTCATACTACAGTTATGAGCAACAACTTAATTTATGGTTTTTTTTTTAAAAAAAATAATTAGAATGCATGCACAAATCACAATGTCTTTTTTAATACAAGTTTCTAAATTTTATAATAATTACTTTAAAAATCTCAAGTGAAATTTATTTACTGCATTTAACTATGGTATGAATTATTCTAAAACATATAAACCTTGAGTATTAAATCAATTTTTTTAGGAACTCTTTTAGTATCAAAATGGAATAAATTGATTCAAATTTTATAATTTTAAAAATTCCTTGTGTCGACAAAATGAAAAAAATAAAATAAAATAAAATATTCCATGAGGTGTTAACTAACTCTCTCAAGTAGGGATTGTATAATTAATATTGGATTTAAAAATATTATAAAAATTATAAATTAAAGTGGAATTTAATTTTTATACACTTGTCAATGAAAAATATTTAAAATAAAATATTTTTCATTGTCAATTAATTAGTATTATGCAATGTGATATTTTTAGAGTAATTATTATAAAATTTAGAAACTTGTATTTAAAAAGACATTATGGATGCATTCTAATTATTTTTTAAAAAAAACTACATAACATGAATTATATATAGTTTTTTCATGCCATGGAAAAAAAGTAATTCAACTGAAAAAGGAAAAAAAATCTGAAACATACTTTTATACTCGTTTTTTATGCATACTTGTCTATCCTTTTTGGTGAAATTAAGTTGTTGTTCATGACTGCAGTATGAGAAATTGAACTCATATAAGTGAATGAAGAAGATTTCATGAATAAAGGACTTAAATCTGAAATATGCTATAATTAATTAATTAATTAATGGGCATTACATTACACTTGCATTTGCATGTGTTACTTTTAAAAGTAGAACAACCACCCTTTGTCGCCTTTTTTTTTCAATGTGACTCAAATATATGGTGGAAACGTGTAGCATATTTCATCAATAATTGAGACACTTTTGTCACTATTTTTATGTTACTTTTTTCTCTTCTTTTTTTTTTTTTTTTTGCTAGAATAGAAATTATCTATACATATATTTGCATGCTGTGGCTTGACAAATTGGTTCTTTGAATTTGTGGAAATTAAAGCAAAAGCAAATTATTTTGGCCATGACTTGAAGTGCTTTAAGGTTGTAATAACTCTTTCATCTAAACTACATTTTTCCCCTTAGAGCTATATACCATGATTATATATAGGATACTTTCAGGAGAACAAATGCAATAATATTTTATTTGAATGAAATACACGGCTAATGAACAATTTAGTTTTACTGTTACCAAATATTTTAGATATTACTCAGGTATGATTTTGGTTTTCAAATAAAAAAAAATACTTAATAGACAACTGTTATGCGCTATAAGATGTGAAAAATAAAAAAATTAAATCCTACTATCTTATTGAGATTTGATGGATATGGTGTCGATTGATGTTTGGATTTCTTCACCAGTAATGATTTTAAGAAATACCATAGATTTTTTATGATCCAATTAAATATGTAAAGGGATAACTCATCTAATGTTGGGGGATTAGTAGAAATTTTATCAACATTGGATCTATAATTTCCAACATGTTTGGCAAGTAATGCAGGATCTTTTCATGGTATGAAAGTTCTTTTTCTTAAAAAGAAAAAGTTGAAGGAAACAAGTATTCTTTTCATCTTTAGAATAAAGTTCGTGGGTGCACGTACCTGTCTTGGTGAAGTTTGAAGTTTCCATGATATTCAGATTAAGGTTTCAATCCTTATACATATGTAACAACAGCCTCCACGAATTCTTCTTGTATCCCATGCCTTTCATAAAATTAAAAAAAGTGCAGCCACTTTTGAGGACTAATTCAGAGAAGTAAAACTGTTAGAACTAAGAAACTTATGATATAATTTTGCAGATTTTTTTATAACCATGAATATAATTTTATTGACACATAACATAAGTTTATTTCTCTTGGTTTTATAATATGATCATCCCAAGATGATCATGTTAAAAAAATATAAATACTTAATTGCCATTACTATATATAAATACTTGTTAAATTATAAAGTATAACTAACTTTGTGCATGTTTTCAATTACCAACTTTACTTCATATTTAATTACAATAAGTAGTTAACTAATTAACTCACTCACATGACATATACATATATGTATTTATCTCTTTACATTTTATAACTGATTATTTACGTATTATTGTTGTCTGTGAGATAATTTCCTTCAACAAATATATATTATTTTAACAAGAAGTCAATAAGGAACATTTCTTTAGTTTGCATGATGCATTTAATGCATGACACATTGGTTTATGAAATATGTGATCATTAATGTATGTCAAGGATCTACATAGAACAACTTTTCGACATACATGTGTATAATTAAACAAAGAATATTCCAATATGTAACTCTTAATTTGCTCTGGTTCAGTGCTTTGCAATCATGAAATGTAGGAAAGAATGGTAACTGCTACCACTAGTTATGCGTAGCAAATAGTATAGCAGATAGTGATTATTCAAATATGGACCATGGCAACTTGAAACTTAAAGTAAAAAAGCATCAATTTGATTCAGGATATCTTATCACTGGAAATATAGCAATCATATGTTCACGAATGACTCCCAGATTCCATAGATTCATTGAAATGTTAAAATTTTCCTTTACTTTGTCAAATATTGATTGCTTTATTGAAGTGCTTTGTGAAAATACTTCAAATAACTAAACATCTGTGATTGCATATTTGATTAACTCACTTTGTCTGTCGAGGAATTACGTGCATTATGAATTTATGATGAAACTCTTCAATTTTCTCTCCTCTTTTTAAGTGTAGTTAGATCAGGATCACGAGTATATAAACCAAGAATCAAGCCCTTGTCAGGTTCAATTCATCTGAATGATGTTTATAAAAAGACAGACAGTTTTGGTCCATCAAATGTAGTTTAATACTTAATTCGATTGAAGTGATTGTACCTAGATACAGAAGTTATTGGTTGGTTACCATTCTAGAAATTACACAATATGATAGAAATTGAGAAAATTAAAATTTCCAAAGATATATTGACTATAATTTAATAATTCAATACAAGGACTATATTTACAGATACAAGTTTCATTCAAAAGACAATAAACAAAACAATAAAGCATCTGATTAGTGCAACTATAAGTAATTAGATTACATAAAAATACAACATCAGCAGAAGAATAACTTGGTACATAAGTGGTTGCCATTTCTATTGATCACCATCTTCTGGCTATCTGTTTAACACAACATGTTCAGAAAGATGGAACAATGCCATATGCAACTTCTGTCATTAGTGTTGTGGAGAACATCTGATCCACTTCAGCTTCTACATCAGTTCTCTTGGCGAATCGACCTTTTATGCGTGGCCTTGTCTCTGCATAGGCCTTCCTTGAAGCATATCTGATTGTTTTCTCAAATTTTCTTGTCTTCTTTTTCTCTCTATACCTTAGGACTCTGGCCTCTCTGTCCATTGGAGTAAGATGAGAAGGCATCTGAATTGGAGGTCCAGAAAATAGGTCAATAGTCCCTTTAGGGGGTCTTGAATGACCAATTGAGACATCCCTCATTGTTGAGTCAGGTACAACACCAACATCCATTGATGAAACTGAAACCTGATTTCAATGAAAAATGAAAGTAGTTACTAAAAAGCAAGAGATAACAAATGTTCATGAGATTACAAGTTTAAGATAAAGTATCCAAAAAGTACTAATAGCAATATCCATGATGCTGATGAGACTAATAATTGACAATTGTTATCATTTGAATAAAATAGGAATTTCACATTTGATGCTAGGTTCTGGTTTGAAGATTATTGGGCACTGCAAATTCAAGCTAAATACACAAGTAATAGATTCAGGTAAACAAGTAGAGAGAATTTCTTGACAAAGAGATTACATTTGTTGGAGCCAATTATTGGGAATCCAATCATGGAAGCTAGATAATTGATGAATATTTCACTTGGACCTAAATATTCCCATATATAAAATCATTGCTTGAGATAACCAAAGTATTAGAATCTAGAGGGAAAGCCTACACTTTAGAACAAGTCAGTGACACAACTTCTTGGCTGTTGCTAGCTCCTTGCTAAAGGGCACAAAGGAATATACTACAAAATACTAAATTTTAAAGAAAGAAATGCAACTACATGCACATCTGATAATCAAAATTGACCAAATCTAACCAAACTATTTTAAAAAGAATCAAAGACAGAAAGTTTCCACACGTTTATTAAGGAAAACAATCTTATCATAGTAAGAAAGCAAGATACTTAATTAGTCCTTAGATTCCTTCCACTAAAGAGAAAAAGTGAAAATTAAAAAAAGGGGTAAAGAGCAAAAAGAGTAGCATAAAGAATCTAGACACCATGTATGTACAAATTAATCAAAACATGAAACACGAACTTGGAATCAGACAAAAAACAGGGTAAACAGAACTTGTACCACAAAGTTGAAGTTGGCATTGAAATCCCAGAAAAAGAAAATACCTATGAATCCAACTTTAGTAAAAACATGTCATGGGAAGTCTAAAAGTAAGAAAACTCCCACTTCAAAAGAAGAAACATTTTCAAATATAATCCAACCAAAGTCAAATCCATATCAAATAAAAATCACCAATTTTCTATGAATTTGAGATTTAAATGAAGTCATGAATGAACAAAACAAACCACAAATGAGAGTTGATTTCGAAAATGAAGAAACCATTCAAATCCTACTAAACGCCATTTCAAATTTAGAATCTGACCATACTTGAAGCAACAAAAACAAAGCAAAACAAAACAAAACTCAAAAGAAGCATAAAAGTAAAATGGAATTTACAAGACTTACACTTTGACTAACAGAACCATTGTAACTGAAGGAAGCTTTGGAGTTATCAAACTCCAAGCCAAGCTGAAAATGCTGGTGCTGCTGTACCGGAACCACACTATCCCCAGCATAAGTACTCTTCTGAAGAGAAACACCACCAAAATGTTGGTGTTGACCACAATCATCAATAGTAGCAGTGGCAGTAGCACTGGCAGCAAAATGGTTATTGTCACCACAAGAGTTACAATTATCAACAAGGTCCAAATACTCGTCAACTTCACCACTATACAAGAACCCATTATTATTGTTGTTGTTATTGTTCCCAGTAACATTCCCACTTTTGAGAGGGTTCAGCAAGAGCCATGAAGCGGTTTCATCATCATCTTCCATGTCAGCACCATCATCTTCGTCATCCGCCACGTCAGTATGCTGGCCAGCGGCGGAGATAGGGAGAATGGGGACACGGTGGTGGCGGCTGGCGAGTGGGTTGGCGGAGTGGATGTCAGCGTCGCATGACGAGCAGAGCGAGGCGGCGTCCGCCTTGCAGAGAAACGCCGCCGGCGCTCGCTCACATGCCTCGCACACCCACACGCGCTCGTGCCACGACGATGCCACGTGTATACGGGCGTCACACGTGGCACAGAGAAATGCAGAATGGGCGCGGCAGAAGATGGTGGAGGGAGTAGAACGGCACGTGTCGCATGTGTGCGCCCACGTGGTCGGGGATTCTCCTCTTTCCAACATTCGAGGAGTTCGTTAGTTGTCAGAAGAGTGTGTGAAATTTTGGAGAGAAGAAGAAAAGAAAGTGAACGAGGAAATATGATGTTGTGTTTGTGTTTGCACTGAAGGGTGCTGTTGTTGCTGTTTTTGGTGGCGTTCGAGTGTGAAGGAGAATCTATGTGTGACACGTGTTCGAAAGTTAGTGGTGTCCGAAAGTTGGGACATTATCTATCTTTTGGGTGGCTATGGTGCAGAGTTGGAGTATTGAAGTATTGAATTCATTCACGAATTGGTCATATCAATCTCAGCATCACGTAGCTCCAACGTCATGGGGTTTCAATAATCTGAATCATCTTAATGATCTATAACATTCAAACAATTATCTATAACATTCAAACAGAACATTTTCAATATACCAATCTTATTTATTAAATATTTTCTGGGTTTAGGGTTGTTAAATACATTCAAAAAGAACATTGTCATGGAACTAAATAAATTCGACTTCTAACACGAGTTTTGTTCCCTATTAAATTTATTGAATGTGAGACTATTTATTTGAATGGACAGATAAATATTGGTCCAGGTGAGAGAACATTTATAATATTAGGATATATTCTGGTCCAATATCTGCAATATTAGGGTTAGTTTTGTTCCAACATTGTGATTTTGATATTATGTTAAATATTGACGTAGAACATGAAATCTAATTTAATTCTATAAAATTTAAAATTTTCAATTTAATTTTTAGATTAATTGGTTGTGGAATGGCAAGTCTTGGATACTTGTTAACACTTAAGAGGGTATTTAAAAGATAGTTTTAAATTAATATAAGTTGGTGCTTTTGTATATGTTCCCTTAATTGCTAATATGTTTCAATTTAATGTCTAAGATTCGAAATTTCTTAAATGAAAATAAGACAGGTGAAAACGTAGCTCTTAAGAATTTGTTTCAACTTTAAATTGCTAAGGTGGGGGTGTAGGGATGAGTTTAATTTCATCCAGAAATGAAGATGGTGAGAGCATGTGCTCCTCTTTAGGCCTTTATTATGTGACAGTGAACTGACTTGGAGTTTGCTTTTTGTTGTTATGAATCAAAGGAAATCTCTGTGCATCCTAGAATCTCTGTGGTTCCAGAACGAGTAAAAAGAACACATCTGAACCCAAAGTTAAAGGGAACAAAATCCTGCAATATGGAATTATGTGGGTACCTATGTTTATATTTCCTTATTAATTATGGGGGATCTTGATTGT
This sequence comes from Hylodesmum podocarpum, assembly GCA_026586105.1. Taxonomy (NCBI): domain Eukaryota; kingdom Viridiplantae; phylum Streptophyta; class Magnoliopsida; order Fabales; family Fabaceae; genus Hylodesmum; species Hylodesmum podocarpum. The sequence goes on along the minus strand of JALJEV010000014.1, from coordinate 116,216 downwards.
GCTTTATATTCGGTTGAGAGTTCTGTCTTTTTATATTATATTGCAACTGATCTTATATTATATTGCTAAATCAGTAGTAAGGCTAGATCAATTTTAAGTCATGTGTGAATTGATTACGAAATATGTTTCTTCTTGAAAAAATCTAGTTGGTCCAATGATAGAGTTAAGATGATATACATGATATATAATTAACTTTATTTCGCAATTAATTAAAATACATAGTTACTGACTCACAAAATAAAAATATATATATATATATATATATATATATATATTTCTATTCACATTTTATAATTAATTATAATAAAATTAATTGTATGTGTATTACAGTTTTCTATTAAATATTTTTTCGTAATATGATCTTCACACCATATGATATCTACAAAAGTTTAAGTTTCAAATTTGTTGCCCGGGCTGTATATATACAGGAAAAAGAGTAATCCTTGGACATGCCTAATATAATTACATGGTGACTAAAATTTGGGAGTTGGTGGTTGGACCAATTGATATGAAGAATGATCCTAATTTTGTTGTAAATAAATGTGAGGAAGTGCGGGTATGTATGTGTATTAATCACACAGGGATAATGTGCAGTGAATTTCAATGAAAGAAAGGGATTGAAACAGAAGATATGAAGAAATTGTGGAACTGTTACATATTGTGGAGCATATAGTATGAGGCACCTAAGTAAACATCAAGAAGTGTGGTGGGGCAACAATTCTTGCTGAAAATGTCCCTGCATCTTCAAACGCAAATTACATTCAAAATTTGTGGAAGACAAATTGGCATGTTGAGACAAATTATCTCCAGAATCATGGGCAGGGTAACATGTCAGTAATTAAGTATTCAAGATGTGACATGTTAATGAATATATAACATCTTAAGAGCATTCAGTGGGAGAAAAGAATCTTAAAGGGTGGTGATCAGCAAATAATTTCTTGTTTAATTGAAGGGATTCAAAGGTTATTTTGATGCATGAGTTGCAAATAATAGTTTTGTGGATTTTTTTTTGTTACAATGTTGACATATACTTGAATATTGGAGACATTTTATAAACCATAATTTCATCCTATTAATTGAGGGTGTCTGTAGTTAGGTATACTGGAATTAATGATAAAGAAAATACCAAGATTTAGAAGTTGGGTTGCTAGGTAGGTAGGTTAACTGAGGTTGATATACATATATTGGTTAACCCTACCAACATAAGTATCTCAAACTAAAAGTTATAAGAATAATTTTTATTTGTTTTAAACATAGTATATATTAGTTAAAAGACAATTTCTCTATTTACAAATATTGTTTTATTCTCATAGTTAAAATTATCAAACCTAGCCCTATCATATATGATATATCACCATATTTTAATTTTCATTTCTAATACAATTCTATCATAATTTTCAATATTTTTTTTTTACCATATTTATTAATTTCTAAATCTACAAATTTTAAGACATTTTATCAATAAGGCTGATAAAAATTTAATTTAAGATATAAACAATGCTACACTATGTATATCATGTAAAAGAAAAACACAAATGTGATCTCTTTGATATAGTGGCAACCTGATGACAAAAGAAGAAAACTAATGGTAGCAATTTGTCTTAAATATCAACAAGTCTCAAACTTAAGCACAGTATGACACATCAGCATCCAAACGCTGACATGTTACAATCATATTTGTCACTTGTCAAAGTATATGTGATGACATGGAAGCAACTAAATGCATGGCCACAAAGGAGAAATGATGAGTCAGATAAAATTACAGCAAAAATAACAATATTAAATATGAAGGTGCCACGTAGGAAGGGTAATAGATTAGGATGCATGTACACCACAAAAGGGTTAGTGGTCCTGGGTAGGACGCTGACCCTTATCTATTCATCTTCACAAATGGCATTGCATGGCATGTGGTGCCTTTCCCTAGTGATCCCAATCACACTCATATATTTACTTTCTCACCAGAGGGGACTAATTCAATTTTGCTTTCCCCAGCTTGATGTAGATACACACGTACTCTTTGTTTTTCATTTCAAGAACCTTGCTATTAGTCAAAAAATTTCAATTTTTCTTGCTTAAATTGCAAGAGTGTAGACATATGTAACATACTTTTATGTATATCTCAATATATATATATATATATATATATATATAATTTATTTTTATATGTGATAATTCTTGTTATTATGGGAATTTAACCCGAATCATCATGAAATATATATATATAATTTTTGAAAAAAAAATTATAATCTCTCTTTTTTCCCTTCTCAGATTATTTAACACATTATTTAAAATCTAACATCTAACACGTCAATCTATTAAAATTTAATGAATAAAACCTATTAATCACTTAAATTATACCAACATTTAACAAGTTGAAGTAGAAATTCCAATTTGATAGCTGCGAGTATGTTTCTAGCATAAAGATTAAGTTTTCTCTAATGTAGGCGAATATCAATATTGACGAAGGATTAGTAATTTTGGGGCTACTTTAGAACCAAAAAATGGCTCCAGAAGATCAACTGTGAAATCTTTAGATTTTGTTGGAAGTTTAGTGTAGAGCATCAATGATTATGAGAGGACCACATAAGCACTAATCACATGGGAACTTTAATATTGTAATTTGTCAAATTAATCTGTTAAAGGAAAAGATTTTGTAAGTTAGACGACGTTTTTGACAAAGGAAGTTAACACATGGATATGATGTTATATTACTGATATAAGATTTGATATTGTAAACCTTAAACATTATTGAATATATTACTGAAAATATCATTTATTCATGCAATTATTAAATCAAATGTTAGGATTGTCTTTGTTGATATAACATTATATCTAACAAAAAGTTTACATATCTGATGAGAGAAATTTGTATGAATTGAATGTTAAAATGTGATGGGTCCTTAGAAGTTAGAAAACTTGGAGTTTGAAAGGTATGGAATGAATGAAGATAAGCAGTGACAAAATTTGAGGGCTTGACGACAATAAAGATATGGAGGCTCAGTATTTAGACGTGACATGAAATTAAAACGACCCTTTTGATTATGATAACGATAGGTACTAGTTGTGTTGAGTTTAGTTGAGTAGCTGTGAGGATGAAACTTGTGGCTCAAAACTCATGAAATGTTACAAAACGTGGAAAGATTTTGAAGATCAGAGTAATGGACATCCTTTGCAGTTAGATTTGCTACACTCTTTTGGTTATCATTTAACTGCTTTGTTATCCCAACATTAAATCAGAACCACATACTAACACCAACTATGGACCCCAATCACTATGCTTGGGAGATGTGTCATATTCTATCACACTATATCATAAATGAGTTTAGAACTTTTTTTTTTTAATCATAGGATAATTTTAATTAATTTGCTTTGCATGTCACAGGTTTTATTTGAAGATTTTGTGAAAGAGAGTTGATTAATTAATATAATCTATTTTGTATTTAAATGGATTAGGAATCTATTCTTGTTTGACTAAATTGAGATTATATATGCTTGGGGTATAGTCATCATTCTTTTTGGATTTAGATTTAAATACAAGTAAAAAGAGTTAGTTTTATATTGTTTAAAATATTTAATATTATTAATCTTAATAAAAAATAAGTTTTTTTTTTCAATTTTTCTTTAATGATACTCGATATCATTGATAAAAATAATTGAAAATAGAATTATAATTAGATGAAATGTATTTTTAAGAATTATATTATTAAACAGGATAAAATTAGGTAAATTTAGTTATATTTAAATACAACATGGAAATTATTTTTTATTTTATATTTAAATTTAGAAAGAGTATTTACAATCCTTTTGCCTGTTAATATCCTCAACTTGAAAAATTAAGGGGAAATAAAATCATATAAAAAGGGAAGAATTACACCTAATGTATTGTTGATTATGATATTTCACTTAAATCAAAACCAGTTTGGGAATTGAGGTGAAATTAAAATCTGAAAGATTTCATTTTCTTTTGTTTTTAATGATTGTAGTTTTATTTTTCATGGTGTATGAAGTCATTATTATTGTTAAGGGTTTAGATTTTTTAGATTTTAGCCAACCACACCAACTTTTCTTTTGTCATAATGGGAATGAAAATTCATTCAATTTATCTAACCATCCATGTATAAATTCAACATTCTAATCAATCAATCAATCTAGTTTTTAAAATTAAACTAACGAAGATCAAGTTCAATTTTTTTTTGAAAAAAATAATAATACATAATTCAAATAGAAAAATATTGATAGCAATTTACACGATAGATAATAACTTGGATATTTTTAATAAATGATTTAAAATGAATTTATTTTTTAATATGTTTTTAACAAATAATAAACGGATCGATAACTTATTTTTTCTTGGTCCTATTTATTTCTCATACATCCTACCTACTCAAGCTCGATAAAGTTTGTAAAAATCCAAGAAAGTTGGCCCATTTCTTAACGGGCTATTCTAAAATGCTTTCAGCTCTGGAGAAGAGGCCCTGAAAAGCCCATGGGCCACGAGACTGCTCCAATTCAATAATCTGTCTCCATTCGAGCTTGGAAAGGGAACGACCAAGATAACTAAACGAGGACATACAATGACAACAAACAATAACAAATAATTTTTCAATTTAATGAAAATATATGATCTAGGTCTTTTACAGCATTATCTAATCACAAATGAGCTTATATAATAAATTTATTTTTATAATAATTATATTAAAAATCATTTCAAATATAATTTCTAAAATAAATCATCCTTTTAAAGAAAAATAATAGTCCAATAATTTATCTTTTGAATAATGAAAACTAGTAAAATAATATTTGAAAATGTAATATATTTTTTATTTTAGATTTTTAAAAGTATATATTATATTTTGATTCCTATATTTTTCCATTTATTATTATTTTAGTCTTTAATTTAAGAATTGAAATGAAAGCAGATGATTAAATTTAAATATTAAAATAATAATAAATAATTAAATCCAGGGTTCGACATTCATAATTTTTTTAAGATTAGTGGTGATTTACTCAATTTCTAAATAATTGAGAAATAATATTTTCTAAGAGGAAAAAGTCCTTTTTTTATTAAGAAAATTTCCTAGAAATGAAAATCTTGTTCTTTCTTCCATTCTCTTTACAATCCAACTCCAATTTAATTTAATTTAAATTAAATTTATTTAATTTTATAATAGTTATCTTAAAAATCATTTCAAATATAATTTCTAAAATAAATCATCCTTTAAAAAATAAATAGTCCAATCATTTATTTTTTTGAACGATGAAAATTAGTAAAATAATATCTGAAAATGTTACATATTTTTCATTTTATATTTTTAAAAATATATACTATTATTTTAATTCTTAAATTTTATCATTTTACTGTTTAATTTAAGCATTAAAATGAAAGTAGATAATTAGATTTAAATATTAAAATGACGATAAATAATTAAACTCAGGGATTATAATCTGGATTATAATTATAGTAAATGATTTGACATTCATAATTTTTTTAAGATTAAAATTTTGATTTACTCAATTTCTAAATAATTTAAAAATAATGTTTTTTAAGAGGAAAAAGTCCTTTTTTTATTAAGAAAATTTCCTAGAATCTTGTTCTTTCTTCCATTCTCTTATACAATCCAACTCCAAAACATGTAGTAAGATATGTTAACTCGTTCTCTGTATTAGTTAGTTGTAAATCTGTTGTGTTATGGTTATTCTTAGGAGTTGTATCCCATTTTCTTTTGAAAAATGGTAGGTAGACAATTAAAATACGTAAATAGTTAGACAATTAATTATAAAATGTGAAGAGAGAAATATATATATATTCTGTGAGTGAATTGGCTGGTTGATTATGAAGTAACAAAATTTTCCTCTTAAACATAGAATAACTTTGAGCAAAGATAATAACATTATTTTGATAGGGTTGGTTAGGGGAATGAAAAAAAAAGGTGTTGCTTAACTATGTGAAATCTCACTCACTACCTATTCCCCTGTGTAACGTGGTATGCCACTTATGCCAGGCTTTATAAGGAAAAGAATGACCACTTAAAAAAGAAGACAGTTACCCAAAAATAGAGGACCATTGCACCTTCCATGGGACATACCTTAATGAATCAGCTACCAAATAGAAAAGGACCATTTCACCTTACAATGGGACCACCCTTTAATTGGATCACATCTTCACAAATGTGGATTATCAATTTATGATAACATTAACAAATTTTTGTAGTGCAATACCAATACATACTTCATTCATTTGTAATAATATTACAAAATTTGCATTACAAAATTAACATTCAATGAATCAGATTCTGTACATTTGAAATTAAACATTACCAAAATTGTTTTCAGCTTTGGTAGATTCCTATCATACAACATTATAACCTTCAAGTGATTTGTAACAAAGATTCATATGTTCTTGAATTTCATATGGTTTCTTTAAAAAAACCTTTAGAAACAAAAAATAAAAATGTACTACTAGACAATTCAATTCATCTTGGTCCTGAAAGTTCCATTGCTTGGACTAACAACAAAGAGTCATCAGTGAGATCTGAATACCTATCTGATGAAGAGGATTCTTGAGGTTTGCACTTGCTAGTGTCAACTCTCTGAGAAGCTTCCCATCTTTCTGCTAGTCCATCTCCTTCTAGCATGCGAACAACTTCAGACATTTTAGGCCTGTGACCTGGAAGATACTGAGTACACAAGAGAGCCACTTGAACCATTTCCTCAAGCTCAATCCTGTCATAGTTGTTCTTGAGATCCTTGTCTACCAGCATATCAAGCTTTTTCTCTTGATGAATTTTCTTTACCTGAATGTCAACAATATGAGGACTTAGTACTTACTACTTAAAACTTAATTTTAAGAAGAAACATCAAGATTTTTGAGATTCTGTGACTGCAATTGTGATCACATTGGCCGCATTTATCAGTAATTTCATTAAGTATCAAGGGAAAGAAACAAACTATGGAAGAATTTTGATTAATGAAGGAAAACAAACAAACTTACCCAATCAAGCATGGCTCCTTTGTTGTTAGCTGATTTTCCAAACTCCAGAGCTCTCTGGCCTGTGATCAATTCAAGGAGGAGAATGCCAAATCCAAAGACATCAGTCTTCTCAGAGGATTGTCCTGTGGAAAGGTACTCAGGGGCAATATGCCCCACAGTGCCCCTCACTGCAGTTGTGACATGTGAGTCTTGGTGATCCAAAAGCTTTGCCAAACCAAAATCTCCAACTACAGCTTCACAATAGTCATCAAGCAATATGTTAGCAGCTTTCACATCCCTATGTATTATCTTTGGATCACACTGCTCATGAAGGTAAAGTAGTCCTCTTGCTGCTCCTAAAGCAATGTGCTTCCTTGTGCCCCAATCCAAGACTGGCTTACCTGACAATCATCAAATTGGTGTCAAACCACCTTAGCTACTGTTTCGTCTGAGAAAACATTTTATATTTTCATCTCTCATCTTCACAAGTAATATAAAATATGCCACGTTGTGTTTACTTTAATTTGAAATATTTGTTACATTGAAAAAACAATATTTGATTGTTCTCACTGTTTCGTGTTCCAATCCTTTCAAAAATAGAATCAAAGTTACAAGGGTGACCTTTTTGTTTGTTACTGTCATTATAAACCAAAAAACTATTTTAATTTGAGTATGAAACTTTGTAGCAACTGAGCTTACCCTTGAGACGGGAAGCAACACTGCCATTGGACATGTATGGATAGACTAAAAGTCTTTCTGTTGGTGTCATGCAAAATCCATAGAGTCTGAGGAGGTTTCGGTGCACTGCCAGACTGATCATTTCGACTTCGGTCTGAAATTGAATCTCTCCACCAATGGCATTGCCATCTTTAAGCCTCTTGACAGCTACAAGAGTTCCATCAGGAAGAACTCCTTTGTAAACATTTCCAAAACCACCCTTACCTAGTATGTTTTTGCTGCTGAAGTTGTTAGTAGCAATCTGGAGTTCTCTGAATTGGAACCTGTTCAAGTTTCCAAGGTAGACTTCTTCATGATGTCGGTCTGAAACAGTTAAGACAGGTCATAAATAGGAGGAACTATGCATATACTTGAAGTAAGATTGTTAACATTTGTTGCACTTGTTCATGAACATTCTTGTATAGTGATGAATATTTGATCTCCATTTAAAGGTTAAACAATTAGAAAGTACCTTTGACATCAAAGAATGCTTGTTGATTGTGTTTGTGCCTCCACCAAAGAACAAGGCCAAAACCAATTACTATGAGGCAGAGACATCCTAGACTCAAGCCAAAGGCAATTGCCATTTTATGAGTTTTTGGTCTGCCTGATTGTAAAGCACCTAGGGAAGCAAAGATATTGCTGTCAGCATTAAAACAATAACTATGCAGAATGTATCAGAGTACACTAGTACATTGTAAAGTGACACAAGGCATGAATGAGCAATCAAGTGTGGAAAAACGTGAGCAACACTGACAAGATCTTACCTTGTGTATTGTTCAAGTTCATGGACATCGGCATCAATGTCATCCCATGGCAGTTTGGCTCTTTTCCCGTGGCACAAACAAGAGGGTTTCCAATAATGCTGAAACAATAACAAAATAGGAATAAGGATAATCTATCAGTTAGTACCCAACTTTTATGATTCTAGCCTAGCACAAATGCACATATATCAGTGTTAGAGAGAGAATTACCTGAATGATTTGGCTAAAATTTTAGGCATCGGGGCACTAATATTGTTGTATGACAAATCACTGAATTATAAATCACAAAACAAGAAACATCTTTAGAAATACTAAAACTGGAAAAATATAAACTGAATTAATGCATAATATGCAATTATACAAAAGAAGAGGTCATGTGTATTACAGAAAATTAAGCTGGGTCATGTTCGCCAGTGACTCTGGGCATTGACCAACAAGACTGTTATTATTGAGCCTCCTGAAACAATTTTGGCAACATTTTTAGAATCAGACATTTCAAATTGAAACTGAAAATGGCTTCAGCTCAAGACTCCAAATCTTAGTTCATATTTGCTTACAGGTATTTGAGGTTTCTTAGGTGACCTAGAGAGAGAGGAATCTCCCCACTGAAGATGTTGTTAGAAAGATCAAGGGTTTGAAGCTTAGGAAGTTTGCCAAGCTCTGAAGGGATTGGTCCACTAATGTTGTTATTCTGTAGGAGCCTGAAAAGTAGTCCAAAAAACCTCTCTTAGTCAATAAGAAGCAACCATCATGAGGATAGTAAATTAAATTGCATAGAGCTTTGCAATTACTTACACAATCTGAAGGTTGGTTAAGTTTCCTATGCTTGGAGATAGAGTACCAGATAAACTTTGACTAGGAGTGCCCCTGCACCAAGCAACACAACACAAGTTTCATCTAAAACTTGAAGCAATTTGCACCAAAGACTGTTGAGTGTTCAAACTTGAAACAAAGTTTTTTCAAACTTACAGTCCAATGACCAAGGATTCAGAAGAACATGTGACCATAGTCCAGCTACATGGATCAACTGAATCTCCATCCCAATTATCTAGAACACCATGTGGATCCACTAGAGAATCTTTTATTCCCATTAAAGCTTGCACTGCATTTAAGAGATAGACCAGTTCAAAAACTCTCCATATTAAACAGATATGAAATGAAGCTATGGACTATAAGAAAGAAAGAACAAAGTTTCAAGTTTACCTTCAAAGTTCACTCCCTTAGGAGAAAGCAAAGCATTTGCTGTGCTCAAAAACAGGAAGAATGATGTAAAAGTGAGAAGAGCTATTCCTCTAGGAGTCCCCATTCAATTGGAATTTCCAAGAACAAGATAAATGCAAGTACACTTCACTTGAGGCTTCTAACAGTATCCAACAACGATGTGTTAATATGGAACGTTAACAGTTCTCAAATGGGGTGTTGTTTCTTCACTGTGATGTTCAAAATAAGAAAAAGAAACTCAATTCCTTCTTTCCATGATAGAATCTCATTCACCGAAAAATCTTGTGTCAGAACAAGGGAGAGATAAAAGACATGTTTTTGGACAGCATAAAGGGAACTAGCATGCCTGTCACTGAGTCAGGAAGCTGTAAACAAAAATATTATATATATAATGGCCTTAATCTTAGAACAACAATGGATGAATGATGAATAAACCAATTCAAGGTAAAAACTTCAGCTGCAGGGAGAGAATAGTAAATTCAATTGTGTGTTACTTAATCATGCACATGCACATAAAGCATAAAGAAGTTTTCATGAAACTATATAAGCATCAGCAAAATAGTAGATAAAGCAGAAAAAGAAAAAAAATAAAAAAGAGTACTGGCGCATGAAATATATAACATCATTAGATTTTATTAATGAATATTATGCAGACACATTAAGAATAAAAGAATAATACCTCAGTGCCTTTTTTTTTTCCTTTCTGGGCTCAAAGAACCAAAATCCTACGTGTTTGATTCAGTAGTACTAAACTAATAATAGAGTATACATATTTTATTTCTTTCAATTTTGTTGAACAAGAAAAAACATGACATGAGTTAAGTATGAACGAATTATGCTTGCTTGAAGAATCCAAAACTCTCCGAGTTTGGACATATAATAAAGTCCTAAAGTTAATTTTTTATAATACTAAGGTATTGAGAATGTGAGAATCTCGAGGACATTGATGATGGATTTGGTGAGCCACTATAGATGAACCATGAAAATCTATGTTAGCTTTGGTATGTTTTGTACATAAACAATAATAATAATATAAGATATGTGATAGTGTATCTTTTGTGCTGTAAATTAATATTAGGTGATGGCATGGGGTGTGTGCTTTTTAGATTCCATAAAGCACTATGAGCTAACGATGACACTTTGGGTCTCTTTGGTCTATTCTCTCAAAATTGTTCAAAAAGAGTAAAACTTTGAAAACCAAAAGCTGCCATTGTACCATTCTTCTCTCTCTCCCTTTGTGACCCACACATCTTCTTTATGAAAATTATGTTTCTTCTTTTCTCTTTTTTATGTGCTTATTATTATATGATAGTGTGAGCATTCAGTAGTTATACTTGCACTAACACTATTATTGTACTACATTAATGTTATTGTACCAAAATAAACATAAGCGCGTGCTACATTATATACACTGCTTTGATTTGATTCATGTAGTTTGTACCAAGAAAAACAACCTTTTACATGCAAGAGAGATGTCATTTATCATCTAAGTGTTACTGCTAAGGTTAACTTTAGATCTTTGGGAAATTACTTTATGGATCCTTTGTGTTTTCAAAAGAATTGCACCCACCAAACATGTTTTTATCAACTTTTACTACTAATATAACATTTTAAAGACTTGGATTTTCATGGATCTTTGTCTTTTCTATTAAATGGATTATACCAACATGGAGGTGTGTTTAGTTAGAATTGTTGAAAAGTTATGTTTTCATGTGTTATTTGGTTTATCAATTTCATGGATCTAATTCTTAAAAGATAATAATTATATGATTTTAGTCTTTCATACACTTTTTATTAAATATTAATAAATTTTCCTAATGTTAATAGATGATATGATAAACAAAGTGAACTAATGTATAACGTAAACAAATGATATTATAATCTAACTTTTGTCAGATCAGCCACCTCCATTATCATCTCAACATATGATACATCATACATCAATATTACTCCATATGTCAATATCGGGTCAATAACAGTTATTAAATATATAAAAAAAAGAGATAATGTCAAATCAAAGTTATATAATTACAATAATTGAAAAACAAATTCGTGTAACTAAAACATGTAGAGTTAAAATCGCACAAATTATAAGATTGAGGTTAAAATTGCAATCTAACCGACAAAAATAGAAGACCAAATTAAATGTGAAACTTTTGGCTTATCTCACTTAACCATGACATGCATCCAGTTAACATGCACTTGGTTGAGCATAACTCTGCACCCCTCAATTTCTGCCATTGATTGTCATACCTTTCACCACTAACATCTAGAGGCAGCAAATGAGTTAGACTAGTATTTGAGATTTAAATTTTGAGATCACATTAAATTAGTCTTTTTAACTTAATATTATAACTTAGTCTTAAAGAAATCAAAAGAAAAATAAGATTTTCATGCTTGCAACATTTTAACATGATTGAAAAATGTCTGGAATACAAATCAATCAGTTATTTATTTTAAAATTTTAAAAAATAATATATATATATATATATATATATAACTAGACTAATATATATTTTGTAAAATAATTAATTAATACAATACAATGTATTTTAAATATTAGTGTGAGATTTATATCGGATATATATTTCATAAAATAATTAATTAATACAAAGTTATAAAAAAAAAAAAAAATTCTCATGTCACGACGAGGTACTGTATTTTAAATATTGGTATAAGATTTGCATTGAAATTATATCATAATATAAATAAAGATTGTACTAGATTATATTTTTAATTAGAAATATAAATCATAAATTTAATTTAATTTTATAAAATTAATTTATAAATTACTCACTATTTATATATATAGATGTAATATTTTCGATGATGATGAAGCCAAGTGTATGCTAATATTTTTTATAATTCTTATACCGTTTGAATCAAATGCAACATATTTGCACATCACAAGTCCCACAATAGATTCGTTGCAGAGTAGACACTGATTTTACATAAAAATATTGAGCAGAAATTGCGGGTGGAAGACACGTCATCTAGATTTGCTAGAGACTATATGATAATATATATTACGTGTGTAAGTTTACTAATAAGATAATTTTAATGGGTGAATCGCCATCGATCCAGATATGGCAAATTAAAGATTAGTGATAGTGTATTATTATTAGCATTAAAATTAAGCTTTCTATTTGAATGTGTGACACGCCATTTATCGAGTAATGAGAGTGTTTCCCACTTGAAGAGTTAAAGATTATGATATGACAAAAACAAGTCACGTTATACACATAATGTTGTTTATATAATATATTGTATCTATGATGAATTGGATGATACAGTATACCATTTGTATGTATATAGATTATATCAAAGGGGATGTGACACATTGTCAATGGTGCCTCAAACGAAGATGTTGGGTTATTTAGCTTCGTGAATTGAAGTCTACCCATTAGAGGGGTCAATCAATGAATCTTTCTCCACGTAGAAAAGTTTTGATATGGTATATATATGTTACTCGATGAACTTGCTGTATAAGGTTGGTGTGGCATGAGAAGGCAAGGGGAAATTTGTGAGTTTAAATTTTGTTATTTATTGGGTAGATTGTAAATTTGAATTGTTTTAATGATTAATAATTATCAATATTTGTAAAAGAAAAAAACTACTGATTAATAACTATTAAACTCACCAATAAAAAGTAATTTAATTAGTATAAAAATAAAGAAGTAATAATAATTAATAACTTTTATTGTAATAATCTAAACAATCAATTATGAATACAGACAATCATGGATACCTAACCTGTTTTATAAATGAATCAAATTTAATATAAAATTTTAATCTAATTCATTAAATGAAACAATAAATAACAAATTTATCCATTATGCCTTTTAATTTGATTTTAGGTCTTGACTCACCTTTCTACATTGGATTCTCACTAACATTTTTATTATTTAAGTTGACATTCTCATTTTTACTTCGTTTAATATCCGTTTGTGCATGTTCTTCTCTTTAAAGCAAAACGCTTCCCTACTTATTTATTTTTATATCTCACAATTTTAAAAGACAATTTAACCTATTTATTTTCGGCACAGGAGCGGCTGGATCAGTACTCTTGTTACTTCAAACCTCCTTATCAATTACATGGCTAAACTCATTTCTATAAAATAGAAGATACACAGTTAAATATTGGATGACATGTTACCGCGCCTACTTCTAGTAAGTAATTCTCAAACCTTAGCTCCAATATGGTCACTTTTCACTATCACGAATGTTATATATTATATGGTATCGTGAAACTCTATATGTTAGGGGAACAAGCAGAATTAAGAATGCAAATATGTTTTAAATTGAAGAATGTCATGACAAAACACATATTTAATGATTTATTTAGGTGCTAGTCTCATCAAATGTATTAAATAATATTTTTACGATCATGCATGCGTATGTCAGATTGATGTCACAAAAAATCAGCAAATTTTATGCAGTACTATTTAAAGTTCATGTAGGTACAATCAAACCAATTGAAAGTTATACATATGCTGTCACTATAGTCATCTTGTTCACGGAATCAAACTTCTTGCGTAATTAAAAACAATAAAAAAAACTAAACACGAGTAAATAATTTTAAGGGGAAAATTAAAAATACACATGCATACAAATTAAAATATGAGAATTGAAAGTACAATTAAACTAAAAAAATAATGAAATTGAAATGGAGTTAGATGCAGATAAGACCTATCTGTATGGTTGATATTGAGGGCATTAATGTCAATAAATAAGATGAGTATGGAAGAAACAATAATATGAAGCAATAAAGGGAAATAAATTGACCCAACATAAGAAAAGAACAGAGCACTTAAATGTTAGAAAATGACAAAAATATCCACGAATTAAGGACCAATGTAAATTGATAACAGGTAGGATGATATTGTCCTTAGTATGTTATGCCCTCTCATATCTTAGGACCATATATGAAATGTAACCTTTGATTAAGTTTAAGTTAACTCTCCATTCGTCTCTATTTTCTGTGTCTTTTCTACTATTTTGTCTTCCTCTATGGTGACAATGCAGTCACGGACACACAAACATGACAATTAATATAAATAGGCCAAGTGTACTTCCAGCTTGGACTTAACACATTGCTTTATTGTAATCACAAAGCTTCTTCACATTAATTAATTTGACAAGGTTATATTCAGTAGCTAGAGGTACTAAATTAATTAATGTTGATGCATGTAAAATTACTCTTATAAAGGATTGTTCACATTTATATTATTGTGTATCCCAATTATTATTTTTAAAATTTTTTTATTGAAAGTCTTTAATTTATTACCATTTGTATAAATATTATTAAGAGTACGTAATTTAATTTTAGTCTTACATTATGTAAATGATATGGATGATTATTCTTATGTCTTCTACGTAAATAACTCTCCGTGAAATTTTTATGCGCATAACAAAAATAATACATATAATATGTTTGTAGACATAGAAAATTTGTCAAATCATGTTAAATTTTTGAGTCTTATTTTCTCCTTATTTTCTTTTTTTATTATTGTTTTATTCTTAACAATTAATATAAGGTAATTTCGGTTTTTTCTTATCTTCCACACCTGCACCCTTTTTATCACGGTACTCTTAATATCTAACTAGGATCTCTAACAGAGTTAGTGCCATGCAGCTTCAGCTAGTGGTGAAGTACCTACAAATTTTAGGCATGTTGGTCTGTGTAAAGGAATATAAATATAAACAGCACAAACATGAAAACTTACTGAGATAAAACTGTTTAAGCTAACTTCCACTCTCTTGAGACACTTGAAAAATAGAATCAATTTGTGAAGACAAATTTCACCTTAGATTATTTTACATAACATTGAGTTAGTGGATTGAAAATGAGTTCTATAGTTGTGTATCGATTTGAAAAACTTCAAAGTACTCAGTCACTCACGTGATACTAATAAGTTGACAGTGTTGTTGAGTTAGAAGACAATACATAACATCCAAGTTGAAGTTCAGATTTATTGGGTCCCATCTGTTTAGACCAAATTTCAAAAACCAATGGAAGAGTCTTTACACACTCCTCTTATTGGAGGTACTTGCATCACACCACTTCTAGGATCACTAATTGCTCTTTTTCCTTCTTCAAATGCTTCTCAACTTTCTCTTTTCTATAATCTTCACTCTTCTTCTTATTCATTTGGTTCAACAGAAGCTGTTGCCATCATGAAAATGGACCACTTCCTCATCAACTAATGATGTTGCCAATGTGGATCTAATGCCGTCAATGCATCATAACACTATCTTCTATTTATTATTAAAATTGTCTTCACTCCATATTGTGTATATGGCCTTTTGGTTCCACATATATTTTATGTTCTATAAACTTCATAAAGTAATTAAACTTCCTACGTAGTAAGAAAGGTAAACTATATACTCTGTAATATTTCATTGAAATGTTGGACAAATTACACTATTCCTGTAGTTTCATTTTTTTTAATAATTTCTTTTACTTTCTATTATGCTAGTTATTAATCTTCACTTAGCATTAATTGATATAAGCGATTAATAAGTGATTTAGATGATAAATCTTGAATATGTAATAATTTAAGTTAGAAATGAATATCTATCTAATGTATGTTCCCGTTTTAATTATTTTAATTTGTTATATTTCAGTAACTAATATAAGTTAATATCAAAAATATATATTTATATTAGCTAATTAGACTTTGTATTATGTGTCAGATTAGGAAAATTTGTTAAACTACTAAAATTAATATTAATTATAGTCGTAATAGTGTTAGTCATTTAAGTAAGTGGTTAAGATTAATTGATTTTTTTTAAAAAAAAAAATTGGGGAGTGGTTTAGAAGAAAAAAAAGTGCAATTAAAGAGGATTAAATAAAATTTACCTAAGTTTTTGTTCAAATCCACTTTAATTTTATAGCCATGTATAAACTAGTCTCTTAAAAAAAAAAAAAAAAAATCCTAAGCAAACTACTGTATTAAGAGAATTTTGTCTTGTAAAACATGTTGACGGGTACATGGTCCATTCTGTATAACAGTATATACTGTATTGATGAACTTTTGGGAAACAAAATGATTACAATCATGATTGACAAATTTTCAATTGTTGGTTTAAAAACAAGTTATCAATAGTGCCAGTATTTCTGAATCTTTATTAAAGTGTGCTTATGAGGGGTGTAATATATATATATTTCTAAGCTTAGAATAAAAAATTGAAAATAACTTATAAAATTAAATGTAATTTCATAGAGATAAATTAGTAAGGCAAAAGAGGTTTCTTGGGCACATGGCCATCATTTCTTTGGCCACCATTATTGAGAGCTTCAGCTCCTTTAGGGCTTCAATGAACACTTTTTTCATAAGGTGATATACTGCTATCTATGACCCTATATAATCAAGGGCATTTGAGAACCTATCAAATTATTTACTTCTTTTACTCTTATTTCTTTTTTTACTAATTTATCTCCATTTTCTATGTTGGCATTGAAGGTGGCTACATTATTTGATACACTAATGCCAGTGACAAAGTCAACCATATTTCTCATTATCCCCTATGAAAGAGATCATTAGGGATGTCTGGAAACCATTGATAACGTAACACTCAAATAAGTCATACAAATCCACTATGTTGTGTATTCATTTTATTTTCCCTTTTCTTTCATCAACCTAATTTTAATATATATTTTCTTTCAAAATACTTTCATTCCTAAATAATTTTTCTTTCCTAACATATTACTTATGTAATTTGGGTATTTCAACATAAAATAGAGAATATATATCAATCAATAATTTAATGAAAATGTTTTTTTACTGACAATCTAATCAAATCTATATTTAATAAGCTTGTAGTACATGAGAATTGACATCATAAATTTAATAACAAAAATAATTTACTGAAGTTATTAAGTCTTTATATATAAGCTTAACACAAATTCCATTGATGAGTTTTTTTCTAAATGCCCTTAGGGTCTATAATAGATTGTTGTACAACCTTACAGTTTAGGTCCATTGAATCCTTCTAGTTGATTTTAATTAACTAATTATCTGCAATAGAACTAAAATCAGAAAAAATTTCTGATTATTTTGTGGTTTAAGTGCAAGGCAAATGAAACAAAGGGAGTCTTTGACAGGAAAGTAAAAAAGTAAAAGTGATTATTCATATGTCCACAAGATTAAAGACAGTGATAGAGCTAACATGGTTAGGGAAAGGTTGATTGAGGGAACAACTTGTCCTATTTTCAACTTTTGCTTTTTAGGCCCTCTTCAAAGTGTCCCATTTTCTTATTACTTTGTGAGAATGATGTTTTAACATCTTGAAAAGATTCCAAAAACTGATCACTCACTTTATACCTGTGCACTCCCCCTACAATAATTCAGTCTTTGCTCCTTCCATTATTCATTCCTCTTTCACTTCTTACCATAGCCAAACAATGCTTTTTCTCTCCCTTATCCAAATTCACCTTTTTCTTTTTTGCCCCCTTTTGTAAATTAAAGGAAAATATTGCAGATATTTCATCTGTTAATTAAGAGAACATTAATTTTCAAACTGAAAAATAAATTTCCTTAAGTGATTTATAACTTTTGAAAGTATAACAACTAGGATATTACTAATTTGAAAAATACTAACATTTGTAGCCTTTGCTTTTTCAACTAAAGACCATGCTATTGTCACTTGGTAATACTTTAAAATGACACATATTCATTGCCTATAGAATCATTTTGTATTGTAGTAAAGCAGTTAAGAAGCCGTTATGCATATGAAGGATTGAAACTGCTTTCCACACAAAAAAGAAAACTCAACCTTTGGTCTCAAGCGACAAGGTTTGAATAGACATATGATTAAAATCATTATATGAATTCCATTCCAGCAGTTCTACACAGATATCATTAGTGGTTATCTAAGCTAAAATCTAGTACAATGTGCAGTTAAACTTTTCTTCGGAGCCATCTACAACGTGCAACCAACTAACTAACTCACTCACAGAATGTATATACGTATTTCTCTCTTTATAATTTATAACTGGTTGTCTGATTGTTTGCGTATTGCAGTTTTCTACTAAATATTTTTTAAAATCTAGTATCATGGGTGACATAATAGAAGGCAGTTAACTCCCTTTCCTAAATCCATTTAAAGACTGAATATAATTTCAGTTATTACAAGAGACTTAACTAGCTAAACTAGCTAAAACCTTGAGTCACATGTATATACTTACATTTTGAGTCACATGTATGCATTGGCATTATGTTATTCATATTGTACATTAAGATTTTGCAGTTCGTATGCAATGACATTAACTATGAGTAGTCATGTCAAATGACAAATGCACCATAGAGTGTGAATCACATCTAAAAAGGGTTGTTGATAATTGATTAGTTAACCTTTAGCCGAGATTGAACCTAAACGATATTAATATCATTAGCTGAGTTCAATTTATGATGCACAAACTCTTTCCTCATAGGTTTTGGTCCCATCTTGGCTTTGATCTGATACACATTAGATTTGGGGGAAGCAATAGCTACTAATCATCACGAG
Source organism: Hylodesmum podocarpum (assembly GCA_026586105.1). Taxonomy (NCBI): domain Eukaryota; kingdom Viridiplantae; phylum Streptophyta; class Magnoliopsida; order Fabales; family Fabaceae; genus Hylodesmum; species Hylodesmum podocarpum. Next base: position 97,034 of record JALJEV010000014.1, on the reverse strand, counting down.
ATGATGGCATTTTTTGTCACATTATCTGTAAGAATATAACTTGTCTTTTGTTTTTCTTATCTTGGTTCTGTAAGTCTTCCCAAAGGACTATAGATGCAAGTGCACAAAGCTCCAAGAAATATTTCCACTTGGAAAATTCTTTCAAAGAAGCACTTGATATTGAAGCAAATAATTTTGAGGAATAAAATGAATGCAAAAAATATAATGTAATAAGACAATATTGTGCTTCCTCTTTGGTCACATTCAAGCCATCAGTCATCACGTTTTGTTTGTTGATAAGTCTTATTCAACCCCTTTGGCTATCACTGACAACTCTGTCAAGGATTGAAAATGATGTTAAGTTTAGCCAAACAAATTCAGAGGAATGAGGTATTTTCGAGCAAATGAAGAAGAGTATGTTACTTGAAGTATCATTTTCTATATGCTGTGCTCATAACACACTAAATCTTCTAGTGTCACCTATGAGGGTGTGACACATTTTAAAATTGAAATTTCTAGTTGCATAATGCATATTATTAACTCATGACGAATTTTACAATTTAAGGTGCAAAGGAACATATGAATTGCATTGTCTATTATACTTTTTAATTAACTTTAAGTAAAAATAAAGGGTAGTGTTATAATTTATATGGAAAAGAGCACAAGACTCATGGGGATATATTGTAATGAATGAAGCATAAAATGAGAAGCCAAATGGCATTGAAAGAGCAAAAAAAGACCATACGCATGCTAGTTGCAAAGACAAAATGGAAATAAAAGCGAATTTTAAAAATTCCTTCCCTCCTCATGAGTCACTTTAGCAGTTTCAAAGCATGCATATATAGAACAACAAAAAGCATATGCATGCTTTGGTCCCCCCTAACAAAATAAAACCCTTTATTTCTTTCTTTCTCTCTCACTTCCTTGAAAGCTTTGATGATGCAGATAGCAACCAAAATGAATTCCGTGTCTCAAGCAGCATACATTGTTGTGATTTTCTTTAGGAGAACAAACACCAACATTTTTATTGTCCACACTCTATACATACTCACTTATTTATATATATCATAATAACACCTTACAAAATGTTTTCATAAAGAACGCATCAAAGTTTGAACTTAAAGAACGTTTGTTCTAAAACCATCCCACAAGTCTTTATCAATATGATGGCAAATAAATAAAATTTTGATTGGTGTTTGATTATTGGTACATTTTTTTTGGTTAGGGAAGGGTGCAATGGCCAACCACATTATGTGTCTTCTCTTGAGAAACATAAAATCACGGTTTCTGAGGTAATGTTCCAAAGAAAGTTTAAAAAAAAAAGTGTCACATTATAAACGTTAGTTTTATACAGAGTGATTAGTTGTACTATGATACCGAGCCTCAATTTCTGCTAAAAGTAATGTCTAAAATATGAAAAGGAAAGAATCCTACTTTGCTTTCAAAGAAAGGAAGAATGTGGTTGTGGTTATAACTTACAACTTAGTTTAGGTCCTTGATTTTGGAACTACAAGAAACAGGGTGGTGCTCCTTGGTTGAGAATAAAACAATTTAACAACCGACGAAAAGACACACTCACACGTCTCTCTTAGTTGGCAATACCTTGATAGGTTTATTTTTTCTCAAAGGAAACATGGTTGGGGACATGAAAATTTGACACAAGAATAGAACTCATTTCATTGATTATTCTAGTGTACTTTTTTTCTTTTGTCGAGTTTATGCTCGTAAAGAGTTCTTTTGCTTCGTTTATGGATCAATTATCTCCCAAATTTATCTTACATTTAACTTGAAAATGTTTCTTGCTATGTTTTAAATAAAAATAGAATTTAATACTTTAAAGAAAGACTATTATGCGTGCATAATACACGACCTTGAAATCCTTCAGACCTTCATGCCACTTAAACATTCATGACAGTTTTTTAAGAGATAATTTCTTCTTATTTACCTTGTTACCTTATAGTTATAAGTTTATTACCAAAATAACAGTTATTATTAATTCGTAGAAATATTTATCGAAAAATGTTAGTAAATATAAAACTTTGGTAAATGATTTTACAATTCAGTGCAAATTGGGAATTGATATGACCTTGCTGTAGCTGGTGTGAGTTGTTTCATTGTCATTCATTCCATATCAGCAAAGACAATAAAAGGGAAAAAACACTTGCTTCTTCCTCAAGAATGTGCACTTTTATATTGTATCACCCACAAGGATTGGATCTTAAGTAATCGGTCTCAGGCTAATAAGTGAAGCCCAATATGAAACTTCAAAATCAGGACCCAGGCGAACGTTTGGCCTTTATTACTGCAGCTAGAATTTTCCCAAAAGAAGCATACCGAAAGGTATATATTTAAAGTAATGTTCCTACCTAAAAAGAAAGCAACGTTCATAAACTTTAATTAGATTATGAAACGTCTACCTAACGAACATTTGTTAATCACAATATTTATTTCTTTTTTATCAACCCTAATGTCCGTTCGTAGTTTTGGAAATGGATGAATAAATTTATTGAATAACTTGACCCATTGAAAGTTAAAACTATTTCAATAGTTACAGAACAGAAATGGAGCCCTATGCTAAGGCCCATTTGCCAGTTAACTCTACATCGTCGATGCCTTATAGTTATACACCCATCAAATTCTTAGACAATGTGTTTTGAGAAGATCACGTGCTGAGGATGAAGAATAACCCAAAGCATGAAATAAAAACAAGGTAATCCGGAATGAAATTCCATTAAATCTACCATATGGTATAAACGACTCTTAAAACACAGCATGGACATCGGTGATCTCACCAGAAGGCATTGTAACACTGTTAGAAGATGATCCAGAAACTATAGAGTAAAACAAAACTACCTCTTTGTCTAGGTTTAAACTTCAAACAGTACTATATTCTTGTTGTGGTCGAACTCATAAGACGGTTGTGGCTCCTCATGTAGCAGTGTAAGTGGACAAGAAACACAAAAACCAAGCATCAATCAAAACGACTAGCCAGGCTTCGAACAAATATTGATAGTGTTACCTCAATCCAGACTATACATAGCTGTGTTGGAACAGATTCAAGTTGATGTGGACATGAAAACCCAAGCCCGCAAGGCCCATGATCAGCAAGCCCAATCCCAAGACAAGAAGATCAAGACTAATACACAATTCAAAACTTAGGGGGACCCTTGACTAGAGGCAGACTTGGAAAGACTCAGGAGGCATTGTAGCACAAGGTGGACCATCTATTGAAGGCCCAATTGTCGAAGGCTCATCACATGGACGAGATTAGGCTGATTACATGTATAGATTGCTTGGAGAGCTAGGAGGCCCATTCGAGAGATTTAATTCAGCTTGATTTTCTCTTCATGGGCTTAAGCTTGCTGATCATGAGCCGTGGGCGTCGGCCTAAGTTTCCATGTAACGTTATTATATATTGAAGGCATATTCATCTCCTACTAATAACAATGCTGCTCAAACAACACACAGAAAAAATTGAGCAAATGTGGAATACTAAAGAGTTGTAATCAATTTGTGAAAAAAGCAATGGCGAGATAACACTGAACACATCCAGAGTAAATCTAATGTAGGAAGAATATTAAATTTTTCGAGTAAAATGTTGCTTATGTAGCATCACTTTAAATCTACAATGTACATTAAGACAGTGTAAACCAGGATGTGCCAAACTAAAAAGTCTACTAATGTGGAAGCACTAGCCAAAGCATTCTTTTGGCGTCCTTCAATCAATAATGATATGTTGGAGACAAGAATTACAAGGTAACACAAGTTGCATAGAAAAAAATTAGAATGTCAAAAATTTTGGTTCGTCTGGCTTTATTCAAAGTAAGATTCAACTTCTTTTTCAATAATTTAGATCAAGAAAAAAAGAATAAGCACTCACCAAAATTTCCGAACAAATGCAATTGCAGATACTTCTGAAGAGTACACAACACAAGATATATTCTGAAAACTTAAGCAGCCAATATACCAGAAGAAGCAGTTTCTTTAGAGTTCATGGAACAAAAGAGATTCAAGATATCGGCATGATTGCGAATGAAGCGTGGACATTTAGAGAGGCAATTTTGTGCTTCTTCATGCCTTCCATGCTCAAAGAAGGCTTCAAACATGCGGAGAAACACAGATGTAGATGGAAACTTCTTTGATGTCATTGCCCTGAGAAATAATACTGCATCATCACCACTTCCACACTTTGACAAATGTTCAATAAATGGATCAGTAAAAGGTGGAAATCCATGGGTTCTCATTAAACCCAAAATATTCAAAGCATCTGGAAATCCTCCCTGAACCAATAACTTAGTTACCAGCATCTTGTAAGTAGAATGCTGAGGCTTTAACTGTTTTTCATTCACCATTCGGCAAAGAATCTTGCTTGCATCTACTGCCCTATTCATACGGCAATATGAATCCATTAACACATCAAAAGTATAGCCCGTAGAAGTGACCCCCTCTTTCTCAACCATCTCTTTAAAAGAATCAAAAGCTTTAGCAAGGTTCCCAGCTACACACTGCCCCTTAATTAAAGATTCCCATATCTTGTGATCTGGATTTGACACAGTCACTTCAATTCTATCCACAAACTCACGAGCTTGCTCCTCCTCACCAGCAGCACTAAGCCTAAATGCAATTTTACTCTGTAAATTACCACCAGCAACAAACCCACAATCTTCCATTTCTTTCAAAACTTTGTTCCACTCCCCAGTCCTACCTACACTAGTCAAAGACTTCAGCACAGCATCAGCCATAGAATCAGTCAACACATTCCCAATTCCTGTAAAAGCCTTCAAAACCCTTGAAAATAAATCCATATCTAAATCTTTCCCAGCAGCAACCTTCTTCAACAGAAAGACACAGCATGCCACCGTAGGCTTATTCGCACCAGCCATAGCAAACTCATAAAGCTCAACGGCATCCCTAATCATCCTCCTCTTGCAAAACCGCCCCAAAACCTTAACAAAGGTTTCAAACTCCATCTCAAACCCGGCACCCCTCGTGTCGCCAACAAGCTTCCAAAACCGATCAATCATATCCTCCCTCCCCAACACCCTCGCCATGGCATTATAAGTCCCCCCATCATGCTTAAGCATCCCACTCTCCTCTAACCACCGGAAAAATATCAAAGCCTTCGCTGGCTCCGATCCCAAACCTTCCAAAATCGTCTTAACCATATCCCCAGAGAACCCAACATTCAAATCCTTAATCTGCCTCTCAACATCATCACTCCACACATTATTCCTCACAATCCTAGAAACTACAGCACAATTCTTCTCATCCAAGTTATCAAACAAACCCTTCAGCTTTGCCACGTCAGCATGCATTCCACCCTTTTCAAAACACTCCAAAACTCTCTTCTTCACACCCTTGGAAACCCCATACCCCTTTTTCTTCATTACACCAACCAATTCCCAAAACTCGTGAACGACACCATTGGTCCCCAAAACGCGCAGCATAGAGTTGTAGCATTTGGAGCTCAACCTCTCGGGGTGATTCTCCGAGACCCATCGGAAAAACCTCCGTGCCGCGTCGACGTCGGAATCGAGCTTCAACAGAACCGCGAGAACCGCGTCGTGAGTAATCGAAACGCCACTCAAATCGACGTTCAGGTCTTCGGAATTCGTAGGTTTGGAGAAAATGTCGGCAACGACGGCGTGGTCGGTATCGGCGTGTGCGAAAACGGGCTCGGAGGAAAAACGACGGAAACTAGGGTTTAACGACGTAAACGACGAAATGGCGGCAAAACGAGGAGGGATGGAAGAGGAAGAAGGAAGTACCTGAGAGGGATTGGGAATGCGGTGGCGAGAACGGAGAAGGTGGTGAAGAAGACGCCATTGGTGTCTCATTGCTGCGAAGAAACGAATCAAGGGATTGCGAATTGAAACGAAATGGATCGAGATTTTGAGTGTCAGAGAAAGAAAGAGAAAGAAACACTGAAACAATAACTAGGGTTTTAGGGAGATGAACTTTTGTAGGGATTAGCAGCCCATGTTTTTGGGTCAATGTGAATGCTTTTTCTTCTTACATCCCTACAATTTTCTCCACGCACCCCCTCTTTTTATAATGAAATGGCATAAATACCCTCCATATACCCTTTGGACAGTGAAATATAAAAGCATGGATTTTTAAATTTGATAAGGGAAAAAAAGAATATTTATTTTTTTAAAAATTTGATGATGAATATACTAAAGATTTAAGGAGGAAAAGGATAAAATACTTTTTAATACTGTCAATGAATCAGTTGGATATGTTATTTGTTTTAGTTTTGTAGGTAAAATGAGTTTAATGTAGTCCATTATCAATATAATTTTTTTTTACTTGATTGATGAATTATAAATTACAGTTCATATGCTCCTAAAGTATTTATTATGAAAAATAATAAACATATTATATATAATGAGCTCTAATTGTGTAAAATTGATTTACAATGTATATTTTCTGTTTTTTTTTTAACTATTTTGTGTACAAAATACACATAATTTTTTGTTTCTTTTTAATTATTTGAATTGTTTTTGAATCAACGTGATTTATTTGAAGTTATTAAATAAAACACATCAAGGATTTATTGGGTAGAATAAAGTAGAATGAAATTGAGAAGAAAATATTTAATTTAAAATAGAATCTAAAAAAGAAATCTCATCAGGTATTCAAGTTCATTTCTTTCATATTTTCTTTTCTTCTCCCTCCTATCAAACAGGGCCTAAAATAACTTACATTATTATATTGTTTTTCGCTCTTTATATGTTGTTTTATTTAACTTCAAATCTTTTTTTTTTTTAATTTTATTTAGCTTTTAGGAACATGAGATTTGGATGAAATTAGATGAACCAAAAACAAGAAACGAGGTTGAGTAGTAGTTATAAAGTACCGTAAGCATGTTTACACAAGAACAAAGCTTTCCTATACATCCTCAAATTGATTGATATATAAATGCTCAATACAAATACATAAAAGATTACAATGAAATGGAGCCACACGTGACTACGAATATAGGAACTCAAAATTCATCAGCAAAAAGGTTAGTACTTATATTAGTATTGTTGTTGATATTTGATAATCTAATACATCTATACATTAATAATCATGTGATATGCCTATATATAAGATTTTTTTTGTGTGTGTACTTTAATCCTTTTTTGAATTCTTGTTAAGGCTAGCTGATAAGGTGGCAGTTATAACTGGTGGTGCAAGAGGCATTGGTGCAGCTGCAGCAAAATTATTTGCAGAAAATGGAGCACATGTGGTAATAGCTGATGTGCTTGATGATTTGGGTGTGTCAGTGGCTTTGTCCATAGGGGGTCGATACATACATTGTGATGTGTCAAAGGAAAGTGATGTTGAATCAGCCATTGATTTTGCTATGCAATGGAAAGGCCATCTGGATATAATGTTAAACAATGCTGGAATTTCTGGCTCTGAAGAAAGAAGCATCACAACCCTTGAAATGGAAGAGGTTAAGCACTTATTTTCCATCAACCTTCATGGAACAATACATGGTATCAAACATGCTTCAAGGGCAATGATCAAAGGTCAAAAAGGAGGGTCCATCATATGCACATCAAGTGCTGCAGCCATAATGGGTGGATTGGCCTTGCATGGTTATACTATGACAAAAGCTGCAATGGATGGGTTAATGAGAAGTGCTGCTTGTGAATTGGGAGAGCATTTGATTCGTGTTAACTGCATTTCTCCACATGGGGTTCCCTCTGAGATGCTTCTAAGTGCTTGTAGAAGGTTTGGGATTGTTGATGTTACCCCTCAAAAATTGAGGCACATCATTGGGACAAGGGCTAGTTTACTTAAGGGGAGAGGTGCAACCTTTGAAGATGTGGCACATGCTGCTTTGTTTTTGGCTAGTGATGAGTCTAGCTTTGTAACAGCACACAATCTTCTTGTGGATGGAGGACACACATCTGCTGATAGTAATATGAGTTACATGTACCAAGAACCAAAATAAAAAAAAAAATATTTAGTAGACAACTGTAATACGCACACAACCAGTTATAAAATAGAAAGAAAAAGAAATACGTACATGTTGTTAGTTGATTGCGTATTGTAGTTGATTAAAAATAAAAAAAGAAAGGAATCATCAATAAATAATTTATTTATTCCCTCACTTGGGAGTATATAAACACAAGAAAGGGATTAAGGCTTCACTCACATTGACCTTGAATGCTTGATGCTCTGATACTTGACTTATAATAGTTCTTGTTAGGTAATGAAGTTCCACATTAGATCATCCTAATCAGTACATTTTTTATGTTCAATTTTCACTTGTGGCTCTGAAGGTTTTATATTGCAAACTTTTCATCCTTTTAGATTCGAGTGTGTACTTCAAAATATACAAAACTCATGAACATTTATTTGACTCCTCCCCAAATATTCAATTTAGGACAGAGGTGAATGAATTAATGTCTCAAGTTTCCACTATAATCAAATTGAGAATTCCTTTTCTTTTCTTGGAAACACTTGCATGTAATTTCTGACAATATGAGAATTAAGGGAAAGCAAATTGAAATAAGTGTGATTGTTTTCAATCAATTGCTGCAATTTTGCAATATTAGTCTTCTTTGGAACAAACACATTAGAATAACTTATAAAGTTTCATTCATGAATCATGAATAAAATCAAGACAGTATTAAATTATTCTAAGACATAATTCATTGATTAATGAATTGAGAGTTACATGGTAGAGTTCTCCTATAGAGCACCACTCAAAACAAAAACCAAATTAGAGCACCTTTTTACACAATGCCCAAACAATCAAGAAGAAAAAATCAACAAATCAAAAAGTAAGTGAAACTGGATGATCAGGATCCATCCCATTTAAGTGGTTCAATTTTTGTTCATGCCAGTTGCATTCTTCACAGCTTCAGCGGCTCCTTGTGCTGATGCCATCACCTGTTGACCAGCCTGCATACAACATAACAAAAACATACATTTACTCAAGTGGATCAACTATATAACAAATGAAATTTAAATCTACCATATACTCTATTACTAAACACAACTTTATTTCCTAGCCAATTGCAATTCGTAACCAACTAGCCAACTTACTCACCGAATATATACGTTCTGCATTTATTTATCAAATATTTTTCAACTAAACATGCATGAAATTTACATGTACATTTCACATATTTACACAATAACAACAAAGCATTCAATTTCTTGAACTAAAAATTTGAACCTCTTGGACAGTTTCCTTAGCAGATTGAGCAGCATTGCTAGCCATGTCCATCAAGTTGTTAGCCTTTTCCTATAACAAACACAAAAAATATAAATTGGTTATTGATTATACATTATATAAAATTGAACACAACAAAAGGACTAATAATTAAATTTGAGTGATGAGTAAGAAAATTAACCTGAGCTTGGCCCTCAGCCTGTCCAGCCTGATAGCTTGCCTTTTGAGAATCCATCTTTTGAAAATGTAATGTAATGAACTAAATGTGATGAATTGAATGTGATGAAGATTAAGAGTGGTTCTAGTTTGAGATGAAGATCAATTTCTTCTTCATATTGATATTTATATGTAAAGAAGAAGTGCATTACTTGAGTTTTTGGCCACCAAATATTCAAGGGGACACATGGAATGCTAACATTTACTTATAATTTGAAGGGTTCTTGAGTTATACTATTTTTCAGGAGAGGCTTTAAACCGGTTTACCAGGGGTGTTGTGAACAACAAGAACTCTTTACTATTCTAAGGAAAGTTGTTGCTGATTTCATGAGTAGACAAATTCTTTCTTGTGAAGTAGACAGATACTTTGATTGAATTATATTTTATTACAATTGTTTTAGTATTAATTTTAAAAATTTATAAATTAATTTCATATTTTTCTTTTCTTTATCCAATTTAATCATCACATGGTTGTTTAGGCAAAGATTGTTTAGAATCACTAATCACTAAATTGACTGAATGATTCAAATAATGCAGGAATGCCATGTAATTAAGAAAAGTCCTAAGCATGATTTCACTCTAAATATTTACTGTGAGTTGCGATTATCTTAGTCTTAAAATGAAGGGAGCATTAAGTTGAAAGAGAAAAATGAAAAGTTTAGGTAATGTGCATTGGCTTTAAATAAAAATACTGTTACATGTAACATGATATAACTATAACATAACAATTCAATATAGATTTTAATTTTTTATAAAGCATATAGGATTGATGAATTGAAATTATAACATTTTGTTACCGATTCAAGTGTTAAATCATGTGATAATATTCTTTTATTTACATACATAAAATAAAGTGATACAAGGAAAGATAAATAATTTTTTTAAAAGGGATTAATAAATTTTATAATTTAATAATTTGTCCTGTGGTAAACACAAATTTTGCTATTTGACTAATAAAAAAAATTGATCTCTAAAAAAAATTATTTACTCTTAATCATATCTCATATAAATATATTATTTTGAATTTTATTAATTAATATAATTATGATATTAAATTAAGGGGTTTCTTTTTCAGGTATATAAGTAAGTTATCTCTAATGCTTCATATTCGAATCCTGCTGAAAAATAATAATAATTATTTTTATTTATTAAAATTTGTTTCTTTTTCTGCCTCTTCTGATTTAAGTTGTTCTTGGAATTAATTCAACGGTTTGAACATAAAATAATTGTGAACTAAGTTTATAAAAAAATTTAAGCTATTTACAGATATCATGGTTTAAGTTGAGTTGAATTAAACAAATTTACATAATTGACCTGATTCCTATAAATTGAAAATGTGGTGAATAAAGATGGTTTATAGGTTAGCCATATGTACAAAATCTTAAATTAGTAATATATCACTCATTTTATTATTAAAATTATATTTAGATTTAAATATATTTATTTATATAATAAATGGATATGAAGTGTATTAATTTTAAAGTTAAATATTAGGACTAATTGATTAAATAAATTTTATAAATGAATTAATTTTTTTTAATATACTTTTTATTTTTCTAATTAATTTTAATAAATCGCAGAATAATCCATTTTATTTACTAACACACGACAGCGATGAAATGAGAAAGACAATTATAACGTTCGGCTTTGAAGGACTAATTAAAATGCATAAAATTACAAATTGCGTCTAATATTAAAGGTTTAATTATTATGATATGGACTAAAATAGTTTTGCTCTTAATTATGATTTTTATTTTTTATTTTAGTCATTATAATTTTTTATATTTGATTTAATGCTTAAATCTAACGATATATACGTAAATAGAAAAAATATTATAAAGATAAAAAAAATAAAAATCCTTATATAATATGGAATTAAAATCTATCATTTAAGTATCTTATATTTTTCATTAATTTTGTTTTTACATTATCAAGTATGCATATATATTTTCTTTTGGAAATGATTTGGTAGACAAACGTAGACAATTAGTTATAGAGAAATATATATATATATATATATATATATATATATATATATATATATAAAAAATGTGAAGAAAGAGAAATATGTATATATATTTTATGAATGAGTTAACTACGTATTGCAGTTGTTATTGAAATGAAATTTATTTTTTTTCTGAATCAAATTTTGTGGTAGATTATTTAATTTATAATATCATTCATTAAAATTACAATAAATAGTAACTCAATAAATATATATATATATATATATATATATTATTAATATTCTATGATTGATTATTTATCAAATAATTTTCTCAAAAGTAAACGTGCTAAGGGATGGATGGATAGAAAATTGAAACTTGCTACCAACAAATGAATTTGATTTTCACCATACTTATGACTATGAATGAAATTATTGATTACATTTGATATGAAATGAAATCAACTTATGAATCTAAATTGAAATCAACTTATGCCAAAGATTAACATCGTACACGAGACATATGTATGAATCTAAAATGAATTAACAAGGCAATTAGTGATTATTAATGTCAAAGGAAACCAAATCCAACAAAAGAATCCACACATCCTCAATTGTTCACTGCATCCTTCACTGCCTCCTTTGCTCCTTGTGCCTTGGCCTGCATTTGTTGACCAGCCTATATACCAAACAAATTAATTAAACACTTTAATTTTTTTGGGTCCATTTTTTATGCACAAAATTTAGGTTCATATGAAGTTCACAAAGATGCCTAAAAATCATGTTACAAATCAAACACACTATAACAGAACCTCTTGCATGGAGTCTTGTGCTGACTGAGCAGTATTGGAAGCCTTGTCCATTAGGTTGTCAGCCTTTTCCTGTAAAAACATTGCTAAATGGTTTAATAACACTCTTGAAATTCAAATTATTATATGATTTAATTATTTCCCATGTAATATATACCAAAAATTTTATTTTATAAAAAAATTAACATTATTTAATTATGATAATCCTAGATTATATAACAAAATAAAAGGTAATTAGTTAAGAGAAAGAAAACCTGAGTTTCGCCCTTGGCAACTCCAGCATCATAGCTTGCCTTTTGGGAGGAGTCCATATCTTTGTTTATAAACTGTAATTGAATGAAGTAAAAATGTTATAATTTTTGTGTTTGATATTCACATTACTTTCCAAACTCTTTAGATTTATATAGCTTCTCACAACACTGCATTACCCAAAACGTGTTTCCCCTAATTCTTGGTTATGAATTAAGATTGAAAATTTCAATGTAACTCTTTTAGTTCCCATGATTTATAGGACACATGTCATGTCATTCTATAAAAGGGGAATTTAGAGGAATACGATTCAGCACTTGTTGACCAACACAAATGTAGTTTGTAACAACTTTTATATCACAAATTTTTAATACTTTAATTAGAGATGGAAGCAAAAATTTGACTTGAGAAGGGAAAAACACTTAATTTAGTAAAGAAAAATTATGTGTTTTAATTATTATATCTATTACTCATATAAATTCAGTAAAAAAAATACTTATATCAATATAATTTCACAGATACATTACATTAATATCTCTAATATCACATTCTTTATCATATTTATATTTCTCTCATTTTTTATCTATCATGTAATCTTTTTTATATATCGTTTCTCAATAATTCTTTCTATAAATCTTAGGAGGGCAGAAAATTATTTGTACAATAATTTAAGCACACTTCATAAAAAATGGGGAACCATGGTCTTTGCAAATTTCCCCTTCCCTCTGTCTTTTGACATAATTTTAATACACTAAATTTTTTTTTTACAAATAATAATGATTTAAACATCAAATTGATTGTTTATTCCAGCTTATTTTGCTTTATTCTTTATTGGTGAATGTATGGAGATCTTTTCATGAAAGAATAAGCTCAGTGATTGTGTTTTGAAAATTATTTTGACTTGTATTATGTGAAATGTAAATGTTTATATGGTCATTGTTGTAAGAAATAGCCACACATTATGTGTTTAAAAATAAAGAGAGAAAAGGTACTATACATATAATCCATGCAAGAGACTAATGACGATGGTATTCATCAATCGGGTCAATTCGTGTAACACACATTCGTTGAATCCTCTTGAAATCATAATAAAGTACACATTTGATAATACTTAAATTTACAGAAATAATTATTTTTTAAAAAAAAATTTAATATAAATAATTATTTGTTCAAAATAAGTAAAATGATAGTCCAACAAAAATGTACATATTCTGGGTCCAAATACACCGGAACGCTAGATTATTATGATTTCAGCTAATTTTAGCTATTTTTTCAAAAAAACAAAGCCTTTTGTCAATTTTCACCATCTTTAAGATTTCATCTGAAATTTTATAAAAAATCATTTTTTAAAAAGAAAAAACTATTTTTTTTATAATTTATAGTTATTTTGTAACAGTTTTTTTTTCTTTTCTTTATTTTTTCTTTCATTATCTGTACACCCTTTTAGTGTATATAAACTATTTTTCTTATTACATCCAAATAAAATTAACTAGTCTTAAATAACTTTTCAGCAAATTTATCCAAACCAAAAATTAATTTCAATTACAATCAAATATACATATAATAAATTATTAAAATAGTTTAATTTTTTCAATTATCCCAAACTCAACTTAAATAAGCATTTAAACAAAAAAAATTAAGATAAATTCTACAGTATATGTAATTTTTTATAATTTAAAAAAAACAAAAATTTTAAATAATAAAAAAAAAATATGAGGCCAAGTAATGGACGCATCAAAGCAAACACAAAAAAAATAAACACTCCCAAAATATAACACAAAAAATTTAAATTATTTTAATAGAAATGTGTTTATTTATATAACAATGAAATACAGCTGCACACCCTCAAATCAGAGTCTCCACTCTTCTATATGAAGTTGTCTGAAGAAACTACTCAAACGAAAAAAAACAGGCATCTGCATAATCACACAAGCAACACAGCACTTTCATTGCTTCACCCTTATACATCATAACCCCCAAATTTATTTAGGTAATACCACTCAAACAGTAAAGATAGATTATAACCAAACATAAAAACCACAAGTATATCTATATCTCCATCACTTAATCTTCGTTCTCATCCTCACTACTCCAGCAGCATTTCAGAATAGACCTAGGAGATGATGCACTAGCATCACCTTGAACAAATGTATGGTACACGACTGCACCAGCTACTCCAAGTTCTTCACTAGTCCTCTCTCCGCAGTAGTATCCTTTGATGTCCAAGGGAAATTGGTCAAGTTTTTCACCATGCTTGTCAGTGTGCAAAGCAACAGAAAACTCTGCTGGACGAAAGCATGCTAAAACCCTTTCCACAAGTTCACTTAGAGACATGTCATTGTAGTCATAACCAACAGCTTCAAAACTTGCATAACTGAAACCATCTTCTGGGGTGATATGGATTGTGGATATTGCACTCCCTTCTATTCCGTTCATTGAATATCCACAAGGTTCAAATTCAAAATCACAGATATCAGATTGTGGAAGGATCTTCCTAATTCCAGAATTTTCAGTCATCAAAGCTGCTGAAGATGTATTATCTTTGAAAAACACAGAAGCATTTTCTTTGGCTAAACCAGTCATGCACATCTCAAGGCCATAGACAGCTTCTGATGACTCTTCTGTCTGTGCACTCGCAGAGTAAATGTGCCAAAGCTGTGACTTTGAAGGGTCACCCATAGCATAAGCTTTGCTACCAGAACCAAGGTCGCTGAAATAGTTGTCAAGAACAGAAACCTCCTCTGAGAAACTGCGATGAGGAAATGACTGTGCCCCGGGAAAAATGAAACTTCCCCTAGTGTACCTGACAGATTTCACAGCAATTTCAAGAGCATCAGCTAACTCGAGAATGGCAGGGATGGACAAGAGCAATTTGGTAGTCCCGCAAGTTTTGATGATAATTTTATAAGGATAGACAAAAAGGCTTGACTCAGAAAGAACATAAGAGTCAACATAATCATTTGAAAGCGATGAAACAATAGTGCACTCTGCTGGTTTCAGAATCTCATCCAATTGATCTCTGGACAATGCTCGGAGGCCCAATCCTTCAGCATCATGCTCAAAAAATGATATCTCAAGCCTTTTTTCATAGCCTTCGAATCCAATAGCTGAGGCTGCCATCGTGACTAAAACAGAAACAAAGTCTTGCAGAGTAGGTAGAGAACAGAAGGGCAAGGAAGAGAACAAGAACAGAAAAGGAAACTAGAATGAATAATGTGGCAGATGCAGAATCAAAGGGGGGGTTATGTCTCAAACAAGGAAATTGCAGTCAGTCAGGATGGCTTGCGGATGCACTGCATCAGAAAAAAACAATGAGTGTTAAAACAACAAACTTGGATACTAAATGTCTTCATCTAATTATCAGAATGAAATGAAATAGAAACTTACGTTGGAGTAAGCAGCAGATCTGAACTTCTTGATTCCACCGTGTGGTCGAACGTCTTCAATGATGTAACCGAGAGGAGCTTCGTACAAAAAGGACTTACTACTAGATTTCTTGCCACCTTTAGACTCCATCAGATCATCCAGACTTTCCTGACAAAAAGAAAAGGCAAAAACAATGACCGAATAGGCTAGTGATCACAATACAAACATGAATTCCGGGTTTTCTTATTGTTTGAGAGGAACATGATATATTAAGGGAAAATTGCAATTTTGAACAAATTCACCATCTTGAGTTTGTACAAAAATCAAGATCTTGAACAAATAATTACATCCCTATTGTCAAATGATCATATCAATTTCATAATCAGTTTATACAAATGGAACCAATAGAGGAACACGAGATACACTATCATCTCACACCTAAATCATATGTAATGTAAGTTGACAATATTAAAAGTCAAAATTATACCCTGCAAATAGTAGCATCATTTTTTAAAAACAAGTTTCAGAAACATTGGTCATTCATAAATGGTTATAAAACTGGAGAGTAAACATCAAATTTTATGATCAATATTAAAAAACAGAACCCCAAAATCTCCCTCCCAGTTCCCATGAACCCAGAGAAAATTGAAGATCTTCAAATTAAAACATTTCGTAAAATCTTGAAATTAATACCACAACAAAAACCAGAAAAGACATCAAAACTCTCTCCCTCTGTTAGTCCATTTGAAAAATGAATCATCATATGCATGGTTTAAAAAAAAAAAAAAAAACGTGATTTTGGGTTAATAGACCACATTTGTTCGCATTTTCCCACAAAATTTCAAAGATTGCAACAAACCAAGACCACAGTTTAGTTAAAATCATGATCATACATATTCCTCGAAAACACAAAGAAGAATCTTGAAAAAGACTAATATATAAATAAAAACAGATACTTACTATTATAAAAACAATGCTGCAAACTAATCTAACCTTCCTTGATATCCCTTTTCGCAATCAAACTTCGAACCTAAGTTAAACGAAAAAGAAAAATATCAACAAAAAAAAAAAAAAAACAGAGCAAAAACTCAGATGAAAAATCGATATTGTCGCAAAACGGAAAAAAAAAAAAAAAGATTAAATCGCAATGCATGCACTTACAACGATTCAAGGAAGGGAAAAGAATGCAGAATTGGAATCAGAAAAAGGGTGAAAATTTGAAGAGAAAAAAGGGTTTTATTCTGCGATATGCAATTTCGTTGGGTTGTTACGAGGAAGAGATGACACTTATATAGTCGCCGGGGTAAAGTTGAAATTACGATATTACCCTTTTTGTTTTTCTATATTTCGTCCCTCCTATAAATTTGGCAACGAATCTCTGCTTACGTGTCAAACAAGTAGTTCGTTCAATTTTTATTGTTGAATTAGTAGAATAGAATATATTGCTTTTGTTTTAGAAAATGAAACTTACAAGAAAATTAAAAAGGAAAGTTATCATAGCATTGATAATATTAATGATAATACTAATAATAAATTTTTAGTTTATGTGATCATAACAACAAAGTTTTCTAAGAATTAAAAGATTACGTTTTATTTTTATGAGTAGTTAAGTTTTATCTTATTAATAGATGAAAAAAATATGATGTTAAACGATAAAAAAGGTTTAGAAAAAGGTTAAGTATACGTTTAGTTTACAAAATAATAGATATGATTTTACTTATTTGTCTTGTTTAAATTTTGAAATCTAATATAATAATTATTTAAATAAATTTCATATTGTCAATATATTTAATATGGTGAATTAAGTATCTATTACAAGTAAGTAGAAAGAAATATAAAGAAATATGAAATATTAAAATAAATATTAACAAAAAGGTTTATATTGATTTATATTATGATAATAGTATCTTCGTTTAGAAATTTGAGGAGATATAAATCTATTTTAATCTTATATAGTTAAGATAGGTATGAATTTATTTCAATCCTATATAGGTGAAATTAGAATTGTTCCCCATAGTTATATTTTTATGCGATGATCTACTACAAATAGAAAATGAAATATTAAAATATTAATGGGCTAAAATATATTAAAAAAATTAATGGGCTATAAATGTAGCATACGTAGCCATGATATTATAGGGGTTTTTTTTTTTTTTTTTTTTTTTTTGATTAAATGTGTAACCTTTAATTGGCATATTCAATTTTAATGAATTCCCTTGTGAAAGCAAAGGAGAGAAAAGATGCGAAATGGAAAGAAGAAAAAATGGAGGTGGAGGGTGTGGAAACATCAAAGATGGGTAGGTGTTGGTTTTTGTAAAAAATATTGGAAATGGAAGTCATAAAAAAAGAATGAATGAAAGTGAGTTGATTCGTTTCACTTAAATTCATAATTGATATTCGTGTTTGATAGATGTTATATTCTGTGTCTATGTCCAAATTGCAACCCAAATAGCCCCACATCGAATCACCTTTTCCATTTCTTTCTCAATTGAGATTCCATCACTCACATCATCTTTTTCAAACAAATATATTTATCAATATTAACCACTCATTTTTGTCGTTATAACCTACATATATTTAAGGTTATCGTATCTAAATTTTGATATAAAAAATTATCATATCTCCCATTTTTTTATATGATATTATAAATTTATTTTAAAATTATTTATTATTGTTATTGAATCTATCATGATTTTAATATTCACATGCTCAATATAGCATATTCTCAACGCAAGTGTATTACATATCTTACATAATAATATATTTAAAATATATAAATATGAAATAATCCTTATTTTATAAGTTTTATAAGGTTAAATTAAATGTGTAATTATCTAAAGATGAATATTTAAATTAGTGTCTTATTTATTAAAATTATCTAAATTAATCTCTTAAGTATACCTGTTTAATTATTTTGTTCAATTCATGTACTTCAAAAAAAAAAAAATCTTTTTGATTTTTATATTTTCTAGTCTTCGTACTTAAGAACAATTTTTTAGTCCATATAAATATAATTTTTAATATTTTTAGTTTATTTATATGCTATTTTTATTCTTTTAAACTTTATGTTAGAATTAGATGGATTAAAAATAATACGTGTAAGAATTAAAATGAGATTATTTTTTGTAATATAATTTTTTTAAAAAGAAGTTTTTATAACTATAAGAACTAAATAAAAATTATATATACTGAAGACACATTAATTTATAGAAAGAGAACTAAATTTTTGAAAATTATAAAACTCAAGGTATTTTAACTACCCTTTTAAAAGATAGAAAAGAGTAAACACTGTAATGTCTTGTAGTGAAATTTTAAGGAATCATTTGATTCTGTTTTTCCAGACTCTACATTGTGCTAAGTAAATATTTTTACATTTAAAATTGAGTATTTTAATTTTACATTTAGAATTGAGTATTTTAATTTTACACTTTGTTCGTTATAGAATCTACATGAATAGGAGTGGCTTTATGATCATCATAGTTTAACTATTCTAGACTCATGAAAATCTCTTTACTTAATGTTTAGAATTTTTCATCATTAAACCACCTTTTTTCAATTTATTTTTATCATATTCTTAAATGAGTAGTCTTTGTTTGATCATTTCCTTGAATGTATTGATATCTACCCAGAACCAAACCATGGATATAAGTATGGAACACTGTGAGAAAATTCCATCTACTATTATTGGCATGTCCATCACACAGATTAATTTAATTTCATCATGCATATTTTTTTTTGTTTTTAGAGCTCCTTTTTGTGTTATCCACTATGTCTTGAGCATTTCTCATGCACCACATTGTAATGTTTCTACCATTTTTATTTTTTTTTTTCAAAATTTGCTGGAATGTTCAATATGGATGATTTTTATAAAACGCAAACTAATATTAAAATATCCCAATTGTACGAAAAATGTTGAAAAATTATTCTACTAGTATTAAAATATCACAATTGTATGCAAAATGTTGAAAAATAAAGAATAATTATACAATTTTCTCTCACTTTATATTTTTCATTGTATAATAACAGGGTGGTTCTAAGTTAGGAAAGAGGAATTAAGACTCCAACTTTTTCATATGTAATAATAATAATAATAATTTTAATTTTTCTCAAATAAATTTTAATTTTTTAAATTTTTTTAAAAATTTAATTTAACTCTCTAACCTAAAAAGTATGTAATCAATAAATTTGCGTGTGCAATGACTCTTATAAAAAAAAATAAAAATAAAATAAAATAAAATATTTCACCACTCTCAAATCTAAATCTTATCTCCACCTGGTAATAACTTTAATTCTACAACTATTTATGCAATAGTTGCTTGCTTTTGTCTAACTAACTCACATTAAAGATGTTCTTGCCAGGTTAGGTAGACTCTCAAAATTCACATGTTTCCTTCTACGTGTCAAAATTCACATGACATGGTTGAACATTCTAAAATTACAATTTCCAAGTATCTAGGATTCCTTTTAACAAGCTCCACATATTACAAATCTGTTTTTAAGAAATTTTGGAGAACAACTTTTAGGTTGTTTCCTTTACTCTCTTTTTTAATATATATTTTTATACACGTGTATTTACCTTTCAGTTTTTTAAATCCATGGAATCTTGAACTTTGAATTCAATTTAAAATTTTATCCTTGAAATAATAATTAATGGAACATCAATTGTGCCACTGCCAGTGCCAGCATATATGTATGTTATTATTTATTTACTTTTGGCTTGTGTCACTTTCCATGTTAGGAATTGAAACACTTTTGGCCCTTCTTCCAATTTCCATCAGCATCACAACTCACAAATATCACAAAATTGGAGTACCAATTGGTGTAAGTTGAATTTTATACTTGCCCAATTGTGTTAAAAGGTGCTCTGTAGCTATTAACTAGTGCATAACATGGTGAACAAATTGTAATTATTGTCATACCTTATTTTATGAAGAGAAACACATTTAGACTCTTCCTAGCAAGACATTTATCACAAATGATTAAGATTTGATTAAATTCCACCAAATATTATATCAGCTATAGCTTCTATGGTCAAGACTCAGAGATTTTTATTAATGATGTTGTTAGTTTCTTTTCTGTTAGAATATTTTTAGTGGTTGATTTCGTTTTGAAATTTGAGATTTCGTATCACTTTTTGCATGCATGGCATCTGAATTATAAAATCTTATCTATTTTTAATGTGGAGCTAAATCTTTATAGTTTACATTGAATATTTTATTGTTTCCCTTCACTTAATTTACTTGAAAAATTAACCATATAGATAGATCTTAAGGAACCTTACAAGATGTAAATCTCCAAACTTAAAAATCTTAGTTGGAAAATCTTGAGACCAGAAAATTCTAGATCCTTAACTAAAAATCTTTGTTAAAAATACTTTTAGTGTAATTTATAAGCGTTCTTCCATACTAATATTTACAATTAGTTTTTTTTTACTGACAATCCATCATAAATCACAGTTAATATAACTTTTGAGATACTGAGAAAAGCTGAACAAACATATCATGGATAAGTTATAATTTGTGATTAAATAACTGCATAGAATTATTTTATAATACTTATATTCAGTTTGAAACCAAATTTGAATTGAAAATAATACTAAGATTGTTTTTACGAATTCAGTATTTATGTTTAAGATTTCAATCTGAAACATGAATCATAAAGTTTCAAACCATAGTCTAAACGGCCTTAAACATTTGACTAAGTCACTCAAACTCAAATTTCCCTTAAGATTATCAAAGGGTTAAGAATATATTTTAATTCATATTTCAAGAATGAATCTAGATCCTTTATTTTTAATTTGATCAAACTATTAAGAGTCATGACATTTGGCTGAAAATTAAGAGTCATGGCGATTCTTCTTAACTTAGTGATCCTGATCGTGGCGCTTTCCCCCTTTCCGAATTGAAGATTATACAATAATTCTAAATTTGTGTGAAGCCGCCTTCTCCCTTTCTGAATTGAAGATTAGACAATAATTTCAAATTTGTATGAAGTTTGTACCATATATTCAGCCCAAAACCAAATTTTAATTAAAAACAAATACCAAAATTACTTTTATGAATTCAGTATTTAAGTTTAAAATTTTAATCTTTAATAAAAAGATGAACCATGAAATTTCAAACTATGAGTCTAAATGGCCTTAAACATTCTATCAAGCCACCCAAACTCAAGTTTCCCTTAATATGATCAAAGAAAACCGGGCCTAGTTTTAAATTTCAACATCTTTAACCTAAAAATTGGTCAGTAGAAATGATTTCTGTAATAGCTTAGTTATGGTTAACCTTAAATGTCCACTTTTCCTGTGTTTGTCCTATTCTTCAGAGCACATCATGGTTACTCTGTCGCAATCAATTTCAATTCATGTTAATTTATCAATAATTTTAAATCTTTCAACACTGTTGTTATAGCTTAGCCTGATAATTAGTTAATTCAAGTTCTAGTTCATGTATTTATAATTTTCGGGTTAAATTCAACTAGAAATCAACCATGATGCACTATAGACATATTTTACTTTTTTTTACTTTTAGCTGCACTATGCTCACACAAGTGGATTATATCAAAACAAAAGGATATTTCATAAATTTGAATGTACATTCATTAACTTGAATGCACATTTCAAACAAATTACAGGATACTCTAATTTTGTACGTAAAATTGGTGAATCCTGCTGCTAAAAGCAAGACATTATTACATCTCATAAATTTGTCCCAAAAAAAAATAAAAATTAATAAACAGCAGCTTTTAGTCTCCTTCCCAACTCCTTCCTGCACACCAAAGAAAAACATTAAATGTCAGAACAACACCAACCAAATGTTATGTTTCATGTGCATTCCACATTGGAAATTGGTTAAAATAATGTTTTCGTTTTGTTTAATTAGTATTACCTCATGAGCTGCCTGTCAAAACCTGAAGCAGCCAACATTCCTCTATTCTCTTCAGCCCTTCTCAGGAGATATGGCATGACAGTCTGCACAGGTCCAAATGGCATATACTTGCTGACCTGAAACCCTGCATTGCTCAAACCAAAGGAAAGTGCCTCTGACATTCCATGCAGCTGTGCAAATTCAAGCTTGTGATTCACCTTTCCAATCCCCAACTCATGTGCTTTTGCAGCAGCCAGTTTCCCTACACACCATTGATTTACTCTTACATCAAATCCCTTAATTGTAATATTGTAAATTTGTTGACTTTTACGTTAATCATCATTTAAGTCATATCCATTGTAATTTCTGATTAATTGATAGTATAAAATTTATTATACCTGACTCAACATTATGAGTTGCAAGGACAACTCCTCCAGGGCCATTAGCGATCTTCTCAAGCATATAAGATGAACAATCATTGAAGCACTTGTGTGTGTCATCAATAGTGTCATGAATTGGTGATGCATGCCCCAAAGACTCAGCCAATTTGGTTTCACTTGACATATAAGCACCTCTGACTAGTTTGAACCCCATAGGGATTCCCATATTTTCTGCAGCTTCTGCTGCCAGCACCAACCTCTCCTTGGCATCCTTGAGGTAAGTCTGCATGGTCCCAAACACAATTGGAGTCTCATCTTTGTTGTGCAAGATGGCAGAGGAGTATGTGAAATAGTCAATAGCAGGTTGAACAGTGGTGTGTTCTGCATCAACCAATAAAGGAATGTTGGCTTGCACACACTTTTGGCAAAGCTCAACGAATCTTTGATAAGCAAGTTCAAGGTCACTCTCTTCCTCTGGAGTGAGAGGCTCAGGTCTGTTCCTTGTGTGATACAAAGGGCTTGACTCTGAGAAAATGGGGAAGCAATCTTTCTTCCATGGCAAACTGAAAGAAGGGTCCTTGTGTTGCCATCTAAGCAAGTCACTCATCCTTTCTAGGAGACTCATTGGACATATTGCAGTGATTTTCACGATAACAAAGCTCACCTGTCACATCAACACAAATTCATTTTCATTAGCGATCAAACATCGTGACACCACCCAACATAACAACACACCACTCTCCCACATGAAAAGAAAGAGAAAAGGCACAAGCAGCCACAGAATTTGCGTGGTCTACTAGTGCAGTTGTACCAAAGGGAAATCGACAAGGAAATCACGATGATTTTAGTAGTAGTAGTAGAAGTAGTCAAGTCTCGTTGCAAGCTGGTGTTGGAGATAAAACAACACTCCACCCTACCCCATTCTCACGCACTGTCCACCAATGAAATCATCAATCTCTGTCCCTCTTCCTAGCTAGTAACATCCATTTAACAGTAGTAGTACTACATTTCTTTCATTTCTATTCCATGTATTTGTCAACATCAACGCTCCAACTTTCAAAGGTAGGTGGGTGGGTCCACGACTGATGGTGATCAATCACCAATGATTTTCGCATCTAAACCAAGCCACCCTCTCTTTTTCTCATCCCAACCATGCCATCATTAAGTCAGTCACTCCCACCGATCCATCGCACAATTCTTTGCCGTCTGTCACATGCAAAAACCCAAGAACAAACAAACAAAAACAGCAGAAAAACATTTTTTTCTTATCACATGCACACCAAATTTTCATTCCTCCAAAATTTCATACACTGTCAAACAAACAATCATGTATAAAACTGGACTAATGAAAACTCTGTGCTTATCATATAATCAAAAAACCACCATATATATCTACGTTCTCAATCATTTTTCACCTTAAAAAAATGTCTGGACATCAGTGACAGATCAAAAACTATCATGTCAACAAATCAACACACGTGAAAATAAAGATTTTACTATCTGTCACATGATTGAGAAATTTTTGTTATATATCAGATAAAAAATAATTAAGATTACAAAAATATACATGGGGATCTTTGATCATATAATAATTTTTGTAAAAAAACGATTTTTGACGAAAAAAAGTAAGCAACAAGAGGGAAAGGATGAGAATTATGAAGAAGGGGTTACCGAAGAAGGGGGGAGCGATCTGCTGACATCGATGGAGCGAAGGAAACCTTGGAAATTGCGGTCACAGGCTTGGTTGTCGTGGGCGTCTTCGACGCCATAGACAAGCATACCACGAAGGCCAGCACGGTTGAGTGCTCGGATGCTTGTGGCGGCGGTGGCGGCGTCTTCGCCGGCACAAAAGTGGCTGTAAAAAGTGCTACGTATGGCGGCGGTGAGAACATCACTGACGCCATGCATGTGCATGAGATTGGACGTCATGAGCCAAGTGCCGAAATCGACCATAGGCTCAAGAGCGGTGGCATGGAGGACGGCTGAGGAACGGAGGAGGTTTCCGGTGGGGACGTGGGAGAAGAGCTTCTCGATGTCGTGGAAGTTAAGGTCGGCGGCGACGTTGGGGCGGAGTACGGCGGCAGAGGAAGGCGGAGGAGGAGGGAGAGAAGGAGAGAGAGTTTGGGAGAGAGGAGGGTGTGTGGAATTGAGTGGCTTTGTGGCAGTGTTGTAACGGAGGTTCCTTAGGATTCTTGGAGGGATAACACGAGTGGCCATGTAACAACGTAAGAAGATTATTTTACGTTGTTGTTTTATTGGTTTGTGTTAACCCTTTGGTTATGGTTCCTCTCTCTCTCTCTTTCTTCAGGGACCTAAAATTGCTGTGAGATGCAAAAATGTTACTTTGTTAGCAACACTATGATGGGGGTTTTATAGGTCTAATCCATGCACGTGGTGTAATTTCATGAATGCATGTTATTCTTCAACTTGGTCTTTGTTTCCTTCATTATAGGTAGGTCTTATTGGTTTTAATGCAAATCATCATGTACTGGTTTTTCATTTTGTTTAGTCTCATTTGCTCAGCGTGACTTCAGGGATGCTACTTCTAAGGTTCAAATTTCTCATACATTTTCGTGCTTACACTCATCTTACGTGGATACACACCATTAATTAACTAATACTAATCCTAATCATGTTTTGGATGAGTGATTTGTGTTAACTGATGTTGTTTTTTAGCTTAGATGCATCTTGGGGTTATAATTTAAACATCTAAAAATAACACTCCGATTTTGTCTGTTTCTGTTAATGTATTCATGACTGTTTGTTTTTTATACAATTTATACACGTATACAAATGGTAATTTACTCGAAATTAATTAATGCTTAATTTTGATAATGTTAGGTTTGTGCCAAACTAGCTAGTGTTGCATCTAGCCTTGCCAGAAAATTTTATTGAACTTCTGAAAATGTATAGGGTCGTTGTCATTGAGTAAGGCTTAAAAAAAATTGGAATTTTTGAAAATCCAAATCTGAACTGCATCATTTTTATATACTGGAATTGAAATCTATTTCCACTTCTTATTTTTAAAACAATTTGAATTTTTAAACATTAGTTTTAAAACCAATTTTTAGTTTAAAATCAATTTTAAATATTTAAATTAAAAAATAATTTTTAAAAGCCATTTGTTATATAAATTAAACCAAATAATAATAATTATTTGATAAATAATATTAAATTAATAAAAATAAATATATTTTTCTCTTTGAAAATATTATTTTTTTAAATATCCAAATCCAAATAAAACACTTAATTGAATTTTATAAAAAGGAAACAGAATTCATTAAAGATTTTATAAAACCAAATCAATACAGTTACGGGTAAATTTAGAAAACTGAATATTTTTGCCCACCCTTATCATTGAGTACCAAATTAAATTTTCCGACATCAGAAAAAAAAATAAATTTATTTCCTAGTTTTTCAAGTTTAGTTGATCTTTTACATAACATTTGCTGGAAGGAAAATTTACTAGTGTCTCTATATGGATCAGATTTTCTAGTTGCAGTTTTTTAGATTTCTACAAAAATTTGGAATTTCCACAGTTGAGGCATCTATATCTTCCCAATTTATATTTGAATTGATAGAGTAGTTTGTTGGTTTAATTGCTTCATTTCTTCCAATTAATGTATGATGCCAAAATATAGACTAATTATAACTTTATCAAGCACACCATGCTTGCATGTGATTTCTTTACTTTTCGGCTATGGTCACTAAATTCCAACTTAGAGACTGCAACACTTTTGGCCTTTTCCACTTTTTATATATTCAGTCACTTAATAATCAAGGGGACCACTTGAACTGATAAGAGTGTACACTAACTAATTAAGTGTTTTCTGGTTAGGAGAAATGATTTTTAATACTAATTTGAGGGTAAATTTTCTAACAATGAAGTAACTCACATAAAGTATAAACCATAAGTTAAAGGGAAAATAAAAAAGTTCATATCAATGATCAGCTTATTTAGGAAGAAAGTAACAAGACTAATATATAGTAGAGGACAGTTGTATGGTGAACTGTGACAGTGCACAATTGTTTATTTCTTTGTTGTGGCATGTAGTCTACTAGTTGAGAAGTTGTGTAAAATTAAAATTATTAACAGCCTTAATTATTATGGCTTTCTTTAGTAACTGCATTAATTTCTGATATAAATAGAATATCAAATTCAGCCTCTATTTTACAGGTTGGAAAACTGTTAGGTTTGTAGTTTGTGGTTGAGAACGACCATGCAAGTTGGTTTTAACACTTAAACTTCGGCTTCATTATAGCTTCATTATAGTTGTTTTGGAGTGAAACTCTATCTCAGACTAATTTGTTCGGTAACAAGTGGAACTTATCAACTGAACATATGAATCACTGAATAAATTCCTTGTTATTTTTTTGTGCCGCATCATATTTTCTTCTTTTTCCTTTTTTTTATTTCATTTTTTTTGTCTCTTTGTACTCTCTTGTAACTGCTGTTTTCTTTTATCCTTTTCCTTGTGTATACTTGATCCTTATATATAGCTACAGTGCAGTTTATGAAAATTGAAAGAAAAATAAACTACAAATGTAAAAAATTTCACTGTAAAAATATTATATTTTAGCTAATTTAGGATAGTAGAGAAACTAGCTACTCATGGTTGGAACCAGCAGCTAGAAGAACAATTTTTTAATACTCTTAGATACATATTTCCTTACTTGTGCATGGCATTCTCAATTTGGTAGCTTTGAAAATACTAGTTAACGCATGTTAAAATAAATCAAAGCTATTAAAATTATTGTTATTAAAATAAATATCTTTGAATTTTGATAACTACGAGTGATTAAATTCTAGACCAGATTTGTAGAAACAAATTAAAAACTACCGTGTGAAGATTTTATTTGATTTTTGTTTTACAGCAGCAGAATCAATTTTTTTTACGCCTCTGATCTCATTTTCTAAGTCTCCAATGTCATCTTCAAAACCAAATAATTATAATTATTAACTTCCATGCCCCTCAAACGTGATTTTTTTCTCCTTCTCAACAAGTTTCTAAACGTGCAAATTATATATCTAGAGTAACTATGCACATCTGATATCCTGCATATAAAAGCAATAGAGAAAAAGCTATGTATTACTATTCTCCAATGTTAACAACCAAAAATATCACCAAAAAGTGGTACTAAGCACAGTGTATATGCTATCACACTATATTAGCCAATTGACAGTAATGTTTCCGAGCCATATGAACAATGGGAATTGAGCCAAAGCAATGAAGAGCAAGAGATAGTGGTGTCTGCTTGAATCATAACTCCTGACTTCTGCAAAAAGGACTCTCTTCATTGTTTTCACCAAGAACACTGCCATACATAAGCAGGTCCATAGCATCAGAAAGTAGTAGGAGTAACTCCATATCATTCTTCCAGAAACAGCCAAACACAGGCCAGCAAAAGTGTACCCTGCGTATGCTATAATGTCCAATAGAGCTGCTTCCCCACTTCCCAATGAAAGTAAAGTAACTTTAAGCAGTGCTGTTTGCATAAACCAACCAACCAATCCCTTGATGAATAACCAGTTCAAAGCTTCAGGACTAAACCTGACCACAACAAATACAGCATGTTTAAGAAACAGTTGCAAACTAGAAAGGATGTGAAGATGGAGCAAAAATGAACATGATATACCAAACTAAATTCTCAGTGAAAGTTGCGAAAATCCAGCTAAGAAATTATCAAAATAACAATAACGAAGATGAAATTAGCAATCTCCATATTATTTGAATTTCAACTAAGTTTTATATATTTTAGTTAACACAAGAAAAAAGATCATTTTTGTGTATGGAATTCTGGCATAAGGATTTTAAAGCCTTCAGCTCCACAACTACAACCACAACAACCAATGTCTGTGATGTATTTCCCCCAAGGCTTTTATCGTGATAGCATCAGAAAGAGGAAAATGATTTTATCTATTTATTTACAGTTTTCTCCAGAGCTTGATTAAGGACAGTACAGCAAATTACATTTTCATGATCCTTAAGTCACTTTAGCAAAGGCCATTCTCAAGAACATGTAAAAGAACTGACACAGTATACAAGCAAAAATGAGCACAAGCAGGGACCATGTGGCTGACTATAAATTTGACAAAAATAAATATAGTCACTCCGATACTATACCATAGAATTAAGATTAAGATATACTGTAATTACTTCCCACGAAGACCCAATGAGATTCCAGCAAGAACAACATAGGTACCAAATGCCATTAATGGAATGCAACAAATGTTATGAAGGCGAAAGAAGCGTTTTTTGATCACCAAGTGACTCAAAGGTGATCATTCTATAATTTTTTTCATAGTCAAAAGTAGCCCCTGCATGACCATTCTATCACATATATCCACGTCTTGACTTACAAAGTAAACAAAACATAAGAAGACGTATAACAATGTACTATGTCAGCAGCAAAAATTTACCTGAACTTTGACCTAGGATAAGTTATACAATATTGTATTGTAATAAAATAATAATGAAATGGACGTTGATTATGTCTGTGTACACGTATATATGCGTAATCGCAAAACTCAGTGTAACACGTCAACATTAAATAACAGGCTATTATCATCACCATTTCCCCAATATTAGAAGAGTGACAGATATACAAACGTGGAAGCGCATGGAGAACGTATGACATATATTGTACTAATGAAATATTGTAAATATTATATTTACTCCTTTACACGATTCCATTACAAAAAAAACTATACTGTTCTTTTCCATTCTTTTCCATCACCAAGTGACTCAAGGTGATCATTCTATAATTTTTTTTCATAGTCAAAAGTGGCCCTGCATGACCATTCTTTTTCAGTATATCACATGTATCCACGTCTTGACATAGCAGTTACAAAGTATAACAATGTGCTATGTCAGCAGCAAAAGATTGATTTCCCTCAACTGAGATAAGTTATACAATAAACGTAATAAAATAATAATGAAATGGACGTTGTTGTATGCTGTGTTTATACAGAATCTCAAAACTTAACGTCAACATTAAATAACAGGCGTGTCATATATTATATCACATAGTGATTATCAGTCTTAGAAGAGTGGCAGACATAAAAAACCATAGAATTAAGATTAAGGAAATATTGTACTTACTTCCCACGAAGTCCCAATGAGATTCCAGCAAGAACAACATAGGTACCAAATGCCATTAATGGAATGTACAAGTCAGGAGCATTTATATCATAAACTGGTGGTTTATAAGAGAGCCTACCTCCCACCGGTTCAGTAATTCTTGTCCAATGACCCTAAACACGAGAAGAAAAGGATAAGGGCAAGCAAGAAGATAAAATAAGATAATGAAATGAAAATTCAACTACATGAATGTGAAAAACAGTGACATTTTTGCTGCTTACCCGGTGCAGGAATGGGAACAAAACGACCTTTAATTTGTTCTTAACGTATTGGTCATTCACTTGGAAGTAGTATTGGGGATCAGAGAAATATCGGCTTATCTGTTGTTGAAAAGAGAAGAAATATTTAAAAAATTAGAGAAACAGAAACAGATCAAATATTGTCAACCAAGAATCAGCATGTTAGATTAAATGATTTAATGAAGAAAAAAAGTGATAGAACAATACACACATTGCTTTGGACGTACTCAGAGCTTGATCCTAATATCTTTTCTCCATAAGCACCCAATCCACCTCGAATGAGTCCTGAACCAGCAGCATTAAATGCATTCCCAAACAGATTAGGTTGTGTGTTTGTTGGAGGTTGAGGATGATGCTGCGGTACCCCTGGTGGCATCCCAATTCCAACATTATTATACATTCTTCCTGCCACACAAAAGACATATAATCAATCATAATTCAGAAATAACATTCTTTCGGTCCTATTCAACCCAAGGTTTCAAAAAACGGTCCATGATCATGATTTCAGCCACAACATCAAGGTTTTGGGGCTCTTTGGCAACCTCAATTTCCTGCAATGTCAAGAATTTCGACAAAATCTCAACTGCAACCGCAATTTAAAACCTTGATTGGACCTAAGGAGATATGAAAAATGGAAGTGGGGGATTGAAGTTAAACCTCACCACAGAGTACCAGACATAACTATTTGATTCCATATGGTCTAATCAGAAACAACTTAAATAGGCAAAATCAACAAAATACAGACAAATAAAAGCTCACACCACATGAAGAAATCACCAAACTAAAACACAATCATCACATGAAGAAATCATCAAACTAAAACACAATCATCACGTCACAGTATGACTAATTTCATTGAAAATGACCACTAGCTTGTTCATACTATAAACCATGTCCCACCCTAGCCTCATGTTTATTATATTTACCCAGTGCTCCACGAGGATTCAAGAAAGAACAAAACGAACTTCTAATTAATTCTCTAATATATATACACAAGCATAAGCAAGGTAGAGAAAATGAGAATTCTTAATACCCGTATATGATCAAACGGATCTTAACGAGCACGTTAAGCAATCATGAAAAAATGAGATGAACAGAAGTAGAAATAAGAAAAGTTCGTTTTAAATCACAGCATAGGAGTGAAGAATCCCAAATCAGGGAATAACCCAACAACAAAGCGACATGAGAGAGTGAAAATTTCAAAACTTTAAAGCAAACAAAGGCAGGTGAAAAAAGAGAGCAATTTATGATTGAGACCCGAAAAATAATTTAAAAAAAAATGCCATGAAGGGGAAAGAAGGAACCTTAGTGGAGAGAGAAGAAAAAATCAAAAAATCACAAACAACGTTGTTGGAAGATGAATCGAAGAAGGAATGAAGATCTCGTACACACTGAAAGTGAAACGATTAAGCAAACTCAACTGAACCAAATCAAATCAAATTCAAAGCAATTTTTTTTTTTCTTCCCTTTCTAAATACGCACCGTTCTGCTGCCTCCTTCTCCAAGACAAAAAAAAAAAAAAAAAAAAAAAAAAAAAAATGTTCTTTTTTATGGAATGAGTTAAGGAAACAATAATATATGATGAAAACAAAGAATCAATTATAAATAGTAATTTAAGTTAATTTATTAATTTGTATGAAATTATTTTTAAATTTATATTAAAAATAGTATTTATTAATGATATATTGAAAAACTAAACTTATAATAATTTTAAATTATTAAATTTATTTTATTAATAATTTTCAAAATAGTTATTATAAAATTTGATAAATTTATTATATATAAAAACCATAAAGTAGATAATTCGATATAAAAAAGTTATATGTACAATTTAATTAAACTCACAGGCATATTACTAAACTTTCTTTTTATAAATAAATAATATATTGATTTTAGAAAATGGATTTAATAAAAAAAGTAAATAATAAGTTTGATAAATATAAGAGAATTATATTTATGAATTTACATATGGCAACTTTCTAATAATTATTTAATATTTTTTTATTTTTTTTATCAAAATAAATATGTGTAGAGACTCAAACTTATTTATTTATTTATTTATAATTCAGTTAATTCAACAAACTTTTTTTCTTTATTTTAACACATAATTTCAAAAATACAAACATCATATGTATTTTTTTATTTTTATTTTTTTGCTTTTGAAATTAGAATTCCAGTGCATGAGCACCATTTTCATGAATAGAGCTTAGATCAAACTTCTCATATTGTAATCCTGAAAATATTCAATGAAATTATAAGACTTAAATGTTCATTCAAATTATGCAACATATATTTTTTAATAAACTTATTAGTAAAGAATTAAAGATAATAGAAATTTATTTAAATTTTATTCTTTTCGAGTTGACCTTTTTAAGAGTTCGATTATAAAATTTTAATAAACTGTTCTATAAATCATCATTTTTTAATCAGTCTATAAATCGTTATAATCAATTTTCTCAGAAATAAAAAAAATTATTAAAAAAAAAAAAGACAAACTATTAATTTTCTTTTAATAAACTACTACAAACAGACAAAAGAGAAGTTTTTATAACTTATAAATAAATAAAAATAAAAACAAAGCTTCTGTCCTAAAAAATAATTAAAAAATATATATAATTCTATTATTTTGACAGCTAAATAAATATAATTTATAAAAGTTGAATATATCATTTTCTGCATTTTCACTCTCCATTGATGCAGTGAAGCAACCTCGTTAGTCGAAGCAGGTAATGAATGAAACCACCTTAACCAACAATACTTCACTGTTTTTGTTGTTTTATTAGACTACTTGCTTCTTCTTCATGAATTAATTTCTCAAAGAATTGCTTCATAAAAACCACTTTTTTTTTTAATGTGATTATCTGTGGTTTATTGAATTGCATGATCCAGCCCCAATTTTCGCTATTTGTCATTTTCTGAACTCCTCAAGTTTTGAGCTTTATCTTCGTTCTTGTTAGATTAGATGGTTAGAATAGGAAGCAATTGTTTGTGTTGTATTGCTGAACTATATCCACACTTCACTTTTCATTTGCTTTTGTATTATTTTTGAAATATCCC
Organism: Hylodesmum podocarpum; assembly: GCA_026586105.1. Lineage (NCBI taxonomy): Eukaryota > Viridiplantae > Streptophyta > Magnoliopsida > Fabales > Fabaceae > Hylodesmum > Hylodesmum podocarpum. Next base: position 63,611 of record JALJEV010000014.1, on the reverse strand, counting down.
AATATGAATTGTAATTGGTCTCTCAAATGCATATTTAGGACTGTGTTTCTGCTAAGTTTTTTCTCAATTAATGTCTTGGGTTGCATTGGACTATGTTCATTCACAATATAAGAAGGTCTTGATTTCAATGGATGTGGGAGGTATAAAGTTTTTAAGGTAATGATCAATTCCCTTGCATATTTTGACACACCTTGTGTTTTGGATGTGATTAGTCTAGCTGTCAGATTGTTGCTTCATAGTTTTAGCAGACAAACATTTCTTTGTTATTTCATGAAGGCCCTGGAGTAATTATAAAGATCAGGCCCCTAAAAAATGAAGCAAGGCACAAGCCATGGGGAAGATGGGGAGTGAGAGAGGTTTGCGGAGAGAAGAGAGAATTAATTTTGTGTGTCTCTTTGTTGGCGGTAATGTGAGGTAGGGAAAGGTTGTTTTCTTTCCATGGAAATGGTGTGTTTGGATTAGAGTTTTGTTGAATGTAACTCACATTTTTTTCTTCAATCTATTAGTAATTTTACTTCTATGTTTTGTGCATTAGAAAATGCAAATGGCCGTTTGATGATGCTGAAACAGCAATCTAAACATGTACATAATAGACTTTGACATTTTCAGCCTCCTAAATTGAGGGCCCTGTTCAATAAATGGTCTAATTGATGGACCTTTGTTCCATCATGATTCATTGGCATTGGTGATTTTAGTAAATTTAAGTCACATTATCTCTTTTAGTATTGCCTTGAAAATCCAAACTACTTGATAAATGCCTAATCATGATTTTATTCTGCTGCTTGGAGTTGCAACTGTCAAGATGTTTTTGCTACCAATTTTAATTGATTTTCCTGCAGTGCTTATTAACTTCTTGTTATGTTCAAAATTTTCATTTATGATCTGATCTTCTGAAAGTATTATTCGTCTCAAACTTCAAAGTGTGAAGTACTTCCATCTTTCAATGAATCATTTGAGTAATGTAATTATCACCTTGTACTTGCCAGTTTTCTCTTCTAAGGAATGAGTCATTTGCAAGGATCTTCTTCACTTAAACGGAAACGACAAGACTTGGCATTAGTGCCTGGATCTTTGACAGATGGAGAACGTATATTGTATAATCTCATACATAGCAAGAAAGACATGGGAATCTGGACAGGAGATATGAAACGAGAAACAAACCTGCCTGACAATGTAGTAAAAAAATCCCTTAAGTTGCTTCAATCCAAGAATATGATAAAGGAGGTTGTTAACATTCAAAACAAAGGGAGAAAGCACTATATGGCAGCAGAGTTTGAACCTTCCAAGGAAATCACTGGTGGGGATTGGTATACTCAAGGGTGTCTCGATACAGATTTCATAAACCTTGTAAAGGACGTGTGCTTGAAGTACATTTTCCGGCAGAAAGTTGCCACACGTGATGGAGTTTCAGAGTGGAGCAGAAAGAGTGGTGTCTTCACTGTTGAAGTTACAACACAGCAAATAGATGAGATTCTGCGAGCTTTGGTTTTGGATGATGAGATCGAAGAGGTGAAGAGCACTGGATTTGGGGATTTTTCATCAGTTCCTGTTGGGAGAATTTGTTACAGATGCAAAAGCAAAGGTGGTAATAGAGGAGAACAGAAACCTGGTATCATGGCTTCCATTCCATGTGGAGTTTGTCCACGAATCAACAACTGCACACCAGATGGCATTATCTCCCCAAGAACTTGTGTCTATTATCAGAAATGGTTGGACTTCTGAATGGTTCAGAAACAATTACATGACCCTCCAAGTTTTCACTCTCATCTTGCAGCTGTTGTGTCTGTATTGTAAACCTATGTATCAAAGCTCCTGAACTAAAATCAAAGCCGTCAGTGTAGTTTAAAAAGTTTGATGATCCAGGATCTCCTTTCGTCAATAGTCCTGGTCGGCGGTGTCATCCTCATTAGAGTAACCTGTCCTTGCTACAATCTTGCACAGCCATGAAAAATAAAAAGGAATGAAAAGTGAAAGATATTCAATCTGTTTATAAAACAGCATATTAAAGATGTATTTTATCTCTGTAGATTTGTGTTGCTTTAGAATGTACTGTATTAATTGTACATAATCTTATGTTGGACTTATTTGGTTTGCCATGAGATTGATAATGTCACTTCACATTCCTAGTGAGTACCTTGGCCAGTCTAAGTTGATCATATCAGTGAATCAATCTTTGCAAGGCTTCTGAGATTTATCTTCTGTTAAATGAAAACAAATCAATGAAAAGTAGGCAGAGATAGGTAAAAGTACTGTGATAAAGGCTTTTTACAATTCTTTCAGGACCAAACTTTAAAAACTGAAATCATTAGTTGCATATTTTTCTATTTCTAGTTCACATTAGTTCATGCTTATGAAGTTATAAGGGATATTTATTCAACACTATCCATATGTTTGGAAGAGATAAAAGTAAGAAGAAAGAAATTAGATAGAAAAGAAAAAACAATGATATTGTTTTTTTTTAGTCTGGTTAGCAAATGGAAAGAAAACACAAAATTTATTGATTTTAAGAGACAAAAATTTAAAATTTTATTTCTTTCAATTTTTCTTCAAAATTTTCATCCCACACTTTCCTTCCATGCAACCAATTGAACTAAACATAGCATATGTTCTAGCATATTATAGTTTCGGAAGTAATGTGTGTTTATTTTGTTTACTAGAACTGTTATTCATCTTTCTGTCGATTTTTATTTTTACAATGATCCATTTTTTATTCACTTAATAGCTATTATAGAAGAAAAATATACACTACCATGTTTTGTTGGTCAAGCAATGAGAAGTTTGTGTTTCTGTAAGTTTAATTTCAACTTCAAATTTTGTGAATACGATAAGTGTTTTGGATGAGCATTTTAGCATTTGTAAAATTGATTTTAAATAAAATTGATTTTGATTAAAATTAATTTTGAAATTATATAATTTATTTAAATATTTTCACTACAAAAGTAAATTAGTTGTAAGACTCAACATAAAATTTAGGATTTATTAAGATTTTTTCTCCCATTAAGTGAGTCTCTCAACTTAACCGGAATAATCAGGATTAATTCAGAGTAGTCGAAGCTTCATTTCTTAGAATCATTAACCCCAAAAAATAAAAAATAAGATTTTGTTTCTTATTTGAAAACATCTTGGAGTTGCACCAAAAATATTTTGGTTTGAGACTGTTTAACCCTTAACAATTTAGCAACATTTCTTCAGCTAATCAAATGTTTAAATATTTTCTATTTTCTTTTTTTGATTAAATTGCATTTTAACATATGATAAGATGTGTTTAAACTTTGTTTTTGAAGTCCTAAAGACTTTGTTAACCTTAATTAAGAATGAAGTTTATGTACTAATTAACTGACATAGCATAAGATACACTTTTTTCTCTTTTAATTTTTTTAATACCATAGGTGATTTCTCTTTTTAGAACGAGCCATGATGGATCCGTTCCAACTAATCTAAGTTTTAGGCTTCAAAATAGTAGTGATTTCAATTTTAACAGTCAAATTCACAAGAAAATAGAAACAGAAAGTGCCTGGTCATAAGGCCAAAATCTTCTCAACAAATTGTGCAAATCATAACATGTGTCACCAAGATGATTAACTTGAGCCACTATATATATGCATTCCACAATAATGAGTAACACACTTGCATTTCACATTAACTAGTACTTCTTAAGTTAAATTCTTCCTTTTCAAGACCAAACACAGGCAAACCAAAAATGGATCAAAACCAGAATGCTAGCTATCAAGCTGGACAAACCGCAGGACAAGCTAAGGTGAGTTTTAGTACTTACACTAAAGTATTCAATACACTCATGCCCTTTTAATTTTTGCACATCATTCTCAATTATAGTGGCATATGATAATTGGAAATTTTGTTATTGCTGATTCAGGAGAAGGCAGGCAGCATGATGGACAGTGCTAGCAATGCTGCTCAATCTGCCAAAGAATCCTGCCAAGAGGTTTGATACTTTATGTGAACAATTTTGACATGTTTATTCAACTTATTTATTGAAAAAATTTCTACTTTTTTTATTTTTACAACCTCACACATGAATGGCAATGTAATATTTCTCAAGATTAGAGAAGGGTAAGTGTAAAATATAAAAGATGGTATCAGTATAACATTTTTTAAAATATGTAAGAGGTTTTGTCTAAAGAAATAGGAATGTTTATAAAATCTAACAAAAATATATGACTATCAGTATAATTTACTCTTTAAGTTTGAGCAATGTGATTTAAATTGTATAGAACAATGTTGAAATTATGGAGAATTTTGGTGAGTGATGAAAGTGTTTTGGTGTTGTAGGCTGGGCAGCAAATGCAGGAAAAGGCACACCAAGCTGCTGATGCTGTCAAGGATGCAGTTGGAGCTAACAAATGAATCTGATGATGGAGACCTCTCTTGAGTGGCTATTTATGTTTTTCAATTTTTGGATTTTGGATTTTATGCATTTATTTGCTTTTGGTATCATTTTGCTTTTAGCAAAATTTTCCACTTGTTAGTACTATATCATATGCAATCAATTTTGCATTTTCAATAAAAAATAAACTTCTCAGTGCAATTTCTTGATGTTCAGAGAATACAAGCTTTATATTCTATCAAACTCTACTCCAATGTTATAAATGAGAGATTGCATATTTTATCCCAAATATATGTCAAGAAATTATTTATTTGCAAAGCACTAACTGTTTAAATGGTAATATATGTGATGAAATAACAAACGGATAGGATCTTCAATCACATACATCATAAAAAATCAATTGATATGATAATATTCAATTCAATAAAAACAAATTTGCTATGAGTCAATCTCTTAGATAGATATAAAAAGTTTAAGAAATTAATCTCTATCTTTTAATCAAAGATGTCTTAAATATAGAAAAATTCACGATTATTATTATTGGGAGATTTATAGAAACTAAAATGTCACAATTATGTGTGAAGACAGAATTAAACAAAACCTTAAATTTGTCACATATATTTGTATAATATTTACTTAATATGTTTTGTTCAACAAGTTAAATAGTTAATATTCGTAAGTTTTTAAATTTAAATCCTACAAAAGCTTTTTTTTTAATATTTGATGTGTTTGCATTTAATAGAGTGTTGGTTACTTAGATAATTAACACCTAATTTACATATTATACATGCATTTATAAATGTAGCTATGTAAAATATTAAAAGTAAACAGATTTTAATTTAATGGATAGAAAATTATTTTAATTTTAACCAAAAAAATTTAAAATATAAAATATAATTATTTAATATTTAATTTCAAACTTATTAAAAAAACTAATTTAATTGTAAAAAATGTTTTATCAATCTTTTGAAAATATGCTATCAGGTTTACTATTGTTAGAAGATATTTGTACTGATTAAATAATTTAGGTAACTTTTTTAAGGAATAGCTCATTAAAAAATATAATATAATTTGTGACATAATCATTTAAAATAAAATTATTTTTTAAGAATATAAAAACATTAGGGACTTGAATTGGGCTTGGGCCTAAGACAGCCCTTAATGGATTAAATATTGATTTTATATTATTTTATTTGATGTAAATGAAGATTTTAAAATATACATGTTGAAAAAAAAATGTCATTATCTCAAAAACTAAAAGGAGTATTCATAGATATTGTTTCCCTTTAAACATGATGGCTCGATCTTATTATATAAAAATGATTGCTAATAGCAACAATTTATAACATGATTGGTAATTAATTTTATTTCTTGGATATAATATGTGGTCAAAGATTTTCTTGGGATTGAAGAATACACGGTTAAAAACAATGGGATTATTAATATAATTAAATTTTTGTAATGATTTTTTCACCTGTTTTAAAATGATAATTATCTTTAGTAAAATACTTTTTTATTTAATTTTTCACTTTACTAGGTTAAAATCTTTATATAATTTAAACTAAATTGATTAAAACTATACTATTACTAATTTTTATAATATAAATTCTTTTTTGAGATGAGTTCTTTTTTAAGCAAACTGTTTTTATTTTATAAAATAAACAAGAGTCAATAAAACTTCAAGTTTTATTTATCACAATCTTTGTACACATTACATTGAATCCATAATTAATAATAATATATTAATGGATCAGGTTTATGGAAGTTTTGGATAAAAAAAAAAAGGTATAGGGAGCGATCAATTAGTTTAACTTTTTTTTTGTGTGACAATAACTAAATATGACCATTGATTTAATAATTATAAAAATAATATTTTTAATTCGCATTTAATTTGAATACATTAATAATATACTTTTTCAACTTTACAATTAAGTTGAATATTAGTATATAATTCTTTACCAAAAAAATATTCAACCGTATGAAAAAATATTACTATATAATTAAAAATTATTAATTCTTTGATTCCTATATTTAAAGCAATTTATAATTAATCAACAATAAAAATTCTTAATTATGATAATGTATCAAAATTAACTTTTTTTCAAGACAGTATCAAATTTAACTTGTTTCAATCATGATTAGATTAGATTTGATGATAAAATAAATCTTTGCTCACAGTATATTATGCTAATTAATTTCCTTATCAAAACTGGCTTGTCACTTGAACCACTAATTTTGCCATCATAGTTAGTGTATAGAAAATATTCCATTAATTAATAAAAGATTAAATTCGGATTTATACTATGATTTGATTGAGAGAATAAAGGTTGAAGAATAAAGTGAGCTTGTAAAAGTGATTTAATTAATATTTGATATATCAAATAAATAAATAAAATTTGATTTAATTGGGTTGAGTCTTAATTCTTCCATCTTCATCCTTACGCACTCTTCTTCTCTCTGGATCGCTGCCATTCATTCATCAACCTTCCAAGGTTACATTTTTTCTTTTAAATATTATTTCCCATTTTCGTTTTTCTTATTAATTTATTGCAAATTTGTTTCTTTGCATGCTTACTACGCTGAGTTCACAAATGGGAGATCCATGCAATTGCACATATTAATGTTTGAAACGAATTTTGAGACTGCACCCAAGTTTTCAATTTGAATATTGAACACAAAACTGAAACAAAGTTTCAATTTTGTGGATGGCTTTATCTTTTTGGTTTGTATTTTATCTATGTTTTTCTATAGCATATTTTTCAGTTTTTTCTTTTTTTCTTCACATTTGAAAGGAAAAAAGTCATGGTTTTGTTTAATGTTATTGGTAGTGTCTTTGTAAGTGGTGAAGCCAAATTGATCAGTGATAAGATGTTTGTGTGTATGATCCTTGTTATTATGGTGGCAGGGATTTGGTAGTGAAGGCCTCATTAGAGTGATTTGTTATTTGCTGCTTAACCCTACTATTTATAACCTGAGAGGGAAACAAGAAAACTAGGAGTAGAATGAGGACTTCAGAGGTGCCAAAGAAAAGAGTGGCATTTGTGCTGATTGATGGTTTGGCTGATGTGTCACTGCCAAGGTTTGGAAACAAGACTCCTCTTCAGGCAGCAAAACTGCCCAACTTGGATGCCATTGCATCTGCTGGAGTTAATGGACTAATGGACCCTGTTGAGGTTGGCTTAGCTTGTGGAAGTGACACTGCTCATCTTTCCTTGTTGGGTTATGATCCTAGAGTTTATTATCGTGGTCGAGGAGCCTTTGAATCCATGGGGGCAGGATTGGCCATGTCACCTGGTGATATTGCTTTTAAGGTCAGTGCAGATTGCAGAACCCTATTTTCATATTTTTTGCTTGCTAAGATTACTTTTGGTTCGAGCTGTTATACTTTATTTCAAGTAACTAATGCATGGTATAGAAGCTATACCCTTCTTAGATAGTTTAGGGTAGTGGATTGCTTTGGTTGAAAGTTTGGTGGAAGATTGAAATTAAACTAGCCTAGATTTCTGCCAGAAGATGATTAACTCTTCTTATATTCTCAGTAATTCATGTTGGAGACTATTTGACACTAGTTTCTTTTGTAATTAAAAAGTTAATTGTGGCTTCTGTTGGAATATTATGGTGCTTGCAATCCTCTAAATTCTTAGGAAAGATGGAAATCCTTAGAAGTCTAACTTTTTATGTTAATGATACTTCAACAGCTATAATCTTTTTGGTACTTAGTGGCACTTCATGTCTTTCTGAAATTAATTCAGGGGAGACTTCAATAGTCAGAACTTTTGCAGCTTTATTGCAATGTTTTACCCATGCAACTTTGTTGGTTAGAGCTAAATTCGTTACATAGATTGTTCTTTCTTTTGATGTTATGTTGTATTATTACTTCTTACCCTTACTTTTCTGGAAGGGATATATCTCAAAGTTTGTTCTGCGTTGTTTATGTTAGCCACTTGATAAATGTTTTCCTGCAGTCAAACTTTGCAACTCTCGATGAGAAAATTGGAGTAGTCACCAGTAGGAGAGCTGACAGGCATTTCGAAGAAGAAGGCCCCATACTTTGTGCTGCCCTGGATGGAATGAAGCTGCCATCTTTCCCTCAATATGAAGTCAGAGTCAGGTGAAGATGCCTAAGGTTGCTATATTATATAAGATTGTTAATGTAGGTAACCACTTATAACGAGTAATGTTAAGTTTTTAAGGTTTAGTTGTTGAGCTTTTTTGTATCTGGCTTGAAGATTGCTTTCCAAAATTTTGAAATTCAGCACTCAAGTAAAATTGACTAATAAATGTTTACTAGTTTGGGGACTCGAGATTTATGCAGAGGTAAATTAATGATTCTTATCTACCAAAAGACTTGACAGTTCTTTATGTTTTGGCTATTCTTTTATTAGGTATGCAACAGAACATAGATGTGGAGTGGTTGTTAAAGGACCAAATTTGAGTGGAAATATATCAGGAACAGACCCATTAAAGGACAATCGCTTACTTTTGAAAGCAGAAGCCTTGGATGATTCTCATGAAGCAAGGAACACTGCTGCCGTTGTTAACGAGTTGTCCAAGGAAATAACAAAAATTCTGGTTTCCCATCCCGTGAATGCTAAACGTGCTGCAGAAGGGAAGAACATAGCAAATGTAGTACTTTTAAGAGGTTGTGGCATTCGAATTGAGGTCGGTTCTTTCAGTTTATTTCGTAGTTGATACACTTATCTTTCAAGCAAGAAAAAACCAAACTTAGATACTTAAAATCAATTTACATATTCTGCTACTCCAAAGGAAAATGCATCAAATATGTAGCAATCATTTGGCAATTATTAGATATAAGAGAACAATATTAACTTGTATGTTTTGCAGCTGAGTTTCCTCTCTTTTGAGTATCATGATATGTTACCTGTTTTTTAGTATTGTTGACTTTCAAAATTTGGGGACTATTTGAGTTTGGCTACAAAATTGATTTTTCTGTAACTTCCACACTCTATTATTCTGGGACTTTGCATATACTCCATAAGTAAGTATTTGGATAAAAAGTTAAATGTCAGTTGGTTAGCTAATTATATCCTCTGTCTGATCCAATAAGAATAAACTATTATATCATGAACTGCAATCTAAGTTATAAATGCTAATGTGTATCCATGTACTAGTTGTATGCATTTATCACTTTAAATTGTATATTACAGGTTACACCATTTTTAAATAAACATGGTTTGTGGCCGTGCATGGTAGCTCCAACGAAAATAATTGCTGGCCTGGGCTTATCACTCGGTATTGATATTCTAGATGCTCCTGGAGCAACTGGGGATTATCGTACGTTACTAACATCCAAAGCATCGGCAATAGCTAAGGCACTCTCAGCTCCTTTACAGTCCTGCCCCAAAGTTTTTGTACCTGGAGAGGATGAACTTAAAGCAGGCCGGTCAGATGGCTATGATTTTGGATTTCTTCATATTAAGGTCTTAATTTTATACCTTTTGATTTCTTTATTTTCTTATCTTTGCAGCAATTTGCCTCTTAGATGTTCTAGAATCCCGATTTGTAGACATACTTTTCTACCATCTTTTTGCAGTTAGGTGGAGACTGAGAAATGTTAAAATTGTAACTGAATCTGTGGCTTTAGTGCTGCCGCTGCTGCAATCTCCTCTAAAAAATGAAGAATAACAGTCAAAAGATGATATCAAATCCAGGAAAATTAAAATGGAAATACAAAATTTATCCATTCCTAGACTCTTAGACTATATCACAACACTTTTTTGAAGTTAAATTATTCATCTTTTACTTGTAATATTCTTTCTCTCTGTTCTAGGCTATGTATATTTCTAGATTTTTGGATAATTCAGTTCTGAGGAGACCTAATATGGTATTGCAGGCCATAGATGATGCTGGCCATGACAAGGCGAGCATCCTGAAAGTGAAAGGTTTAGAAGCTGTAGATACTGCTGTTGGGCAGTTGGCAAAGCTTCTTTGGGAAGCAGAGTCAACAGGAAAATTTCAGTTTTCCCTTTGTATCACTGGAGATCACTCTACTCCAGTAGAATATGGAGATCATAGCTTTGAATCAGTCCCGTTCACCATGTGCCGGTTGAAAGACTTTGTTGGTGCAATTGGGGAATCCACTATTTCCAAAATTTCTCTTGACCCTTTTCCTATTCCAAGTGTCAAATCTGGTGAAGACTTACTCGATGATTTGGAAACAAAAGAGAGAAGAGATAAATGCTGTCAACAACCTTATAATGGTGATTCAGTTTATGAGCTAAATGAAGTGGCAGCCGCAAAGGGGTGTTTGGGACGTTTTCCTGGGGGAGAAATGATGGGCATTATAAAGAAATTTATTAACTTAGACATAGCAACTGCTTAACTAGCAAGTTAGGAGTGTCATGGAAGTTCATGTTTTTCTAACTTGAGACCTTTTACTCTCTGAGATTAAGTGGTTCAGGTACTAAAATCAAAATTTGAAAACTTTTGTACTATTTGTAGCATAAGAAGTCTTGTTCTTAAAATAACAATGTAAACTCAGCTTGAATAAATTTATCTATGTTGTTTTCATTATTTTTTTTATTATGAACCAAATCTTATTTTGACATGCCATTAGACAAGAAGGAGGTGAAGAATAAAAGTTGATGAATGTAAAAGTAAAAGAAAAGTTTATGAAACATTAGTGGTATAACTAGGAGTTACACTGGTTGTGCAAAAAGATTAGTTTTATGATTTTAAATGTATTGGGTTTTTGGTTATTGAATTAATATTATAACAAAAGATTGGGTGCATTTGAAAGATGGAATATTCCCTAAGACTTGTTCTTACTCTATTTAATTTGTTGATTTTCTATTCTTTATTATCTTCATCATTATTTGAATATTAAAATGTATTAGCAGAGTATTTAGATTTAAACATGTGGTTAATCCGTCATAATATATAGGCTTCAATTTTTTTTGTAATTATTTAAATTATGAGTTTTTAAACTGTCATGATTAAGTTGTGATTAAAAAATAATTATTAGTTATTATTTTTATCAAAATAAATATAAAATTTAATTTTACAATGGTGCCTGAAAGTGATTAAAGAATTTTCTTTAATTTTTTTTATTTTAAATGGTTACTAATCTAACATTTTTTAAGCATAATCAATACTTAGATAAATCATCTGACACATATTTGCATTTGGATAAAAAATTCATCAAGATTTTTGCACTTAGATAAAAAGTTCATATCACACAATTTACATGCATCACCTCAATAAATCAACACTAAATAGAACTTATATAACATTTTAACAATTTATACTTAAAAAATTAAGCAAATACATTTGTATTTATATGTTCAAAGATTTATATTTTTAAAATAAGAGTTATTAATTTATTAAAATTTAGCCATTTTAGTTTTTCCAGTACAGATTTTATAAGTTCAGGGTGGGTTAACTTGTTTATTAAGGCACTTATTAATTAATTATTCATTATTAAATAATTAGAAAAAAGCATTATTCTTTTTAAATATAACCTCATTCAATTAATTAAATATTAACAATGATATTGGTCTATTCAGAATAAATTCTAATTTTTTAAATATTTAACCTTTTATTTCCATGGATTAATTTTCTTTAATTACACCTTTTAATTTATATATGTGGGAATTTTAGTTTTAATTTTTATATGCACATAACAATTGCAATTGCAATTGCAACGGAACATTTGAGAAGATATTGGTACATGACCACGTGACCTATTTTGAAATCGGAAACAAGGCACGTGCCACGCCCCATTTCGTATTATTTTCATTTTGATTTTGAAATCGAAAACCAAAACCCTCTCTTTTATTATTTTGTTGTTCATCTTCTTCTCCAAATCGAATTCATTCGAAAAGCACACAGTAGCAACAACTATGGAAGCCATACTTGCAGATTGCGTGCACAAGAGTCTTCGCCATTTCATGCACTCAAACGCAATCTTCCTCTGTCAGCGTCTCTGCGCTGAGTTCCCCACCGAGGTACCACTTTCCCCCCTCTCTCTTTTAATTTTCCTCACAAACTTCCACAAAATTAAAATTCAAACGGAGATCGAAGATTCTCTTCTTCCACTATATGCTCCACAGATTTCACCGGTTTAAGCTCTGAAATCGGTGCCTCTTGGCTTCTTCACTTAGCTATTTACTTTTATTTTATTCAACTCCTATGTTTTGTAAGCTTGTATGTAACTTTAAAAATTGATTTTTTCTAAAGGGGTTGGATTTGGATTCAATTTCGCTTCACGTTCTATCTGAGTAGCACAAATTTTTTTTTCCTTTTTTTGCTGGTTGTGCATAGAAGTGGGTTCTAATTTGAAACTTGAAGTTTATTTGGCTATTTGTTAGTTTTGTGTGAGTAATGGATTTATATATGATGGGTTATTGTTTTCCCATTTTCGAAGTTTGAAGTTGTCGCACTGTGTGGTAACAGTGAAAGGGTTTCTTTTCGTGTGAGGACTATTTACTAGGTGTAGTTGTTTTTACAACGGGTAAAAGATTAGGCTGTAAAGGTGATTTTGTGCTGCTCTTTATGAAGAGGCTAGTGCTATCTTTAATTAATCATAAGGTACAACTAGTATGAAGCAGACATCAGTTAAATAGAAAATGTTAGTGTGAAGTTTGGACTTGATTATTGTAATTGTAATGCATTGTATTTATGTTTATGTCTATGTTGTATAATATTTATATGTGTCAGTGTAAAGCTTTTAGACTTTCTTCAAATTTATTACAGATGTGGGCTCAATATTTTTGAATTGATATGTATTGTTCTTATCTGTTGTGCATAAGATACGTGAGACATGCTCAAGAGATAATTTTTTTAATCCTTGTTACCTTGTTAGTTGTTTATTCTTGTTCATTTGTGGTCCTTGCTTTAACTGTATATTCAAAATCATTTGCTGAAGGATATCTGTACTCTCTTCATAGCTATGTTTAATGACTATTTTTCTTGGATATTATACAGACAAATCTCCAGTTGTTGGCTGGATGTTACTTGCAGAATAATCAAGCATATTCTGCTTATCATATCTTAAAGGGTATGTTTCTTTCAGTATGTATGTAACAACCAGTTTGGAATCGCATTGCTAGTTCTGTTAGTTTTAAATAACACTATCTGTCATCTGTTTCCTGAATTTCCTTTTCTTGATAATGTCTTCTTTGTTTCTAATTATCTCATAGCTGTGCTTCTGATTATGTATCTATTGTTATTCCTTTTGTCGTTAATGCTTGAAGGAGCGCAAATGGCTCAATCCCGGTACTTGTTTGCAATATCATGCTTTCAAATGGATCTTCTTAGCGAAGCTGAAGCAGCATTATGTCCTGCTAACGAGCCTAGTGTAGAGGTACAGTGTACAGAGCATAATTCAAATCAAGAATGATTTTCCAAACTTTTTAATGATCTCCAGGTGGCCTTAGCATTTCTTGTTTAAACAAACATTGGTTATGTTTTTATCTTTATTATTTTTGTGTTTTCCTTGTCCAATGCATTATTCTTGTATGACTTAGTTCTAGCATACTGCTCTGCTTTAAGTTATCTTTTACTATAATTATAATTTGTCAATACATTTGCTAGAAGTAAAATGGCTACTTAAATTTTGTTGCTTTGTTCTCTACGTAGGTTCCAAATGGTGCAGCTGGTCATTATCTGTTAGGGCTGATTTACAGGTTGCTTATCAGTCTTACCACTAATTGTTTATGAGTTTTTCTGAAATTTGCTTTTAATATTGTTTGAAGGAAATGATCTAATCCTGGCTAAACGAGATCATATGCATACTTACATATTTAACACTTAGCTATTCACTGCATGAGTTATACTGTTGATGATTTTCTTTAAAAAGTAATGTTTGATTTAGATCATTGACTTTTGCAACCAGTTCAATACCATCTATCTTAGCTAAGTTAAAACAGTGGTCTGTATTGATTATGTTCAGGACTTTTTTGTATGCTTCTATGAAAAAGTGGATTATCAGTCATCTGACTTTTACTGAATAGATATAATTGAATAAATTTTTGTTGGAGGACTTTATCACAAAATCTACTATTGGATTGAAAGTTCGAATCATGTAGATCACACCCATAAAATTTTCATGAATCAGAAATCGTTTTATGCTCCTTTTATATATATTATGATTAATTATTAATTATGATCAGTATTGAATTATTGATTAATGTAATTTGATTTCTACTTCCAAAATTTATGAAAATATGAACTATTCAATTAAATTCTTATTGATGTCCAAAATTTTCAAAGTTTGGCATAAAGGTTCAAAATGATAGATAGTTGCAATTCAACCACTGAATCAATGGAAAATACATTGTATAAAAAGACATCTGATGCTGCGATCGGAGTAAAATCCATATATATTTTTTTGCATGTGTCTGAGTACTTATATGTGTATGTGTATGTTTGCCATGCAACATTTTATAAATCCACCTTCTAAAATTTTCTTTGGTTGTTATTCTCTTTTTCAGATACACGGACAGAAGGAAAAGTGCCATACATCATTTTAAGCAGGCACTATCAATGGATCCTTTAATGTGGGCTGCATACGAGGAGTTGTGTGTATTAGGTGTGTATGATGATATTCAACTTACTCACTTGGCAAGCTAATAACACACTCATCATTTAAGCATTCTGTTCGGGAGATGAACTGAAAACTTAAAAAGTGGCATGTGATCTTGATGGTCTTGAAGTTGGTTATATTCCCTTTTCTTTTGACTCTTCATATTTGCCAACCTAACCATTTAAGTTATTGATGTTCTCTGTTGGTGTCTTTACAACTTGAAACTAGATGGATTGTTTTATATTGACTTTTAAATTTAATGGAATTGTTTGGGTTTTCTTTAACCTTTTGGTGACAGCTGTGTCTTTACAACTTCATTTAGAGGTTGTTCTTTAAATTGACAAATGTTTCTACCAATCACTCTGATTGGGTTTGGATTTTGTATAGCTATAACTTTGTAAAAGCCATGAAGTTTCTATGTGATGTTAATGTGAGATACTGCAATTAGAAATAAGTTTAAACATTATTGTATCTAATTAAAAGCAAAGACAAGTTTCATATTAAACAACAAAAAGAAGTGAGGATGGCAATGTGCAAAACTAGACTTAATGTCATGGACTGACTTTTACATTCATTTTTTCCAAAGATTAATTTAAGTTGTAGGCTCGTAGTATTTTCTTTCCCTTCATCATGTTCTTTTTGTCATCAATTATCACTATATTTTTTTCTGAATATTTAGGTGCTGCTGAAGATGCAACTGCAGTTTTTGGTGAAGCAGCTGCTCTTTGTATACAAAAGCAATACCTACATTGCTTGGCTTCTCCTAAGTTGCATTCATCAGTTGAGGATTGTAATGTAGTTGACAATAGAAACTCTGTCACAGAAGAGTCTTGTCCTAGGCAACTGAAATTCATGCAGGGCCTGAAAGATATTCCTGGAAACCATCATGGGGCATCTATTTTAGGAGGAACTTCCCAAATAATTAATAGTGGTCTGTCTAACATATCGTTTTATAACACTCCATCTCCAATGGCAACACAGGTAATTGCATCCAATTTATATTGTGTATACATATTAATGTTTATTTAATATTTTGGATAAGTCAAACTATTTATTGACTCGTAATTTTTTATTTTCAAAAATGGTTTTCTAAGTTCAGAGTCAGTAACATTAGTAAAAAGTGTCTTATTATTCCATAAATATGAATGCATGCTGCTTGGTTATTGGATGTGTTTCATGCCCAATTACCTTTTCAACATTTGATATTTTTTGTTCATCTCTTCTGTAGTTGTCAGGTGTTGCTCCACCACCTTTGTGTAGGCATGTGCAGCCTAATGGCCAGAATCTAAGCACCCTTAATGCTGACAGTTCTCCTAAGTCAACAGTGAACTCTACCATTCAAGCCCCAAGGAGAAAATTTGTGGATGAAGGAAAGTTGCGGAAGGTTGGAGGCCTTATTGCTATATGATTTCTGCTGTGTATTTCGTGTCCATCTCTAACTGACCTCTTTTCTTGACATTTTATGCCTTCAAGCATTGATCTGAAAATTGTTTTAAAATTCCAAAGGCTTTATATTATAGAATAGCTCAATTTTTTTAATTGTTTCAGATTTCTGGAAGATTGTTTTCTGATTCTGGTCATCGACGTAGTGCAAGACTCTCTAGTGATGCAAGTGTAAATGCAAATGCTAATGCAACAGTTGCATCCGGAAATGGAACTAGTAACTCCTCTAAGTATCTTGGAGGGTCAAAGCTTAGCAATGTGGCATTTCGTTCCATGACAATTCGTAAAGGGCAGTCATGGGCCAATGAAAATGCTGATGAAGGTGATGAATCTCTATATATAGCATAGCATAGCACTATTTTATTTTATTTCTGTGTCCTTTGTATCATTATTCTTTGTAAGATGATTGGTTTGATGCTGTGGTAGTTAATCCTCTCATGCAGAAATGCATCCCAGCTAATGATTTTGTATTTGTTTCTGTAACTATCTTCTATGCTATTGCCTTTTCAAAATGATAGTAAGTGTAGCTATCAATGCCAGGGAACAGTTGAGAGTGTCTAACCCCAAAATTATTGTAGCGGGATGTTAGGTACACCAAATTTAGAGATACTATATAATTCATAATATACAATAAGAATTTAGAGATACTAATATAGTTTCTGAGTTTGAATAAGTACAAAGTTTGGACAATTAAATTATTGAGATTGACACTAATATTCAATTATGATAGTTATGTGTTATAAAATATCAACCTAATTCTGTTTATTCTACGAGTCTAGTACTGATGTTGTAATAGCTCTACTAACATAGTATGAGTCTCAAGTTCTAATGTAATAATATTAATTGTAAATTTCAAATATAATATATTTTTGAAAAGCTAATACTTAATGAGTCCTCTTTTTTATTTTTTCAGGGATTCGTAATGAAGTTTTAGACGATTCTCGTATAAATATCACATCGACAACTTCTAGTTCTTCTCCTACCATGGAAGCTAAATCGATTGAACAAGAAGCAGCAAATATTCAAATTGCTGGACAAATAGTGAGCAGTTCAAAAGTCGTCTCTGGTGCTTCAGAAATACTGAACCTTCTAAGATTTCTTGGTGAAGGCTGTAGACTTGCCTACTTGTATAGGTGCCAGGTATTAAATAGTTATCATTTTTGGAAGAAAGACATAAATTTCCTTTAATATGATTTTTATTTATCGATTGCTCAGTTTTTTTTAATTATGTATATGCAAGAAAGGAAGACTGAAATGAAGAAGATACCTTGTCCTTGATTGCATTTAGTTTTCTTTGTTTATTTGTGAAACAGGATGCACTGGATACCTATATGAAACTACCACATAAGCATTACAATACTGGCTGGGTTCTTTCCCAGGTAATTTTTGTTGCTGAGCTTGCATTTTCTTGTCTTTCATAGGCCATGTATTGATTTAGCACTGTGTTACGTTCAGATTTATGGTTCTATATTCCAATGTTTTGTTGACTGTATCTAGAAAAGAAAGGGTTTTTCCTTGATGGAGTTACTTTTAGTTTCCCACCTTAGATTTTCTGTTATTTCTAGATATTCTTAGTTTTCCTCATTTACAGTTGTTGAGATTGTGATCTTTCTAACATCTTGTAGTGTATTCATCAAATTAGGTTTCAAATGGAGTAAAAATTTTGGCTGAAAATTTCCTGTATCATTCATTATCTTCATCTTCCTTTCATTGTGCTCTCACGGTCATCATCATCTTTTAAATCTTGTTTGAATTAATTTATTTACTGGCATAGTTCTGCATGGCACCTGGACTGTTTCATATTTTCAAGATTGTAAAATAAAATAAAATGTTGAAATTTTGGGGTTTAGTTGGAAAAGAAGCAAAAGAGAATAGGAATACTGATAAATAATGAGATTGGATTTATTAATAAATTCAAAGCTCAAACACCTAGAATATGTTTATTTTTATGTCGAAAATAATCAACAATGAGTTTGAGCCTATGCAACAAGATACATACTTTTACTTAGGGTGCTCTGAAAGTTATGACTCCTGCAAACCAAACACACCTATTTCACAAACAGTTACATTTGATATTTTCAAGTACCAGTGTAGTACTATCAGCATGAGCCCAAACCTGCTTAATTCTTGACGGTTAATAGCTAGAGAGTCCTGGTAAATATTACTGACTATTTGTAATATTGTGCTTGGGCGTTTTAAGCAGGTTGGAAAAGTGTACTTTGAATTGGTTGATTACTTAGAAGCTGATCAGGCCTTTGGCCTTGCTCGTCAGATTTCGCCTTGCAGTTTGGAAGGAATGGATGTATACTCAACAGTCCTTTATGTGAGTTAATATTATATTTCATTATTTTCTTTAGTATATCATATATATTGTATGAACAATTACAGAAGTTCTTTTGAATTGATGAACCTGGAGGGATTCAAATGGAGAAGAATGAAAAGCTAGAACAAACTCTGAATAATAGTGTGTTACAAAATACAATATACTAACCCCCATTTATAAATAAGGAAGAAGAAAGATATGGAAATCACTCTTAAGAGATCATAACATATCTAGAAGATGCCAAGGTACAATAATTATGAGATATTTTCTTGATATTCTAAAGTTTCTAGCATGAATAAAGCATGTAATTTGTTTTCCCCTGTTGCTTTTGGGAGTCAGACCTGTGGTTGGTTCAGATAGTAAAGTCTCTTGGTTGAAAAATCATATGATTGTCAATGGTGGCAAACTCATGATACAAGACGGGAACTGAGGGTTAAATCCAAAGAGAGCTAATTTCACTTACTAGTCTGATGCACCATTGGAGGAAACTATTCTAGTTAATCTCAGCCTACAGTAAAATTACTCCTGGAGAATGTTTGAGGCTAAGACTTCTCTGATGTTGTGGGCTATTTATATAAACAAATTTTTTGTTTTATGGCACTGATCTATGAATTACAAAAGCACCATGAAAATTGATGAGTGGCATAGCCTTCTAGAACTATTTTTCTTTATTGTCTTTATTTAGCTTCCTGCTTCCATTTCACGTCTAATCATTAAATGCATATCTGCATGCTCAATGCTTAACCAAGAGACTAATTTATCCCTGGTGCAGCACTTGAAAGAAGATATGAAGTTAAGTTACCTGGCTCAGGAATTGATATCAACTGATCGTTTAGCTCCTCATTCTTGGTAGGTTTATGTGGAACTTCTTTCTGATTATTCAATGTACTGAATTTTACATTTTATTTTGAAATTTTCCCCTTAAAAAGTCATTTACTTGGTATCATCCTTAATCACTTTGTCAGAATGCTTCCAACTGCATCATTTTGTGCAGGCATGTATGGATGTGACAATGCATGTGCTGAGCCAAAACTGTGTTGTATGTTTGCAAGTGCATTTATTGTTGGCTGATGCCACATTCCACCATTCCAGACATATATATGATAACATTAGTGTATATATTATCACCTACTTCCATTTGAGATACAAGGTCTTCCATATCTAGCCCATTTGTATATATCATGATTTTTTCTTATCTGAGACATCTTTTTTCAAAACCTCTTTCATAAAGTATATACTTATTGATCACAACATTGCCTGCTACTTGAGAACCATGGGTGTATATAGATGTGTGTAGCAGTTTCTGCTCTATTCAGTTGTTCTATTCTGATTATTATCATTTTATCTGGGTTTATGATTGTGGTTGAATGCAGGTGTGCCATGGGTAATTGCTACAGCCTGCAAAAGGATCATGAAACTGCACTGAAGAATTTTCAGCGAGCTGTTCAACTGAATCCCAGATTTGCATATGCACATACCCTTTGTGGACATGAGTATGAGCAGAACCTTTTTGTTTAAATTACGGACATGAGTGTCTGCATACCTTCTGCAACTTTTTATGGTCTTCTAATTCATTGCTACTTACAGGTATGTTGCACTAGAAGATTTTGAGAATGGAATCAAATGCTACCAGAGTGCGCTCAGGGTTGATGCAAGGCACTATAATGCATGGTATGGACTTGGTATGGTATATCTTCGCCAAGAGAAGTATGAGTTCTCTGAACATCATTTTCGGATGGCTTTCCAAATCAATCCACGGTCATCTGTTATAATGTCGTACCTTGGTACTGCTTTGCATGCTTTAAGGGTTAGTCTCTTGCCAATCTAATTGTAGTAGTACACACAAATAAGAAGTGTCTTCTGCTGGTATTTTGTATCTCCAGAATTCTGAAATTATGTTATGTTTGTCATATGTTACAGAGAAGTGAGGAAGCATTGATGGTAATGGAGAAGGCTATTTTAGCAGATAAGAAAAATCCCCTTCCAATGTATCAGAAGGCCAATATACTCGTGAGCTTGGAAAAGTTTGATGAGGCATTGGAAGTTCTTGAGGAGCTTAAAGAGTATGCTCCTCGCGAAAGTAGTGTCTATGCTTTGATGGGCAGGATCTATAAAAGGCGTAACATGCATGAGAGAGCTATGCTTCATTATGGTATTTCTTTGGATTTGAAACCATCTGCGGCAGATGCTGCTTCTATCAAGGTGATTGGCTTCTAACAGCAAATCAGCAATCATTTTACTCTAAACTAATCAACAAATTCAGTTACTTCTGTATTCGCATAAACACTTTTGGAAACTTGTCACATTTTCTTATGCAACTTTAAACTTCACCTTTAACAGGCTGCAATTGAGAAATTGCATGTACCAGATGAGATGGAAGATAACTTGTAGTTGAACGTATGAAGTGCAAAGTGCTACCTTGGCGTAAATTACCCGCATTTGAATCCCTGATCACAAGGATTTGGCTCTGCTTGTGCTTTCGGCAACTTGTGCATTAAAGCAGTACTACTACTTGAGGAGTATTTATTGATGCAGCCATCACACGCATCTAAGTGAGGGTCTCTCAATATAAGTGACAAGAGTTTTGTAGGAGATTCACATAGTAATAGGAGGACATGATTTAGTTATGTAACAAAGGTGCCAAGAAAAGCTCCTATACGTGTACGAATAGTTGTGTCAAGGAAATCTACATGTATCAGTATCATCCATTCATTTGTTAATAAATCGCGGCTTTAGTCTGTTGCCCTAGGCTGTTCATTTTGAACCACCATTCTCTCTGAAGACACTGAATTCAGCTCAGCGAATGCGTTATTTTTTTTCTTTTTTATGCTTCATTTTATTTTAGAAATGGCAAAAAGTAAAACAAAGTAGTTACCTAGGCTCGGAATTATGTGAGCAATTACCGAGGCAAATATTTTTAACAAAAATTTATGGTCATATGTTACTGTTTCATCCTGGGATCATAGCTGTCAAACTATTAGTAAGGATAGTTGTATATAGAGGAGCGGCACCACCGTGCCTCCGAAGAATGTGTGCTATGTCTTGTAACAGCAGTTATCACGCCGTCGTTTGCTTTGGGAATTGTTCACTGTAGCTATTATGATGTTTAGATTAGAGTTTTCTATTTTCTTCTGTAGTTTTAGAATTTTTTTTAAGGGTAAAATTGTAAAAGATTCAGTTAGTATATTTTGTTGTTTTTTTTATAATTTTTTTCTCTTATTTAAATTATAAACCTAGTCCTTTCTCTTTTTGTTCTTATATCTAGACCATTTCATCTCTTATTAGTCATTCACTTTAAGTGTTAACAATGATGAGTTCTTTGGATATACGACAACAATTTTCTCTCATTAATCATTCTCTTTTGATATCATTGACGATGAAAGATCTTCTGGTGAATCGTGCTTGTAACATGGTTATTACACGGTGATTTTAGAATTTGCATATTATGCACAAGGTTCGTCCACGGAGGGTGAGTCAAGGCCTAAGATCAGGCCGAAAGGCGTAGTCGATGGACAATAGGTGAATATTCATGTACTACCCTTTGTTGGTCCCGAGGGACGGAGGAGGCTAGGTTAGCCGAAAGATGGTTATCAGTTCAAGGACGCAAGGTGTCCCTGCTTTTTCAGGGTTTTTTAGTCTTCTTTTGAAATGACATAATTTCAGAAAAAGGGTAAAATTGGAAAGAGTTAAGTTTATATATTTTCTTGAAACTTATTATATTTTTATAAATTTACCTTTTTGTTATTCTATAAGTTAGAACCCTAGACCTTTTTTCCTAGACCTAGATTCTTTCGTTAGTCATTAGCTAACGTCCTTTTGGTGTCAATATCTCCCTGTGCCGATAAAACAACAATCTCTTGTTAATCATTCTCTTTTGGTGTCAACTATGATGCAAGATTTTCCTATGATAGCACGTCTAGTAGGTTATGTTTTTGTTTTGCGTTTTTTAATTGAAATATGTTTTAATTTTAAGTGTTTCTTTCATACTTCAAATCTTATATAATTTAATATAAATATACTCAAGATCAATATAAAAATCATTTTGCCAAAAACTCTGTCCCTCCTCTCATATGGAAAGGCAGAGGCTTTTGGTGTCCCCTCTCTAGTCGAGAATTAGAGTCTTACAATGAATAACTAATATGTTTGATTTTATATCATGTCTTTCTTCGTTCGTAATTTGATATTCTGGTGTCCTAGGTGTAGAGGAACCACACCAATACATCCTAAACTTGGTGATTAAACTCTACTGCGGTGATGATACTGTACGAGAGGTCCTTTCGTCCTTGTTGAATAGTTTTAAGAATTAATTATATTGTTATCATGATAGATTATGTTAAGTAGAATTAGATATATTCTATGTTATTCATATCTATTTCATTTTTTAAACTAAACACTTGGATAACTAATGCCTTCTACTTTTAGAATAGATTTTGTGGTCAATCTACGACCCCTGGATGTCGAAGGTGTCTTTGGAGTGATCTTATAGTTCCTACAGGGTGGAAACGATGTGGTCGGTTCATGAATTCTTTTTCCTTTTGCCGCATTTTGCTAAAAAAGGGTTGAAGAAAGATAGTATATCAAGCTGTTAACAAGGGACAACTTACTCCTCTCCCTCGTGATTCCAAATGAAGAACCCTAGAAGAGTCACCGACTCCAATAATCGTCCGGAGAACTTTTAATTTGTTCGACTTAATAAATAGATTCCACCAATAATTTCATATTTTTATATGATTTTTTAAATATTAACAGGTAATCTTAATTGTAAGTTAAACAATGATGCTTATCCCATGGTTGTTGCTTGTTTAATAGGAATTAGAAACTGAACCTATACAGAAGATCCAACAACAGAAAATTGTTGTTAGGGATGACAAATTAGATTCATTTCACTTGGCCTACTTAACGTGTTAAACCGGTCGAGTTAAAAAAATTTATACATAACAAAACATATATTAATTCTAGTTTTTATTTTCACAATTTTATAAATCATTACACCTTTCTTAATGCTTCCTCCATCATCATCGGGTTAGGGTTTTTGCAATTTCGAAACCCTTCTTGATTCGTTTTCACTCTCTCTCTCTCTCCAAAATCTTACGGTACTTTTTTCTTCACTGTTACATCAATTTCGTTATTCTATCTTTCGAATTCGATTCCCTCTGACCTAATTCCGCGATCATTCAGCAATGGGAAGCAAAGGTCGCATGCCTCCGCCTCCACACTTGCGGCGGCCGCATCCACCAGGCCCTGCGGCGGCGATGCCGCACCCGCTCGCGGCGTCGCCGTTCGATCTGCTCCCGCCGCCGCAGGTGATGGAGCAGAAGCTGGCGTCGCAGCACGCGGAGATGCAGCGCCTGGCGACCGAGAACCAGAGACTCGCTGCGACGCACGGCGTGCTGCGGCAGGAGCTGGCGGCGGCGCAGCACGAGCTGCAGATGCTGCACGCGCACGTTGCGGCGCTGAAGGCGGAGCGCGAGCAGCAGGTTCGCGGCGTGCTCGAGAAGATCGCGAAAATGGAGGCGGAAGCGCAGGGCGCAGAGGGCGTGAAGGCGGAGCTGCAGCAGGCACGTGGCGAGGCGCAGAATTTGGTTGCGGCGAGGGACGAGCTCGTTTCGAAGGCGCAGCAATTGAATCAGGAGATTCAGAGGGTACATGCTGATTGTGTTCAGATTCCTGCGCTTCTCTCTGAGCTTGATTGCCTAAGACAGGAATATCAGCATTGCAGGTATCGTTATTATTTTGCCTCTTGTTTAGGGTGCAATGCATAGTAATGCTGTAGTGCCTAATAGAATGGATTCTCCTTAGAGAAAAATGTTGTGATGAAGTAGAAACTAGAAGAAAGTGCCTACCTATATGAAAGGATTTGTTGAGTGTTGTTGTCTACAAATACATGGCTTCCTGTGAACTAGGTAATTTGGAATGCTAGTTATTTAATTATGCTTGTTAAATTCATGGGCTGTTTTTGCTGCTTTGGTAGTTGGGGAGGAGGGTGGGATTTTGTGGAGATGTGACAATTGGCGAGCTTAGTGGTAGTTGAATCTATTTCTTAACATTTGTGTTCATCTAATGATGTATATAAGCTGCTGTCTTTTGTTTGGAGAAGTGAAAAAAAATGGAACAGATAGTAAACTTGCGAATTTGGAAATTGCTTTTGTGTAATTTATGTTCTGGAATTTTTTGTGAAGAATTTGTTTTTTAAGAGGGTAGAGAATGGAGAAATCTGGATTCTTAGGTCCCAATTTGCAGAGGTGATTTTCTGCAGTTAATCAGAAGCTAATAGTTATAGCTTCTACATCTTTTGGCTTGGTTGACGTGATTTCTTGCTATCTCAATGGGTTTCTGAACATGCAGAACTTGTGTTTGGAGAAGTGAAAAGAAATGAAGATGCTAAGTGGGTTTCAAGATTTGGAAATTACTTGTTTTAATCTATTTACTGGAAAATACTGTGAATAATTAGTTTCTTAGGAAGCTAGAGAAATTGTAGAAATTGGGATTATTGAGGAAGATGCATTGTCATTGAATTTGGAAGATAGGTAATAATGTAAGGAACTAATGAACTGTAAAGTTTCTGACATGTCACAGATAACATAATGTTGTAAATGCTCTCCTTTCTTCTAAGTCTTATTGTGCCTATGATTTCAGGGATAGAAACATTTCTTGCACATGAGAATTTTTACAAACTTATGAGGGTGTTTCCTTGGTTTGGAATGGGTGAGAACTGAAGAGAAGAGGCCAAGTGCAAGAGTGGTACCTCATGATATGAGTATAGCTTGGCCGCCTGCATCAAATCCTTTCAAACACTAACATAATTCAGTGGAAATAGAAAACTGTAAACAATAGTTTATTCATTCTAACTGAAACAACAGTTAGAGTAGTTAGGATGTCGCTATTTATACAGATAGGACTGACAATTCGACTATGGGCCCTCAGACATAGTGAGGTCCAGTCCTAAGCAAATTTGGACAAACTGATATGATTAAGAGACAAGAAAGAGAAGTGCAGTGTGAACTAAGCAAAGTTATGCTTTTCTAATCATGCAGAGAGATTATTTTATTAATTTTTGTTCGTAAGCATCCTGCCCAAATCCAAAGCAGGACAGATTTTTATGTCTAGCTTTGTCTATGGCCGCAAGCTTAGTGGGGAGGTTCATTACAGGCAGTAAGCCTAAGGTGGATGGAGGCTTGGGTCATTGTAACTTAGTTTCTGAAAAGGTTATTGTGTATTCATCTAAAGACAGTATTTGTAGTTTGTGCCACATTCAGCAATCGAATTTTCATTTTTTAAGGATGTAGTCTTTTGTTTGGATTGTGGTACATAACAGTGATATAGGATTAACACCAATAATACGCCACAGGCTTATTTTTTCAATTAATTATGTTTGGTGTATCTTCTTAGTTTTGAGTAGTCCTTTATGTTGACTAACTTGAGAGGTTGTCTTTCTTTTGGTCTGTATTTAATTAATCTTATCATTTTTGGTGGGACTCTCATCCCCTTATCAAAAAGGTAAAAGAAAGGATTGGAAAAACCTTATTAAGTTGTCTGTTTTTGCAGCCCTCTCTGGTGTCTTCAGCAGGAGTGAAGTGCTTTATTTTTCATGTGGCTTTGTTACCCTTGCAGCTATTTTCATGAATTTTGCTTTGTTATCAGCCATTGGCTTCTTCAAATGAGCTAGAGAGCTTATTTGCACCAATGTGCTTTTTTATTGTTGTCATTGTTTTTCTTTCTATTGTCTTTTATCGAAATCTTTATAGTACTTGTATCTTGTAGTGTTCATTTCTTGTTATCCTTCATCTCCTCCATTCCCCCTTGATTAAGATGTACTGTTATTCTCTCTTCTAGTTTCCTTTGTCCATAAATTGGCTCAATCATGGAACATGTGCCCACTAGTCCACAAATCCCACTTTCTACTATTTTCTTTGAAGCAGGTGCTTAATGTTGTTGTGTTCCCTTAATTTGGAGCCTTCTTTGTTTATTATTAGTGATTTTTTTCCAATCTAACTATGATGAATGTCTGTGAATTGAATATCCACAGAGATTAATGTAAAAATTCTCATTTGAAGCACTGGCTATTCCCTTTATATTTGCCCAGCTTGTGGAAGTGGGTTCTCCTTTACATTACTCGGTTCCTATAGAATTAGGATCTACTCTTTATTCCTGTAGGATTACTTGTAGGATTATAAAAGATTTGTTTTAATAGGTTAAATACTTTTTTCCCTAGATGTGCCAGATTATCCAATGGCCACCAATCATGGTTATGTAGTGCAGTCAAACCCAAGGTTGATGCCTGGTTTCTTGTTTTTGATTGAATTCCATTCTGCTTTCTTTCATTTGTCCCTAAGTTGGTGGAGCATTGTGCACTGAGCTTCCGTTTTGTATTATGTTTTATCTAACTAGATCAGTCAG
The DNA here is from genome assembly GCA_026586105.1 of Hylodesmum podocarpum. NCBI lineage: Eukaryota > Viridiplantae > Streptophyta > Magnoliopsida > Fabales > Fabaceae > Hylodesmum > Hylodesmum podocarpum. The sequence goes on along the minus strand of JALJEV010000014.1, from coordinate 36,557 downwards.
CAAAGTTCTCCTCAAGTCTTCCTAATTGTAGTATTGTAATTTCCATCTCTAATAATTTTTTTCCCCTTTAAAATATATCAAATTTTCAGAATTGATTACTTTGGATTTATTTAAATGATTAAATTTTTATTTAATATCATAGATTTGTTCAGCTTGAATTTATCCTAGAAACGGTTCAACCCAAAATCTTATATTCACTTGTACACCTGCCTTCTTTATTCAAACTCATGGTGTGTCTCTTCAATGGCAACATTCATGTAGTTTCCAAGCAATGTTATCCCGGGCATGTTACCCAGCCTAAATGAGATGATAAACCTGTGTACTTCCTGTTAGGCAGTCTTGGTTCAGCTAGGGTGGTCAGAATGTGGTGAGCATACAAGTCGGAAACAGGTCTGGCAGCTATTGTTTTGGTTTATCGGTGAATCTTCTATTCTCATGTCATTGTATTTGGTATCCTGACAGCCACCAATGTGGCCCTTTGAACCCATCCATCAACTGACCCTTTATACCTATTCATCAGTTCCAGTTGAATTTATCCTAGATACACTCCTATTTGCACTCATAAGTCATGCAAACCCTGAACCCAACTACCCATGTACTCAACCCATTGATTGCAGTTCTCACTTTCTGTCCTTAAAGCATGCTAGCATGTTGTCAGACTACCATATTAAGTGCCCCTGACAATCTGTTCTGGTCATGCAGGGCCACTTTTGACTATGAAAAAAAATTATACAATGATCACCTTGAGTCACTTCAGGTGATGGAAAAGAACTATGTATCTATGAGTAGGGAAGTGGAAAAACTTCGAGCAGAGCTTACAAACGCCGCTAATGTGGATCGGAGAAGTAGTATGTATCTCCTTTCATTCCTGTTTTCTGTGCTAGAGCCCTTAGTCCTCAATTTTTCATGATTTGCGGATTGATGTATGGTAATCAAATTCAGGTGGGCCATATGGTGGCACCTCTGGAACTAATGAGAATGAGGCTTCTGGTCTTCCTATCGGGCAAAATGCATATGAAGATGGTTATTCTGTTATGCAGGTGTGTGACGCCTCCCCGTGTTATGATGAGAATGAGTGCATCATTCCAGTTAATGGCATAATATTATTAATTAAAATTTATGAATTGTTTTTCATGTTTGTAATTGTTTTTATTATTCTTAATCTTAGCTAATATCTGTGATGAGATTGATGGGTATCTACTCTGGTGTCATGAAGCAATGGCGTGTTGCTGGGATTATTACCTGGTGAATTATTTGAACAATTAAAGCCTAGCAGTTGTTTGTTTTTTGTCTTCTATGATATGGAGAAACCCAACTTCAATAGACCTTTGATCTGATTTCACTGACATTGTTACATATTAATCTTTGATAATTAATGTTGTGATGGTACCATTAGTTTTTCTTACCATGATAAAGAATTTAGAATCTATAGGATTATCTTGTTCATTGTCGTGTCTAGTACATGCATGATAACAATTTGGAGAACAATTACTTCTGGGCAGAGAAAGTTGAAATGATCCAGTGATAATAATAGATGCTTTGTGTTCAACTGTTATATTTTTATATATGCTCCACTTAAAATAGTGCAAAATATAGTCTACCCATGAAAAATGAAAGAATTTAGTAGATAGTTGATATCTATGATGATGGCGAATTGTAATTGATGGGTATCTGCTCTGATGTCAAGAAGTAATGATGTGTGGCTGGGATTATTACCTGGTGAATTATTTGAACAAGTAAAAGCCTTGCGGTAGTTTGTTTTTGTCTTCAATAATATGGACAAACCTGACTTCTACAGACCTTTGATCTGATTTCACAGATATTTTTACATATTAATCTTTGATAATCAATGTGCTGATGGCACCATTAGTTTTTCTCACGATGATAAAGAATTTATAATCTATAGGATTATCTTACTCATTTCGAGTCTGCTACATGCCTTGCATGGTAGCAATTTGGAGAATAATTACTTCTGTGCAGAGAAAGTTGGAATGATTCAGTGATAATAATAGATGCTTTGTGTTCAACTGTTATATTCTTATATCTGTTGTTCTTAAAATAGTGTAAAATATATTAGAACCATAAAAAATGAGAGATTTTAGCAGATAGTTGATATCGGAAGATTTGTTGATTAGGAAAGTCCACATCACGTTCTTGAGTTGATTCTTTTTATTGGCTCAAATAATTTGTCCATGTTTAATCTACCCTATTGGCGACTCTTCCATGTGGATTGTAAATAATCTTCCATTCTACATATTTACAGGGTCATGGGCCCCTCCCTGCAGCCAGTGGGGGTGGCAATCCTACTAAACTTGCTACTGCTGGAGCTCAACCTGGTCCAGCTCCTGCCGGGACTGGTTATGATGCTCCCAGAGGGCCTGGTTACGGTGCATCTGCAGGGCCTACTTATGATGCTCAGAGGGGTGTTGCTTATGACACACAGAGGTTGACTGGTTATGATGCATTTAGAGGATCTGCATCTGCTTATGATTCCAAGAGAGGACCAGTTTTTGATGCTCAAAGAACTGGCTATGATCCACAGAGAGGTCCAGGTTATGATGCACAGAGAGGGCCTGCTTATGATGCATCTAGAGCAGCTGGCTATGATCCACAGTCAAGAGGGGTTGCTGGTCCCCATGGACATGTTCCACCAATGAACAATATGCCTTATGGATCCACAACACCACCTGCTCATAGTGGTGGATACGAAGCAGCCCGAGGTGTAAACCCTGCTAGGAGATGATGACTGGGTCCTGAGAATCCATTTATGGCACTCAAATCAAATTGTGTCATTCAAATAGCACTACCTTAAAACTTGCCTCATAAACAACTGATTTTGTCCTATATCTCAATGTTATGTGCATAGTGGACGAGAGGGGAGAGAAATGTTCATCGTTATTGGAAAATATATTCTCACAGCGTATAATTGCTGTGTACATGAGATTGGTATCGGTATCAATTTATTCCATTGGAGTACCCTTTTTTTTTCTGTTATAGCTTCATTTTTATTATCTTCATTAATCTCTTCTAAATGATTTCAAATATAATTTCTCTTTCAATCTGTTACATGTGTAATCTTGTTTTTTCGTCAATAATTTGACTTGCAATATTTTGTTAAGATTGCAATTCAGCCGTTGAAAGTTTAACATGGATTTTATATGTGAATAAATAGCATGATATCCACAATGTTGGATATTATGTGTAATTTTTGGTCGAAAGAACTTTCATGGGGTGAAATAATTAATCTTAAAAAATTGTACATTGTAGTAGACGTTATCACAGACCCATTTTGTTCCCTTGCTGTGCTTTGGATTATATTCCTTTGTTTTAGTAACGTCAAATAAGTTATAAAAAAAATAGCATAGTGTAAGTTGTTAAAATAATTGCGTAGCATCCTATTATATGCCCATTTATTTGTGCGTATCATTAGCATGGTCCATAGTCACCGTGTAAAGCAGAGTAGTGTAGTAGTATCTTTTGCTTGTGCGCGTCTGAATCAACTTGGTGTTCTTAACTTAGTAAATATAAATGAGAAATGAGTGTGTCGCGGCGTTAGGAACAGAAATCAGAATTATATGCTTACATGGTTTTCTCTTCTCTTCCAATGTTGTATTTCCTAAGTAGCAGAATCAGATGCTGGTAAGTTGTGAGATGAACAAAATGTATTGTGCAAATGTGAGATGAAGCACGTGTAAGTTTTTGTAGCGTCGTGATCTCTCCGAATGTTCTGGACCATCTTTTTTCTATATTAATCTGCTGCTTCAAATTTTGTGCACCTTCATTTGGAGTATTAAAATTATGAGATTAACTGTATCATGGCATGACAGAGTTCAAACTTTCAATTGTGCATTACGATAAGGATTCCATCCAATTGATTGTGATTGTTATTCTCTGCAAGTACAAGTCTATATAACAGGCACAGAATATGCAACCAGAGTCCACAGTTATCACTAATGAGTTGTTCATGTTTGGTCACTATCAAATCTATCAAATATCTTTATGATAATTTAACCCAACGTGTCTGAACCTGATGCATGCAAACATACAGGACAATTGTAGACCATGGACCGATGCTAGTATATGCTACTAAGAAGATAATATAATACATATTTTGGTGAATATATATTGTAACATCATAATTCAAATTAAGGTACATTAGGAAAGATACAAGGAGTAACCAGTGTTTTTGTTTGTCGTATATTTTGTTAACAGGTTGAGCATAGTATGAAATCACAATGAATTGAGGTTGGAGCAGTGGAAATTCCTGTGTGATGATATCCACTTAAGAGTTACATCACATCCAATGTTGTTTAATGAAAAGTGATATATATCATGATCCAAATTCCAACCAAGAGAGAACATGTTGGTTGGGTCTTAAGGGCCCCATCAAGAGAACATTCACAATGAAAATTTGAAAAATTGAGTTTCCCTTCCTTGGCTCTCCATACTCAGCATATATTGTGTTTTTCTGTCTCTTTGCTGATTGTTTTGCTTTGAGTGTCTGTTGCTTCAGGGTTCATTATGGTTATAAATTAAGATGTGAATAAGATATGTTCTAAGACAGACTCCAGAGTAAGAGCAAAAAAGAAGGTTGTGGAGTGCTATGATTGAGAAAATACAAAAGATGTGTGGTTGGTATAAATTTGGACTTTGTTTTTGGAAGAAACAATTATGCAAAGTCATTTTCCTTTCCAAGGTGTCCTTGTGCACCTTGTAGACTGCATTTTCATGGGCAAGCATAATCACAAGCAATTTACTATCACTTGTCTTCCATCACCATCCCTATATCTCGTGATTCACGTGCAACCAAATTCCAACATCAGAATTTCTCAACCGTATTCTTGGTGGCTACCCACTGCACTAACTACTAATACCAGCATTTATTTCACTTCAGTTTTTCACATCAGTCTTTCAGCTTTTTACATCAATAAAACACTTTCTTTTGTATGCCTTTCCTCTCTTTTCCCACCTTATATCAACTGATTTGACATTTGAAAAAATTGAAACATGTAAATGATGTCAATCAAATATTAAAAGAGTTTTACTTTGCATTTAATACACTTTTTTTTTTGGTTATTCATTGTAGGTGACAATTTTATTTGAGATATTGTCTGACATCAAATTAAACACTTAATTTTAATAAAATTTTAAACTTTGATTCACTGCATGCATGTTTAGTTTCATAACCAGAATCTACATTTAGTGTTAGAATAAAGTCACACAAACAATAAAATATTAAATTAGTTATACATAGATATATTTATTCTTTCTTTCACTATGTAAGATTTCTTTTCCTTCTTATATTTAAGTTCATATCCAAGTTGGTTAGTATGCAACTCCTAAACTTGGTAGTTAAAAGATACAAATCATTATCATTTATGTCTGATCTCATTATTTTCACATTATTGAGCTTAAAAGGTGTCTATTTGACTTGTAGTCTGTTTTTGTCAAATTCTCATCCTTTTTCACAATGGAAATTTCTCATTTTGTTTGGTACCTTATTGTATAATAATTGAAACCATATAGATTTTCGTTGGGGAATTGGTGGTTCAATTTGACAGGTAATCTTATCTATTTGTTGGACGTTAGCTACTTCAAAGGATTCTATCATTAAACTTACCCTCCATTTTTGTATCCCAAAAAGTTCATTAAAAAAAGAAAAGAAAACTATACTGATCCCACAGTATCTTGCATAAATTTGAAGAAACTATTATTTACTCATATATGTAATGTTGGACTTTAACATTTTACACTTTAAATCGATATTTCTAAAGCATACTCTATAATCACTTGAAAATAAAAAACCACATATTTTGTTTTCATCATAATTGGATTTCAAATTCCGTTATTTCTGTTAGCAGATACAGTTGACAGTTAATTGCAGACTGAATTACTTTTAGTTTTATTATTCTCTCCAAATACTGAAAGGGATGCTCAATGAATACAATGTTTTTTTTTTTTTTTTTCCTGTTCTTCCCTCTTACATTTTCCAATAACTAAGCATAAATGGCTTAAAATTTTTACACCAAATTCATTTTTAATATTTTATCACAAAACAAAAATTTCAGTAACCAATATAGGATATTCTGATGATATTCTTAAGAAAGTCAATTCTCAACCATTAAATTTATGAAGTCTATATATTCACACATAATGTTACATTATTTATTATAAAAATACTAAAATTTCTTCTCCTATTTAGTAAAACCAATAGAAATAGAAGTGAATGTGACATAATTGCCCTGCACTCTTCAATAGAATGGTCCACCTAAAACCAGACCTGATGTTAATACGCAATAAATTTGAAAACGAAAGGAGCTTCTGTGAAAATCTACTACACACAGTATAAACATTGATATTTCCACCCCTCAAAAAAAAAGTTTACTTTTTTATTTCCATTTTGCCACTTTTTTCCCTTCTATTTTTGCCTAAGCAAATGGTCTCAAAAATCAAACTCATACTAATTCTGCAAAGTCTTTGCATGCTTCATACCAATCTAAGGTAAGAACAATACCCTCAAGAAAAGATAAGAACAAAAAAATTCTAGACTTGGATACAACATATTTGGTACAACTGACTTGGTATGTAGTGGATGCATGTGATTCATGGAAGAACAATACCATGAAATTTAAATAACATATATATGAAGAATAAGGAGAGAACCATATTAATTAAAGAGTTTACTAATACATGCACTTAACATAAGGTTGCATATATAGCATAGTCTCATAAAGTGAAGGTTCTGGACTTAGGTGAATCAGCAATTTTGAGGGTCTCTTCAATAAGCTTTCTGGCCTTTCTGCTTCTTATCTCCACTCTCATGCTCTCACTCTTCTCCATCTTATCATATGGTTTCTTCAGCTTCAAAGACCTTATCTTGGATTTTAGAGTCACTACAAGCCTTCCTAGACCCATCATCACCATCTTTGCTTATCAATTAATTCTGCTCAAAACAGTGAAAGCTGAAAACATTAATCAGTGCATGAGAAAAAAATTAAACAAGACCCAAAAAAAAAAAAAAAAAAAAAAAAAAAAAAAACAAGAGGGTGAGGAAAAGAAGCAATTAAACCTTGTGGCCTTGTTCTGTTTCCACTTGGTAAATAGATTGCACAAAAAGTTAAAAGAAAAATGCTTAGTGTTGAAGAATAAAGGGTAGAGTCTATGATGATTACATATGTGTGTGCATGTTAAAGGGTGAGAGAGATAGAATGAGGAAAGGAAACAAAAGAGTAAGGAAGAGAAAATGAATGAATTGAAGGTGTTGGTTGTGAATGTGTGAGTGAGTGTGGAATGGTAAGCATTAAGAGCACTCATATAGCAAGGAACATATATATGGATTCAAGTCAATTTTTTGTAATAATTTCTGTTGAGTACTGATTATTCAGCACCATACAAAAAAGTCTTAATTACTAGTCTTGTTTACCAAAAGTACACGTATTTATGTGATGGAAATAATATCAAATAATGGATTTAACTGAAAGAGGAGTATTCTCAAGAATGCTAGGATGGATGAATCTCTATTTTGATTGATTTTATTTCTATAATATAATTAAGTTATTAAAAGAGTTTGATTATTTCTAATAATTATTCTAGAATAATTATGGTCAAACTTAGTTAATTGAGTAAGAAGTTGAGTCGTTATAAATCATTTGCACCATGCTCAGGAGGTTCCTGTAGAGAAAGGAATTTCAATATTTTACATATTGAGTTTTATCCTAAAATTTGTAAAATAATTCATTTTAAATTAACTTCTCCACAAATATTTTTAAGAAAAAATTGTAAAATTAAAATTTACTGAATTTTTCTAAAGTGAAAATCAATTTATCTATTTTGGATTACAGAGAAATCAAATGAAAAGAACTCCTACGAAAATTAGTACATTTTTATTGGGTTAGAGACTAATCCTACTTAAGTATTATAACTACTGCTGGTCAGACAAATTTTTGTACATGATGGGATCAAATAAGAGTTTTTCTGTTACTTTTAAGTTAAATTTATTTATTTTTTCCAAAAAAGTTATAAGTGTTTATGAAAATAATATAATAATACTTACTTAAAATTAAGAAACAATATTTGTTAATTTTGAGAATAATAATCATGAACATGCAATTTTTGTTCCAAGTCCAAGAGATTGTGCTTCACTGCTTTGTTATCTAAATAGTAACCATTATATTATGCTCAAAACTCATGGGTCTTTATTTGGAGAGGAAGCAGTCTTTAAGCCCATGACCTATTAATCTTGGGCTCTCCTCTACTTCGGGCCTAGTTGGGCCCTCTACAACCCAGTTAAAATTTTTCCTTGATAAATTTCTTGTAAATTTTGTTACAACTCTGTCTATTATATAATTCTTTTCTGACCAAAATATAAACATTCAAAAGAAATCTCCAACATTCAAGGCTATGTGCTAAAAATGATACTTAACAGTGGACATCAATGATTAAGATATTAAATATAGACATTTTAGATCAAATAACATCCATTAAATATTTCTTTGATTTATGTATATTAACCCCAAATTCACTAACAATATTGTCTAGTAAAATTGTATTTTACTTTTCTTGTTTTTACACAAACACAAATTTTGATTAGCTTTTCGGATTAAGGTTTTTAATTGAAAGTACAATTTTGTGGCATTCTTTAATATCATGAGAAATTACGAATAAATACAACTTATATGATCATAACTGCGGCAACACAACACCCCAAAAATTCTTGATATTATAATCAAGATTGCACTCACAATCTTGAATTGAACCATTTTTCTTTTAAGTTTTCAATGATGATATTAAATATTAAACCAAAAATTTTATGTATAGCATCCAAATATATTACAAGGTTACATTAAACCATTATTTAGTGCTAACATTTTCTCTTATATTTTCATCTTTGCATAATAATGATAAATTATTAAAACCGACAAATGAATTCTAAATTGAATCCAGAGTCTTGAATGGTCCCTAAATTTTCCAGATTTCATGCAATTATTATAACATTGAGTAAACGGAATTCATTTCCAATTGCTTAATAAACTCACGATTTTATTTTTGTTTGGTTCTTGTTCAATTAATTAAATATCAAATCACTCAGTTTCAATTTATGAATCAGTCCCCACCACATTTTATAAACAAGAGATTCAAGACCACTAAGCAATGACTCATTAATCAAATTAAACGGATAGGAAAATTAAATGTAACCACACACTATAAGTGCCATATATGACAAGGCATCTATGTTTTGTCTTTCCTAAAAATAACCATTACTCAAGTACCCCTTTAAGTTCCATATCTCTTTATATTTAAATATACTAAAGGTTAAGTAATGAATTGTTAAATATTTGAAGAACTTTTTTTTTTGGTGAAAAAATTCATAAATGAAATGCATTCATACAACATTAATCCTCTCATTTGAGCCAAATATCTCATCCTAATTCCATGTTAAATTTTTATTATTATTTTCAAATATACCTATTAATTTTAATTTGATTCAACAACTAACTCAACAAAAAAATTTACAATCTTTATTGCGCGTAGAAACAGTCAAAACCAGAACACCAGCCTCTTCTAGCACCATGTATAAGAAAACCTTATTGCAATTCATGTCATCATCAAGTACCATTTTTTCAAAGCCAGGTAGTCTCGGGAAACAAAATTCTCAATATAATATCAATCAGCCACGTGAAGTAATTTCTAATATGAAGAAAACATAACAAGAAAAAACAATAGTTAAACTCCAGCTAGGACTATAAAATTGTATCAAAAGATTTTCTCAAGAAGAATCCACTAATTTACGTAATTTATATAGTTTACTAACTAGAAGATCGATGTAGTCTATGATGTTATAAATATTCTTGCTTTACATGTGCTACTGTACTAAATTTTATTATATCTTTCTTTACTTTCTGCCACCCTATTTTTCTTTTTCTTTATTCTGAGAATTTTTTTTTTATTTTTTATAGTAACCAACGTGCAAAAGCAAGAGATGTTGTATATATATAAAGTGGTGACAATATTTTTCTTAATATTGAGACAATTATGGTAGATTAGTTGCTTTCTAGATCAATTACACAAGAAAGTGATATAGAAAAATGTTTTTTATAATTTGATATCAATTATGATACAAGAGAATTTGGTATTATTTAGAGAAAAATCAAAATAAAGAAATATTTGAATAACTATTTTAGAAAGTATATCTCTTGTAGACAACAATTTAGTTTAAATAAAATAAAAATTATTAGGAATGATAAAATATATAATTAATACAAGACGTTCGTCCCTGGTATAGAGATCTAGATCTAAAACTCTGGCATGCATGTTTGATTTTATCTCTGAATATTGACACTTGCATATAGCAATTTGGGGTCTGAATAGGTCTTGAAAACTTGAACCAATTAAGCATCAAATTGCCTAATTTACCCCTCAACCTAGTTATCAACATAACCCAAATATTTTAATCAATCCCATATGAAAATATGATATTGTACGAATAATCGTAGATCTCCATGTACTTTAATTTATAGTTTATAGTTGACATCTATTTTTGTTTTTTTTATTTTATACGTATATAGATATTAAAAATTAATTACTAATTCTTGACATGGAACTTGTAAATAAAAAAAAAAAACTTAAATGTATGGAAGGTTTAAAGAATTTTTCACGCTGTTATCAAACACAAATTGTGATATATAATTAATTCTTATAACAATTTTCAATTGATTGATGGTATAAATAGTTTATATGATAATTTATATCATATTTAATTTATTGTTAAGAATTTCTACATTCTTTTCATTTCTTACCTAAACCCATATTTTCTCCTTCTCACGAGGTTTGAAAATAGTATTATTATTTAAATATAGATTTCACCAACTTTTTATTTTATTAATAAAATTAAAGCAAACCTAAGTAAAAGTCAACACTGTGAACATATCATAATGGCTATCATTAACCTGCTCACTCAATTTGTTGCTGACTTGCATATGCAAGTATAAGACATTATACTTAATTGTTATATATTTAATTAAGAGACATGATTCAATTAATTGAGTAATGAAATTTATTTCCTACAAATAAAAGAAATTGTAATATATTTGTGTAATCAAGGTAATATATTAGGACACAGAAAAAGACAAACTCAAATATTATATAACATAAATACATGTAAGTGGTGATATACATTGAGGACAAGAGAAAATCCAAAATTAATAGTCAGACACATCTCATGCATGTGTATATAGAATCAAAAACCTTTGTTTTATTTATAAATTATATTATTAAAAAAATCTTTGATGCATATTTCATCTCTAAAATTTATAACGAATTTCAAGATAAAACCAGAGATAAATATAATCCGTGATCTTTATCATTATTATAAGATAAAATATTGTATTTTACATAAAGATGGAACAGTCTATCTCTTTTTAAATATGGATCATTTATAAAAATACAAGATTCTTTCATCTTCTCTATCTTTTAAATTTTGTATCTATTTCTATTTTTATTAAAAAAAACAAATTTATATCCAAATTTTATCTTGATATCAAAATTTTTCAGTAATGATAATTAAAGTTGAATGAATGAGATATAATTTAATTGATTGAAAAGAATGTGATTTATTATAAACTTGATTCATGTTTGATTTTTAAAAATAAAAAAATTGTGATTAATTAAGATAAAACTTACTAATTAAAAATAACTAATCACATTTCTTGATAAAAATTATTAATAAAAAGAATAAATATTTCATATCAAACGACGTGACTAAAAACAAAAACCTAAGGGATATATATTTAAGTGTCATTAGTAGGCATCAATTTATTAAGTCCTTGCTATGAAGAAACTTCCTTACAAGTCCTTGCAATCATAACTCAAATAAATAAATCAAAAAAAGTTTCTCTAAGTTAATTTTACACACACAATATAAGCAAAACTACTTCCATTTTCTATAGCTTGTATTCTGTGCCTCACTCTTTTCTCTGGTGTTTCTCTTTCTCTTCCAAAATGAAGTTCCAAATAATAGAACTTCTCTTTGGTAAAAGCACCCCAAAACAAATGATCCCAAAAGTGACTGTACTAGCAGTGTTTGCCATACTGTTATTTACAGTCACACCATTGTCTTACCCTTTGTTTTCATCTCTGAAGAATAACAAACAATCAAAGCAACCATCTTCAGCATTTGATGAACTGAATGAGTCAGCAAGTTTGCCTTCAACTTCCATAAAGAAGTGTGACATTTTCACAGGGGAATGGGTTCCAAACCCAAAGGCTCCATATTACTCAAACAAAACATGTTGGGCTATTCATGAACACCAAAACTGCATGAAATATGGAAGACCAGACTCTGAGTTTATGAAGTGGAAGTGGAAACCAAATGGATGTGAATTACCAGTGTTCAACCCTTTTCAGTTCCTAGAAATTATGAAAGGAAAATCTATGGCATTTGTTGGAGACTCAGTTGGAAGGAATCAGATGCAGTCCATGATTTGCCTCCTATCAAGAGTAAGTCTTTCTTCAACCTTACATGAAAACTAGCTGTGTTTGTTTTCTGTGTGTGGTTGTTTTTGGGAATCATTAGGTGGTTTTGTCTGCAACTACTTTTCTTTTCCATTTTGTTTTTATAATTTGTTCTCTAGCATTTTGTATGATATATATGCTTTATTCTTTCTTTCTTCATCAGTAATATTTTTTAATCTTATGGTAAGACTTAAGAGTATGTTTCCATAGCTTAATTATATAAATAATTCAAAGTAAGAATTAGAGTATTATAATTATGTTAATAGAAAGTGTAAACTTAGAAAACTAAATTTACTTTTTTAAACTAATCATATTATTGAAACTACTTAAAATGGAAAACTAAATATGACTATAAACTTTAAGCTGAATTTTAAATGAGGTTGAGATCTGAGCACATGACAAGTCTTTTGCCCGAATTTCAAAGCCATAAATATTGAGTTTCTTATAGGGAAATCTAAAATGTGTAAATTTTTTAAGTTAAAAAATTTGAAGTGGAGAAGGTGGGATTCCAAATCTATGAACAGACATCACCACTATGCTTCTAATTAATGTCTGTAGACTCGTGAAGATTAGACATGAATTTAGGTTAACTAGCAAAAATTATCATAAATCAATCACTATTTTAACTTTATTTTCAGTGTATCATTTCACCAATAATTAGAACTTTTTTTTTTTTGGAAATGATTAGACCTTTTTTTTTATTTTTTTCTGAAAGCTATGGAATAAAATCAGTTTTGGGTTTACTCGAAGTGTCTTTATCTTATGATGAGTTGTTATGCATATAATATTATATTTTATAACACTTCACATCAATCAACATATCAAATGTTTCTTTCTTCTTTTCTTCTTATCTCTTTTGTTACTTAACACATTTTTTATATATAAAAAACACCATTTTCAAATTTGATCATATATAAACATAGCTTTTTTCTTTTACCTTGTAGCTGGTTAGTTCACCTAAGGCCATTAAGATATAGAAGGATTAGGTAAATTATGAAATGAAAGTAACATGCATGGAAGCATGCATGCTGAGGAATCGAATCTTTTTCCCGGGAAACTGTGCCAATAACATTCATCTCACCTTGCTCTTCACGCCTCTGTGCCAACCACATGAAAAGAAAATATCACTGCCATGTTAATCCTTGAAATTTTCAGAGGCGGTTTCAATTTAATAAATAAAAATTTATTATTTATATTTATTGTTAATTGATTTGATATTTATAGATAATTCATATTAAAAAGTATTATTTATATTATTTTTTATAAATTTAATAATAAATATAAAAATAGTAATTTATTTACTTTAGAGGTTAAACTTTTTTTTCTTTTTAATATTTTAAAAGAAAAAAATTGAAATTATACATTAGTTGAGAATTCAACTAATTTACACTAGTTGAGAATTGAAATATATATCCGTTTCCATTTAATTATTCAATAATCTATATTATTACCATGGAATAATGAAATATTATAACTCGTCCCATTGGTTTCTTTACGAAATGATTAAGTATTCTTTACAGTTAAAAAAGAGTGAGGTTTAATTTTTGTAAAATAGACTTAAATTAGTCCAAAATTAGTCTAAAAATCAAAAAAGAAATTAAATTTTAAAAAATAGTTGAACTAAAAAAATTATTGTACCAAAATCTGATGTCTCCACCCACTATATTTGTGCTCTGTACTTAATAATAGTACTCTCACAAATATCCATGCATGAAGCTACTCTATGAGTAACTTAATGACTAAGATGGTAGTAAACTAGTAATATTTGTATGAGTATTATGAAGAGTCTTTACCAGCTTGCACTTCATAATTGTTCCAAGCCCTGCCAAACAAGAGAGTAGAAATAGCTGATAATTTAACTTTCACTTTTAATTAGAAGATGGTGTACATTAGTGTTTCATAATATTATTAGATGGAATTTTTAAAAAATCAAATAAAGAATATATATAAAGCTCGTATAATTTAGTATGACACACATAAAATATAATCAATCATGTACTAGACATTAGAGGGCATTTTCTACATATCTCTAATATGACACTTGAAAAGGATAAAGAAAAAACATAAGATGCCCCAGCTTCTTGTTGTTTTATGTCAGATTGTCTTTTGACATTCCAACCATTTTGCATAGGGTTATTAGCTAAGAGGTTGTTTGAAAGTATGATTATTATGGTCCCTTCTTATAAAAATCTTTTAAGGAGTTTGTCTTTATTCTTTTACAAGATTCCTTCCAACTTTTATTTGAAATTAATTCCTTTTTCTTTTATAAGTATATCTTGTAGAATTGCATTAAATAATTAGATAGAAAGAAATGAAGATAATGAAATTTAAATAATTTTAGCATAATATTGAAAAAAATCATGTAAATTATGGTCAAGTTTAAAATTACTAAGTAAATTAACTGAATTCCTTAGTTCTAGCACATTGGTTAAAAGTGTCTTGGAGCAAAGATAGTAAAATTAACTGGTTTGGATTAGCTATTATATGTTTCTGTAGAGTTCCTTAAGATGTAAGAATGTAACATCTAATTCTATCTATAAGAAAGATATAGGACTAAAAGTGGTATGGGTAGAGTTCAATAATTGTTATTGAAGCTTAACCAAAATAATAGATCTAGTTGAGAGGTCACATTTCTGAAACTAGAAAAATTAGTGATGATTTTGTACACGTCAAACACTCTTGATAACATTAGGACTTTGCATGCATTGGGCTAAGTCGTTGGTTGAACATTGAATTAATGGCAAATTAAAGTTTGGCCAACCAAATCAATATTTGCATATATGGACAACAATTCATATTAGTGTTGAAGGGAATCCAAGATAAGAGACCAAAAGGGACCACTCAATTATTTTATTTGCTCTAAATACAAAAGTGAATTATATGATAATGTATTATTGGCATTAGCTTAATGCATTATTAATTAGATTACCTTTCCATATGTGTGTCTTTTGCGGAAAAGTTCACATGTAAACAATATAGCTATGAGCTGGATCCTCTAACTTTATAACATGCACTCTCATGTAAGGTTTCTTAACTTTATTTTCACTTGGAACAGAAAAACATGACATAAGATAATAAACTAGGATCCTAGAAGAATGGTTCTAAAGTAGATGTTACACATAAAATAATTTGAGAACTTGGCAATGTGCTTGAAAGAGTACATTTATAGTACCAAGAGCTTTGAGAGAACTCCTTCCATAAAGGAATATAACTTTGAAAGTTATCTATATAACTTTTAGAAGTGACATGTTCAGTCACTGCATAATATAGGTTCATTTGTTTAAAAAAATATATATTTTTTTAAATAAAATAAACAGATTTTTGAGGAACCGTTGTTTATTTCTATAATGCATTTGTTTAAGTTTTTTTTTTTTTTTTTAAAAAAATTGTTTTATACTGTTTTTGAAGAAACAAATGTTTTCCGTTTCTTAGACAAAATGTTTTTTTTAAAGCACTTCTTTTGATTTTTAAAAAATAGGCCTATAATTTCTCACAACACGTCTTTATAATATCTTTATTTTTGGTTATCAGCATTTATTTTATATTATATTTCTCTTTTATGACTTTTTATCTTTCTTGTTGTTGTAAAATCATAATGAGAAACTTATGTGAAAATAACATTACTTAGCACTTTATTTGATGAACTGTCTCATTAACCAGTCTTACACTTTACTTGTATTTTGTTTAGAAAAAATAATTGTATCTTTTCTTGTGGTTATTTTATACATGCATGTAGGTTGTTAAATCCTTTATTTATTTATTTAATTTTAACTTTTCAGGTGGAATGGCCCATTGATGTATCATATAAACGAGATGATTATTTTATGAGGTGGAGGTACCCAACTTACAACTTCACTATGGCTGCTTTTTGGACAACTCATTTGGTGAGATCCAAAGAAGCAGATGTAAATGGTCCAGGCCCAACAGGCCTTTGTAACCTTTACCTTGATGAGCCTGATGAGAAATGGTTAGCCCAAATTGAAGATTTTGACTATGTCATTCTCAATGGAGGACATTGGTTTACAAGGTCAATGGTGTTCTATGAGAAACAAAAAATTGTTGGATGCCATTATTGTCTCTTAGAAAATGTTCCTGACTTAACCATGTACTATGGCTACAGAAAGGCTTTTAAGACTGCATTTAGAGCCATCAATAGGTTAGAGAATTTTAAAGGGACAGTGTTTCTTAGGACATTTGCTCCATCTCACTTTGAGAATGGGGTGTGGAATCAGGGTGGGAATTGCATTAGAACTAAGCCATCTAAGAGTAATGAGACACAATTAGAAGGCCTTAATTTGGAGTTTTATATGATTCAATTGGAGGAGTTCAAAATTGCTGAGAAGGAAGCAAGAAAGAAGGGTTTGAAATATAGACTACTTGATATCACACAAGCATCATTGTTGAGACCAGATGGTCACCCTAGTAGATATGGACATTGGCCTAATGAGAATGTGACTTTGTACAATGATTGTGTTCATTGGTGCTTGCCTGGACCTATAGACACATGGAGTGATTTTCTACTAGGAATGTTGAAGATGGAGGGTGTGAGATCAGCTGAGGAGAGACTTCATTTGCATACAGATTGACAAATGAAATTTATTTCATACATTTATTTATATAATATATATATCAAAATTTTAAGTAATCTTGATTCTTGTAATTGTAAGCTTCCTTTTAAGTACATGTATTGTAAATCTTTTCTTTTTTAATTAAGATCAAATTGAAATCACCCCTTTTTCCTTTTCTTTTTTTATGTTCATTGATATATTTTGTTGATATTTCTCATAAATGAGCTAAATCTTATATACCTCTTCATATCAACTCATTGCTTGCTATGAAACTTTGCATTTGGTTTGTGAGAGCAACTGAGTTTGTTCAAGGATCCTTACACTGAATTGAGTTGATATGTAATTCAAGAATCATATATACATAAACTGATTTTGATTAAAAAAAAAAAGTTATATTATTAATAAGGGGACCATAAATTGAGTGGTACTGGTACCAGTGCAACTAACTGATCTTGCCATCTGATTAATATTAGACACTAACAGGGTCAATATTTGGTGGCTAAAACAACCAAAAGAAAACCAAGTGGCTAAATTTCAAGCTTTATATGATTGCATTGCATCTTATCATGAAAATAACTGAAAAAGATCCCTTAACAAAAACGTGCATTCATTTGCTTTGTTTTTTTGTCATTGATCGATTGAAACCTTTCAAATGCAACAAAGATACTTTTAAACGCCCTTTTAAATAAAAACTTGCTTTACAATTTTTTGGCTTAAGCTTATTATTAATATATTGTAGTTTGTTTTTTAGATCTAGCTCAATTTAACCTTTATATAAATGTGATATTATTTTGAGTAAATTTAGGATTTTTTTGGGTCGAAAGTTATTTTTTTTTAAAAGTACTTAAATACATTAATGGGTTAATGTATCCTACAACGGTTGTTGAATAAACATAGACTCAAGAATCAAATTCTTAATTCGCCATATGCATATTATTACAAATTTGGTCCTATCTATTAGCATATTTAAATTTTTTTTATATATAAAAATTAAATAAGTTGATGAATCTATCTATAAACAAGTCAATAGACTTACAAATTAATTGACATGTCAATAAAAATGTCAATAGATTTAAAGGTTTAATCGACTTATCATCAAACGGGCTAATATAATACACTATGGAAATGATTTTAACTACAAAAGCATATTTCATTTGATGGATATTAATTCAATTATGATTAAACCAAGTTAAAATCAATGATAAATAAGTATAAATTTTCAGTACTATATTTTTTTGGCGAATTTTGTACTATATGATAAGTGAACGAATAAATTAATATAGAATTATAAAATAATAATTAAATAAAAATTTAAATTTGTATAAAAATTATTTTATAAAATAAAATTCTTATAATAAAGAAGTAAACAAAAATAATTCATACATAAACTTTCTAATACAATTATTTTTATGATTTAAAATCATTTTAAAATAAAAACAGAAAAATAAAATAAATACTTTTCAAAAATTATTTTTAAACTAAATTTCTAATTCTAATAGTTTTAACAGTTTTCTAATCAATTTTTCCTTCATAAATTTTCCGAGTTATCCATTAGACTAAACCAAAAAAAAAAAAAAAAATTGTCGGCAGAATTTAAAATCTGTCCACAATCATTAATTCCAAATATTTGGTCGAAAAAATTAGATTAAATTAATGTTGATGTACAAGTTTTGGTGGAATAAAGGTATGCATAAATTCAAAATTTTGCTATGTTTTTATGCAAATGATAATGGACAAGTGGTGTTTCGGATTTTGACTCGACTTGTATTATTCCCTTGCTGGCTACCCTACCACCTTCTTCTCATCAACTTGTACTTTCAAGTTCTTTCTATAAACTTTTGTTTATAATAATAATAATGCAGAGTCATTATTTATAATCAAATTTTAACAATTAGTAATTTCTTAAAAAATATTGAAATTCAATTTGTGAGTAAATTTAAAGAGATAAAATACTAAAAATATTTTCCTTAAAACACTTTTGTTAAAAAATAATATTTTCTAAAAATACTCTCACATATAATAAGAGGGAGGCCCACACACTTTATTAATTAATCTTCAATTTATTTTGTTTGTATATAAACTTGTTAATAATTTTATTATTAAGAATGAATTTGGAAATTTTCGCATCACATCTCTTTAATTTAATCTCCCACCTATTATCTTGTTTAATGCTTTGAGGCCTCTCATTTTCATTGGTAGAGACTGCCATAGACTTTTCAACATGATTTCTTTTATGCTTATTTCTTTTTCTTCTTTTTTTTTTTTTTTTTTGATTTTTGCTACCACAAGAAAGACTGCAAAATAAACTTTTCTGCTTCTTGACATCTTTTATTAACATGTTATGTAAAAATTTTACATTAATTAATACTTCTGATAGTATTTGAAAATTATTTTCCTTTATTAATTATCAAGATTTCTTGGGCATTTTGACGAGTTACGGGAAGTTTATTGGGTCAACTATTATAAATTTTAATTATTAAAAAGTATATGTAACTTTTTTTCACGACTTATATTATATCCACTATCCAATATATTTATATTTCTGTAGAAGCATGTAAATAAATAATAATTTATAATGAAAATTAAGTTATTAATATTAAATTTAATATATATTAGTACTATATATTGATTAATTTATATGTATTAATATTTAATGCAATTTTTATATATTCATGTTGATATTTAGTGTATATATATATATATATATATATTAATAAATCAATATTATTAAATACACATTATTAAATTACTAAATATAAATTAATATTAAATTACTAATTTATACTCATTAACATTAAGTTATTATAACAACCTTAATATTAATTACTAGTATATATATTTAAGAATTTGTTTAACATTTAATAATATTATTATATATTCATTCTTATTTAATAGTATATATTAATAATTCAGTATCAATAAATATAAATTATTATATGGGGAAATATTCATTAAACAATACTTAGTCAACCAATTGTATATGGTATAGGTTTGTTGATTTAATATCAAGATTTTTAAAACAAGTATATAAAATTTAATTTATAATTAAATCACTTTATAAAATTATTATAATAAGTGTATAACTTTTAAACTTATTTATATTAATAAAAACTAATTTACATTTCTTAAGTTATAAATTTTAATTTATTCTCATCCTTATATTAATTTATCAGCACTGTTGTAATGATTACTTTTATTTAATGAATTTGTAATGATTACCCCTTTATGCCAAAAATGGTGACATATCATGAATCCATGGTGAGCCACTATAGACCCTTTATGCTATGTATCCACACATCAAAGTACAATCACATATATAATTAAGCCATTTCAACAAAGTTTCTTATGCAAATTTCATCTCATCAACCATGAGATTTTGGTCCACACCACTTGTCAATGGAAATGGCAAGAAGAACAACACATCAAAAGGAAACACTACCAAGAGTGTTGTTATTCTCCTTCCATTAGCCATGCTTCTCATTATCATGTTATCATTTTCTCTTACAAGAAACTCTCACTATTATTATTATCCTTCCTCTCCTAAGATATATGCCAACACATTGGAAGATTTTAATGTCACAGAGATGATGAAAGTATGCAACATTTTCTCTGGAGAGTGGGTTCCTTACAGTAAAGGGCCTTATTATGACAATGAGAGTTGCAATTTGATAATAGATCAACAAAACTGCTTCAAGTTTGGAAGACCTGATAGAGAGTTTCTCAAATGGAGGTGGAAACCTGATCAATGTGAGCTTCCACTCTTTGATGCAAACCTTTTCTTAGAGCTTGTTAAAGGAAAGTCTATGGCCTTTCTTGGAGATTCAGTTGGAAGAAATCAAATGAATTCTTTGTTGTGCCTCCTAAATCATGTAAGTAATCATCACTAATCAATAATTAATGGCACACTTTCTTCTCTTCTTTTTAATTAATTATTACAATCTGAGAATTTCATAACTTTAATCTGGAACTTAAATCCAATATCTTACAATTAGATCGATAATAATAGTGATGGAGACCTTTAATTTGATGCCAAACAAACCACGAGAGAAACATGTTACAAAGATTATCAGTTGTAGTTGGAGAGTTCAAGAATTTATAAACCTCAAACTAAAAACTCATACTTACTTGAATCTTAACATAATTATTTTTATTGTATAAAGTATTTTAATTTGACTTTATAACCATGCATAAAAGTTTTCTTTTTATTCAATAAAGATAACGTAACAGTGAAGAATTTTAACTACCAACTGAAATTACGCAAGCTTTGTACAATAGAAAATGTTTTTTAACACTGCATAGAAATGAGAAAAATGATAAATTCAGAAGACGTAGGATGTAACTATCTTAGAATGTTTAAATATATAATTGTTTTTTTATAAACAAATTAACTTAATATTTCTATATTTATTTTATAATCGACAACAATACAGTTAATTACATAACTCCCTCATAAAACATATATTATTTCATTTTATTTACATTTTATAATTAATTATTTAATTATTTACATAATACTAATTATAATACGTCAATCATCGGATCAACTCCCTCGTATAATCAACTCACCCACGTAATTAATTCTTATTTCACTCTGTTTCCATTTTATAACCAATGGCCTTTATCAAATATTTTTCATATTTTTGTTAAAATGGTAAGTCACAATCTTAAATAAAAAACATAACTACATGTGATTTATTCTTTTAGGTTGCTCGTCCTGAGGATATTTCCAATAGATATACTACAGATCCTATATACTTCCGAAGGTGGTTCTATGGTGATTACAATTTTACCCTGGTAACACTATGGTCCCCATTTTTGGTGAAAGCAAAGGATGCTGACCTCAAAGGTCATTCTTCGAAAGGCCTCATGAACTTGTATCTAGATAAGGCAGATGAGTCATGGACTAGTGAGATTCAAAACATGGATTTTGTCATCATCTCAGCTGGCCAATGGTTCTTTCGACCATCATTGTTCTATGAAAGAGGCAAACTTATAGGGTGCCACAAGTGTGAACATAACAACATCAAAGACCTTACTCACTACTATGGATACAGAAAAGCATTCAGAACTGCATTGAAAACCATAGCAAAAACAAAAGGGTACAAGGGGGTTACATTTTTGAGAACATTCTCTCCAGCACACTTTGAGAATGCTGAGTGGAACACTGGAGGGAGTTGTCAGCGGACAAAGCCTTATACAAAGGAAGAAATGAAGTTTGATGGATACATTTTTGAGACATATATGACTCAAGTGAAGGAGTTCATGGATGCTGCAAAGAAAGCAAGGAAAAGGGGTTTAAAGTTTTTGATGATGAACACAACTGAAATTATGCTTCGTAGACCTGATGGACATCCCAATAACTATGTCTATGGACGTACAATGAACCTTAAAAATAATGTGACAACATTTAGTGATTGTGTTCATTGGTGCTTGCCAGGTCCTATTGACACATGGAATGAGTTTTTATTCTATATGTTGAAAATGGAAAATCAGAAAAGTTTCATTTCATCGTTACAGTCACAGAAATTTGTCTAGGACATAAAATTCTTTTCATGATAAATACTTGAAACATGTTAGTTGTTTTGGACTGCAATGAACAAAATAAAATGTTTAGCTGCAGTTGACTATTGATTCTTGAATGAAAATGTTAAGCAATTTTCAGGGTACATGTATAATTATTTAGGGGTCCATATAATCTTATATATTACTATGCTAGTTGTATAACGTTACGTTGCCATTTCTTCCTGCAACCTATTTTTTTTTTCCTTCTTGCATCTTATCTCTAATAAATAAGAACGAATATGTATAATCTGTGCATTAAACTCAAAATAAAGTTACAAATTATGCCATCTAGAAACTTCTGACTTCGAAAATTAACTAATCCGAAAAATTTAAGGTATTCCCCATTTCATTAACAACTGAAATATGTATTTTAATAGTGTACAAATTAAAATTCTTCCTGAAATGGTGGATCATGAAAGTTGCATTTAAGTAGGAAGAAAAGGTTATTTTGGTCATTTCCTATGTTAGATAGGGTGCTAGAGGAAAAAACTAGGGTGCAGAAAATGCCTGTTATGTCTTGGTTATCAAATTGGTAAAGGCCCAAATCCTTACTTAATCATGGTCTGGGCCAGCTAGCTTGTTTCAGCTCCGTTGCATATTCTT
Source organism: Hylodesmum podocarpum (assembly GCA_026586105.1). NCBI lineage: Eukaryota > Viridiplantae > Streptophyta > Magnoliopsida > Fabales > Fabaceae > Hylodesmum > Hylodesmum podocarpum. The sequence continues at coordinate 13,314 of JALJEV010000014.1, read as the reverse complement.
TCTGCTGATCACCGTTATGTTGGGCCAGTCCATATGAGCTGATGTTCATACAGTAAGGTTATGATACAAAATCATTGTACATTTTTTTTTTTAATTTTATACATTTAAATAAAATACAATATCTTATATTTATAATTTTTATTTCTCAAAAAAATTCTCATTATATATATATATAAAAATTATATATATATATATATATATATATATATATATATATATATATATATATATATATATATATGTAAGTTAGAATCACCCTTTCAATCTCTCTGACAATTCCAACTAATATATTAGGTTTGCTTGTTCTTCACTTAATATAGAATTTATATTTAATGCCAACCACAACTCTCAACTACAGCCAATCAGTGCAACATTCTGTGCCACTACTCTCCAACTATATTCAAATCATTTTCTAATCATCATTTCTTTTATTTTTAAACTACTATTTATTTAATTATTTGTTTTTGAGAAACTAAAAAAATATTTATTAGGTCGATTATTCTTAATTTTTTTTAACTAAAGCACCGGTTGCATTTTCCATGATTTATCCCCAAAGTTTTATTAGGTTGTATCGTATAATTAAAAAAAAATCGAAAATGAATTAAAATGCCAAAAGTATTTATTTATTAAACGTGGCTTGGGACGTCCAATGAAAGAATTTCTGTATTTTATATTACATTATTACTACTATAATGAAAGGATAAATGTATAATTAATAATAACTTTTTTATTGATTTTTTTTATTTTATGATAATATATAAAAACTTTTTGAGATACTCCTTAAAAAATTTTAAGCCATAAAAAAAGACATGGTGATTTGTGGAGATGACAAAAAAAGAAGTATTCCTTAGATGTTAAAACCAACAAAGTGCAAAAAATAAAAAAAATCAAAGCGACGTGAGGAATAGAATCTCCCAAAGTATTTTAGCCAAAAAAGGATGGAATCTTACTCATTGCTAAATACTGAAAACCGAAACTTAAAATCATTTTTAGTATAAGTTACTTAATATGTATCTTTGAATAAAATATGCTTGCTTAAATATTTTCTTTTTATAATTGATAATTACTTGAAAACAAGCTTCCTATGTACAATCACTCATGAATAAAAATTTAATTTATGGATCTCAATTAATATTTAAAAAATTTTATTTTTATCCTCTACTTCCATGCTTAAAAGAAACACTAATGCCATAACTAAAGAATCCAAGCATATTTAAATAATACGTAAATATTATTAATTTTATCGTATAAAATCACAGTAACACCGAAAAAAAAGTAGTAATTTCTTAAAGTTAACTGTGTTGTCATAAGTCCAAAGAAGAAGAAACATTTTCGTCCCTCTAATTCAAGAAAAGTAAAAACAAAATAACATCACATGGTTAAATGATTGTTTGTCCCGAATTTTCAATTTCAATTGGGACACGACCTTTTCCCATTACCACTGCATGTGAGTGAAGTACTGACACAAAGAGAGAGAAGAGAGAGAGTGTGTGTGTGAACTGTGAAGCTGAACCTATATTCTCAAAGTCGTCTCCACGTTCTTCTTTGCACGTATTGCGGGGTGTGCTGTGTCTGTGTGTTCCACTATTCTCATATTCCGCTAAATCAGTTTTTTTTTCTCAACTTATGAACCTTCCATTCTTTTGCACAATTCCTACTACACGTACTGTTTACAAAGACCCACTTTTCAGATATTGCTAAAGGTTTCATTTTTCAGTTCATGGATGAGTTTTGGAGATCTGGGTATGCTGCATTTTGGTTTTGATCAGTGACGAATCTAGGTCATGATGCTTGACGATGCTCCTTGATTTGCAAAAATGGTTTTGTTTCATCAGCTGGGCTTCTTTTCCCTGCTGAATTTGCTTTTTGTCAGGTGTTATACCCTACAAAAGTATTAGCTTTCTTGAAAGTTGTTTGTTGGTATTGACTTTTTGCTCTTTGCTCAACTTTAGTTTTCTTTTAAGAAATTGGGTCTTGGTGGTTGTGTTGTTTTTGTTTTTTTTTTTTTTTTTTCTTGAGAGATTTGAACATTGCTTGTGGAAGGGTTGATGTTTTGATCTGAAATTGTAATTTGGTGCTTGATCTGGTGTATTGTAATGAGTTTGATTCTGGGAAAAGATTGGTAATTTTAGTGTTGGTGAATTTGGAAAGTATGAATCAAAGTAGTGGTGATGGAAGTGTTTAACATTTACTAGTACATTTTGTTATTGAGGGAAGATTTGTGTGTAGTGATGGCTTCAATCCCTTCTCCAAATGTTTCCCCTGTGGCAGTGCCTCCAACACTTGGTGTTGTTCTATCACCACCTCCTTCTTCAACTTCTCCAACAAATTCTTCTACTATTTCCACACCACCATCACCTCCCAATTCTCCTCAGCCAAATCAAACATCCAATTCCCCTGCTCCTGCATCTCCTTCTGACCCTTCAGCTCCACCTCCTTCTCCTCCTCAAACAGTGCCTGTAACTGCAACCCCTCCCCCTTCATCTCCATCACTCTCTCCTCCTCCACCATCATCTACACCACCACCAACTTTGCCCCCTCCTTCACCACCTGATTCTCCACCACCATTACCACCAGCATCTCCAGCTCCACCAGTTACAACATCTCCCCCCTCACCACCAGCTACCACTGCTCCTCCTCCTGCTGAGACTCCACCATCCCTTCCAAATTTGTCTCCACCACCTGGTTCCCCTCCTCCTCAATCACCTCCCACACCAACTCTCCCTCCCCCTCGATCAGTTTCGCCATCTCCTCCCCCTCCATCCAATGATCCAAGACCACCATCCACCAGTTCTCCTCCACCAAAGGAGAATCCACCGAAAACTACTCCTTCAGATGCACCCCCTCCAACAGTTTCTCAATCTCCTCCTAAACCTCATTCCTCTGATGTTCCTCCCCCACCTTCAGTTCCTTTAAGACCTTCACCTCCAGATTCTTTGCCTGAGCCCCCTACTAATAAAACTGCGGCTGGGGGTCCAGTGGTGTCACTACCCTCTCTTCCAACTGAGAAACCCACTGCTAGGCCAACTAATGATGGTACTAACAATATGGATGCTAACACCGCACCTTCACATTCAGGAGGGTTGAGTACTGGAGGATCTGTGGCTATTGGAATTGTAGTTGGTTTTCTTGTCCTCAGCCTTCTTGTTATGGCCGTCTGGTTTGTACAGAAGAAAAAGAAGAAAGGAACAGGACCAAGAGGTGGTTATGCTGCTCCTTCTCCATTTACCTCATCCCACAATTCAGGTATTGCCTTATGTACTACCATACCAACTATTTGGAATATATAGTCTTTCCGGTTTTATATGTTGCTTATTGTTAACTTTGATGTTAGATACATAAATACCAAAGGATTTGCCCAGTAGTGCTTAAACTTGAGTTAGATAATCTCAAATATAATGGACTCTGTTCCTGGATACTTCAATAATGAATTAGAGAAGTCCAATGTCAATGTATCATTCTCCATTACCACTTAACACCAATTTCTCTTCCTATTTGATTTTGCAAATTTCGATATCAATAATTGTTAGGCATTACTTTTTGGTCTTGCGATCTTCAGGGAATTACAATGAATCAAAACATGAAAGGGGGTGGTGCCTTCTGTAATTGCCTGTAAAAGTTGCAAATGCATATGGCCTATAATTGTGTTCTAAAATGACCTGAACTGGTCTGGCAGTTGTTTTGATGTGATTTCTCTTCCAATACACGGGGTTCATTTATTTGATTCTGCATATCTCTATATTAATAATTGTTAGGCATTACATTATGGTTTCCTATCTTCAGGGCTGATGCTTGGGAGTGTTGGTTTTAATTTTTTATTTTGCAATTTCCAATACAAGGTATAAATGCATCTTTGATTTACATGGCCTAGAACGGTCTATCAGCCATTTTCACTCTGCATTGTGTTGTCTTGTATTCCTGTTCAATTTTGTTTTGTTTCCAGCTTAAATCACATCAATGTGATTACCAATCTATTTTTCATTGATGATATTCCTTTGTTGAACCCTAAACTTTGTTGCAAGACACTAGAATTGGGTTAGTGGCTGCAGCTTTGGGTAGTTTGCATCATGTATAAATGGCATGACACTATACAACTGTCATTTGTTTATAGTAACTATAAATTCAGCTACAATTTTACATGTTAATGGATACTAGAATAGTTATTTTAAACATTGATATTCACTCCTAGGTACCTTATTCTTGAGGCCACAGTCTCCAGCCAACTTTGTAGGCAGTGGCTCTGGTAGTGATTTCGCGTATTCACCATCAGAGCCAGGTGGAGTAAGCAGTTCAAGATCATGGTTCACGTATGAAGAACTTATCCAGGCTACTAATGGGTTTTCAGCACAAAATTTGTTGGGAGAAGGTGGATTTGGTTGTGTTTATAAAGGTTTGCTCATAGATGGAAGAGAAGTAGCTGTGAAACAGCTCAAAATTGGTGGTGGGCAAGGGGAACGTGAATTCAGAGCAGAAGTTGAGATTATTAGCCGTGTACATCATCGTCATCTAGTTTCCTTGGTTGGCTACTGTATATCTGAGCATCAAAGACTGCTTGTATATGACTATGTTCCCAACGATACTCTTCATTACCATCTCCATGGTATGTATCTCTGATTAAATAATTTGAATAAAAAAAATAATAAGTTCATCACAAATTTATTACATGCACATATGTCATAAACAGGACCTACTGATTTCTAAAAGAGAACGCCCCTTTTTAGAGAGTTTTGTAGAAAATGAGGTGTGAAAGAATCAGAGTTGTTTCTTAAAGTTGTAGGATACAGACACCACACACTCCTGATTCAAAATTTAAGGAAAAATGTACAATACCATAATAATGTTATATGTCAAACATGTTCATAAATATATTTTTAAGGTGGATTTGTTATTTTGTAACCCCCTTCCAGAAAACATGGAGCATCTTTTTTCGAACTATTTCCTAAATGGTCTCATCCAAGTAGATGTAGCCATGTATAATTACATGATCCATCAAAATAATTTACTAGATTGACAGTAGCGCCCCAGTCCAATATTCATTTTTTATTTTTAAAAATTGCCTAAAATTTTAAACAGAGATATGCCAAATTGTTTTTAAAGGTCCATGTCAGATCTAGAGTGAAAATAATCTTACAATTGGACATATACATACTTGTGTTGAATATGTGTCAGTAGTGTGTGTATTGCACAAACATTTTGCAAACAGGTGTGTGACACATGAAGATGGTACCAAAATGGTATTTCCATGCTTTACAGAGATATGTTTGATATCTTCTTTTGTTTAACCATGGAAGTGTCATTTTTAAAGTTCATTTATTGGTGTTATAACAAATGATTTGAACCAGACTTTTCATATCATTTTAAATTTTGGTTTAATTACTTAATTGATCCTTATAATTTGACAAAAGTTCTCTTTTAGTTTTTATAGTTTAAAAGTGGCCTTTTTAGTCTCTGCTTTAATTTTAATTCTCTTTTAACCCTGCCGATATAAGTTATGTTATGATATTCAGTAATTTGGTGATGTATTATTCATTGATTTGTTGAATAAAAAAGAAATACCTAATACTGTTACGTAACTTTTAATAACAGATCTTAAAAAGGAATTAAAATGTAAAATATAAGAACTAAAAATGCCACTTTTGAACTATGGAACTAAAAAAGCCACTTTTAATCTACAGAGACTGCAAGATAAAGTTTGTGAAACTGTAGGTATCAAAAAGATAATTCAACCTTTAATTTTTAATATTTAAGTGGTGAACTTAAAGAATATTGAAAAATTAAGGATTATATATTTTATTAGTATTCACGATGGTAATAAAAACACCTAAATTATTGTTTTTCCATGATTTATTTTCATCACCATTGTTGTTGCATTTAAATTTTCAATCCAAGTAGGATGTTCAGAAGGTTCCATCAGCATGCTTGTTATAAATCCATGTTTTAGGTTTATGGTTCATAATTCATCTAAAATCACTGTCGATGTTGCACTTGAATTTACATTCAAGTAGGTTGTTCAGTAAGTTACACCCATTAAGTTGTTATAAATCCATTTGGGTTAGCTCAACTAAAATTTGATCTCAATCATGACCAGTATATTTAAAATTTTGCAGGTGAAAATAGACCAGTTCTTGATTGGCCTACTAGAGTCAAGGTTGCTGCTGGTGCAGCTCGTGGAATAGCTTACCTGCATGAAGACTGTAAGTTTCTTCTTTTTCATAGATTTCTTGAGTGTATATCCACAGAAGACTTGGGGTCTCCATGGTACTACATGTTCCTCTTATTCTTGGAAGCATTCTTTTAAAATATGTTTTTCTTCAAACTAAGTGCTCCGAGTGCTTTAGAAATTTTGCATCCACAATTAAGACTCTAACATCAGACGTGTTTACATTATTATTGATTCGGCATTCATAACACATGTTTTTACTCTTGATCTCTTTGGTTTTTATGGCTTTTTTTGTTTGTTATCTTGTTTTTTTTCAATTATTTTATCAGGCCATCCACGCATCATTCATCGAGACATTAAGTCGTCAAACATCCTGCTTGATCTTAACTACGAAGCTCAAGTAAGCTACTTTTGTAATGCATACCTCTGATGTGGAATACATTTTGAAATTTTTGATGATGTCTTTTTGGTATGATTTGGTTATCAGGTTTCAGACTTTGGGCTTGCAAAATTGGCATTGGATTCAAACACACATGTAACTACGCGTGTAATGGGAACCTTTGGGTAGGTTACATCTTTGTCTGTTATGTAGCTTGAGTCCCATAATTTATTCTGAGTATACCTAATAATGGTCTAAATTGACAGGTACATGGCACCAGAATATGCAACAAGTGGTAAACTGACTGAAAAATCTGATGTATATTCCTTTGGGGTTGTGCTTTTGGAGCTAATTACAGGTCGGAAGCCCGTAGATGCTTCTCAACCAATTGGTGATGAGAGCCTGGTTGAATGGGTGAGTCACATACTCCTCTTAACATGGCTTTGATTATTATTATTATTATTATTATATTTATCTTTATTATTATTAGTAATAGGTTTTTTAGTTAACAAAGGGTTTTCCTACTCCTATCTTTATTATTTGACATGGCTTCCTAGGTTCATATACTGAAAAATAACATAATCTTGTTTCCATGTTTAAAATTCTGGCAAATGGAAACAACATAAAAACAAACATAAACAGCGCACAATAAAGAGTGGACAATCTTAATAGATGGCCTAGGAACTTGAACGTCCAACTGAAATTGCTGAATTGAAGGAGTTGATAGTTAAAGCAATAAATAAAGTGAAAGACCAGGAAGTGGCACATGCGGTTCATAATGGCAAAGGATATATGTTTGTGATCAAGTATAAGATGACTTCATTTTTTCACATAATAAATAGTACTGAATCACATGCATTTTCTATAGATTGTAATATAAAAGAAAGGAAAGGGAATGGAATCAAAATTCAAATTTAAGTTGCTCATTTTAATAATTAGCAAACTTGTTTCCAGGCTCGGCCTCTGTTGACAGAAGCACTTGATAACGAAAACTTTGAGATTTTGGTGGATCCAAGACTGGGAAAGAACTATAACACAAATGAAATGTTTCGGATGATCGAGGCTGCTGCAGCCTGTGTACGCCACTTGTCAGTGAAGAGGCCACGCATGAGTCAGGTAATTTTATTTTTTGGAACCAGGGAATGCCATGCCATGCAGGCCACATATGTATTTGACTTATTTTATGTCATGCCATGCAGGCCACATGTATATTTTACTTATTTTTGAATAAACTAACTATGCATGTTTTGTTTTCACTCAGGTGGTGAGAGCTTTAGATTCGTTAGACGAGTTTACAGATCTGAATAATGGAATGAAACCGGGTCAGAGTTCAGTGTTTGATTCTGCACAGCAATCTGCACAGATCAGAATGTTTAGGAGGATGGCCTTTGGGAGCCAAGATAGTTCAAGTTTCTTGAATGAGTCTCAGAGTAGCTGGAGGAGTAGAGATCAGGACTCAACAACTATGTACTCCCAAAATAAATCTGGGCCTTGGAATGTTTGAGGTTTATGACTCACTCTTTAGGGGTTGCACAAATTTTGATCCATGCACGCAACACAGAGGGATACAAACCTGCCAATACATTTCCTGTGCTGTAAATCTCATTTGCACTATTTTTCCTCACATTTTCCTAACACGATTTTGCTTGATATAGGCCTTTGTATTCTTTGTAAATTAGGCTATTTGTTACATAATATAATGTATTGATTGATGTATAATATCATGTATGAGTTGTGATACTTCTGAATTCAACATTGTTTTTAAACCACAATTTATCCTTAATCTGCCTCATAGTTTGGCACTTAATTATGTGATAGTGTGCGTTTAGTGTGAATTCCGTAACACATTAGACGCTCAACAAATTGGAAGCAGCTTTTTGTATTTTAAAAGCAAATTTGAACATGCTAATAGTAATGTGAAGGTGAACAACTACACTTGAGATTCACGTCAGTCTAGGTGGAACAACCTTTAGTGTTCCATTTGAGAAAGTGCTTGACATATAGGTGGAACATTGGCCATCTTTCATAACTTGCCAGAGCAACCACTAGTCTCACTATAAGTACATTAAGAGGAGCTTTACCACGTACTAATGTAGACGTATCCATTGTTATCTATAAATTAATTCACAGTTATTTGTTGGAAAAAAAAAAAACGCTTTAATTACAAATTAAAGTTATCAGCTATACTCGCTTATTTAAATTATTTAAACTTTGTAGATTAAACGATTTAAAGTAAACAAGTGACAAAAAATGGCATTTAATTCCATATATTACATGTATTCAAAATAAATTTATTTAAATTACAAATATAAATATACCATTATAATATCTAAAATATTATCAAATCAAAGTATATATTTATCTTCATTATTATTATTTAACAAAATAAAAATAATATAAATTTTAAAATTGATTTATTATAAATATATTTTCAGAATATATCCGTGCGTCACAGGCTGGTATTTAGTTTATCCTTAATCTGCCTCTTAGTTTGGTAATTAATTATTTGATGGTGTGTTTTTGGTTTAAATTCTTTGTCCCACACAACCGCAACAAATACGCAGCTTTAAGTAGTTTAAAGTCTAAGCATTAATATTACTTCAAGTTAATTCACATCACAAAATTTGTCTCTTGTGTGGTCAAGTTGCTGATGTCGGTAGATCTATGGAATAAAGTTTTCAAACCAAGTCTGCTTTTTTCCTTGTCAAGAAAAACTTCGTGTCCAAAAGTGAATGATGTTATTACAAAATTAGAAAATAGAATCAACCAAATTTATTCAATCCATTAAATATTTAATAGCACTAACTTATAGAGCTTGCGTAACAAATCATTTGAGAAAAAAAAATATTGAATGATAATTTATTTATTAGTTTGAAAAACATTTATTTTTAACAGTGTTGCCAATAACTTAGTTTAACAGCACTGGTAATGTTTTGAAATATTTAACGTGTTGGTGTCAAGGATCTATGAATATTAAATTTAGAATGCAATGATTTGTTATGCAGTGATTTAGGTAAGATGGTATAAAAGGAAAAGAAATTGGATAAATAAAAAGTAAATGAAATAGTTATCTTAATAGAGAAAGTGTTGTTATAATAATTTGACTTTATAGAAAAATATTTATTGCAAGTATTCATACTCATTGAATTGGTAATAATAAAAGGTGGATTTTGGTGAGGGAAGCAATTTCCAGGAAATTACGTGCATCCTTCAAAGTCAGTCAAAGTCATAGCCGCGTGATTCCTTTCTTTTAAAGGAGAGAGGAAGAACAGAGGAAGCAAGTTTGAAGCACTGGAGTTCTTATCTCTAACTTTGCTGTGCAAATCTGTCTTGTTTTCTGAATTCAATTCATATTCAAAGGCTACTTGCTGCTTTCACAACCACCTCGAAGGATCCCCTTATTCGGTATTTTACTCGCTCCTTCCTTCTCTCTTTGTTTTTGCTATCAAAATTGGTTCATCTTTAATACAGTAACTGTTCGTTTTATATTATACATCAAATCTGTGTGTGAGAAAATATATAATACATAACTAATAGATTCATTATCTGTGTTCTGTGTTCAGAATATATAATCATTAATTATGGGTAGACCTAAGGATGAGCACTACTGGAATCAAGTTACAAAAGAAGGAAACGGTGTGTTAAAGTGTAAGCACTGTGAATTTAAGTTTAAAGGAGGTGTTTCAAGAATTAAAGCACATGTTGATCGAATTAAAGGAAAAGGCATTAGTTTATGCTCTCCCATTCATCCTCATAATCATGATGAAGTTCAGGCCAATATCATATCTACTTCAAATAATCCTCAGCAACCTATAAATGCAGTTACTACATTACAAGGTACAATTACTTTGTTATTTTTTGGTATACATTTTCACTCAATATTGGAATTCTAATGTTTTTTTTCTATGTAAGATCTCTTGAATGTGTAGATAATATTTTCTTGTGTAAGTCTCTTTTTTCAAAGATTACTATTATATATTCATTTTTTTTTTGTTAAAGTTTTAAAATGACGACTAGATTTTATTTTATATTTTATGTATCTCATGTTGTATTGAAGCGGTTCAAGGTCTCAACGAAATAATTGATGGTGGTTCAATTGGTCATCAAGATCATACATCATTAGAAGGTACACATTCTAATTAATAGCATCAAGGTCTCAACGAAATGATTGATGATGTTTTTATTTTTTAGGTTTACCGGTGTCTTTATTTTTATAATTTAGATTTATTTTTTTTTATTTCTGTAGTTATTATTATTTGAATAATCGCTAACATTCATAAACATCTTATTTTTGGTCCTGACAATTTCTTTTACAGAATTTTGTTGTTTATAATTAATGTTTGTTAATGATAATGCTATATTATTAATCAATCAAAAATGACATTATCGTTAATTTATGTATATTTTTTTTTTCATCTTTAATTATTATAAATTATTTATTTTTAAATTTTGTTTTCTATTATAACGATAACGTGATACAATCTCTGTTTGAAATTCTTTTAACTCAATATATCTATAAATTATTTAACCTACAATATTTAAGTCAAAGTAAGCATACTGGATAGTTATCTTATTTTACCGTCGAAGAGCAATAAAAAAAAAAAAATCAAGGTTTATGTAATCTTTTAGTCTAAATAATAGAGTGGTGTTTTTTTCTTCTTTTTTTTTCTTCTGTAATTAGATTTGACCATTACATATTGGAACTTGTTTAATTTAAATTTATAACATTAAACTTGTAAATGTCACTGAAGAGGAATTGAAAGATTAGATTTTTGAGTATTCTAAATTTCGTAAAAACATAATAAAAATATGGACATAGTGTGTATACCATATATATATAGCTAAACCTTAAATATACAATTTTATAGAATTTATGAAATTAGAGTTTAATTTTTCTATATATTTTTGGCAGCTATTAATACATTCGTTGTAGGTTTAATTTTCTTTATTTCTCATAAGTGCATTTGCGGTATTTAAAAGTTAATGATATATTTGCTTTAACAAAACATTTTTTATCTTTATTTTTTGTTTTTACTTTTAATTACAAAAGTGTAATTTATTTTCAAAATTTGTACAGAGAAGCAATAAAAGTTACTTTTCTTTTTTTTACAAATTGTACAAATATTTAAAAACTAAAAATATTAAAAATAACAGTTTTGCAAATAAAAATAAAAAATAAACAAATCCTTAGTTTTATAAATACTGCTTGGTTTATATAGTAATTTTCTATTTAGATCTATGTTGTTTAAGCTCTATAATATATAATTGTTTTTATTTGGATTCTTTTAATTTTTGGTTTCTATAATTTTAATTGAAATAGTATTTCACTTGGAATTAAACAAGTAAAAAAAAAGTACGACATGGTTGTATTGTCAGATAAAAAGTTTTTTAAGCCAAGATTTAAATGTGGGAGCTTCTCCCCGATAGTAAAATTTTGGTCAATAGTGCATATGGAAGAAGACGATCAATGAAAATTTATATACAGAGAAAAAGATTATATTTTGGAAGAGAAAGAAAATATAAGTTTGTGTTAAAAATTGATTCACTTTCTTTAATTTGGTCAGTACGTTTTGTTTGATCATGGACGGAACATAAATCACTTTAATTATCCCTTTCTTAACCTGGTCCTTAAGTAATGAAGCCTTATTTTTGTGTGTTTACTTGAACATAGAATCAAATCAATTTCTTAGCAAGATGCATAGGTTGTAACAATGTATTCTATCTCAGCCTAATAATATCACTATTGATTACTTTTTGGAACACAATAAAATTGGAGTCCTAACTAGCTTAAACAAATTTCTAGCATTGTTCTTTTAGTCAGATTTATTACCACACTAATGAGTCACAGTATCTTATCATATAATATTTTTTCTTATTAGTATATTTATAATTAGTATTTTATTATCACTGCTATGGTAAATTTGTAATACTATTACCATATATATTAAATTTTTATTTAAATTTAAAAATATGACTAAATCTTTCTTATCCATCACATGTTCTATTGAGATAGCTGAAGATTGTACCATTGACTGGGATGCAATTAATGATCAAAATAATACATCCGAATTTTTGTTAGAAGGTACGCATTCTAATTACCAATTTATTTATTGTGTTTTTTATTCCTTTACCTGTGTTTTTATTTTTCATTTTTCTACGTATTTACTTTCAATTTTTATTTAGGTAATACAATACAACATATATAGTTTTACTTTTAATTCTCAATAATTAGTTTTATTATTCAGACAATAAAGCTTTCATGCTTGAAATTTTCTCTCCATTTAAAATTAATTACATTTTTTATCTCTCACTGTCAAGAAAAAATTTAATTCATTACGTTAATTTAAATATATACTAGCGCTATAAAGAACTCTTAATTATTATTAATATTTTTTTAATTATTTTTCCTGGATTTCACCTTTATTATTTGAATGAGGAAATTTTAGAAAAAAAAAAACTTAATCTTTTTAGTGAATTCGAAATGGTGTGTGGCAAAGTATATTGCTTGGATTGAAATTAAAACTCCACTAATTTCTGAAAATATTTAGATTAGTTTCAATTGTAGAATTTAAAATTCTACTAAAAAATGAAAATAAAAAATTCATCATACTTATATTTTTTTTAATCTTATATGAAGTGTCCTCTAGTTATATCTGTTATCTTATTTGACTGTCTCTGTTTTATTATTTCCATTCTTTCTTCTTTTTTTTTTCAAGTTATTATCAATATTTGTATTTTGAAGTTATTAAATAATAAAAATTAACTAATTTTATTT